>CM049925.1:30105721-30841828 GCA_027405835.1 Asclepias syriaca | reverse complement strand
ATTTTTACATATTTAAGTTTTAAATCTTTATTTTAAAAATTTCTCCTTACTCAATCTTAGCATGTTTGTCCCTCAGAGCAAACCAACAAAAATATTTAACAATACAAACAAAAACACCAATTACAAAAGGGCAGATCTAAGAGGTTTAAATCTAATTTGAGGGCACGTGGCATAATCCATCCGTTGAAACGAGTGAAACCCTTTTCAATAATTGTGTTTTGTGTGTGTTTTTTTCTTTTCCTTTTTAATTAGTTAGACAATCCATGTTAGTGGTTCGATCTTGAAGTTTTATTCCATTTGTTTGAATAAAAATATAGAAGTTCTTCATTATTGGATTAATCAGACATATTAGATTGATAGTACCACCAATAATATATTGATTCGTCAAAAATTGGTAAGAATATTCTAAGGGTAAAAAGGTAAAATGTGACTCCAGAAATCTTGGAGAATCCCAGAGTAGAAGTAACATGCAAAACAAAGGAAGTTCGGGGGGGGGGGGGGGGGGGGGGGGGGGGGGGGCGTGGATCCGTGAACTCTCCGACGATCAAGTTAGTTTGGTATTAAATTGGTAACTGTTTAAGATATCTGGCCTGAATCCTTACCTTCGTCTGATCCCTTCCTTTTATAACCTCTTTGAGGGGAGGTGGTAGATGGGATCATGTATATTCAGCTCGTGGGCTTTTAGTGGTTGTCGTTGTGGGAAAACGGTCTTTATTAGTGGGTGAGTGGGGATCCACGTTTGGATTGAGTGGGTTATTTGTTCCACTTCTTATGTTGACGATTTTGACTTTGAGTCAAACCGTGATGTATGTGGAAATGAGCGGGTTGACCCGCAGCGTGGACGTTTTTATCCTTGGCGGGCATTTTTCTCCTTTCAGTGGCCCCTCAGCGAAGTATAGCGTCGCCTCGGGATGTACTTCGCTGGTAAACTTTGACTTTAGGTATCTTAGTTGGCGAGACTAGTGGCCGCTATTCTTTCCATAGTACTTCTAGGGTTTCTGACGGTGACCGACATCGTTTCACTTTCTGCGCTCTTACAATTAATGCTAGCAGGCTGTCAACTGTCAGAAGGTCTTTTCGCCTTTTCGATGTGCTTCGAATTCCCCAAGTAATCATTACGGACTTTTCGTGCTCTCAACCCTTATTCACAGCTCTTTAACGGTCTTCAGAGGTATTTTGTTTCCATATTGCTCTCTTTCAGAACATTCCCGCCATTACTGCCTCTGTACTTTCTGGAGATTTTTCCACCGTTATTCCGTCGCGAGTTCGGTCTTGTTGATTTCTGTTTGCGGACTTGCTTTGATCAACTGAAGAAATGTGCGTTATATCTCCCCTCCTTAAACTACTGTTATTTATTTTCCGCCATGAATGTTCTGTGCAAGCTTTGCCCTTAAGGCTTTTACTTATTTTCTTCTGTTTGTGGAGTATTTCCTTTTTTATGCATCTTGCTGTGGCCGAGGAATTAGGGTGGTTTTAGCTTCTTTGAATATATCGGGGGCACTGCCTTTTTCCATGAGTACATTTTTTGGACTGTAGGGACTGGTTGTTTTAGGATGACGGTTATGGGTTAGTGTAGTCATATTGCATTAGTTGCGGTAGGTTGGTGTTCATCTTTCTGGGTAGTTGCTTGAATGGGGTTCTAAAAACGTAAACGTCCATTCGTAGGTTATAATAGCTACCCAGGAAGGTGATGTAGCTAGGAATGAGGTTGACGAACTGATGGCCGAAGGTTTCGGTGACCCTTGCCTGCTATTCGGGCTGGTGAAGCATCTAGGGCTGTGGTTAGGAGAGAACCAGCGGTCGAGGCTCCAACAGGTGTAGTTTTCCAACCTCCCATGCCACCTCCTCCAACCTCTGACTTTGCTTTTAGCCAGAGTAGGATCACTAATGACCAGGCTCTTTCTTTCGCTCGTAGTTACAGTATCGATCCCCGTGTATATAGAGTTTTTGTGGCTCCAGAGCCGGGTAGGATGTCCCTTAAGCACATACCTCTTCATCTAGCCCATTTTGACATGGGACTTAGGCTACCGATGGATCCCGCTTTCGTGGACTTCCTTGTATATGCCCGTGTGCAACCAGGGCAGGTTCATCCCAATGTCGTTCGGACCCTTTTTGCCTTGATCTGCCTGTGCCGTAGGTTAGGTTTTGAGTTGACCACGAATATTCTTAGGATGTTTTTCTCCTCCTTGAAAATGTCTGATAATACATTGTCGCTTCGGCCTCGTAGGAATAAAGTTTTACTCTTTGACTCTCCCCCCAACAAAGTGGATTTTAAGGGGAGATAGGTAATGGTGGAATCTAGGATAAGCTTCCCTTTCCGTCCAAGTGTGAGTGCTAGCTTTCAGTGGACTCCTATCGAGTACACTTCTTCCCTTAAGCGTTCTGAGCGGGCCTTTTTAGAGAAAGTAACCCGGGACTTAGGTGATAACCGCCAAAGTCAAACTCGGGTCCATTCTACTTCGGACCTGTTGAGCGAGGAGAGTTTGCGATGGTGCGGAGTGGGGGCTGGCTTGGAAGACAGGAAGAAGGAATTGGGTTTCGCAGTGGAAACCCGTAATTCAGATTGGACTTTACACCCCGGGGGCATTTTCTCCTCTCAGTGTGATCTGTGTACCTCGTCTGCGCGGGGTTGCCGTACGGGGCAAGGTGTCTTTTGTTTTGTTGTTGCCTTCTCTTTCTCCCTTTTTCCTTTGCCATTATTCTTCTAACATTTCTGTTCGTGCAGGACCGACGATGTTTGGGATAGCTTGGTCGAACCGTGAGGAGGACAGGGAGGTGCGTCAATCGCACCTTGATTCCTTACCTCGGTTCCCTCCTCACTTGGTGGACCGTGGTGCATCAGGTGATGTGGCACCCTCTGGCCCACCAGCATCTGGGTCATCATGAAGGCGGAGTAGGAACCCCCGCCACCTGAGGGAGCCCCGAGTGAGGACCCCGCGCTCTGCCCCCGAGGCCCGAAGGGAGCAGATCGTTGAAGTGGCTGAGACTGCTCAGTCCGAAGGTGGGGAGGACGATGAAGAGCAGCTTCGACCCCGCCAACGGAAAAGGACTTCGCCGCCTCCGACCGAAGTGATTGCTGTTTCTCTTTCTCCATCTTCTCAGGGAGAAGTGCCTGAGGAACACTTGTCCATGGAGGTCAAAGGAGAGGAGACACCCCCTATCCCTGCTGCTGGCGAGGAGGCGCCTACTGGAGACCTTGGTCCCTCTTGGTTATGACCGGGGTTCGAGATGCCCACGGAGGAGGAGGCCCTGCGGGCTCTATCTGCTGAAATCTCCCATCGAACTCTGGCCCTGGACAACATCCGATTTACCAACCGATTTGCGTCAACCTTCCTTGGCGGCTCGACTCTGGACCGAGCTGCTGACGTGGAGTCGCTGGGGACTATGGGCGGTATGGGCATGGATGAGGCCACTAATCGATTGGGCGCTCTTTTAGCTCGGGTAAGCGGAGGGTGTATATTGTTCTTGGCTTTTTGTTTGTTTTTTCCATCCTCTTTCTTCTTGTTTGACAGTTCGCCTTTGACATGTCACTTCTAACATCATTTTTATTGCCAACTCCCGCTCCCTTGAAGCCAACCGGCGGGCTGAGTCTAACGAAGAATGGCGTGTTGTGAATGAGCCCCGCTTGTCGGCTTTGGAAGCCGAGGTGTCTGAGCAGGCTGCTCGTCTGGAGTCCGCTGAAAGGGAGAAGTCTCGAGTGGACGCCGAGGTGGCAGACTTGCGTGAGAAGTTGGCCAAGGTTGAGGGAAGGGTGGTGGAGGTGGAGGCTACTAATGTAGATCTTAACACCGCCCGTGATGAGGCCATTGTCGGTCGTATTTCTGTGGAGGAGGAGTTGAAGTACTACAAGTTGGATGGATTTAAGAAGAACATCATAGACGACTTCAAGAGCTCCCCCGAGTACAATGAAGAGATAGGTCGTAAGGCGGGCTCATTTTTGGACAAGGGTTGCATCCACATTATCCGCCAGCTCCATCCTTATTTTGAGGATAAGTCTATTCTCCTGTGGGCATTTCAGGCAAATTTTGACAATGAAGCCTGCAAGCGAGGTACCTATTTTGTCCCCTTCACCGGGGAGGAGATGGATGCTCTTCGGGAGCGCGATTTGAAACGGGAACGTCCCGAGTGGAACCCTCCTCGTCCAGTTGTGCCTACCTTCTGGGACCTGCTCAATGCTTCCCGGGCTGCCCCTTGATGTATCTGTTTATTATTTTTGTTCTTTTGTACTTCGTATAAGCTTTTCTCTTTTAATGGACTTGTATTCATGGTTTGCCCGCTCATGCTGGGGCCGAATTTCTTTTTTGTGGTAATTCAAGTCTTCTAAGTCGTACCTCGATGTTTTCTTGTTTATCGATAAAAGATATTTCTAGGTCTTGGTTCGATATTCTGCGACCGTAATTATTACATGGTAAATTAGAAGATCCTATCGAGCCTCGCTTCGGTGCCTTCGCAATCCGTAGTTCGGAATTCTGCCCGAGATATAGCTTGGTACCTCGCTTGACTACAAATTTTACTTGTAGCCTTAAATATTTCTTTAGCTTTAGCTCGGGATTCCGCCAAACCTTTCAAGCCATAACTTTGATGTGAAGAGTATTTTAAGTCGCATCTCCCAACTTCGGACTAATCGCCGCCAAAAAATTGCAAGTTTTTAACTTCGTATTTTCAGTGCGACTTTAAAGCTGCATCCTGGTACTTCGATTACCCGACCGTAATCTTGGGATAGTTCCGTGTTGAGCCGCAACTCGTTACTTCGTTTGACTTAACCATAGGATGATTTCCTAAGGCTCGGTACTTCGGATGACTTGAGCGTAATTTATTTGCGGTGGTTAAATGTTTTCCCGAGCTGTGGCCCAGCACTTAGATAGCCCACAATTCACTTATGGTAAGATAACAAATTTCATTAGCCGTAGCCCAGAACTTATATTATTTAGAAACCTTCCCGAGCCGTAGCTGACCTGGTACTGAGGTAAGAATACGTCATGCGTAATATCTCTTCAAATGATTGGTGTGTCATGGGTTCGGTAAGAGGACGCCATCTTCGTTCATAAGGCGGTACGTGCCGGGCCTTACTTCGCTGTTGACGAGGTACGGACCCTCCCAATTTGGAGTTAACTTATTTGCCTGGATGTGCCTTGTCGTTCCCTCAATCTTCCGAAGTACCCAGTCTCCGATCCTGATTGGCCGTTAGATACTTTCTTATCGTGGGTCCACTTCATTCTTTCCTTGAAGGAGTGGGACTTCAGGCGGCTTGCGATTCGCCGCTCTTCTAGCAAGTCGAGATCTATACTTCGTGCTCGTTCGCTGTTAACTTGGTCGTACATCGCAACTCTTGCCGTCTGTACGATTACCTAGGCTGGTGCGACGGCTTCCGAGCAGTATACTTGTGCAGACGCGATCTAGCCCGTGGGGCCCCTAATCGAGGTGCGGACCGTCCATAGGGTGGGGTGCAATTCGTCAGCCCATTTATTTGATATCCCCTCTAGGTTTCGTCATAGGGCCCGTAATACCAGTTTGTTTGCAGCCTCTGCCTGGCCATTACCCTGTGGATGCGCAACTGAGGATTTCCAATGCTTGATGTGTAACCGATGGCACTCCGAAGTAAATTTGGCCGAAAATTGAACTCCATGGTCGGTCACTACCGCCCTAAGGACTCCGATCACTAACACGGGCATTTGACAGAGAGAGATCATCAAACGACGTCGACTGACACGTGATATCAAACCATTTTTTGACGAATCAATATATATAATCTCAGTTCAAATGATTTTGATTTGACTAATTTATAAAATATTTTTATTTAAAAAAATAAATAAATATTTTACAAGCCACATTCCTCCAATCAATCCTACTTATTACAAGAATTGCATAATGAAAGCACTATAATTTATGTAATATATATATTATAAATATAATATAGTAGTATGGGTTGCATGTTGTTGAACAATTAAACTAATTTTACTTGGAGATTCAAAGTAGTTAATGCTATTTTGATTCTTGATATTCACATGGATTAGTTATTTATTTAATTAATTAGAAACAGAGCTTACACTAATTAATGAAGGCGATCATGTGGTATATTCATCAATTTAACGATTAATTAATTGATCAATTATTAGTAGTACTTTCATGTGATCATATTTTATAATATATGGGAAAAGACAATCATTTGAAAATTTTAATCACAAAAAAATAGGCTGTCCTTTTTTTACAACCAAATTCGTCTATAGCATCCCTCGCTGATTCGTTGAATCTTCCCACTCTCTTACTTTATATATATATATATTTTGGTATAATAATACCTGCAAAACAGAAAGTTTCAGAACATGAGACTCTCATAAACCCTTAAGTTTGTATTCTGATATGAGAGTATTAAATTTAACATAGTTTTTAAATAATAATCTGACCTTACCCTTTATATATATATAAGTCACGTTGAGAAATAGGTAAGTTGGGTGACGTCATCCGGAGAATCCGGTAATTAACAGATTCTGTTGAAAAATCTGATTATCCTCTAATTTAGGGGGATTTTAGAGATAAATCTGATTTTCTTTTGATTTAGGGAGATTTTAGAGATTAGCCTTTTAAGCTTGACTATTAGTTAGCTTATCATGTCAGTCTGCGAGTATTTTTTACTCTTCAATACATATATATATATATATATATATATATATATATATATATATATATATATATATATTTAAATTATAAAATATTTTGAAATTTATAAACATGTTATGTGTGATATTATTATCAAATAAGTTACGATTTTATTTCATTTTTGAATTAAAGTATGGGATTATGGAAATGAAACACATCATGTGACTAATTGTTTAAGTTCAACCAAAAAAAATTATCATAACGAAAAGAGATTAGTTATATAAAAGGGCAGATCTAAGAGGTTTAAATCTAATTTGAGGGCACGTGGCATAATCCATCCATTGAAACGAGTGAAACCCTTTTCAATAATTGTGTTTTGTGTGTGTTTTTTTCTTTTCCTTTTTAATTAGTTAGACAATCCATGTTAGTGGTTCGATCTTGAAGTTTTATTCCATTTGTTTGAATAAAAATATAGAAGTTCTTCATTATTGGATTAATCAGACATATTAGATTGTAGTACCACCAATAATATATTGATTCGTCAAAAATTGGTAAGAATATTCTAAGGGTAAAAAGGTAAAATGTGACTCCAGAAATCTTGGAGAATCCCAGAGTAGAAGTAACCTGCAAAACAAAGGAAATTCGGGAGGGACGTGGATCCCCGTGAACTCTCCGACGATCAAGTTAGTTTGGTATTAAATTGGTAACTGTTTAAGATATCTGGCCTGAATCCTTACCTTCGTCTGATCCCTTCCTTTTATAACCTCCTTGAGGGGAGGTGGTAGACGGGATCATGTATATTCAGCTCGTGGGCTTTTAGTGGTTGTCGTTGTGGGAAAACGGTCTTTATTAGTGGGAGAGTGGGGATCCACGTTTGGATTGAGTGGGTTATTTGTTCCACTTCTTATGTTGACGATTTTGACTTTGAGTCAAACCGTGATGTATGTGGAAATGAGCGGGTTGACCCGCAGCGTGGACGTTTTTATCCTTGGCGGGCATTTTTCTCCTTTCAGTGGCCCCTCAGCGAAGTACATCCCGAGGCGACGCTATACTTCGCTGGTAAACTTTGACTTTAGGTATCTTCAGCGGGTTTCGGAACTTAGTTGGCGGGACTAGTGGCCGCTATTCTTTCCATAGTACTTCTAGGGTTTCTGACGGTGACCGACATCGTTTCACTTTCTGCGCTCTTACAATTAATGCTAGCAGGCTGTCAACTGTCAGAAGGTCTTTTCGCCTTTTCGATGTGCTTCAAATTCCCCAAGTAATCATTACGGACTTTTCGTGCTCTCAACCCTTATTCACAGCTCTTTAACGGTCTTCAGAGGTATTTTGTTTCCATATTGCTCTCTTTCAGAACATTCCCGCCATTACTGCCTCTGTACTTTCTGGAGATTTTTCCACCGTTATTCCGTCGCGAGTTCGGTCTTGTTGATTTCTGTTTGCAGACTTGCTTTGATCAACTGAAGAAATGTGCGTTATATCTCCCCTCCTTAAACTACTACTATTTATTTTCCGCCATGAATGTTCTGTGCAAGCTTTGCCCTTAAGGCTTTTACTTATTTTCTTCTGTTTGTGGAGTATTTCCTTTTTTATGCATCTTGATGTGGCCGAGGAATTAGGGTGGTTTTAGCTTCTTTGAATATATCAGGGGCACTGCCTTTTTCCATGAGTACATTTTTTGGAATGTAGGGACTAGTTGTTTTAGGATGACGGTTGTGGGTTAGTGTAGTCATATTGCCTTAGTTGCGGTAGGTTGGTGTTCATCTTTCTGGGTAGTTGCTTGAATGGGGTTCTAAAAACGTAAACGTCCATTCGTAGGTTATAATAGCTGCCCAGGAAGGTGATGTAGCTAGGAATGAGGTTGACGAACTGATGGCCGAAGGTTTCGGTGACCCCTTGCCTGCTATTCGGGCTGGTGAAGCATCTAGGGCTGTGGTTAGGAGAGAACCAGCGGTCGAGGCTCCAACAGGTGTAGTTTTCCAACCTCCCATGCCACCTCCTCCAACCTCTGACTTTGCTTTTAGCCAGAGTAGGATCACTAATGACCAGGCTCTTTCTTTCGCTCGTAGTTACAGTATCGATCCCCGTGTATATAGAGTTTTTGTGGCTCCAGAGCCGGGTAGGATGTCCCTTAAGCACATACCTCTTCATCTAGCCCATTTTGACATGGGACTTAGGCTACCGATGGATTCCGCTTTCGTGGACTTCCTTGTATATGCCCGTGTGCAACCAGGGTAGGTTCATCCCAATGCCGTTCGGACCCTTTTTGCCTTGATCTGCCTGTGCCGTAGGTTAGGTTTTGAGTTGACCACGAATATTCTTAGGATATTTTTCTCCTCCTTGAAAATGTCTGATAATACATTGTCGCTTCGGCCTCATAGGAACAGAGTTTTACCCTTTGACTCTCCCCCCAACAAAGTGGATTTTAAGGGGAGATAGGTAATGGTGGAATCTAGGATAGGCTTCCCTTTCCGTCCAAGTGTGAGTGTTGGCTATCAGTGGACTCCTATCGAGTACACTTCTTCCCTTAACCGTTCTAAGCGGGCCTTTTTAGAGACAGTAACCCGGGACTTAGGTGATAACCGCCAAAGTCAAACTCGGGTCTATTCTACTTCGGACCTGTTGAGCGAGGAGAGTTTGCGATGGTGCGGATGGGGGGGGCCGGCTTGGAAGACAGGAAGAAGGAATTGGGTTTCGCAGTGGAAACCCGTAATTCAGATTGGACGTTACACCCCGGGGGCGTTTTCTCCTCTTAGTGTGATCTGTGTACCTTGTCTGCGCAGGGTTGCCGTACGGGGCAAGGTGTCTTTTGTTTTGCTGTTGCCTTCTCTTTCTCCCTTTTTCCTTTGCCGTTATTCTTCTAACATTTATGTTCGTGCAGGACCGACGATGTTTGGGATAGCTTGGTCGAACCGTGAGGAGGACAGGGAGGTGCGTCAATCGCACCTTGATTCCTTACCTCGGTTCCCTCCTCGCTTGGTGGACCGTAGTGCATCGGGTGATGTGGCACCCTCTGGCCCACCAGCATCTGGGTCATCATGAAGGCGGAGTAGGAACCCCCGCCACCTGAGGGAGCCCCGAGTGAGGACCCCGCGCTCTGCCCCCGAGGCCCGAAGGGAGCAGATCGTTGAAGTGGCTGAGACTGCTCAGTCCGAAGGTGGGGAGGGCGATGAAGAGCAGCTTCGACCCCGCTAACGGAGAAGGACTTCGCCGCCTCCGACCGAAGTGATTGCTCTTTCTCTTTCTCCATCTTCTCAGGGAGAAGTGCCTGAGGAACACTTGTCCATGGAGGTCCAAGGAGAGGAGCCACCCCCTGTCCCTGCTGCTGGCGAGGAGGCGCCTACTGGAGACCTTGGTCCCTCTTGGTTACGATCGGGGTTCGAGATGCCCATGGAGGAGGAGGCCATGCGAGCTCTATCTGCTGAAATCTCCCATCTAACTCTGCCCCTGGACAACATCCGATTTACCAACCAATTTGCGGCAACCTTCCTTGGCGGCTCGATTCTGGACCGAGCTACTGACGTGGAGTCGCTGGGGACTATGGGCGGTATGGGCATGGATGAGGCCACTAATCGATTGGGCGCTCTTTTAGCTCGGGTAAGCGGAGGGTGTATATTGTTCTTGGCTTTTTGTTTGTTTTTTCCATCCTCTTTCTTCTTGTTTGACAGTTCGCCTTTGACAGGTCACTTCTAACATCATTTTTATTGCCAACTCCCGCTCCCCTGAAGCCAACCGGCGGGCTGAGTCTAACGAAGAATGGTGTGTTGTGAATGATCCCCGCTTGTCGGCATTGGAAGCCGAGGTGTCCGAGCAGGCTGCTCGTCTGGAGTCCGCTGAAAGGGAGAAGTCTCGAGTGGACGCCGAGGTGGCAGACTTGCGTGAGAAGTTGGCCAAGGTTGAGGGTAGGGTGGTGGAGGTGGAGGCTGCTAATGTCGATCTTAACACCACCCATGATGAGGCCATTGTCGGTCGTATTTCTGTGGAGGAGGAGTTGAAGTACTACAAGCTGGATGTATTTAAGAAGAACATCATAGACGACTTCAAGAGCTCCCCCGAGTACAATGAAGAGATAGGTCGTGAGGTGGGCTCATTTTTGGACAAGGGTTGCATCCACATTATCCGCCAGCTCCATCCTTATTTTGAGGATAAGTCTATTCTCCTGTGGGCATTTCAGGCAAATTTTGACAATGAAGCCTGCAGGCGAGGTGCCGATTTTGTCCCCTTCACCGGGGAGGAGATGGATGCTCTTCGAGAGCGCGATTTGAAACGGGAACGTCCCGAGTGGAACCCTCCCCGTCCAGCTGTGCCTACCTTCTAGGACCTGCTCAATGCTTCCCGGGCTGCCCCTTGATGTATCTGTTTATTATTTTTGTTCTTTTGTACTTCGTATAAGCTTTTCTCTTTTAATGGACTTGTATTCATGGTTTGCCCGCTCATGCTGGGGCCGAATTTCTTTTTTGTGGTAATTCAAGTCTTCTAAGTCGTACCTCGATGTTTTCTTGTTTATCGGTAAAAGATATTTCCAGGTCTTGGTTCGATATTCTGCGACCGTAATTATTACATGGTAAATTAGAAGATCCTATCGAGCCTCGCTTCGGTGCCTTCGCAATCCGTAGTTCGGAATTCTGCCCTAGATGTAGCTTGGTACCTCGCTTGACTACAACTTTTACTTGTAGCCTTAAATATTTCTTTAGCTTTAGCTCGGGATTCCGCCAAACCTTTCAAGCCATAACTTTGATGTGAAGAGTATTTTAAGTCGCATCTCCCTACTTCGGACTAATCGCCGCCAAAAAATTGCAAGTTTTTAACTTCGTATTTTCAGTGCGACTTTAAAGCTGCATCCTGGTACTTCGATTACCCGACCGTAATCTTGGGATAGTTCCGTGTTGAGCCGCAACTCGTTACTTCGTTTGACTTAACCATATGATGATTTCCTAAGGCTCGGTACTTCGGATGACTTGAGCGTAATTTATTTGCGGTGGTTAAATGTTTTCCCGAGTTGTGGCGCAACACTTAGATACCCCACAATTCACTTATGGTAAGATAACAAATTTCATTAGCCGTAGCCAGAACTTATATTATTTAGAAACCTTCTCGAGTCGTAGCTCGGTACTTACATTAATAAAAATTCTTCCCTAGCCGTAGCCCGGTACTTATAAAATTCAGAAATCTTCCCGAGCCAAAGCTCGGTACTTACATTAATAAAAATTCATCCCTAGCCGTAGCCCGGTACTTATAAAATTCGAAAATCTTCCCGAGCCGTAGCTCGGTACTTACATTAATAAAAATTCATCCCTAGCCGTAGCCCGGTACTTATAAAATTCGAAAATCTTCCCGAGCCGTAGCTCGGTACTTTATTAACACTAATGGAAGGAAATAAAAGAAAAGTTTCCCAAGGCTGACCTAGTACTGAGGTAAGAATACGTCATGCGTAATATCTCTTCAAATGATTGGCGTGCCACGGGTTCGGTAAGAGGACGCCATCTTTGTTCATAAGGCGGTACGTGTCGAGCCTTAATTCGCTGTTGACGAGGTACGGACCCTCCAAATTTGGAGTTAACTTATTTGCCTGGATGTGCTGAAAGTAGAAATATCTAATCCTACTCAGCTTAAGGGAGGTTATTCTTTTCTTGTCCTTTAGTACAGCACATTTCTGTTAATATTCTGCAGCTCATGCACATTGCATGTGTCAGCTGAAGTTTAGGAGTTTAGTTATTTTGCCATCTATATAAGGCTGTACATGGCAGTAGCCATAATGTGATTGACACAAGGATATCAATATAGAATACACTTATGCCTACTGTCCTCTTTGAAATTGCATTTTTATTTTCATGGTATCAGAGCCAGTACGGCTTCTGATTACCTAATCTTTCAATATGGCAGATGATGTTGAATCCAAAATAACAGTCTCTTCTAATAATATAGAGGGATTCAAATCGCAGCTGCTTTATCCGCAAGTTCAATTGGTTTCATTCAAGCTTAATGAAACAAATTACTTAATATGGAGGACACAGGTGCTGACTGCCATTAAGGGCTATGGTTTGGAGGATTACATTAGCTCGAGGCCAAGAATTCCAGATCAATATCTCACAGCAGGTTCGCAAGCCCAGGTACTAAATCCAGATTATCTGTTATGGAATAGGCAAGACCAGATCTTAGCAGCTTGGATTCTTTCCTCTTTGTCTGAAAATATTTTACCTCTCATCATTGGCTTGAACACATCTAGTGAAATATGGGTTGTTTTAGAAGGAAACTTTGCTAGTCAATCGAAGGCAAAGACCTTACAATACAAATTGCAGCTGCAAACCACTAAGAAAGGAAACTTAAGCATGAGAGAATATCTTGCTAAAATAAAGATGTGTTGCAATTTATTGGCTACTACAGGTAATCCTGTAACACAAGGAGATCAAATAATGCATATTTTATCTGGTTTAGGCCCTGAATATGATCCTGTTGTTGTCACTATAACTGCTGGTGTAAGTTCATTTGGTTTAAGTGATGTTCATGCTTTATTATTGAGTTTTGAGGCTAGGATTGAAAGTATTTCAAGTGTGAGTGGAGCTGTTAATACAGATGGATCTCAACCTTCTGTGAACTATGTGGCTCAAGACAATAATCAAAGGAGAAATTTCAATAATCACACTTTCAATCCTAGAGGAAGAGCAGAAGGCGGTTTTAGAGGAAGAGGTTTTAGAGGATCATATAGGGGCAGAGGAGGCAGGTTCCAATCTTCAAGAATTACATGCCAAGTATGTCATGTGCATGGACATACTGCTGATAGGTGTTGGCACAGATTTGACCAGTCCTATGGAAGTGCAGGAACCAATCAGTTTAATGGAAGGAATGAAGGCAATCAGAACAGAAATCCCTCTCTGAACATGGTTCATGTGCCTGGTGGAAGCACATCTGGAGATGAAGGCTGGTGGTTCCCAGATTCAGGGGCTTCTACTCATGTCACCAATGATCTTAATAGCTTGCATTCAGCTTCTGAGTATTATGGCTCCAACAAACTGCAGATGGGAAATGGCCAGAATGAAGGAATCAGTCATATAGGTAACTCAACCTTTGCCTCACAGTCTAATAGGTTGTTTCATCTTAAGGATATTCTTCATGTCCCTGGCATAACTAAGAACCTTATTAGTGTGTCTAGATTTGCCCATGACAATGATGTTTTCTTTGAGTTTCATCCCATGTTTTGTGTTGTTAAGGATCAAGCCACACATGAAGTACTTCTCAAGGGAATGCTTAAGGATGGATTATATTCCTTCAAGTTTGCTGATCAAGTTGAATCAAGGAATACGGAGTTGTTTTCTAATACTAATTCTCGTGTTTTAAGTAATACCGTCTGTAATAGTTTAAACATCAGCTTATGGCATAAGAGACTTGGACACACCAGTTACGATATTGTTCAGAGGGCTCTTAAAGACTATAATGTTTCTTTCATTAATGATAATGAAAATTCTGAAATTTGTGCTCCATGTATTTTGGGTAAAAGCCATAAATTGCCTTTCAATGCTTCAGGTAGTTCTTCAGTAGCTGCTTTTGATCTTATACATACAGATTTATGGGGTCCAGCACCTATAGATTCTGCAAATGGTTATAGATACTATGTTTCATACATTGATGATCACACTAAATACACATGGATAAATTTGCTTAAGATGAAATTAGAAGTGACAGGAACTTTTATTCACTTCCATAATCAAGTTGAAACTCAGTTTAAAACTAGAGTAAAAGTGGTCCAAAGTGATGGAGGAGCTGAGTACATGCCTCTTACTGAATTTTTCAAGAACAATGGGATAATTCACAGGAAATCTTGCCCCTATACTCCTCAGCAAAATGGTTCAGCAGAGAGAAAGCATAGGCATGTGGTTGAAATGGGCTTATCCTTACTTGCTCAATCCAATATGCCACTGAAATTCTGGGATGATGCATTTGTTACAGCTGTTTATCTAATAAATAGAGTTCCTGCCAGAACAATAGAATACATGTCACCTTTTGAGAAACTAACCAAGCAAAAACCTGACTATTCTGCCTTAAGAGTGTTTGACTGCTTATCTTTCCCACACATCAGGCCCTATAATGATCATAAACTAGAGTACAGATCGACTGCAGGTGTTTTCCTTGGTTACAGCTCACAGTACAAAGGGTACAAGATTCTTCTTCCTTCAGGAAAGGTAATAATTACAAGGCATGTGATTTTTGATGAAAATGTGTTTCCTTTTGCCAAGAACAAGACTGAGATTATTTCTGACAAGCAATCAGTGAACCATGATTTTGTTACAACTGAACCTACTATAGATACATTCCCAAGATTTTATCATCAAGAGAAAAAGGCAGCAAGATCAGATGATAGTCAAAGTCTTATCAGTCCAGTACCTGCTCAAAGTTTTGAGTATGGAGAACTCAGCCATGATACTGTGCCCTTAGGAGTATTATTGCCCGTTGATGAATCTACAGATAGTTCACCAAGGAGTGTTTCTCAGCCAGAAACAGAAAATCACAAAAGACCTAATAATCAGCATCCTATGATAACAAGAGCTAAAGATGGAGTATATAAGCCCAAAATCTTTACTGCTGATCTCATTGAACAAGAACCTAAGAATGTTGATGAGGCTTTGAAGGATCCTAAATGGCAGCAAGCTATGAAGGAGGAGTATGATGCATTGATTAAAAATAAAACCTGGATACTTACAACTCTACCCCAGGGAGCACATGTTGTAGGAAATAAGTGGGTATTCAAGATAAAGAAGAATGCAGATGGTGATGTGGAAAGATATAAAGCAAGATTGGTGGCACAGGGTTATACTCAATCAGCTGGTTTTGATTTTAATGAGACCTTTTCACCGGTGGTGAAACCCACAACAATAAGGATCATGTTAACCATAGCCTTGGCTTACTCTTGGGATGTTAAACAACTTGATGTGAGGAATGCTTTTCTGAATGGAGAGTTGGCAGAGGAAATTTACATGAGGCAACCTAAGGGTTTTGAACAAGATAATGTGCAGGTTTGTAAGCTTAAGAAGGCCATGTATGGGCTGAAACAAGCTTCAAGGGCTTGGTATATGAAAGTAAAAGGAACTCTTAATTCCTTTGGGTTTGAAAGCTCCAAGGCTGATAACTCACTATTTCTATATAACAAGCATAATGTCAAAGTGTACATTTTGATTTATGTGGATGATATTTTGATCACTGGAAATGACAAAGGAGCTATCCAGAAGACAATAGAGAATCTCACGAAATTTTTCTCTATGAAAGATTTGGGCAGTATTCATCATTTCCTTGGAGTAGAAATCTGTAAAATCTCACAAGGAATGCATTTGTGTCAAAAGGAGTATGTTAAAAAGTTGTTGCATAAGGCTGGTATGTTGCAGGCAAAAGGATGCAGTACACCTATGATCACTACTCCCAATTTATCCAAATATACAGGAAGTCAAGTTGAGGATGCAGCCAAATATAGAAGCATTGTGGGAGCCTTGCACTATGTAACCATCACCAGACCTGATATTTGCTTTGCTGTGAATAAAGTGAGTCAGTTCATGTCCAATCCTCTTGAACCTCACTGGAAGGCAGTCAAAAGGATACTAAGGTATCTTGCTGGAACTTTGCATCTTGGATTGAATATGCACAAACCTAAACACTTAAATGTCACAGGCTTTTCAGACAGTGACTGGGCAGGAGATATAGATGATAGAAGATCTATTACAGGGTACTGTGTATACATTGGAGAGAATTTGATTTCATGGTCCAGCAAGAAACAACAATGTGTTTCTAGATCAAGTACAGAGGCAGAATACAGAAGTCTGGCACAAGTAACCTCTGAAATTTCTTGGATAAGATACCTTCTTGATGAACTGAGTGTGAATCAAACCAGAATACCACAGATATGGATTGACAATCAGAGTACTATTTACTTGTCCTCTAATCCTATTCTTCATGCTAGAACTAAACACATTGAATTGGACTATCATTTCATTAGAGAGAAAGTTGCTGCTGGGATGATACAAGTGAATTATGTACCTTCCATTGATCAAAATGCAGATGTCCTAACTAAACCTCTTGGTTTGCAATTCTTCACTCGGATGCGAAACAAACTTACTGTCACAGCACATCCTGAGCTGGAATTGAAGGGGAGTGAAAGTAGAAATATCTAATCCTACTCAGCTTAAGGGAGGTTATTCTTTTCTTGTCCTTTAGTACAGCACATTTCTGTTAATATTCTGTAGCTCATGCACATTGCATGTGTCAGCTGAAGTTTAGGAGTTTAGTTATTTTGTCATCTATATAAGGCTGTACATGGCAGTAGCCATAATGTGATTGACACAAGGATATCAATATAGAATACACTTATGCCTACTGTCCTCTTTGAAATTGCATTTTTATTTTCATGTGCCTTGCCGTTCCCTCAATCTTCCGAAGTACCCAGTCTCCGATTCTGATTGGCCGTTAGATACTTTCTTATCGTGGGTCCACTTCATTCTTTCCTTGAAGGAGTGGGACTTCAGGCGGCTTGCGATTCGCCGCTCTTCTAGCAAGTCGAGATCTATACTTCGTGCTCGTTCGCTGTTAACTTGGTCGTACATCACAACTCTTGCCGTCTGTACGACTACCTCGGCTGGTGCGACGGCTTCCGAGGCGCATACTAGTGCAAACGCGGTCTCGCCCGTGGGGCCCCTAATCGAGGTGCGGACCGTCCATAGGGTGGGGTGCAATTCGTCAGCCCATTTGTTCGATATCCCCTCTAGGTTTCGTCATAGGGCCCGTAATACCAGCTTGTTTGCGGCCTCTGCCTGGCCATTACCCTGTGGATGCACAACTGAGGATTTCCAATGCTTGATGTGTAACCGATGGCACTCCAAAGTAAATTTGGCCGAAAATTGAACTCCATGGTCGGTCACTACCGCCCTGAGGACTCCGATCACTAACACGGGCATTTGACAGAGAGAGATCATCAAACGACGTCAACTGACACGTGATACTAAACTATTTTTTGACGAATCAATATATATATATATATATATATATATATATATATATATATATATATATATAATCTCAGTTCAAATGATTTTGATTTGACTAATTTATAAAATATTTTTATTTAAAAAAATAAATAAATATTTTACAAGCCACATTCCTCCAATCAATCCTACTTATTACAAGAATTGCATAATGAAAGCACTATAATTTATGTAATATATATATTATAAATATAATATAGTAGTATGGGTTGCATGTTGTTGAACAATTAAACTAATTTTACATGGAGATTCAAAGTTGTTAATGCTATTTTGATTCTTGATATTCACATGGATTAGTTATTTATTTAATTAATTAGAAACAGATCTTACACTAATTAATGAAGGCGATCATGTGGTATATTCATCAATTTAACGATTAATTAATTGATCAATTATTAGTAGTACTTTCATGTGATCATATTTTATAATATATGGGAAAAGACAATCATTTGAAAATTTTAATCACAAAAAAACAGACTGTCCTTTTTTGACAACCAAATTCGTCTATAGCATCCCTCGCTGATTCGTTGAATCTTCCCACTCTCTTACTTTATATATATATTATTTCGTATAATAATACCTGTAAAATAAAAAATTTCGGAACAGAAAAGTCTGATGAACCCTTAAGTCTGTCTTCTGATATGAGAGTATTAAATTTAACAGAGTTTTTAAATAATTATCTGACCTTACCCTTTATATATATATATATATATATATATAAAAGTCACACTGAGAAATAGGTAAGTTGGGTAATGTGATCCGGAGAATCCGGTAATTAACAGATTCTGTTGAAAAATCTGGTTGTCCTCTAATTTAGGGAGATTTTAGAGATAAATATGATTTTTCTTTGATTTAGGGAGATTTTAGAGATTAGTCTTTTAAGCTTGACTGTTAATTAGCTTGTCATGTCAGTCTGCGAGTATTTTTTACTCTTCAATATATATATATATATATATATATATATTTAAATTATAAAATATTTTGAAATTGATAATCGTGTTATGTGTGATATTATTATCAAATACAATTTTATTTCATTTTTGAATTAAAGTATGGGATTATGGAAATGAAACACATCATGTGACTAATTGTTTAGGTTCAACAAAAAAATTTATCATAACGAAAAGAGATTAGTTATATAAAAGGACAGATCTAAGAGGTTTAAATCTAATTTGAGGGCACGTGGCATAATCCATCCATTGAAACGAGTGAAACCCTTTTCAATAATTGTGTTTTGTGTGTTTTTTTCTTTTCCTTTTTAATTAGTTAGACAATCCATGTCAGTGGTTCGATCTTGAAGTTTTATTCCATTTGTTTGAATAAAAATATAGAAGTTCTTCATTATTGGATTAATCAGACATATTAGATTGATAGTAACATCAATAATATATTAATTCGTCAAAAATTAGTAAGAATATTATGAGGGTAAAAAGGTAAAATGTGATTCTATAAATCTTGGAGAATCCTGGAGTAGAAGTAACTTGCAAAACAGAGGAAGTTGGGGGGAGGGACGTGGATTCCCTTGAACTCTCCGACGATCAAGTTAGTTTGGTATTAAATTGGTAACTGTTTAAGATATCTGGCCTGAATCCTTACCTTCGTCTGATCCCTTCCTTTTATAACCTCCTTGAGGGGAGGTGGTGGACGAGATCGTGTATATTCAGCTTGTGGGCTTTTAGTGGTTGTCGTTGTGGGAAAACGGTCTTTATTAGTGGGAGAGTGAGAATCCACGTTTGGATTGAGTGGATTATTTGTTCCACTTCTTATGTTGACGATTTTGACTTTGAGTCAAACCGTGATGTATGCGAAAATGGGCGGGTTGACCCGCAGTGTGAACATTTTTATCCTTGGCGGGAATTTTTTTCCTTTCAATATATTTTTGTATTTGTGTGACAAATATGCCCTCGTGAAAAGAACATAAGCCCTAAAATAATTATCTAATTGAGAAATGCACCTAAAACTAGGAATCCAATGGCAGTGTTTTTATTCAATACATAAAAAGAGAACAAAGGTAAAAGAACGAATTTTTGTCTTCTTCATTATAACGTATAATAGAGACATTCTAACCCTAACACATAATTCCATTGATGTGATTTTTATCAAAGGCCAATATACATGCATACATTATATATATATCTATATATATATATATATATATATATATCCTCATCAATAACAATGAGTAAAATTGATTAAAAAAAAAAACCCTAATGTATATATATATATATATGTGTGTGTGTGTGTGTGTGTGACCATTCTTGATGGGGTAAAGCATTTGGTCCAACCATTCACCTGTTGGCTCTTTTATCTCTTCATCAATAATGTTGTGCTTCCGTACGATTTGGACTTAAGACTTTCCCTCTTGGTGACAAAAAAATTTTATAAAATTTGTTTTGTATCCCATAATTATTTTAGATTTCAAATAGATTAGAATAAAATCGAAAATTTATATACTCAGAAAGTATAATTAAAAAAAATATTATAAGTCTCAAAAAATAGCTGGAAAATGTTTAAAAATTGCATAATATATGTGTGTAGGATGTTGTGTTCATATGCTTTATGAATACTTTTTGAGAAAAAAAATGGACGGTTGAAATGAAATTGGTAGTAATAAAACAACATATATCTTAGTGCCAACAACAATAATTCAAGAAACAATAATTACACATCAATAATTCATATCCTACTATAAATGAATTACTAATAGTGTATAAGACGTCCCTCCACTAACACGCTGACTAAACTCTCTTGTTCTTTAGTTATTATCTAGGGAATCGTGACAATGAAAATGACTCCCCAAATTTGGCACCACAATGAAAAAAGTATTAAATATTATAGAAGTTGATCCGTTCTAACACGACAAGGTTTTAGCCCAAGAAGAATTCTAATAGATAGCCTTTTTTTTTTTTTTTTTTTTTTGCCTCTTGGAGGTTGCAATAGATATATATATATATATATATATATATATATATGTATACATTAAAGGCGCAGCAGCAAGGAAAGCAGTGTATGGAAATGGAAGGCCTTGGGAAGGGAACCGTATGTGTAACAGGTGGTACTGGATATCTGGGGTCATCCTTGATCCAGAAGCTTCTTGACGCTGGTTACTCTGTCAACACAACCATCCGATCCTCCTCTATAGGTCCGTTCATTACTTTTTTTTCTTTTTCTCTTTATTTTATAAGACATTAATTTATTTTTCTTAAGCTAATCTTCTTTGAGATTTAAAATTGATAACATTGAAATGCCATGTACCCAATTTGTAACAAAATTAGATAGATATCAATTTATTTTTATGTATTAGAGCAAATATAATTAACGAGTTTTAGTTTAATTTGATTATTTTAACCCATCATCAAAGTAATTACTTGTAGAGAATAAAAGGGACATAAGTTACCTCACAAATCTCCCTGGTGCTTCGGAAAGATTGCGAATATTCAATGCAGATCTTGAAAAACCAGATAGTTTTGGCGATGCAATCGAAGGATGCGTAGGAGTATTTCATGTCTCTCACCCTATAATTTTTAAGCGAGAAGAAAGTGAAGAAGAAAATATTAGAAAATCCATAAATGGAACACTGGGGATATTGCAATCGTGTCTAAATGCCAAGACAGTAAAACGAGTGGTATATACTTCAAGTGGAGCTTCTGTATTGTATCCCAAAGGTCAACATGATACTGTAGACGAAAGCGTGTGGACTGATGTAGATTATGTAAGAAGCTTAAATGTTAGACATGTATCATCTTACCTCATTTGCAAGACATTGACTGAAAAGAAATGCCTAGAGTTTGCACAAAAACATGGTTTGGATGTTATCTCTGTACTTCCTAGTTGGATATGCGGTTCCTTTATTACTCCAAATTTGCCTGATTCTGTGAAGAGATCCATGACTTTGATTTTTGGTATGTCTAGATAATAACATTCATATATAAGAAATTAGAATTAGTTGTCCAATTTTGTATGTTCAATATTTCTTTAATTCGGTACAATACTTCCAAATGTGCAGGTGTAGAAGATAATTTTGTTGCTTCAAATATACCTTTTGTGCACACCGATGATGTCACTAGAGCACATATTTTTCTCTTTGAGCATCCTGGGGCAAAGGGAAGATACATGTGTTCTGCTCTTGAGATCAACATCTACTATTTAGCTAAATTTTTATTAACTAGATATCCTGAATATCAAATATCATCTTCTGAGTGAGTTCTCTTCTTCTTCATCTAACTTCTATGTAACATGGAGTGAGTGGATGGATGATATCTTAATTATTAAAGTTTATCTTTTCTTACAGATCCTTGAAGAAGTTTGAAAGAGTTAAATGGCCTAGTCTTTCATCCAACAAACTCTTGGATATGGGATTCAAGTTCAACTATGGCCTAGAGGAAATATATGACGATGCTATTCGATGTTGTAAAGAAAAGTCTCTTCTGTAGTTAATATGATTTTAGCTATTTCATGCACATCACAAACTCTATATATAATTAGAGTTCATATGTATAATTAGAGTTTCCTATTGAACTTCATTTTTTTTTTCCCTTAGAAATTCTATGACTTTTCATTTTCAACTTATTTTTCAAAGTAATTTTTGTTATTTTGGGGAATTCCATTTGTGGGCATCCATTATCAAACATAATCATCGATAAGAAGTTCGACCATACTACCCTATTCAAAGCAGTCCCTTAACAGGTGGCAAAACAGTGAAGGGTTGCTAGACCTTGTTTCTACATACAAGATAAAACACAACGAAACCTTTTCACCAAAGGTTGTTTACTAATTGTGTAAGAAAAAAGAGAGGTAAGTGAACAAAAATTCACTATAACAATAACAAATGAAATATAAAATAGAATATGAAGAATAATAAACAATTCATTAGAAATAATAATAAAATAAAATCATTATATGTTGGTGGATTGAGCAGGCCGTGACCATTTAGTCTCCTTCAAAAAATACAGGATTGAGCAAAAACCTAAAGTACGTTGGTGGAGCGAATAGCAATTTGTTATCAGTCGACAATCTTCTCTTCTCTTCTCCCCTTTCCTTGATAAGTCCGACAACTAAAAAACGGACAGCAGTAATTTTTTTTTATTAATTTTATTATTATTTTTTTTGTGTGCAGAAATTAGGCCCTCTGACTTCAATTATTTTTTTCAGGAAATTGGTGACACAATCGAAATCTATAATTTCTGATTTACGTAAAAAAGAAAAAAAGTTTGGTATTTGGAGGAATATGGAGATCAAGGATTCTATAATCTATATTTTTTATTCACAGAATGTATGAGCCTGGCCCATTAACTTCCAAAAGTAATAAGTTTCATTCAAAGGCCGAATGAAAACATTAAGAAAGGCTATAAAAGAAAAAAATAGTAGAACATGTACATTATAGTGAGCTATCATAATAGTCATGATAAAGGATTTGAGTCCACTCCAGTGAGTCCTTAAAGAAAAAATAAATATACTGATCCATATATATAATTCGGCCCATAAAAATTCATATTGATGCATTTATATACTGATCGAGTAATAAACTTCACCATTTTCACCAAAAAAAAAAAACCATCATACCGGGTTACAGTAAATCCGGTAACCCCTCCGGACATCACCTAACTTGATGGGCCATGGGCGTGGTAGTCAGAACAAGCTGGTGGTGGGCATGGCGGGCCGTGGACATCGAAGCAGATTTAGGGGAGCTGGGTATAAGACCCAGGCGGACTGGAGTGGAAATAAGGATGTTGGACCCCCGAATGGGAGGCCCAGCCATAGGCAAGTTACAAGGGAAAAGATGAACCAAGAACGAGACGGGGAGGGCAGTCTGCAGGTACAGACCGAAGGGCTTAAGGATAACACCATGGAGGTCGAGATCTCTCCTCCATCGGGGTGAATCCATGAGTACACCATCAATCATAGCGTGGAACTGTCGGGGTGCGAATTCCAGGTACGCTTTAAGACACCTTCATTTGCTTGTAAGTAGATATAAGCCTGACATCCTTGTGATTGAGGAGACTCGGGCGTCAAGTGCATGCCTGAGTAGAATTATGGGGCGGCTGAAATTTAATCAAAGTATTGTGGTCGAGGCCTCTGGGTTCTCAAGGGGTTTGTGGTTGTTGTGGGATAATCACAGAGTTACCGTGGAGGAGGTGTCGAAGGACGAACAAGTGATTAATGTGTTAGTCCGGTTCGGACAACGGAAACCGTGGCTGCTATCGGCCATTTATGCCTCTCCCCAGCCGAACCTTTGAACACACTTATGGGAGTATTTGGTATGTTTGGGGCACGTCGTAGATTTGGCTTGGTTATTATTGGGAGATTTTAACCAAGTTTTGACTGAAGACGAGAAGAAGGGTGGGGGACCGCTGCGAAGGACGCATGTGAAGCCCTTTGCCGAGATGATTCAAAAGTGTGACCTACACGATTTGGGTTTCTCAGGCCCGAAGTTTACATGGAGTAATATGAGGAGTGGGGCAGCAAATGTTCAGGAAAGGCTGGATCGTGCCTTGGGTAACCATCAGTGGATCATCAGTTCCCCTGAGTGTAGGGTAACTCATTTGCCTAGGAGTAGATCCGACCATCATCCAATTATGCTTCATGATATGCTTAGGCAACAACGGCATAGACAACAGAGTGTCTTCAAGGTGCAGGCAGCATGGTTCACGCACCCCGCTTTCGAAACATTTATGCAGCAGTGTTGGATGGAAGACAGGAGGAAGGATTTGGTTTCGAAGTTGAAATTCCTAAGGAACTCACTAGGACAATGGAATAGGCAGGTGTTTGGTAATATTTTCGATCGGAAATACAGGTGTTTGGCTCAAATTGCAGGCGTTCAAAGGAGCTTACAGCATAAGGGATCTAGCAGGTTGGAGAGGTTGGAGTTGAAGCTCCGGGAGGAATTGGATGTCACACTTCAGCAAGAGGAAGTTTACTGGCAACAGAAATCGAAGGAGAACTGGTTGCGAGAGGGAGAACACAACACCCGTTTCTTTCACACCTCCACAATGCTGAGACGGAAGTACAATAGAATCGAGAAGTTAAAGGTAGACGGTTTGAATTGGTGTGAGGATCAAGAACAACTCCAACAAGCAGCAAGATACTTCTATATGCAGTTGTATACGCACGAGAATGGTCCCCAGTGCAGGCCGCAAGAATGGAGATTTCCACAGGTAACACACAGAAATAGAATCTGGCTGAACCGTCCAGTTACAGAGGTAGAGATTCATGAAGTAGTAAAGCAAATGGGACCTTACAAAGCCCCGGAACCGGATGGGTTTCCACCATGCATCTTTCAAAGGTATTTGCACATAATGGGACCGATGGTGGTGGAAGCAGTGCAGGGGATGTTTAGGCTGGGGAAGTTGCTGCCTAACATGAATGAGGCATTGATCTGTTTAATTCTGAAAGTTACCCAGCCAGAAACCTTAGCTCATCTTCGACCGATATCTTTGTGTAATGTCATTACAAAAATAGTGTCCAAGATTCTAGCAAACAGATTGAAGCCAGTCATGGCATCCTTGACAGGCCCAATGCAATCGAGCTTCATTCCTGGGCGGACGACTATCGATAATATAGTGGTGGCTCAAGAAGCCTTACACTCCTTAAAAAAGAAGAAAGGACGGCGATGGACACTTATTTTGAAAGTTGATCTAGAGAAGGCATATGATAGAGTTGACTGGGGTTTTTTGGAACAAGTCTTGAGAGTCACGGGTTTCAAACCAGTCTTACAACAACTGATCATGGAATGCGTTACCACAACCAAGTTGGTAGTAAACTGGAATGGGAAAGCACTGGACACGTTTTTTCCCTCAAGGGGGTTGCGCCAGGGAGACCCGCTATCTCCATACCTATTTGTGCTATGTATGGAAACCTTAAGCCACAAGATCCAGCAAGAGGTGGGGGACAAGAAATGGAGTCCAATTTAGCTCGGCAGAGGCGGCCCTAAGTTGTCACACCTGTTCTTTGCAGATGATTTGCTACTTTTTGGAGAAGCCTCCTTTTCCCAAGCAAGGAGGATGGAATTTTTACTGGCTGAATTTTGTGGGTACTCAGGGCAAAGGGTGAATCGTGACAAATCCAAGATATGGTTCTCTCCAAATACCCCAAACTATCTCCGACGGGCCATATGCTCGGAATTCCTTGTTCCAGAATCAACTGATCTTGGAATGTATCTAGGAGTTCCGCTGCTCGATAAGCGACCTTCTAAACTGTTTCAATCCTTGTTGGAGAGAGCAACCCGTAAGCTAGCAGTGTGGAAGATGAATACTTTGTCTAAAGCAGCGAGGATGATCCTGTTAAGGTCGACGTTGTTTGCGCTTCCGATTTACATCATGCAGACGATCAAAGTCCCTGCTGCGACTGTGAAGGCCTTTGAGAGAATTTGCCGGAATTTCTTCTGGGGCTCTACGAGTGAAAAACGAGTCATGCATACTGTGGCGTGGAATAAGCTATGCCAGCCGAAGGAACTAGGTGGTTTGGGGTTCCCAAATTTGTACCATACAAACAAGGCATTACTAGCGAAACAGATTTGGAAGATGTTGGTGCAACCTACGAATATTAGTAGTCAAGTCCTAGAAGCCAAATATGGAGGTTGGGACGGCATAAAGCAGGGTATAGGCAGGCATGCGGGTTCCTATGTGGGTTACTGCAAGCGGCTGATTGCTCTGCAGAAGGGTTGGGTTGGGAGATCAAGAGCGGTAGTCTCGCCATGTTTTGGTTGGAGCCCTGGTTGATGAAGGAGCCCCTGATCCTGTGGGCGACCAGGTCAATTACTGAAGAACACCTATACAAGAAAGTGTGCCACTACTGGCGAGAGGGTCAGGGATGGTGTTGGAACTACTTGCAACAGGTGCTACCGGGGGTGGTGCTAATGGAATTAGCAACACACAACATAAATATGATTGGAGGAGTGAGAGATAAGCCTGTCTGGCTGCTTACGAAGGAAGGTAAGTTTACAACGGCTTCAGTTAGGAGGAAGCTGATGGGAATAGGCACAGAACTTAACGAGTTCCCGTGGAGCCGCATCTGGCGGTTTAGAGGTCCGGCTCGTGCCTCAGTGACGCTCTGGTCTGCAGTTCACGGTGTGCTACCGTCAGGAGTGTTTCTATGGAGGAGAGGCATAGTGGGACATGCAGAGTGCCAGGTATGTAATTACGCCTTTCAAACGCAGTTACATGTGCTCCGGGACTGTCCGATTGCACGTGGAGCATGGCGACAAGTTTTGACAGGTACAGAGTTATCCCAGTTCATGTCCCAATGTGAGACGAAATGGTGGATCAAGACCAATTTGGGCATGAGTAAGGTTATTAGGTCTTTTGGTAGGTTCTGGCCCTATGTTTTCAGGCAAATGGTACATGATATCTGGTGTAACTATAATGCTAAGAAGCATGGCTCACATTATTTTTTGGAGGATAGCTATGCTGTTGTGAAAAGGAGTCTTATGAAAGTTGTATAGCTCCTTTTAGCTTGGGCATAGGTCCGTTTTGGTTGGCCTTCGGGCTATATATGTATACTTAAATATTCTACTACTATGGAATGAAACCCGGTTTTAAACCAAAAAAAAAAATTCCGGTAACCCCTCCGACATTAGTCGGTCTTAAACAAAAAAAAAAAAAAAAAGAAAAAAGAAAAAATAAAAAAAGAAGAGAGACCAGAAAATGCGGACTGCAATGAGCAAGGAAGAAGGTACAAAAAACACTAAGGACGTCGATAATCGAGGCGGAGCAGACCCAAGCCATGGAAGTAGAAGCTTTGTTTTGTTCTTTCTTTTCGATTATTCTCTTCGCAAGATAAGTTCGCACCCACTGGGATAGAGAGAGAGAGCGCTCGAGAGAGGGGCGACGGAGCGAGGTTGAGACGATCGGGAACGGAGGGGGACGTGGAAATGTCCGGGGCTGACGATGGAGGTCCAGTGGTAATCCCCTCTTTTATACTCTGTTTTGTTTACGAGATTATATTTAGAGTAATCGACATTATTTATTATTCTAAACCCTAATTTTCTCTACACGTGTATTCAAAGCGCGGGATTTGTTCTTTCGTTTTTAATTATTGGAATGGGAATGAACTGTGTTGAATTTACATATAGGAGGTCGATGATATGCGGAAGAGGTTGAAGGAGATGGAGGATAAAGCTGCGGATCTGCGCGAAATGCAGGCTAAAGTTGAGAAAGAAATGGGCGGCGTTCAAGGTCCGCTCTCTCTTTATCGTTAAAAATCAATGTTTTGTTTGGATTTATGCTGATTTCTTACTCTTTTATTTCTTCTGATGACGCTTTACTAGGGTTTTCTTTTTATCGATTTAGTGACACATTTGTTTACTAGTGAGGATATTAATACTCTGTTTTGTTTACGATATTATATCTATAGTAATCGACATTATTTATTATTCGAAACTCTAATTTTCTCTACATGTGTATTCAAAGCGGGATTTGTTCTTTCCTTTTTTATTATTGGAATGGGAATGAACTGTGTTGAATTTACATATAGGAGGTCGATGATATGAGGAAGAGGTTGAAGGAGATGGAGGATAAAGCTGCGGATCCAGGGTCCTCAGTTATTGATTGTGGTGGAGATAAAAAGGTCATTGAATATTCAACTGATAGGCAGCTGGATGCAATTCATTCAACTTTGTCTGGTGTTCCTTCATTGGATAAAGAGTCAAGGACCGATGAAACAACACTCAATCATCCTGTTCAGTTCAAGCACCCCACTCATTTGGTGACTCCTTTTGAGATTCTGATGGGTAATTCATCGGCCGAAATTAACCATGTTAATGAGCAGAAAAGTGAGGGTGATCTAAATATCCAGGATGTAGTTATTAATAATGATGGGCGGAGTGTTGAAGTTGAGGTCAAGGTTGTGGGCGAGACAAGATTTAGTCAGAGTAGTGATATTGGTTCAACTGAAGAAGTTCCCACTTTTACTTCAGAAAGCAAGGAAAAATCATTTTACTCTGAAGCCTCTAATCTTGGAAGTGAGGAAATAAAATATATTTATTTGTTGTTTATAATTAAGGGCCAATTCAAGGATGAATTTGTCACTGCTGGAGGAGTTCCCTTGTCTGAGGTGGTTCTCTCTTCTCCCTAACTTCATGCAGTTCTTCTAGCTTGTCTCTAATATTGTTTCACGATGAGGCTTCTGCAGATATCCTTGAAAACAATGCAAAGTAGGATCCGGTCAAATTTGTTTTTTGCCGGGGAAGTATGTCTCGTTTTGATATCTGTTCTTTAACAAGTAGTTCACATCCTTTTGCTGCTATTTTAACAGAGCAATATACTTTTTATTTTTTTTGTGTGTAGGTGCTGAATGTAGATGGAATAACTGGTGGTTTCAATTTCCAGGTAAGCAGCATATGTATCCTAAGAGTGGGAGACTTCCATAATATGATGTTTCATCTTTTAGAGTGCAGGACTAGACAATGGAGTTGCCATTCCATTTCCTTGTTTTGTCCTTCAAAATTTCCACTATATGATGAAACATTTTAATTTGTTCACTGAAAACTGATATTCAAATTTATCCTTTGTTTTTTGTTCTGAACGCCTGGTCAGGGGGTTATATTGCAGGAACAAGTATCGGTAACCTTGCTGCTGACACTAACCACCAATCAGATACAAAGAAAAAGCCTTTACAGTATGATGGGAAGTGACAATTTCAATTTCTTGAATACAAGCATTACCATCTGAGGTTAGGTGAAATTTTTATAAAATACTATAACAAAAAAGAAAAAGAAAAAGGAAAAATGTGGATGAGACTTGTAATGATTGATCTACGTGTTTGTGGATAGTGGATTGCTGGAAAACACTTTTAGTTTGATGCTAATTAAAAAATGGTAATTCTTTATTTATTTTTATTTCGTCCACTGAGTATAAGTTGAAGAGACAAAGATTTGTCATATATATATTTTTTTTTTCAAAATATATGATGACCCACTTAATCTTTATCTTTTAAATAAATTAAACTACAAACTCATTGCTGTTATAAAATTTATTATAATGTATAATATATATTAATGTATATATATATATATATATATATATCTATATATATATATATATATATGGGGGAGAGAGAGTTGAGAGAAGAGAGAGTTGAGAGAATTTGTAAGATGGATTGATTGTATCAAAATTTTTTCTTGTTTTTTCTTATTCTCTCATGGAAATGAACATACATATTTATACAAAAGGGGATGGTGTTATTGTCAAGAAAAACGGAGGGTTGGTGGCCACCCTTTTTGAATGGGAAAACTTGACACACACACACACACACACACATATATATATATATATATATATATATATATATATATATATATATATATATAATATATAACTAATATATGTCCAATATTATAAATACTATGTGATATTTATTATCTTACGTAATTTTTTGGGATGATAGACATTCATTAATTTAATGAATCTTCGGGATTCATAACACTCCCCCTTGGATGTCCATTACATAAATAATAGGCCTCGTTAAAATCTTACTAGATAAAAATCCAGTAGGAAAAAAAAATCTAGTGAAGGAAAAAGAGTACACTATTTTTCATGTGTAGATTTCTCCCCATGATGAGATGATTTCTTGAAATCCTTAAATCGACGCAAACCAATTTTATATCTCAATTTTTCAAAGGTTGCTGTCGGAAGAGATTTAGTGAATATATCCGCAAAATTATCACGTGATCGAATTTGAAGCACATTGATTTCACCATTCTTTTGAAGTTCATGGGTAAAGAAGAATTTAGGTGAAATGTGTTCCGTTCTATCTCCCTTAATATATCCTCCTTTTAATTGAGCTATACAAGCTGCATTATCTTCATATAGAGGAGTTGGAATCTCTCTTCTGGAGGATAAACCACAACTCTCTCTAATATAATGTATCATTGACCTCAACCATACACATTCTCGGCTTGCTTCATGAATGACTATTATCTCAGCATGATTAGAAGAAGTTGCTGCTAATGTTTGCTTCGTGGAGCGCCATGATATAGTAGTATTACCATATGTAAATAAATAGTCATTTTGAGAACGTGCCTTATGCGGATCCGAAAGATAACCCGCATCAGCATATCCAATCAGTTCTGGGTCATTTATATTTGAATAAAATAATCTGAGGTCAATTGTCCCTTGGAGGTATCTAAGGACGTGTTTAATACCATTCCAATGTCGTCGGGCATGTTGAAGAGCATCCATCTCCTCCCCGGTGAAGGGGACAAAATCGGCACCTCGCCTGCAGGCTTCATTGTCAAAATTTGCCTGAAATGCCCACAGGAGAATAGACTTATCCTCAAAATAAGGATGGAGCTGGCGGATAATGTGGATGCAACCCTTGTCCAAAAATGAGCCCGCCTCACGACCTATCTCTTCATTGTACTCGGGGGAGCTCTTGAAGTCGTCTATGATGTTCTTCTTAAATACATCCAGCTTGTAGTACTTCAACTCCTCCTCCACAGAAATACGACCGACAATGGCCTCATCACAGGCGGTGTTAAGATCGACATTAGCAGCCTCCACCTCCACCACCCTACCCTCAACCTTGGCCAACTTCTCACGCAAGTCTGCCACCTCGGCGTCCACTCGAGACTTCTCCCTTTCAGCGGACTCCAGACGAGCAGCCTGCTCGGACACCTCGGCTTCCAATGCCGACAAGCGGGGCTCATTCACAACACACCATTCTTCGTTAGACTCAGCCCGCCGGTTGGCTTCAGGGGAGCGGGAGTTGGCAATAAAAATGATGTTAGAAGTGACCTGTCAAAGGCGAACTGTCAAACAAGAAGAAAGAGGATGGAAAAAACAAACAAAAAGCCAAGTACAATATACACCCTCCGCTTACCCGAGCTAAAAGAGCGCCCAATCGATTAGTGGCCTCATCCATGCCCATACCGCCCATAGTCCCCAGCGACTCCACGTCAGCAACTCGGTCCAGAATCGAGCCGCCAAGGAAGGTTGCCGCAAATCGGTTGGTAAATCGGATGTTGTCCAGGGGCGGAGTTCGATGGGAGATTTCAGCAGATAGAGCCCGCATGGCCTCCTCCTCCGTGGGCATCTTGAACCCCGATCGTAACCAAGAGGGACCAAGGTCTCCAGTAGGCGCCTCCTCGCCAGCAGCAGGGACAGGGGGTGGCTCCTCTCCTTGGACCTCCATGGACAAGTGTTCCTCAGGCACTTCTCCCTGAGAAGATGGAGAAAGAGAAAGAGCAATCACTTCGGTCGGAGGCGGCGAAGTCCTTCTCCGTTAGCGGGGTCGAAGCTGCTCTTCATCGCCCTCCCCACCTTTGGACTGAGCAGTCTCAGCCACTTCAACGATCTGCTCCCTTCGGGCCTCGGGGGCAGAGCGCGGGGTCCTCACTCGGGGCTCCCTCAGGTGGCGGGGGTTCCTACTCCGCCTTCATGATGACCCAGATGCTGGTGGGCCAGAGGGTGCCACATCACCCGATGCACTACGGTCCACCAAGCGAGGAGGGAACCGAGGTAAGGAATCAAGGTGCGATTGACGCACCTCCCTGCCCTCCTCACGGTTCGACCAAGCTATCCCAAACATCGTCGGTCCTGCACGAACATAAATGTTAGAAGAATAACGGCAAAGGAAAAAGGGAGAAAGAGAAGGCAACAGCAAAACAAAAGACACCTTGCCCCGTACGGCAACCCCGCGCAGACAAGGTACACAGATCACACTGAGAGGAGAAAACGCCCCCGGGGTGTAACGTCCAATCTGAATTACGGGTTTCCACTGCGAAACCCAATTCCTTCTTCCTGTCTTCCAAGCCGGCCCCCCCCCCATCCGCACCATCGCAAACTCTCCTCGCTCAACAGGTCCGAAGTAGAATAGACCCGAGTTTGACTTTGGCGGTTATCACCTAAGTCCCGGGTTACTGTCTCTAAAAAGGCCCGCTTAGAATGGTTAAGGGAAGAAGTGTACTCGATAGGAGTCCACTGATAGCCAACACTCACACTTGGACGGAAAGGGAAGCCTATCCTAGATTCCACCATTACCTATCTCCCCTTAAAATCCACTTTGTTGGGGGGAGAGTCAAAGGGTAAAACTCTGTTCCTACGAGGCCGAAGCGACAATGTATTATCAGACATTTTCAAGGAGGAGAAAAATATCCTAAGAATATTCGTGGTCAACTCAAAACCTAACCTACGGCACAGGCAGATCAAGGCAAAAAGGGTCCGAACGGCATTGGGATGAACCTACCCTGGTTGCACACGGGCATATACAAGGAAGTCCACGAAAGCGGAATCCATCGGTAGCCTAAGTCCCATGTCAAAATGGGCTAGATGAAGAGGTATGTGCTTAAGGGACATCCTACCCGGCTCTGGAGCCACAAAAACTCTATATACACGGGGATCGATATTGTAACTACGAGCGAAAGAAAGAGCCTGGTCATTAGTGATCCTACTCTGGCTAAAAGCAAAGTCAGAGGTTGGAGGAGGTGGCATGGGAGGTTGGAAAACTACACCTGTTGGAGCCTCGACCGCTGGTTCTCTCCTAACCACAGCCCTAGATGCTTCACCAGCCCGAATAGCAGGCAAGGGGTCACCGAAACCTTCGGCCATCAGTTCGTCAACCTCATTCCTAGCTACATCACCTTCCTGGGCAGCTATTATAACCTACGAATGGACGTTTACGTTTTTAGAACCCCATTCAAGCAACTACCCAGAAAGATGAACACCAACCTACCGCAACTAAGGCAATATGACTACACTAACCCACAACCGTCATCCTAAAACAACCAGTCCCTACAGTCCAAAAAATGTACTCATGGAAAAAGGCAGTGCCCCTGATATATTCAAAGAAGCTAAAACCACCCTAATTCCTCGGCCACAGCAAGATGCATAAAAAAGGAAATACTCCACAAACAGAAGAAAATAAGTAAAAGCCTTAAGGGCAAAGCTTGCACAGAACATTCATGGCGGAAAATAAATAGTAGTAGTTTAAGGAGGGGAGATATAACGCACATTTCTTCAGTTGATCAAAGCAAGTCTGCAAACAGAAATCAACAAGACCGAACTCGCGACGGAATAACGGTGGAAAAATCTCCAGAAAGTACAGAGGCAGTAATGGCGGGAATGTTCTGAAAGAGAGCAATATGGAAACAAAATACCTCTGAAGACCGTTAAAGAGCTGTGAATAAGGGTTGAGAGCACGAAAAGTCCGTAATGATTACTTGGGGAATTTGAAGCACATCGAAAAGGCGAAAAGACCTTCTGACAGTTGACAGCCTGCTAGCATTAATTGTAAGAGTGCAGAAAGTGAAACGATGTCGGTCACCGTCAGAAACCCTAGAAGTACTATGGAAAGAATAGCGGCCACTAGTCCCGCCAACTAAGTTCCGAAACCCGCTGAAGATACCTAAAGTCAAAGTTTACCAGCGAAGTACATCCCGAGGCGACGCTATACTTCGCTGAGGGGCCACTGAAAGGAGAAAAATGCCCGCCAAGGATAAAAACGTCCACGCTGCGGGTCAACCCGCTCATTTCCACATACATCACGGTTTGACTCAAAGTCAAAATCGTCAACATAAGAAGTGGAACAAATAACCCACTCAATCCAAACGTGGATCCCCACTCTCCCACTAATAAAGACCGTTTTCCCACAACGACAACCACTAAAAGCCCACGAGCTGAATATACATGATCCCGTCTACCACCTCCCCTCAAGGAGGTTATAAAAGGAAGGGATCAGACAGAGGTAAGGATTCAGGCCAGATATCTTAAACAGTTACCAATTTAATACCAAACTAACTTGATCGTTGGAGAGTTCACGGGGATCCACGTCCCTCCCGAATTTCCTTTGTTTTGCAGGTTACTTCTACTCTGGGATTCTCCAAGATTTCTAGAGTCACATTTTACCTTTTTACCCTTAGAATATTCTTACCAATTTTTGACGAATCAATATATTATTGGTGGTACTACAATCTAAGATGTCTGATTAATCCAATAATGAAGAACTTCTATATTTTTATTCAAACAAATGGAATAAAACTTCAAGATCGAACCACTAACATGGATTGTCTAACTAATTAAAAAGGAAAAGAAAAAAACACACACAAAACACAATTATTGAAAAGGGTTTCACTCGTTTCAATGGATGGATTATGCCACGTGCCCTCAAATTAGATTTAAACCTCTTAGATCTGCCCTTTTATATAACTAATCTCTTTTCGTTATGATAATTTTTTTTGTTGAACTTAAACAATTAGTCACATGATGTGTTTCATTTCCATAATCCCATACTTTAATTCAAAAATGAAATAAAATCGTAACTTATTTGATAATAATATCACACATAACATGTTTATAAATTTCAAAATATTTTATAATTTAAATATATATATATGTATTGAAGAGTAAAAAATACTCGCAGACTGACATGATAAGCTAACTAATAGTCAAGCTTAAAAGGCTAATCTCCAAATTCTCCCTAAATCAAAAGAAAATCAGATTTATCTCTAAAATTCCCCTAAATTAGAGGATAATCAGATTTTTCAACAGAATCTGTTAATTACCGGATTCTCCGGATGACGTCACCCAACTTACCTATTTCTCAACGTGACTTATATATATATAAAGGGTAAGGTCAGATTATTATTTAAAAACTATGTTAAATTTAATACTCTCAGATCAGAATACAAACTTAAGGGTTTATCAGAGTCTAACTTTCTGTTTTGCAGGTATTATTATACCAAAATATATATATATATAAAGTAAGAGAGTGGGAAGATTCAACGAATCAGCGAGGGATGCTATAGACGAATTTGGTTGTAAAAAAAGGACAGCCTATTTTTTTGTGATTAAAATTTTCAAATGATTGTCTTTTCCCATATATTATAAAATATGATCACATGAAAGTACTACTAATAATTGATCAATTAATTAATCGTTAAATTGATGAATATACCACATGATCGCCTTCATTAATTAGTGTAAGCTATGTTTCTAATTAATTAAATAAATAACTAATCCATGTGAATATCAAGAATCAAAATAGCATTAACTACTTTGAATCTCCAAGTAAAATTAGTTTAATTGTTCAACAACATGCAACCCATACTACTATATTATATTTATAATATATATATTACATAAATTATAGTGCTTTCATTATGCAATTCTTGTAATAAGTAGGATTGATTGGAGGAATGTGGCTTGTAAAATATTTATTTATTTTTTTAAATAAAAATATTTTATAAATTAGTCAAATCAAAATCATTTGAACTGAGATTATATATATTGATTCGTCAAAAAATGGTTTGATATCACGTGTCAGTCGACGTCGTTTGATGATCTCTCTCTGTCAAATGCCCGTGTTAGTGATCGGAGTCCTTAGGGCGGTAGTGACCGACCATGGAGTTCAATTTTCGGCCAAATTTACTTCGGAGTGCCATCGGTTACACATCAAGCATTGGAAATCCTCAGTTGCGCATCCACAGGGTAATGGCCAGGCAGAGGCTGCAAACAAGCTGGTATTACGGGCCCTATGACGAAACCTAGAGGGGATATCAAATAAATGGGCTGACGAATTGCACCCCACCCTATGGACGGTCCGCACCTCGATTAGGGGCCCCACGGGCTAGACCGCGTCTGCACTAGTATACGGCTCGGAAGCCGTCGCACCAGCCTAGGTAATCGTACAGACGGCAAGAGTTGCGATGTACGACCAAGTTAACAGCGAACGAGCACGAAGTATAGTTCTCGACTTGCTCGAAGAGCGGCGAATCGCAAGCCGCCTGAAGTCCCACTCCTTCAAGGAAAGAATGAAGTAGACCCACGATAAGAAAGTATCTAACGGCCAATCAGGATCGGAGACTGGGTACTTCGGAAGATTGAGGGAACGGCAAGGCACATCCAGGCAAATAAGTTAACTCCAAATTGGGAGGGTCCGTACCTCGTCAACAGCGAAGTAAGGCCCGGCACGTACCGCCTTATGAACAAAGATGGCGTCCTCTTACCGAACTCGTGGCACGCCAATCATTTGAAGAGATATTACGCATGACGTATTCTTACCTCAGTACCAGGTCAGCTACGGCTCGGGAAGGTTTCTAAATAATATAAGTTCTGGGCTACGGCTAATGAAATTTGTTATCTTACCATAAGTGAATTGTGGGCTATCTAAGTGCTGGGCCACAGCTCGGGAAAACATTTAACCACCGCAAATAAATTACGCTCAAGTCATCCGAAGTACCGAGCCTTAGGAAATCATCCTATGGTTAAGTCAAACGAAGTAACGAGTTGCGGCTCAACACGGAACTATCCCAAGATTACGGTCGGGTAATCGAAGTACCAGGATGCAGCTTTAAAGTCGCACTGAAAATACGAAGTTAAAAACTTGCAATTTTTTGGCGGCGATTATTCCGAAGTAGGGAGATGCGACTTAAAATACTCTTCACATCAAAGTTATGGCTTGAAAGGTTTGGCGGAATCCCGAGCTAAAGCTAAAGAAATATTTAAGGCTACAAGTAAAATTTGTAGTCAAGCGAGGTACCAAGCTATATCTCGGGCAGAATTCCGAACTACGGATTGCGAAGGCACCGAAGTGAGGCTCGATAGGATCTTCTAATTTACCATGTAATAATTACGGTCGCAGAATATCGAACCAAGACCTGGAAATATCTTTTATCGATAAACAAGAAATTCGGCCCCAGCATGAGCGGGCAAACCATGAATACAAGTCCATTAAAAGAGAAAAGCTTATACGAAGTACAAAAGAACAAAAATAATAAACAGATACATCAAGGGGCAGCCCGGGAAGCATTGAGCAGGTCCCAGAAGGTAGGCACAGCTGGACGAGGAGGGTTCCACTCGGGACGTTCCCGTTTCAAATCGCGCTCCTGAAGAGCATCCATCTCCTCCCCGATGAAGGGGACAAAATAGGTACCTCGCTTGCACGCTTCATTGTCAAAATTTGCCTGAAATGCCCACAGGAGAATAGACTTATCCTCAAAATAAGGATGGAGCTGGCGGATAATGTGGATGCAACCCTTGTCCAAAAATGAGCCCGCCTTACGACCTATCTCTTCATTGTACTCGGGGGAGCTCTTGAAGTCGTCTATGATGTTCTTCTTAAATCCATCCAACTTGTAGTACTTCAACTCCTCCTCCACAGAAATACGACCAACAATGGCCTCATCACGGGCGGTGTTAAGATCGACATTAGTAGCCTCCACCTCCACCACCTTTCCCTCAACCTTGGCCAACTTCTCACGCAAGTCTGCCACCTCGGCGTCCACTCGAGACTTCTCCCTTTCAGCGGACTCCAGACGAGCAGCCTGCTCAGACACCTCGGCTTCCAAAGCCGACAAGCGGGGCTCATTCACTACACGCCATTCTTCGTTAGACTCAGCCCGCCGGTTGGCTTCAAGGGAGCGGGAGTTGGCAATAAAAATGATGTTAGAAGTGACCTGTCAAAGGCGAACTGTCAAACAAGAAGAAAGAGGATGGAAAAAACAAACAAAAAGCCAAGTACAATATACACCCTCCGCTTACCCGAGCTAAAAGAGCGCCCAATCGATTAGTGGCCTCATCCATGCCCATACCGCCCATAGTCCCCAGCGACTCCACGTCAGCAGCTCGGTCCAGAATCGAGCCGCCAAGGAAGGTTGCCGCAAATCGGTTGGTAAATCGGATGTTGTCCAGGGGCGGAGTCCGATGGGAGATTTCAGCAGATAGAGCCCGCAGGGCCTCCTCCTCCGTGGGCATCTTGAACCCCGGTCGTAACCAAGAGGGACCAAGGTGTCCAGTAGGCGCCTCCTCGCCAGCAGCAGGGACAAGGGGTGTCTCCTCTCCTTTGACTTCCATGGACAAGTGTTCCTCAAGCACTTCTCCCTGAGAAGATGGAGAAAGAGAAACAGCAATCACTTCGGTCGGAGGCGGCGAAGTCCTTTTCCGTTGGCGGGGTCGAAGCTGCTCTTCATCGTCCTCCCCACCTTCGGACTGAGCAGTCTCAGCCACTTCAACGATCTGCTCCCTTCGGGCCTCGGGGGCAGAGCGCGGGGTCCTCACTCGGGGCTCCCTCAGGTGGCAGGGGTTCCTACTCCGCCTTCATGATGACCCAGATGCTGGTGGGCCAGAGGGTGCCACATCACCCGATGCACCACGGTCCACCAAGCGAGGAGGGAACCGAGGTAAGGAATCAAGGTGCGATTGACGCACCTCCCTGCCCTCCTCACGGTTCGACCAAGCTATCCCAAACATCGTCAGGCCTGCACGAACAGAAATGTTAGAAGAATAATGGCAAAGGAAAAAGGGAGAAAGAGAAGGCAACAACAAAACAAAAGACACCTTGCCCCGTACGGCAACCCCCCGCAGACGAGGTACACAGATCACACTGAGAGGAGAAAATGCCCCCGGGGTGTAACGTCCAATCTGAATTAGGGGTTTCCACTGCGAAACCCAATTCCTTCTTCTTGTCTTCCAAGCCGGCCCCCACTCCGCACCATCGCAAACTCTCCTCGCTCAACAGGTCCGAAATAGAATGGACCCGAGTTTGACTTTGGCGGTTATCACCTAAGTCCCGGGTTACTGTCTCTAAAAAGGCCCGCTCAGAACGGTTAAGGGAAGAAGTGTACTCGATAGGAGTCCACTGATAGCCAGCACTCACACTTGGACGGAAAGGGAAGCTTATCCTAGATTCCACCATTACCTATCTCCTCTTAAAATCCACTTTGTTGGGGGAGAGTCAAAGAGTAAAACTCTGTTCCTACGAGGCCGAAGCGACAATGTATTATCAGACATTTTCAAGGAGGAGAAAAACATCCTAAGAATATTCGTGGTCAACTCAAAACCTAACCTACGGCACAGGCAGATCAAGGCAAAAAGGGTCCGAACGGCATTGGGATAAACCTGCCCTGGTTGCACACGGGCTCGTTGAGAGGAAGCGAGGTGTCGAGCGAAGTCCAAAAAAGGCCAAGAGTTCAATGAAAGTTCCGAGGACGAGATCAATCGGGCTAGGCCCGTTCACAAAATAGATTCAGGAAATAACACCTGACCCCTCCCTCCAACTGCCGAAGTTTGTCCCGTATACCAGACAGACACAGCCTCACGAGCACATATGCCATTACCAAACGCTCATGAGTCTAGTCACGAGCGATGAGGCTGTCTTGTGCAAAGCATTCCCAAGTACCTTGACCAGCAAGGCTCTCACGTGGTTCACGTCCCTACAGTCAGGCACAGTAGATTCCTGGAACACCCTAGAGAAGATCTTTCTGGACAAATTCAGCACGGCGGGAACAATTCCAAAAATAAGAGGAGACCTGGCGAATATTAAACAGCGAGATGACGAGTCTCTACTATCGTTCCTTGAGCGATTTAAGAAGACTTATGACGAGATAGAGGGAAGTAGCCAGGACACGGTCATCACATGCTTTGAAGGAGGGTTCCGCTCCAGAATGCTCTATATAGAGCTTCAATTGAGGAGGCCAGGGACCATAGGCGAAATGTTTGACGTAGCACGAAAGGTCGCATTGGCCGAGGGTAGCACGCCCGACTCTGCCAGAGCCAAGGATAAGTTGTCCGATCTCCGAAAAAGTCCCCCGAACTTCGCGGATATAAAAGAGAAGGGCCGGTTTAAGAAGCTAGAGACGTTCACACCCTTGAACGTCTCGAAAGAGAGCCTCGTAGTAGTCATAAAGGACAAGTATGGGGTCTAGGACCCTGCACCGATGAGGCAACAATCTTACCCCGCTAGGGACAAGACCAAATTCTATGGGTTCCACCGTGATTACGGACATACCACAGAGGACTGCTTCCAACTAAAGAGGGCCATAGAGCGCCTCATCAAGGAGGGATGCCTGAAAGAGTACGTCGCCAACGCGCAACAGCAAAAAGACAAAGGCGAAAGAGCACAACGAAGAGGCAAGAATCACACCCATCGTCCTCGAGGTGCGAATGACGAAGGATGGCATCGACAAATGCACAGTGAGGAGGATTCTGATCGATACAGGAGCTGCCAAGAACATCATGTACCTCCAGTGTTTCAAGGAGATGGGCCTAAGTGATGTCGACCTCAAGGCTAGCGGGATGGTCCTCGAGGGTTTCTCTACCCACAAGGTGCCGATAAAAGGAACTATCCGGATACAGGTGACTCTCGGGGAAGGAGAATGGCAACGGATCGAAGAGGTCAAATTTTACGTTGTGGACCTAGATTCCCCGTATAATGCGATACTAGGTACCCCCTTCCACGCGGCGTTCAACCTCGTAATATCCACATCCCACCAACAAGTGAAATTCCATACTCCGCAAGGCGTAGGCTTTGTTAGAAGCCACCCTCGCAGCCTCTTAGGGCAGATCATGAAAATCAAAAGGAAAAGGGACAGGTCGGACAACACCGCCACAATTAACTCGGTAACTGTTCCCAACGACCAAAGGATACTGAAAGTCCTCGAGAAGCAAGTTTATGATCTGGTCATAGAAGCATCGGGTACCCGAGAGTTCGACGAGGAAATCATTAACCCGAAGTATCCACAGCAACCCGTCAAAGTCGGCAGGGAAATACCCAACACCCTCCGGCGAAGTATCATCGACTTCCTTAAAAATCACCAGGACAGCTTCGCCTGGTGCACAGAGGACATGCCCGGCATAGACGCCTCGGTAGCCGAGCATGCACTCAGCATAAGTGCCAAGTGCCCACCGGTAAGACAGAAGCTCAAACAGTTTGGGGAAGAAAAAGAGCAAGGCATGAAAGAGGTGGTAGAGACGTTACTCAAAGCGGGCTTCATCCGCGAAGTCAAATATCCCACGTGGCTGGCAAACGTAGTAATGGTTAAGAAAGCCAACGTGAAGTGGAGAATGTGCGTCGATTACACCGATCTCAACAAAGCATGTCCCAAGGATTATTACCCGCTACCCCGGATCGACGCCCTCGTAGATTCGACCTCGGGGTACGAACTTTTGAGTTTTATGGATGCCATCTCGGGGTACCACCAGATCAGGATGAAGTCGAGTGATCAACTCCACACTTCATTCCGAGCTCCAGGAGCAATATACTGCTACAATGTGATGCCCTTCGGTCTCAAGAATGCAGGGGCCACATACCAACGGATGATGAACTACATCCTTCGGCGACAAATAGGAAGAAACGTGGAAGCCTACGTGGACGACATGGTGATCAAAACCAAGCGTGGGGCATCACATCTGGACAACCTAGAGGAGACTTTCTCCAGCTTAGCCGAGTACAACTTGAAGTTGAACCCCACGAAGTGGGCATTCGGGGTTAAGTCCAGAAAATTCCTTGGGTTCATGACATCCGAGAGAGGGATAGAAGCGAGCCCGGAGAAGTTGGCAGCAGTGGCACAACTTACCGAGCCACGATGTGTAAAGGACGTCCAATGCTTAAATGGGTGCATCGCCACCCTCGGCCGCTTTGTCTCAAAGGCGGCAGAAAGATGCTTACCATTTTTCAAAATACTGAAGAACTCAAAAAATGGTTTCGAATGGACCCCGGAGTGCAGCAAGGCATGAAAAGACCTTAAGGCCCACTTCACAATTACCGCTGCTACGGCCACCAGATACGGGTGAGGCACTATTCTTGTACCTCTCATTCTCGGACTTCGTGATAGCCTCCGTACTGATAAAAGAAGAGGGATAGAAGCAATACCCCGTTTACTTCGTCAGCAAGGCCCTGAATGGCGTTGAATCTAGATACTCCAACATAGAAAAGCTGGCATACGCGCTGGTAATCTCATCCCGGAAGCTGAGGCCCTACTTAGAGTCCCATCTGATCATCGTTTACACCTATGCTCCGCTAAGGCAGGTCTTTCACAAATTAGATCAATCGAGGAGACTACTCCGGTGGTCTATAGAGCTGTGCAGCCAGGATGTCACCTTTAAACCCCGAACGGCCATCAAAGCCCAAGCATTGGCCGACTTCCTCGCAGAAGGATCATTCACGGAGGAAAAGCGTAGCCAGCAGACAATGGATCCATGGGAGTTATGGATAGATGGGGCAGTCAATGCCAGCGGAGTGGGCATCGGCACAGCCTTAATCTCACCAAACAAGAAATACACCGAGATGCGAGCTGCGAGGCTCGATGCTAATTTATCGAACAATCAGGCAGAGTACGAAGCACTGCTCATGGGGGTAGAATGGGCTCATGCCGCGAACATAACGGCCCTCAAGGTTTTCAGCGACTCACAGCTCGTTGTTAACCATGTACAAGGCTCGTACGCTGTGCACTCGGAGAACCTCCAAAATTACGCTGAAAAAGCCAGACAATGGAGGGACAAGTTCTATTCTTTCAACTTATCCCTGGTCAGCCGGGATGATAATAAAATAGCGGACCGCTTGGCAAAAATAGCCTCGGGCGAAACTCCCAATGAAGAAGGGATCCCGGTAGAGATGAGGGCAAGCCCTGTAGAAGCGAGGTTGGTGCAGCCCATACTCCGCGCATCGGAAGACTGGGTGGACGAAATAGCGAAGTACATCCAAAGTGGAACACTGCCAGAAGACGTCATCCAGGCGCGATATATAAAATGGCAGTCCGCCATGTATGTCCTCTACAATAATGTCCTATACAGCCGATCTTTCTCCAAGCCTTTACTCTGTTGCATCCCGTCGTCCCAAGTTAGCAACTTACTCGCCGAGATGCATGAGGGGGTGTGTGGAGGGCACCCAGGAGCCCGAGCCCTGGCAGAGAATAATCAATCAAGGATATTACTGGCCGACATTAAGGGAGGACGCCATGCGATATGTCAAAAATTGCAACACCTGCCAAATCTTTGGGAACATACCACAGCTACCCTCCATAGAGCAAACCCCGGTCATGGCAGCATGTCCGTTCGACATGTGGGGAATAGACCTAATGGGAAAATTCCCAAAAACGAGGAACGGGTATGAATACCTAGCGGTGGCAGTAGACTACTTTTCAAAATGGATTGAGGCTAAGGCCTTGAGAAACCCCACAGAGGAAAACGTTACAAATTTCCTCAAAGAGCAAGTTATATGCCGCTTCGGAGTCCCCAGGGCAGTGGTGACCGACCATGGAGTTCAATTCTCAGCCAAATTTACTTCGGAGTGCCATCGGTTACACATCAAGCATTGGAAATCCTCAGTCGCGCATCCACAGGGTAATGGCCAGGCAGAGGCCGCAAACAAGCTAGTATTACGGGCCCTACGACGAAACCTAGAAGGGATAACGAACAAATGGGCTGACGAGCTAAACTCCACCCTATGGACGGTCTGCACCTCGATTAGGGGCCCCATAGGCGAGACAACGTTCGCACTAGTATACGGCTCGGAGGCCGTCGCACCAGCCGAGGTGGTCGTGCAGACAGCAAGAGTTGCGATGTACGACCAAGTCAACAACGAAAGAGCAAGGAGCATGGACCTCGACTTACTGGAGGAGCGAAAAATCGCAAGTCGCCTGAAGTCTCAATCCTTCAAGGAAAGAATGAAGTGGACCCACGATAAGAAAGTATCCGAGCGACCAATCGGGATCGGGGACTGGGTACTTCGGAAGATTGAGGGAACGGCAAGGCACATCCAGGAAAACAAGTTAACTCCCAATTGGCAGGGCCCGTACCTCGTCAACAACGAAGTACGCCCCGGCACGTACCGCCTTACGAACAAAGATGGTGTTCTCTTACCAAACCCGTGGCACGCCAATCATTTGAAGAGATATTACACTTGACGCATTCTTACTCCAATACCAAGTCGACATTGGGAAGTCTTTCTTTTATTTCCTTTCATCGCAGTGTTAATAAAGTACCGAGCTACGGCTTGGGAAGATTTCCAAATTTTATAAGTACCGGGCTACGGCTAGGGAAGAATTTCTATTAATGTAAGTACCGAACAATGGCTCGGGAAGATTTCCGAATTTTATAAGTACCGGGCTACGGTTAGGGAAGAATTTTTATTAATGTAAGTACCAAGCTACAGCTCGGGAAGATTTCCGAATTTTATAAGTACCAAGCTACGGCTAGGGAAGAGTTTATGTCAATAAAGTACCGAGCTACGGCTCGGGAAGGTTTCCGAATTTCATAAGTACCGGGCTACAGCTAGGGAAGAGTTTTTATTAAGTACCGAGCTACGGCTCGGGAGGATTTCCGAATTTCATAAGTACTGGGCTACGGCTAGGGAAGAGTTTTGTAATGTAAGCACCGAGCTACGGCTCAGGAAGATCTTTGAATAATATAAGTTCCGGGCTACCGCGAATAAACTACGCTTAAGTCATCCTATGATTAAGTCAAATGAAGTAAACGAATTACAACTCCACGAAATTACTCTAAGACTATTACCGGCTAAGCGAAGCACTAGGATATAACCTCGAAGACGCACCGAAAATACGAAGTTAAAAATTTGCAATTTTTTAACAATGGTTAGTCCGAAGTACGGAGATGCGACTTATAATTAAAGTTGTAACTTGAAAGGCAGTGTTAAGCAAAATAAGTTTCATTTCATCAAAAGGAGGAGATACAATGTTGCCTACAAAAATAATAGTTACAAAGGGTCAAGACGAGCCAGAACCATCCAACTGCTCCCAGAAGGTTGGAGCAGAAGGTTGAGGAGCTTCCCAGAATGGCCTCCCTCTCTCCTCGTCATGCTCCCGGACTACCTCAAGCTCTCCGTCAGTGAACGGCACAAAGTCTGCCCTTGTCTGCAGGCTTCATTGTCGAAGTTCGATTGATAGGCCCGCACCAAGACTCTCTTGTCTTCGAAGTGATGGTGGAGTTGCCGGATTATATGAACACAGCCCTTGTCCAAGTAGGAGCCAGCTTTACGCCCAATCTCCTCGTGAAATTCGGCTGAGCTTTTGTAATCGTCAATGATGTTTTTCTTGAACCTCACCGACTTGCAATGTTTGAGCTCTTCTTCGACGGAGAGCTTACTTGCCACCGCCTCATCCCAGGTTGTGTTCAGCTCAGTGTTTTAGGCCCGCAACTTAGCCATCTCCTCCTCAGGCTTCAACATCTTCTCCTTCAAATCAGCCACCTCGCTAACCAGCTGTAGCTTCTCTGACTCCACAAGCTCAACCCGGGTAGCCTGATCCCGGACCTCAGACGCCAAGGCAGCCAGATGCGGCTCGTTGGCAGCCCACCACTCAGGATCGGCTGCCCTTCCCTCCTCCACTAAAGAATGAGCACGGGAGATGAAAAGGAGGAAGGCAGTAATCTGCGAAGACAAAGAAAGAGTTAGAGAAAAATGCAAGAGCAAAAAGAATGCAGTAAAGTAAAAGAGCGCCCCCTTACCCGAGCTAGGAGAGCACCAGCTCTGTTGGTAGCCTCACCGACGGTTAGCTCGCCCATGCCGGCCAAGGATTCTATGTCCACTACCCGGTCCAGGATAGCTCCACCAATGTATGATGCCGCAAACCGGTTGGTGAAGAGCAAATTTTAAGGGGAGGAGTCTTGCGAGAAACTTCAACGGCTAACTCCCGCAAAGCCCCCTCTTCCTCGGGCATCATGAACCCCGGTCTGAGCCACGATGGACCGAGGTCCCTCTCCACCTCCTCCCCTTCAGTTCCTTCAGTCGGCGGGGTTGACGGCCTCTCCCCCTGCACCTCCGTTGGCAGAGTATCAACTGGCATTACCTCGAGGGCGGGGGGACTTGGAATAATTTCCATCGACCGGACAGGCGACGAAGTCCGTTGACGCCGGCGGGGTCTGAGTTGTTCCTCGTCCACCATCTCCACCTCATCTGTGGGATCTCGGATAAGGGGCGGGCGAGTTCTTGTAGGAGCAGACTTCGCGGACTTCGCCCGCGACCCTTCTTCCCTTGGACGACGATAGGACCCACCATAACGTGAAGCTTGGCCCGCTGAGGACGGGTAGGACAGATGTGTGTCCCCAAATGCACCCCAGTCAATTAGACGAGGTGGGAAGCGTGGAAGCGAGTCCAAGTGTGATTGGCACACACTTCGGCCTACTTCACGCTCTTTCCAAGCCGCCTTGAAAGTAGCAGGTTCTGAAAAAAAAACGGATAAGTGTCCCAGCGATATTCGAAGCTAAAAAGGAAATGACGAAGTAACTGTTACCCTGGCTTGGTTGACAACCGGGTAATGAGGATGTCGGACGACACCTGCTACACTCGAAGAAGAAAAGCCCCTCAGGGTGTGTGGTCCATTCGACATTGGGCACCTCGGGTCTAAAGCCTAACTCCCTCTTCCTAGGCTCTAACCCCGCTCCCATACCACACCATTCCAAACTCGGTCTGCTCAACAAATCTTTCGAAGAGTATACATGGGACTGTCTATCGCGATTTACCCCTAAGTCCCGAGTAATGAGGTCAAAAAAGGATTTCTCGGAGGGGTTCAAAGAAGAAGGGTGGACGGGAAGTAACGGCCTACCCTCATTAACACAAGGCTGAAAGGGGAAGCCCACCTTGGACTCCACCATCACCCACCTACTTTTGAAATCCACCTTATTGGGAGGAGAATAAAAAAGTTGGACCCTATTTCTATGGAGCCTAAGGGAGAGGGTGTTGTCCGACATGTGAAGTGCACAAAAGAACATCCCCAAAATGTTCATAGACAGTTCGAAGCCTAAGCGGCGACCCAGGCAAATAAAGGAAAGAAGGGTTCAAACGGCGTTTGGGTGGAGTTGCCGGGGTTGTATACGGGTATAAACAAGAAAGTCGACAAAGGCTGGGTCCAGAGGAAGCCTAAGCCCTACTTCGAAGTGTGCCAGGGGGAAAGGGGTGTTCCGAGGGGACATCTTACCTAGTTCGAAGGGCACACTAATCCCTAACAAGCTCCTATCTATGTCGTACCTACGAATGATGGGCATAAGTTGGTCATAGGTCACCTTACTTCGGTAAAGGCAAAAATTATTACCTAATGGCCCCAACACCAAGGGCCCGGAGGAAGAAGCAGCAGGGTTCTCTTCAGTCGCCGGCACCTCACGGGCAGGCTGGGGGTCCCCAAAACCGTCGGCCATTAGTTCAGAAACTTCACCAGCGGCATCTCTATGTTGGCCAGCCATTGTTCAAGCTGCAAGCAGACAATCAAGGGATTCAAAACCACTGATGGGTTTTCGACCGATGTGCTAAATAGGTGTTATTTTACCCTATGTTGATTATGAATAATTAAGGACTGTGATTGACTAATTGTCACATTTAGTCTCTATGGTGTCACTTAATCAACCAGAACCTAAGGCAGAGTACCTATCGTGTAGCTAGTCTGTTGGAAAGTATCTACGATTTTATTAAATAAATATCGTACTCCCAGGGAAGTGGCAACGGCTTAGTAGTAACTAGCCTTTTATCCTAACTCCTATCTTATAATCCAGTTATGCAATCTTCATCAAATACTTTGATGAGAGGGTGATTCATTCTCCACTAGGTTTCAATCTAATTAAACCTAGAAGTGTTTTATAGATGAGTCCTGATTCTATGTTATACTGTTCCTATATGTTGTTTGACCTATATTCGAGTATTTTAGATATATCTTAGCCTGGATTGCAACTATGTTCTGTGTCTAAAGGCGTACCACATCCGAGGTCTCTAATAAACCGCCCTACCTTAATGACGGCCCTACTCACGGTTCGGGACGAAGGCATCTATGAAAGCCCTATGTCACTTCGGGGATCATACCGCTTGCCCTAGCCGCCGGCATAATCGGACTCAGCTCGTCCCCTACCTAGACTACTTTAACAGGCAGGGTGTTCAACATGTTATTTTATCTAGCATGGCAGACACCAATACTAATTGATGCCTGTTAAACTAAACAGGTTATGATTAGACCGTGGTTAGGAATTGTCTATAACCCTAACTTTAGTTTAAAAGAGCACATTAAACATGCAGACATAGTGAATATTTAGCAGGTGGCTATTTCCGGAAAAACATAATAACGTCAACATATAAAACAACTATTCATAAACATCATAATCTTGTATTCATAATATATATTTAGAACAAAACAATAACAACATATAAGAGAGGGACATGGGGACTGATGCCATAAAGAAATCACCCTTTACGTAGTCTCGCCGACGGAGCGTACTGCTGTATATGTCGTATTGCTCGCTCTGACTCTGCTCACCAAAACCTTCGGAGGACGCTTCCTCAGCCTAATAACTGGGCTTTACCTTAATACCCAGCTTAAGCTCAGCCATGTGGACTGACTCTTCGAACGCCTAGAGCCCTCTTAGGATCTCCTAACGAAATCCCGGGTATTCTATGAATACCAGAAACGAACCTATCTATAGAAACCTAAGATCTGAGACTATTTCTCAGAAACTAAAACAAAACACTAACAAGAAAGAAAACTGAGATCCGAGTCTCTGAGTGAGTTGTGTACTAGAGAATTGTACACTGGACACCACTAAATGACTCAGATCGAGTGGAGAGGAATGAATTCAACTGCTGGAGGCCTGGGGTATTTATAGCAGCTTCCTGGAGTGAAAATTTCTGAAAAAATCGATGTGGGATAGCTTCTGGCGGATCGGGACGCCCGTCCCGGATTGGGACGCCCGTCCTGGTCAGTTGACCAGGTCGGGACGCCCGTCTCGGGTCCAGGATGCCCGTTCCGGTGCCTTGACTTAGTCGGGACGCCCGTCCCGACCTTTTGACCGAGTCAACTTTTCACCTGACACTTCCAAAATCATAAAAACTGTGAAATTAAGTGAATAATGAACAATCAAGATCAAATTACCCTCGATTTCACCCAAATTCATACATAAAAACATGCTAAAAAAGTGATACGATTTTCGCGTATCAACCACATTTCGATAGTAAAACCAGACAAAGACGCAAGAAAGAGCGTCGGTAAAACAGAAGCTACCTACAGCGAAAAAGACGAAGCATACCTTTTAAGATTGTTGCGGACGTTTGAAATGGCGAGAGTAAAACTTGACTCACGACTGGAACAGAGGGGGAATCTTCAGAGGGCTTGCGCAACAACAATGGCAGAAAGAATTTTAGAAGGGAAAGTTTGGGAGAAAAAGACGAAAGCGAAGATTGCTTGATGAAAAAAGAAAAAAGAGAGGTTTGAAACGGTTATGGAAAGGCTGATTACGAAAGGCATCATGATTGCTCACAGTAACCAATGTCTCGGGTCTGCAGAAAGGCACCTCGGAACTGACAAAACCAAAAGGTGAAGCAACAGCCGTCAGAAGCCCTAAAGTCACCCCATCCACGCGCCTCCCTTCTCTGTCCGAAGCCCGCTGAACCGCAGCGGGATCTCGAGGAAGCAGATGGCGGATACCTACAAACAAAAATCAGGAGCTCGGCAATTCGGTCTATCCAGCGAAGTCCGCACCAAGCCGCGCTGCACTTCGCTGAGGGGCCACTGAAAGGAAAGAGATATCCGCCAGGGGCAAATGCGTCCACACGGCAAATAAACCTGCATACCGAAACGTCTACTACGGGTTGACTCAAAGTCAAACCCATCAACATAAAAAGTGGAACAAATAACCCACTCAGTCCCAACGTGGATCTCCACTCTCCCACTAATAAAGACCGTTTTACCACAACGGTAACCACTAACAGCTCACGAGCTGAATCTACACGATCCCTCCACTATCTCCCCCCAAGGAGATTATAAAAGGAAAGGATCGGGCGAAGGTAAGACGGAAGCCAGATATCTAAAATAATTACCGATTTAAATACTAAACTAACTTGACCATCGGAGAGTTCACGGGGATCCACGACCCCCTCGAACTTACTTTGTTTTGCAGGTTACTTCAACCCTAGGATTCTCCAAGATTTCTGGGGCCGCATTTTACATTTTTACCCTTAAAATATTCTTACTAATTTTTGACGAATCAATATATATATATATATTAAAAGAAACAATAAATTTTCTACAATTTCAAGAGAACATTCTATTTCCCATTGGGGATGGAAGACAGAAAAAGGGGAGAAGGGAAAAAAGCATATACAAAACAATTGAGACATAAAATTGTTATCAAGAACTAATCCTTTCAACTTTAACAAAATATGTGAAGTAATGTAATTTGACAGAAGAAAGATCACAGGTTCTACCCTTTCTTCAAGGCAGAACGGGAGGAGAAAAGTTTATCTCAAATTCAAAAGTGAAATAACAAGAACTGAAGCAAGGCTAACCATGTCATGTAGTATTCAGCAAGAAAATGAGTCCAGATTCCGGAATAAACACCTCAAGTAAAGATTTCAATAAGAGAAGCAGATCATGATCCATTGAATTAAATTGAGTATAAAAGATAAAACACACCATCATGTCTACCACGACGATCATGTCTACTCTTGCGGAAGCTGGCACAACCATTACCACCATCACCTCCTTTAGCCCAAAGCCTGAACCGGTCAATCATTTTCCTTTCCTGCAATAACGTAATGAATTTGCTATATGAGTTGAACATAAATGACATTTGCATATGATAAATGCACAAACAAACAAACTACTAAATTTGAAACAATTACAACTAAAAATGACAGAAAGAATAGTGAAAGCAAGAGAACCTGTTGTGGAGCAAGCTTTGATTTCTTAATGGGGATGTCTGAAGAAAAGCCTGATCGTAAAATAATCCATGGCGAAACAGGGATTCTGCCCAAAGATTCCATATAGAAAAGGAACTTCCCACCACGTAACAACATTATTTTCTGAATTCAATCAATGTCCCTAAAACCAGAATCTTCCTAAAACCAGAAAGACAATTTTAACATCAAACCCTAATATCCCTCATTCAAGAAAAACAATCTTGATTTCCACCCCATCTTCATTTGGAACAACAAATAATTCATCCATTTATCACACAAAACGCATAAAAAATAACAAACAAAAATATCCTTACCAAATCTAGAGCAGCAGCAATACAGCCAAAGAATACTACAAGAAAACTGGATTTAAACAATAAATTCCAAGAACCTTCTCAAATACAAAACCAAATCCTAGTATAATTTCCCTAAATGTTGGAACTTCTAGTGTCCAGAATAGCAATGATGTCTTCCTAGGAGCACTATCAAGAACCATAACACTCCTCACCAACCCAGAATTCTCATTAATCCAATTTGCACTTAATCTCAATGCTTAATCATGCAAAACCATTTAGACAAATTGCTTCCTTTTTCTCAGTCAGCGATCTTAATGTTCCCTAAACATTGAACTCTAGGATAAATATTAGTAACCACCTCTTGATGTACAATAGTACAAGATTTCCTCAAAATATCATAGTCAATGACAACATCAAGCATTACATTTTGAAAAAGAAAACATGTCAACTAAATAAAGTAAGAAACCATCAATGTCCAATGAAGGACTGTTGTAGAGGGAGAACAAGCAAGATACTAAACTGAAATGCATCCTTATTAATATTTAGTCATGATTTGAACCAGGTGAACAAGTGCTAATCACTTGCGTTAGAACCCTCCCCATTTCTTCAGGACCTAATTTAATAGTGTTATGACGGATGTAAGAAAGATAACAAAAATAAATAAATGACACACAGATTTAACGTGGTTCACCAACAATGTGTTGGCTACGTCTACCTAACAGAAGAGGGGAGAATTTTTACGGATTTAGGAGAGAGATTACAGAGGTATTTTAGGTTACTACAATACAATGAATGCCTTACAAATGAACCTATTTATAGGAAAGATGGCAGCCATCTCGGCCACCTTCCCAATTTAAAAACAGAATATTTGACTAACTTCCTAATCCCAAGGAGAAGTAACAGAATGTTTGACTAATTCAAGGCATTCGTTAGTCAAACTTCCTAAACTTAAGGAGAAGTAACAGAATGTTTGACTAATTCAAACTTCCTAAACTTAAGGAGAAGTAACATAATGTTTGACTAATTCAAGGCATTCTAACAAATCTCCACCTTGACTTGAATTCTCTCACAATTTACCAGATGCACCTCCTTGGTGCCAGATGTATCCGCTCCCCTCTCTTCTGCCATTATGCAGCTTGTGATATTTAGCAAGTCCAAATAGTGTTGGAACTTGCTCTATGGAACTGGCTTGGTGAACATGTCAGCAGGATTGTCAGTCGTCCCCACTTTCTTCACCCCTTCTCTATAGCCCACGAATATTCCCTTTTTAGCCCTTGGCTCCAGCTTACCCTCATTGACATGATAGTAAGCTGTACAGCAGAAAACTCTCAGATTTGAGTAATCAGTAGGCTTCCATGTCCACACCTTAAAAGGTATTTTACATTTGATGCCTGTGTGTGGTCCCCGATTTGTTATGTAGCATGTCGTTGTAACTGCTTCTGCCCAGAAACGTCTAGTTAGACCAGCGTTAGAGAGCATGCACCTCGCTCTCTCCAGAAGTGTCTGGTTCATGCGCTCAGTTGCACCATTCTACTGTGGTGTATCCCTGACTGTGCGATGTCGAGCAATCCCCTCATCCTTGCAAAACACATCGAACTCAGACGAACAGAATTCTAGACCATTGTCAGTCCAAAGCCTTTTGATCTTCTTCCCAGTTTGATTCTCCACTAGCGTCTTCCACTGCCTGAAGTTCTTAAACGCTTCACTTTTATGTTTCATCATGATTACCCAAGTCATCCTTGAGTAATCATCGATTACCAACATAAAAAATATGTGACCGCCTAAAGACTCAACGCAAGACGGACCCCAGTAGTCTGAATGGATGTAATCCAACGTGCCCTTTGTTCGGTGAACCGCCTTTGGGAACTTGCTGCGATGTAGCTTCCCAAAGACACAATGCTCACAAAACTCAAGGCTCTTGATCTTGTGACCACCAAGAAGATCTTCCTTTGACAGAATCTACAACTCTCTTTCACCCATGTGACCAAGTCTCATATGCCATAATTTGGTCAAATCATCCCGGTGAACCTCAGATGACGCAATAGCTACAGAACCAGCAATTGTTGAACCTTGCAAAAAGTACAAAGTTCCTTGTTTGACGCCCTTAAGTATCACATTAGAGCCCCTGCAGACATGTATAACTCCACCTTCACCCTTGAAGCTTAACCCCTTACTATCCAGCAAGCTCAGGGATATCAGATTCTTCGTCATTAGTGGAACATGTCTGACATTGTGTAATGTGCAAAATTTACCATCATGCGTCCGAATCTTGATCGAGCCTATTCCAACCGCCTTGTAGAGCGAGCTGTTTGCTATAGAGACATTTCCCCCGTCTATCTGCTCATAGGTTGAAAACCACTCTCTCCTTGGACATATGTGGTAGGACGCCCCAGAGTCAAGGACCCACACATCAACATGATACGTGTGTTCGTCTGCAACTAGAGCGATATCCTCTTCGGAATTGGTGCCATCCACCGCTACCGCAGCAGATCCAGATCCAGGTTTCTGCTCCAGCGGTTGCTTTCTCTTCTTCGGGCATTCATTCTTCTAATGTCATGTCTCATTGCAGTAGTTACAAATATCATTTGCTTTTGGACCCTTGGAACCCGGCTTCTTATTGCCCAGTTGTCCATGTCCCTTGCTTCCACTGGCTATCAATCCAGCGGCCTGATTGTCTGTCCCTGCTCCGGTCGCCTTATGGCGCAGCTCTCTGGTATGGAGAGATGACCTGACCTCTTCCAGAGACACGGTATCTTTCTCAACAATGAAATATTGTACGAAATTCTCATACGACAATGGTAGTGAAACCAACAGAATTAAGGCAGCATCTTCATCCTCTACATTAACATCAATATTACGCAACTCTAAAAGAATTGTATTTAATTGATCCAGATTGTCTCTAAGAGGTGTACCTTCCTGCATTCGCAGACCGAACAGACGTTGCTTCAGAAGCAACTTGTTGGTTAAAGACTTTGTCATGTATAGACTTTCCAGCTTCAACCACAGACCAGCGGCAGTTTCTTCATCTGCGACCTCAGTGATGACATCATCTGCAAGACACAACATGATAGTCGAATGTGTCTTCTCCTCCAAGGCAGCCAACTCAGCATTGTCAGCCTTGACTTCCTTAAATAATGGCATCCATAAGCCTTGTTGTTTCAACAAAGCTCGCATCTTGATCTACCATAAACTAAAGTTGTTCCTCCCCGTGAATTTGTCAATCTTTACGTTCAACGCAGACATCTTTCTCACCAGATTACAAACCTCGATTACCCGAGCTCTGATACCAGTTTGTTATGACGGATGTAAGAAAGATAACAAAAATAAAGAAATGACACACAGATTTAACGTGATTCACCAACAATGTGTTGGCTACGTCCACCTAATAGAAGAGGAGAGAATTTTTACTAATTTAGGAGAGAGATTACAGAGGTGTTTTAGGTGACTACAATACAATGAATGTCTTACAAATGAACCTATTTATAGGAAAGATGGCAGCCACCTCGGCCACCTTCCCAATTTAAAAACAGAATATTTGACTAACTTCTTAATCCCAAGAAGACAAGGCATTCGTTAGTCAAATTTCCTAAACTTAAGGAGAAGTAACAGAATGTTTGAGTAATTCAAGGCATTCTAACAAATAGCCTTCAACACCTCTCTTAAGACCCGTATCTCACTTTCATTTTCTCTTCAAGTAAAATTCATTTCCCAGAATTTTTTGCTAACAGGGATCCATAAGAAAGCCTACTTACCTGATTCTCTATGGCTCAGATCTAACTTGACATGAAGATGAATTTGGATGCTCAACTTCCATGGCTTGGGTCTGCTCTGCCTCGATTATCGACGTCCTTAGTGTTTTTTGTACCTTCTTCCTTGCACATTGCAGTCGGCATTTTCTGGTCTCTCTTTAATTTTTTTTTTTTTTTTTAAGACCGATTAATGTCCGAGGGGCTACCGGATTTACTATAACCCCGTATGATGTTTTTATTTTTATTTTTATTTTTTGGGTGAAAATGGTAAAGTTTATTACTAGATCAGTATATAAATGCGCCAATATGAATTTTTATGGGCCGAGAATTATCTATAATATATTTATTTTTTATTTAAGGACTCTGTGGAGTGGACTCCTTTTTCATGACTATTATGATAGCTCACTATAATGTACATGTTCTACCTCTTTGTTTTTTTTAACTCATGATCTCTCAGAAGTCGGCCTTTCTTAATGTTTTCATTGGGCCTTAGAATGAAACTTATTACTTTTGGAAGTTAATAGGCCGGGCTCATACATTCAGTGAATAAAAAATATAGATTATAGAATCCTTGATCTCCATATTCCTCCAAACACCAAACCTTTTTTCTTTTTTACGTAAATCACAAATTATAGATTTCGATTGTGTCACCAATTTTCTGAAAAAATTAATTGAAGTCAGAGGGCCTAATTTCTGCTCACCAAAAAAAAAGAAATATTAATGCTGCTGCCCGTGTTTTACTGGTCGGACTTACCATGGAAAGGGGAGAATAGAAGAGAAGATTGTCGACTGATAACAAATTGCTATTCGCTCCACCAACGTACTTTAGGTTTTTGCTCAATCCTGTATTTTTTTAAGGAGACTAAATAGTCACGGCCTGCTCAATCCACCAACATATAATAATTTTATTTTATAATTATTTCTAATGAATTGTTTATTATTCATCATATTCTATTTTTATATTTCATTTATTATTGTTATAGTGATTTTTTGTTCACTTACCTCTCTTTTTTCTTACACAAATTGTAAACAACCTTTGGTGAAAATGTTTCGTTGTGTTTTATCTTGTATGTAGAAACAAGGTCTAGCAACCCTTCGCTGTTTTGCCACATGTTAAGGGACTGCTTTGAATAGGGTAGTATTGCTGGACTTCTTATCAATGATTATGTTTGATAATGGATACCCACAAATGGAATTCCCCAAAATAACAAAAATTACTTTGAAAAATAATGAGAGTTGAAAATGAAAAGTCATAGAATTTCTAAGGGAAAAAAAAAATCAAGTTCAATAGGAAACTCTAATTATATATAGAGTCTCTGATGTGCATGAAATAACTAAAATCATATTAACTACAGAATCGAATAGCATCGTCATATATTTCCTCCAGGCCATAGTTGAACTTGAATCCCATATCCAAGAGTTTGTTGGATGAAAGAGTAGGCCATTTAACTCTTTCAAACTTCTTCAGAGATCTGTAAAAAAAGATAAACTTTAATAATTAAGATATCATCGATTCACTCACTCCATGTTACATAGAAGTTAGATGAAGAAGAAGAGAACTCACTCAGGAGATGATATTTGATATTCAGGATATCTAGTTGATAAAAATTTAGCTAAATCGTAGATGTTGATCTCAAGAGCAGAACACATGTATCTTCCCTTTGCCCCGGGATGTTCAAAGAGAAAAATATGTGCTCTAGTGACATCATCTGTGTGCACAAAAGGTATATTTGAAGCAACAAAATTATCTTCTACACCTGCACATTTGGAAGTATTGTACCGAATTAAAGAAATATTGAACATACAAAATTAGACAACTAATCCTAATTTCTTATATATGAATGTTATTATCTAGACATACCAAAAATCATAACCATGGAATGCTTCACAGAATGAGGCAAATTTGGAGTAATAAAGGAACCGCATATCCAACTAGGAAGTACAGAGATAACATCCAAACCATGATTTTGTGCAAACTCTAGGCATTTCTTTTCAGTCAATGTCTTGCAGATGAGGTAAGATGATCCATGCCTAACATTTGAGCTTCTTACATAATCTACATCGGTCCACACGCTTTCGTCTACAGTATCATGTTGACCTTTGGGATACAATACAGAAGCTCCACTTGAAGTATATACCACTCGTTTTACTGTCTTGGCATTTAGACACGATTGCAATATCCCCAGTGTTCCATTTATAGATTTTATAATACTTTCTTCTTCACTTTCTTCTCCCTTAAAAATCATAGGGTGAGAGACATGAAATACTCCTACGCATCCTTCGATTGCATCGCCAAAACTATCTGGTTTTTCAAGATTTGCGTTGAATATTCGCAGTCTCTCCGAAGCACCAGTGAGATTTGTGAGGTAACTTATGTCCCTTTTGTTCTCTACAAGTAATTACTTTGATGATGGGTTAAAATATAATCAAATTAAACTAAAAACTCAGTGAATTATATTTGCTCTAATACATAAAAATAAATTGATATCTATCTAATTTTGTTACAAATTGGGTACATGATTTTTCTTCAAAGGCAAAATGACCATGGATGGCATTTCAATTTTATCAATTTTAAATCTCAAAGAAGATTAGCTTAAAAAAATATAATTTTATAGTTTTATAAGAAGAATAAATTAATGTCTTATAAAAGAAAGAGAAAAAGAAAAAAAGTGATAAACGGACCTATAGAGGAGGATCGGATGGTTGTGTTGACAGAGTAGCCAGAGTCAAGAAGCTTCTGGATCAAGGATGACCCCAGATATCCCGTACCACCTGTTACACATACGGTTCCCTTCCCAAGGCCTTCCATTTTCATACACTGCTTTCCTTGTTGTTGCGCCTTTAATGTATACACACACACACATATATATATATATATATATATTTTTTTTTTTTTTTTTTTTTTTTGATCAGAAAAAAATCTGGTCTTAGTTGAGGTGTTGAATCTGGATTGAGTATCTGGACAAAGAAAGTCACGCACAGGTGGGTTTCCGAAGATGATCATCCGATGATTTTGTTAGAAGAATGGTTTCTTTTGAAATATAAGTAAAGAAATTGAAGAAGTCTAAGTTTCAAGAGGAAGAGGGAGTTCTGGAAACCAAAAAGTTCGGTTCTCCTCTCTTTTACTTATTATTTATAATAGAAAATGTATCTCTTTTACCTTCTCACGATTAAATGAGTCATCTGGACACCTGTCAGCTGAATGTTTTAGTGTTTTCGTGTTTTTTGTACCTTCTTCCTTGCACATTGCAGTCGGCATTTTCTGGTCTCTCTTTATTTTATTTTTTTATTTTTTTATTTTTTTATTTTTGGTGAAAATGGTAAACTTTATTTTTTATGCGCCAATATGAATTTTTATGGGCCGAATTATCTATAAAACATTTATTTTTTCTTTAAGGACTCGGTGGAGTGGACTCCTTTTTTCATGACTATTATGATAGCTCGTACATGTTCTACCTTCTTTTCTTTTTTCTTTTTTCTTTTTTTTTTTTAACTCATGACCTCTCAAAGTGGGCCTTTCTTAATGTTTTCATTGGGCCTTAGAATGAAACTTATTACTTTTGGAAGTTAATAGGCCGGGCTCATACATTCAGTGAATAAAAAATATAGATTATAGAATTCTTGATCTCCATATTCCTCCAAACACCAAACCTTTTTTCTTTTTTACGTAAATCACAAATTATAGATTTCGATTGTGTCACCAATTTTCTGAAAAAATTAATTGAAGTCAGAGGGCCTAATTTCTGCTCACCAAAAAAAAAGAAAAATTATTGCTGCTGCCCGTGTTTTACTGGTCGGACTTACCAAGGAAAGGGGAGAATAGAAGAGAAGATTGTCGACTGATAACAAATTGCTATTCGCTCCACCAACGTACTTTATGTTTTTGCTCAATCCTGTATTTTTTGAAGGAGACTAAATGGTCACGGCCTGCTCAATCCACCAACATATAATGATTTTATTTTATTATTATTTCTAATGAATTGTTTATTATTCATCATATTCTATTTTTATATTTCATTTATTATTGTTATAGTGAATTTTTGTTCACTTACCTCTCTTTTTTCTTACACAAATTGTAAACAACCTTTGGTGAAAATGTTTCGTTGTGTTTTATCTTGTATGTAGAAACAAGGTCTAGCAACCCTTCGCTGTTTTGCCACCTGTTAAGGGACTGCTTTGAATAGGGCAGTATTGCCGGACTTCTTATCGATGATTATGTTTGATAATGGATACTCACAAATGGAATTCCCCAAAATAACAAAAATTGCTTTGAAAAATAACGAGAGTTGAAAATGAAAAGTCATAGAATTTCTAAGAGAAAAAAACATGAAGTTCAATAGTAAACTCTAATTATATATAGAGTTTGTGATTTGCATGAAATAATTAAAATCATATTAACTACATAAGAGACTTTTCTTTACAGCATCGAATAGCATCGTCATATATTTCCTCCAGGCCATAGTTGAACTTGAATCCCATATCCAAGAGTTTGTTGGATGAAAGAGTAGGCCATTTAACTCTTTCAAACTTCTTCAGGGATCTGTAAGAAAAGATAAACTTTAATAATTAAGATATCATCCATTCACTCACTCCATGTTACATAGAAGTTAGATGAAGAAGAAGAGAACTCACTCAGGAGATGATATTTGATATTCAGGATATCTAGTTGATAAAAATTTAGCTAAATCGTAGATGTTGATCTCAAGAGCAGAACACATGTATCTTCCCTTTGCCCCGGGATGTTCAAAGAGAAAAATATGTGCTCTAGTGACATCATCTGTGTGCACAAAAGGTATATTTGAAGCAACAAAATTATCTTCTACACCTGCACATTTGGAAGTATTGTACCGAATTAAAGAAATATTGAACATACAAAATTAGACAACTAATCCTAATTTCTTATATATGAATGTTATTATCTAGACATACCAAAAATCATAACCATGGAATGCTTCACAGAATGAGGCAAATTTGGAGTAATAAAGGAACCGCATATCCAACTAGGAAGTACAGAGATAACATCCAAACCATGTTTTTGCGCAAACTCTAGGCATTTCTTTTCAGTCAATGTCTTGCAGATGAGGTAAGATGATCCATGCCTAACATTTGAGCTTCTTACATAATCTACATCGGTCCACACACTTTCGTCTACAGTATCATGTTGACCTTTGGGATACAATACAGAAGCTCCACTTGAAGTATATACCACTCGTTTTACTGTCTTGGCATTTAGACACGATTGCAATATCCCCAGTGTTCCATTTATAGATTTTCTAATACTTTCTTCTTCACTTTCTTCTCCCTTAAAAATCATAGGGTGAGAGACATGAAATACTCCTACGCATCCTTCGATTGCATCACCAAAACTATCTGGTTTTTCAAGATCTGCGTTGAATATTCGCAGTCTCTCCGAAGCACCAGTGAGATTTGTGAGGTAACTTATGTCCCTTTTGTTCTCTACAAGTAATTACTTTGATGATGGATTAAAATATAATCAAATTAAACTAAAAACTCTTGAATTATATTTGCTCTAATACATAAAAATAAATTGGTATCTATCTAATTTTGTTACAAATTGGGTACATGATTTTTCTTCAGAGGCAAAATGACCATGGCATTTCAATTTTATCAATTTTAAATCTCAAAGAAGATTAGCTTAAGAAGAATAAATTAATGTCTTATAAAAGAAAGAGAGAAAGAAAAAAAAGTGATGAACGGACCTATAGAGGAGAATCGGATGGTTGTGTTGACAGAGTAACCAGAGTCAAGAAGCTTCTGGATCAAGGATGACCCCAGATATCCCGTACCACCTGTTACACATACGGTTCCCTTCCCAAGGCCTTCCATTTCCATACACTGCTTTCCTTGCTGCTGCGCCTTTAATGTATATATATATCTGTTGCAACCTCCAAGAGGCAAAAAAAAAAGAAGGCTATCTATTAGAATTCTTCTTGGGCTAAAACCTTATCGTGTTAGAACGGATCAACTTCTATAATATTTAATACTTTTTTCATTTTGGTTCCAAATTTGGGGAGTCATTTTCATTGTCACGATTCCCTAGATAATAACTAAACAACAAGAGAGATATTACCAAAAATAATAATCCAAAAGTAACTGATTGGATAATATATAGTCATAGCTTACATCAGAATGACAAGGACCAATTCGTCATAGCAGAAATAATAATAATAATCATACATTTTCTCAATAGTTGATAATGGAGAAGCAAAGAATTGATAAAAAAGAAAACCAATTGATCATAGCCATGAAAGGTCATCCGGGCACCGGAAAAAGCACCCTAGCCAAATCCATAGCCCGAAAACTCAAATTCCCCCTCGTAGACAAAGATCATCTGAGAGGTTGCACAAGAGAAGTCGAAGAAAAATTCATTCTACCCACTCCGGAATCATCGAACGTTGATTGGCCCCTCTCCAGACGTTTCCAGCTTGACCGGCTGCTCGAGTTGGCTGCGGCTAATCGGACGAATGACCGGGTCCGGGTTATTATAATCGAATGCAAGCCCAAGGATGAAGGGGAATGGCGTGCTAGGGTCGAGAAGAGAGGGTTGGAAGATGAAACGAGTTGGCACAAACCGAAAACTTGGTGACATTGAGAGGGATCAAGCAGGTTATGTAACCCGCTTTTTATGCTAATGGCTTTGACTTTCGGGTCAAGCCGCGGTATATGCGACAATATACGGTTTTATCTGCTGTTTGGACGTTTCTGTCCTTGGCTGATATCTTTTTCCTTTCCATATATATATATATATATATAATATATATATTATTTATAATTAAAAATACCAACTTATTACAACCAAAAATAGGAAAATAGAGTAAAACGGTGGCACAATGGTCTCGTAACATAAAAACACTTTTGAGTTTTAGCTGAATCAATTTTTTTTTTATATAAATTTTTTCTATACAAACTCTAAAAAGTTAATCGTTCTTTTTTTATATTTTGTTTGGCACATAAAATCATTTCAACTGTATCTTTATCAAACAAATATAATCTATTTATCTCAATAAAATATGTCAATCTTTTATTATTATTATTATTATTAAATAGTTAAATATTTAAATTCTATTTTTTTATTTTATAATTTTGAAAATTTTTTTTAAAAAATTAATATTTAAATTCAATTTTAAATTTTAAAATTTTTTAAATAATCGAGTAAACCCGAACTCGAACTCAAACAATAAAAAAAATTAATCAAATAAATTTGAACAAATTTTTCTGTTCAAAATGTTTAACTAGCGAACTCAAACAGGGCTCGAATAATAATCAAACAAACATATTTAACTCAAACAGGGCTCGAATAATAATCAAACAAACATATTTAACTAGCGAACTCAAACATGGCTCGAATAATAATCAAACAAACTCTAATTATCTCATATTCGATTCGCCAAATTTGGGGAGTCATTTTCATTGTCACGATTCCCTAGATAATAACTAAAGAACAAGAGAGTTTAGTTAGCGTGTTAGTGGAGGGAAGTCTTATATTACCAAAAATAATAATCCAAAAGTAACTGATTGGATAATATATAGTCATAGCTTACATCAGAATGACAAGGACCAATTCGTCATTGCAGAAATAAACCTTCAACACTTCAACACTTCAACACTTCACCCACTTCAACACTTAAACCCTTGAACCTCAAACCTCAAACAAATAGAATGATGAAATTCGAAGGAAAATATATTAGCTCTAAAATGGACACTTCCATCATAGCTTACATCAGAATGACAAGGACCAATTCGTCATAGCAGAAATAAACCTTCAACACTTCAACACTTCAACACTTCAACACTTAAACCCTTGAACCTCAAACCTCAAACAAATAGAATGATGAAATTCAAAGGAAAATATATTAGCTCTAAAATGGACACTTCCATCATAGCTTACATCAGAATGACAAGGACCAATTCGTCATAGCAGAAATAAACCTTCAACACTTCAACATTTCCACACTTCCACACTTCAACACTTCCACGCTTCAACACTTCAACACTTCAACACTTCAACACTTCAACACTTCAACACTTCAACACTTCACCACTTCACCACTTCACCACTTCAACCACTTCAACACTTCAACACTTCAACACTTCAACACTTCAACACTTCAACACTTCAACACTTCAACCCTTGAACCTCAAACCTCAAACAAATAGAATGATGAAATTCAAAGGAAAATATATTAGCGCTAAAATGGAGGATGTTTGAGGTTCAAACCTTACAAATCCAAGGCCATTCACAAGATGAGCTGAAAACATAGTCCTTCTCCTTGATCTAATCAGTTATGATGTGATCTAACTTGAGTTTATGAGTTTCTTCCCCAGTAATAAGCGATTTAAGACCGTCTCTAAGGTTTGGTATTCCTTCCTCCAGAACAGCGCACACAGGGAAAATGGGAACTCCATGTACCCTTTGCTTCAATTCTTCGTAAACTTCTTCAGCACCTTCCTAGTCACGTTTATTAGCAACAACCAAGGAAGGGCGATCTGACAAACCTTTTTGATAAAATTCAAGCTCCAAAACTAACTCTTTCAGCTGTTTCCAGGGAGGAAGTCCTTTTCTGCCATCTGTTGTTGCAGCAGCTAGGTCTACAACATAAGCCAAAACTTTGGTCTGTTCTATGTGACGTAGAAAAGCATGGCCAAGACCTCGATTTTCATGGGCATCCCTTATAATTCCAGGGATGTCTGCAACTGTGATAGAGAAATCTTCATAATTCAGATTTCCCAAGTTTGTCCTTAGTGTTGTGAATGCATAATGACCTACTGTTGGTTTAGCTTTTGACATTGCTCCGAGAAGTGTACTTGTACCGGCATTCGACATTCCTACAAGGCCAACATCAGCAATACTCTTCAGCTCTAAGACAAGAACCACCTCAGAACCAGGCATTCCAGCACTGAGATGCACATGCTCGCCGTCTTCTTCGTCATCAGACACTCTAGTGTTACTCTCCTTGTGTGTCTTCTTCGAGGGATTTGCAGTAGACATGTTGCCTAAACCACCATTACCTCCCTGAGCAACAACTATTCGTTGGCCTGATTCTGTTAATTCACCGACATTTTTCTGTATTTTTGCACTCGGTTCATACTCTTCTTCAGAAATCTCCTCTGAAAAGACATGATCAACCACTTGACCTTTATCAATTTTATTGACTTCTTGCTTACATGAGTTGGAAGCTTCATCTTCCCCACTTGATCTATTGCTAGAGAGTGCTTTCTGAGGATCAAATGACGCTCTAAATCTGTTTCTGACATGAGAAGCAGAGGCATTACTGGAATCCATCAACTTTACTGACATGGTTCTACTTTGGTCTGAAGATTCCGATGAATCATTAACAAGTGAGCCATGAATCTCCCAGGGGTCTAAAGCTTTGGAAGAAATCTTTTCTACAACAGAAGGAATTTCTCCTTCTACAAGATATATTACAGTGCCAACAGGTACTTGGACAACCTGTCAGAAAAGTATATTTGATAAATTAAGAAATTTTCCATAAATCACTGAAACTAACAGTTAATCAGGATATAACAACCTTGTCAGCTCCTCGGCTTCCTATCATATTTTTTGATCCACCATGTCCCCCTCTTTTAGCATTCTGTATATATTATGAATACAAAACAAGAAAGATTAAATGTTAAACCTGTCCGAAGTCGAACAAAGAGAAGCAACCAGTAACATACAACGTGATGTTGCAGACCGCTGAAGTCTCAAATTGAAGCAGAACATTCTAATATAACATCTCCACCTATACCTCCATTCCCACCTGTATTCACATGGAATATCAAATTCTGGAATATATATATATATATATTAAAAGAAACAATAAATTTTCTACAGTTTCAAGAGAACATTCTATTTCCCATTGGGGATGGAAGACAGAAAAAGGGGAGAAGGGAAAAAAGCATATACAAAACAATTGAGACATAAAATTGTTATCAAGAACTAATCCTTTCAACTTTAACAAAATCTGTGAAGTAATGTAATTTGACAGAAGAAAGATCACAGGTTCTACCCTTTCTTCAAGGCAGAACGGGAGGAGAAAAGTTTATCTCAAATTCAAAAGTGAAATAACAAGAACTGAAGCAAGGCTAACCATGTCATGTAGTATTCAGCAAGAAAATGAGTCTAGATTCCGGAATAAACACCTCAAGTAAAGATTTCAATAAGAGAAGAAGATCATGATCCATTGAATTAAATTGAGTATAAAAGATAAAACACACCATCAGGTCTACCACGACGATCATGTCTACTCTTGCGGAAGCTGGCACAACCATTACCACCATCACCTCCTTTAGCCCAAAGCCTGAACTGGTCAATCATTTTCCTTTCCTGCAATACACGTAATGAATTTGCTATATGAGTTGAACATAAATGACATTTGCAGATGATAAATGCACAAACAAACAAACTACTAAATTTGAAACAATTACAACTAAAAATGACAGAAAGAATAGTGAAAGCAAGAGAACCTGTAGTGGAGCAAGCTTTGATTTCTTAATGGGGATGTCTGAAGAAAAGCCTGATCGTAAAATAATCCATGGCGAAACAGGGATTCTGCCCAAAGATTCCATATAGAAAAGGAACTTCCCACCACGTAACAACATTATTATCTGAATTCAATCAATGTCCTTGAACACTTTAACCAAGCCAGTTGAACCACTTCCTCAAATATTTTTATTCAGAATCTATGAAGAAGGGTTGCAATTGCGAAAGAAATTCAATCCAATTTTTCACTTCATTGAGTACCTGAATTTAGAAGTAAAAAACTACTTTTCTCTCAGAAGCAATTCATCAAACACCTAACCGACAATAATATCAAATTGACAATTCAAAACCTTTCTTCATTTTTTTCTCTTTTTCTCCTCATTTGGAACAGGGGACTGTTTAACAATCAAATCATTTTACAAAGATAAATCTTCCTAAAACCAGAAAGCCAATTTTAACATCAAACCCTAATATCCCTCATTCAAGAAAAAAAAAATCTTGATTTCCACCCCATCTTCATTTGGAACAACAAATAATTCATCCATTTATCACACAAAACGCATAAAAGAGAACAAACAAAAATATCCTTACCAAATCTAGAGCAGCAGCAATAGATCCAAAGAACACTGCAAGAAAACTGGATTTAAACAATAAATTCCAAGAACCTTCTCAAATACAAAACCAAATCCTAGTATAATTTCCCTAAATGCTGGAACTTCTAGTGTCCAGAATAGCAATGATGTCTTCCTAGGAGCACTATCAAGAACCATAACACTCCTCACCAACCCAGAATTCTCATTAATCCAATTTGCACTTAATCTCAATGCTTAATAATGCAAAACCATTTAGACAAATCGCTTCCTTTTTCTCAGTCAGCGATCTTAATGTTCCCTAAACATTGAACTCTAGGATAAATATTAGTAACCACCTCTTGATGCACAATAGTACAAGATTTCCTCGAAATATCATAGTCAATGACAACATCAGGCATTACATTTTGAAAAAGAAAACATGTCAACTAAATAAAGTAAGAAACCATCAATGTCCAATGAAGGACTGTTGCAGAGGGAGAACAAGCAAGATACTAAACTGAAATGCATCCTTATTAATATTTAGTCATGATTTGAACCAGGTGAACAAGTGCTAATCACTTGCGTTAGAACCCTCCCCATTTCTTCAGGACCTAATGCAATAGCCTTCACCACCTCTCTTAAGACCCGTATCTCACTTTCATTTTCTCTTCAAGTAAAATTCATTTCCCAGAATTTTTTGCTAACAGGGATCTATAAGAAAGCCTACTTACCTGATTCTCTATGGTTCAGATCTAACTTGACATGAAGATGAATTTGGATGCTCAACTTCCATGGCTTGGGTCTGCTCTGCCTCGATTATCGACGTCCTTAGTGTTTTTTGTACCTTCTTCCTTGCACATTGCAGTCGGCATTTTCTGGTCTCTCTTTAATTTTTTTTTTTTTTTTTTTTTTTTTTAAGACCGACTAATGTCGGAGGGGTTACCGGATTTACTGTAACCCCGTATGATGTTTTGTTTTTGTTTTTTTTTTTTTTTTTTTGGGTGAAAATGGTAAAGTTTATTACTAGATCAGTATATAAATGCGCCAATATGAATTTTTATGGGCCGAGAATTATCTATAATATATTTATTTTTTATTTAAGGACTCTGTGGAGTGGACTCCTTTTTCATGACTATTATGATAGCTCACTATAATGTACATGTGCTACCTCTTTTTGTTTTTTTTTTAACTCATGACCTCTCATAAGTGAGCCTTTCTTAATGTTTTCATTGGGCCTTAGAATGAAACTTACCTTAGAATGACCACTTCGTCAGGTTACACCTCAACGCCGGGTGTTACGCCACTTCGCCAGGTCGGACTTCTTCGCTATGACGCACCCACTAGGGTTGCTCACATCCACTCCGAGTCTCTCATGTCTTCTCGAGCCGATTTCACTGCAGGCTGCACCTCCTCAAGTTACGCGCCTCGGCTCATACCGGTCCAAAAACTGCTAATGACAGAACAAGCCGCTCGGAGAACAATGGAATTCCAGTACCGTCGAAGCAAACGAGCCTACGCCTCGTCCACTTCGATGAGGGGCCACTGAGAGGTATGAAAATACCCTCACGCTGACAAGGCAAGCATACTAAGCAAATGGGACCCACCCGTCACACGTGTCAGTCCACTTGGCATGACGTGGCAGCTCCCACTTCGCCATACGCCAAGCCGGACCATGGGCCGCGGGGTCACCCCGACTTGCCTCGTGCCGAAGTCACTACACTTCAGTACATTGATCAAACTCCATGATCAACCGCATTTCTGATGGTCAACACTTGACTCAATCCCAGTCAAAGATCTCCATAACAACCTACTAAAAGGAGGGGATCTCATATCCTTTCCACAAAATCCGGTAACCATCAGATTTCACTAACGAATCACCCAAGCTACTTGACAAGGGCGGTGAAATCCCTATAAATACCACCCCCATACAGGTAACGAAGGTAAGACCAAATTATCCTACTAATCTCTCTAAATCACCCAACTCACAGTCACACCACTGACTTCTCATACAGTCACGTCACTGACTTAAGCATCGGAGGGTTCTACCGGAGACCTTCCACCCTCCGGTTAGACTTTACTGTTTTGCAGGCCTAACGTTGCAAGACAGCGGTACTTCTACGACACATAGACAATCAGGCAACGGGTATTTGACAGAGGGAAACCATCAAACAACATCGGATCACAGACACGTGGCATCTGACCATTTTTTGACGAATCAGTTTGGTTCCGTTACCGGGAAACGTAGAAACATTTTACATCCCTTTGAAATTCAAGATGTCACAACACTCAAGTGACCGGAGGAGCCGCCCTGACACCACTGTCCCCACATCTCGACATGAGACTTTGCGCGCGGCTCAATCCTACGTCCCCGATCGACCACAACCGCGATCCGTCGTGGAGCGCTTAGGTCCCCGCGGCTCACCTCGTAAGTCGCCGGACCTACGCGAGCACCTCAACGGCAAGAGAGCTATGGACGACAACGGACTAGCCGAAGAAGTCGTAGACTTACGAAAAGAGCTTGATCGAATCCGAGCGGAACGTGACCTCTCAAAGCAATGGAGACAGCTCCGCGCTGTGTATCGGCGTAGAGGCATCTCGCCTCCTCACCAACGGCCTCGGAACGACGCTAGTCGGCGGACTAGAGGCCCAACTACCAAGCCACTTCGCGCGGTGAGCGAAGTAGGGGAAAGTCAGCCGTCTGACCAGCCAAGTAAAGAAAAGAAACGCCGTAACGGCCACAGGCCAAAACGGGATCGACGAGAGCGAAGCCCGGAGCCGACCCGCAAGAACGAACCAAAGAAGAGCAAAGCACCCTATGCTGGACCCTTCGCGGAGTGGATCCACCTCACTATGGCGGACCCAGAATTAAAGCTCCCAATGTTCCTCCCACAATATACCGGTCAGAGCAAGCCCGAGGAGCACATCACCAGATACAGATCGTCCATGGATCTCGTAACAACTGACGAGGCGATTTTGTGCAAAGCCTTCCCCAGCACCCTAGGAGACAGAGCCATGAGCTGGTACTCCGCCCTGAAGCCTGGTTCGATAGAATTCTGGAAGATGCTCGAAAAGGCCTTCGTAGACAAGTTCAGCACAGCGGGAATAATCCCCAAGACCAGTAGCGATCTCGCCAACGTCAAACAAAGGGATGATGAGACTCTGCTCGAGTACCTGGAACGCTTCAAGAAGATACACGAACAGATCGACGACATTTCCCAAGATACGGCCATCATCTGCTTCGAGAGCGGCTTCCGGTCGAAACCACTGTACACGGAGCTCCAACTCCGCAAGCCAGACACTATTGGCGAAGTGTTCAATGTTGCCCGGAAGGTTGCTCTCGCCGAAAGGAACTCAGCGGAGTCTTACTATCGGAAAAAAGAAAAACGTAGGGAATCATCCCCCCAAGGCCGTCGAGACAAAAACAGAATGCGGAAAACTGAAGCTACCGTCCCGGCGAAGTCGAAGGAGCATCTCATCGCCGCCGTCAGGGGAAAGCTCGGGGAAAAGGAGCACTCATCATCACGAAACCCCGGCAGATCTGCTTGGGACAAGACGAAGTTCTGCTGCTACCACTAGGACTATGGACACGCCACCGAAGACTGCTACCAATTCAAAAAGCTGATCGAAAAACTAGCACGAGAAGAGCAACAGAAGGATCGCGAGCCGGATAAACCTCTCGGGGGAAGGCCCGACTGAGTGATCGAAGTCATAACTCCTCGGTACGAGTCCATCAGAAAGATAAAAAGAAAAATTTACAATTTGAGCAAACCTTCCCCGGAGTTGAACTTCGACACTTTCCCTCATGAGCCGATCACCTTCTCTGACCAAGACCTCGAGCTGAACAAAGAGGCCCGCGTTTCCCCCATTGTCATCGAAGTAAGAATGGCGAGACAAGGGATCGACAGATGCCGAGTCAGGAGACTACTGATCGACACCGGAGCCACCAAGAACATCCTCTATCACAAGTGTTTTAAAGAAATGGGGATGAATAACAGCCATTTGAAACCCAGTAATACAGTGCTCGAGGGTTTCACTGCTCATAAGATCAACGTCAAAGGAACTATCAGGGTTAAAGTCACACTTGGCTCAGACATCTGCACCCGTGAAGAGGAGATCAAATTCTACGTAGTAGACATCGATTCCCCTTACAACGCTATTCTTGGAACTCCGGCACACGCCGCCTTCGAACTTGTCATCTCCACATCGCACCAACAAGTCCGATTCGCCACCCGCAATGGAGTAGGGTGCGTCAAAAGCAGCCCCAGAAGCCTACTCACCTATTTGGTGAAGTCCCGACAGACCTCTGAACTCGAGCCGCCACCGGCACTAGTCGGGTCAGTTATAACAACCGGAGAGCATGCGGAAGCCACTGCCCACGACCAGTCGACAGGCGTGCTGGATACGGACGCTCCCGAGGAAAATGAGTTCGACGAAGTCGCCATACACCCTGACGAAGTCGTAAAAAGGTCCAGATTGGAAGCGAGATGCCACAGTCGATGAAGGCGGAGATAACACACTTCCTCTCCACCCACCTCGACAACTTCGCCTGGAGCACGCAGGACTTGCCAGGTATCTCTCCCGACATCGCCGAACACAGGCTCAACATCGACCCCACGTTCAAACTGGTGAGGCAGAAACCAAGGCAATTCAGAGACGACAAAGAGAAGGCAATACAATCCGAAGTCCGAAAGCTCTTGGACTCGAAATTCATCCGCGAAGTAGAGTACCCTACATGGCTCGCTAACGTAGTAATGGTTAAGAAAGCCAACGGGAAGTGGAGAATGTGCGTGGACTACACGGATCTGAACAAGGTCTGCCCAAAAGATTGTTATCCACTGCCTCACATAGATGCTCTGGTGGACTCCACCTCGGGATATGAGTACCTCAGCTTTATGGACGCATTTTCCGGCTATCACCAAATTCGGATGAAACCAGAGGACCAAATCCACACATCCTTCCGAGCAGCCGAAGTCATCTACTGTTACAACATAATGCCGTTCGAATTGAAGAACGCAGGGGCCACCTACCAAAGGATGATGAACAAGATTCTGCGAGGTCATATAGGCCGGAATGTGGAAACCTATGTAGATGACATGGTCGTTAAGACCAAACGAGGCCATTCTCACCTAGATGACCTGAGCGAGACGTTCACCACCCTCTCCGAGTACGGGCTCAAGCTCAACCCGACGAAGTGCATGTTTGGAGTAAAATCAGGGAAATTCCTCGGCTTCATGACTTCCGAACGAGGGATCGAAGCCAATCCCCAAAAAATAGAGGCAATAAGAAACCTGGCCGAACCCCGGTGTGTCAAGGATATACAACGCCTTAACGGCTGCATTGCCGCCCTGGGGAGGTTCGTGTCGAAGTCCGCTGAAAGATGTCTGCCATTCTTCAAAGCTTTGAAAATCGCCGGAAAGACTTTTCGATGGGATGAAGAATGCACTAAAGCTTGGAAAGATTTGATGAACTACCTAGCAGACCCACCATTACTGAGTGCCCCCACTCCGGGCCAAGTCCTCTACATGTATATGTCAGCCGCACAACAAACCATAGCGTCAGCTTTGATCCGGGAAACCAACGGCCAGCAGCTTCCTGTATACTTTGTCAGCCGAGTGCTGAGGGATGCCGAAGTTCGCTACACATACATCGAGAAACTAGCATACGCCTTGGTCATCACTACAAGAAAGCTCCGGGCATACTTCGAGTCCCACCCCGTGGTAGTATACACCAACCATCCCCTGAAGCAAATCTTTCACAAGCTGGACCAGTCAGGAAGGATGCTTCGGTGGTCCATAGAAGTATGCGGCCTAGACCTTACGTTCGTGCCCCGCACAGCGATCAAGGCACAAGCCCTCTCAGACTTCTTGGCCGAGTTATCATTCTCAGAGACCACCACTGACGAAGAGGCATCCCTCACACACCTTCCTGACGAAACGTGGACGATGATGGTAGATGGAGCAGTAAACGCCAACGGAGTAGGAGTAGGGGCCACCATTACATCCCCCTCCGGCAAACACACTGAAGTCCGAAGTGTCCGACTCAACTATCCCTTATCAAACAACCAGGCGGAGTACGAAGCATTAATCATAGGAATGCGATGGGCCCTCGACTCGGGAATCAAATCCTTAAAAGTATTTAGCGATTTCCAAGTCGTCGTCGGACAGGTCAATAACGAATTTGCTGTCAACTCCGACAATCTCAAAGCCTATGCAGAAACAGTACCTCGGCTGGCCGCCCAGTTCCGGCATTTTGTCCTCAACAAGATTGACCGCAGCAACAACGAAGTGGCGGACAAACTCGCGAAGATAGCATCTGGCGAGGCCCCCAACGACCTCGACGTCCATATAACTCAAATCTCTGCCCCAGAGCACATCTCACCGGTCCAAACTTCGGCGCCCGATTCCACCACATGGATAGACGAGTTGAAGAACTTTATAACTTCAGACATCCTACCAACAGACAAGGCCAAAGCCAGACAAATTCGCCAGCGCGCGGCCCGATACACTGTGCTCAATGATATTCTGTACCGACACTCCTTCTCCAAGCCGCTTCTCCGCTGTGTACCGCTCGACCTCACTTAGTCAATCCTGGAGGAGCTACATGAGGGTATTTGCGGTAGACACCCTGGATCGAGATCCTTGGCGGAAAAGGTGATAAATCAGGGATATTATTGGACCACATTACGGAGGGATGCAGTGAACTATGTAAAGCACTGTGATACGTGCCAAAAGTTCGGCAGCACACCCTGTCTTCCATCGGTTCCGCAGACCCCTGTGCTAGCCGCTTGGCCCTTCGATATGTGGGGGATCGACCTCATGGGCAAATTCCCCAAAGCCCGCGGGCATCACGAATATTTAGTCGTGGCCGTCAACTACTTCTCCAAATGGATAGAAGCAAAGCCACTGGTCGCCCCCACAGAGGAAAACGTGCTCAATTTCTTCCACGACTTCGTCCTTTGTCGATACGGAGTGCCGCGAGCCATCGTCTCCGACCACGGTACTCAGTTCACCACTAAGTTTACAGCGGAGTGCAACCGCCTAGGGATCAAATACTGGAAGTCATCCGTTGCACACCCGCAAGGAAACAGACAGGCTGAAGCCGCCAACAAACTAATTCTCACCGCACTAAGGAAAAATCTGGAAGGAAAATCCAACAAATGGGTCGACGAACTCCCAGCCGCATTATGGGCAGTGTGGACTTCGACTAGGGGGCCCACAGGAGAAACAGCCTACGCCCTGGTTTACAGCTCAGAAGCAGTCTCACCAGCCGAACTCGCACTCCCATCATATAGGATCTCTACATATGACGAAGAAAGCAATAAACGCCAACGCCAACTGGACCTGGACTTATTAGAAGAAAAGCGAATAATCGCCCGACTACGAGCAGACAAGTTCAAGTTGGCAACCAAACACACACATGATAAAAATTTGGTCAATAGGCCACTCGGAGTCGGGGACTGGGTACTTCGAAAAATAGAAGGAACTGCACGGCATATCACGGCAAATAAGCTGACTCCGAACTGGGAAGGACCGTACTTGATCAAAGACGAAGTCCGCCAAGGCACATTCCGCCTCATGGACCAAGATGGAACAGTACTCCCTAGACCCTGGCATGCAAACCATTTGAAAAAATACTTCGTTTAAAGGATATCGGCGGAGTCCAGACCACAATCAATAAGCACCCCGCTGAACTGGACTGCCCATTGGAGATTATTTGGGCTCAAGTTATGATGGTCATTGCAGTCTCACTGGAGCTTTTCGAAGTCAGTATCCCCATTACGGAACTCTATTCTCGAAGTCAGTATCCTCATTATGATTCTCAAGTCAATGTGTCAATTCAAATTCTTCCGGAGTCATTAACCTTATTACGTTTTCAAGATTATTATGGAACTCTATTTTCAAAGTCATTTGTCTTGTTGCGTGCTAAAAATTATTGAAGTACAATAAAAAGTAAAGTTCGAAGTTTCAAGACAATCGAAGTTCATTAACTTGCAAGAATACATACAAGAGGGAAATTTACATAGTGGGGGGATCTTCGACCGAAGAGGGAGCAACTTCGGGTGAAACATCTACAATAATAATAGCCCTATCCCCCACTTCGGGCTCCCTCTCCTCAGGGATCTCCGCCGGGGCCTCAACAGCGTCCACAGGAACAGCCTCGGAAATCGAAGTCGCGTCAATTGCAGTAGTCTCACCATCCTCAGCATCACTTCGCAGCTGGAGGCACAACTCATCCAGATTTGGATGTACTGGTGCGGGCGGACTCCAATGTCTTCCCTCCTTTTCATCACGCTCAGCAATCTCCTCCAGTTCGTTGGCATCGAACGGGACGAAATCGCAGCCGCTTCTGAATTCGGGGTCGTCATAAGAGCCCTTGAAAATCCTACACAGCAGCATCTTGTCTGGGGCGAGGTGATGAAGACAGCGAAGAGCATGAGCACAGCCTCTGTTGTAATATCCATTTGCAAGCTCAAACACTTCCCGCTGACACCCCGCCGAGTTGCGGAACTCCTCCACCACTTGCGAAGTGTGGGCCTCTGATTCCAGGAACTCCACCCTTGACTCCGCAGATCGCCGCTTCTGGCTCTCCTCCTTCAGCCTTTGATCGAAGTCGCGAAGCTTGGCCTTCAGCTTATCATTAATTCGCTGAAGGGACTGCAGGCGAGCAGACTCCTTGTCCTTCTCCGCGACCGCCATCGCCACGGTCTCTTCGGCCGAGCGGAGTTCACCTTCTGCGGCAACCAATGCTGCGTCCTTGGCCGAGAGCTGGTTCTCCAACTCCACGTGCTTCTTCTCCAAGTCCGCCAGATCGGATTTCGCATCCGAACCCTCGGAGGCATGCTTGTAGAGTTGAGCAACAAAAGCGGTTACCTGAGGATCAAACGACAAACAGTTAAAAAAAAAGAGAGAATCGACAAAGAGTATAAGCACTTCGGCTTGAGGAACTACCTGAGACAGCCCAGCTCCGATTTGCCCGAAGGCATTCGACGGACTGACGGGCGCCTCATCCAGCTTACGGTTCAAGCTGAAGTCCATAGCTCGATGTATGACCGCCCCACCATAGAACCGCGCCCAACGGCGATCCCCCAGCGGCAAGTTCGCCAAGGGGGGCGAAGCGCAAATAATGTCGCGAGCCAAGACCTCGTGCTCCGGCTTTGACTCCGGCGCCTTGAAGCCTTCCTGGAGCCAGGAGCAGGATTGCAGAAGTGTCTCCTGAACCCCTTGGGACGCCAGCCGAGCAGCAGTAGCCGGAGCCACCTCCCTCAAGTCCGAAGACTCCGCCAATCTCGGCCGCGAAGTCTTGGTGTTCCCCCCTTTCTCACCCTCACGAGCATGCTTCGCTGAGGGGGCACGGGTTGGCTCTTTCCTCTTGGACTGAGGTGGAGGAGAAGAGCGAGCGGACCCCGAACCGCCTGTCACAGGTGGAGTAACGGCGGAGCGGTCAACCGACCGCGGTGGATTCCCGGGACTTCGACCCTCAGAGCCCTGGGCTGGTTCCTTGCGAAGTGCAGAAAAGTTAATCCTCATATCTGCAAAGACACGACAAAATCGGAGTCAACAACAGAAAAAGGAGATAAAAAGAAGAAATAACCATACTCCGACTATCTCTCTACCCTTTGCAACAGGACAACCCGCACTCCGGGGATCTTGACACACCGAGCACTCAGAAGAGAAGCCCCCTCCCGGGTGCAACTTCCACATAGGGTACTCTATCAAATCCTCGAGTCCCAGCTCTCTCCGCCGTGCGTCCGCCGCCGGCCCGCCTATTCCACAGGCGTGGCGACTCTCGTCAGCGATAAGTTCGCTGGTCAGGAAAGTTCTAGACTGAGTCTTGGGATTGTCTCCCAACTCACTCCGAACAAAATCAAGAAACCTCCGATCCGAATCGGAATACCTAGTGTTCTTTTTCAGGGGAAGCCAAGGACGAAGTGTCCTACACTTTGGGTAAAATGCAAAGTCCGTTCTGGACTCCACACACACCCACTTCTCCCTCCACTGACCTAACTTATTTGGGGGGGATTCAAAGAGGGTGACTACACTAGGACGAGGTCGAAGTGATAACGTCAGATTATTCATGCGGAGGACGGTGAAAAAAGTCCTCAGCAAGTTTTCAGAGACCTCTACACCTACCCTCCTACACAAGACTGTAAAGGCGACGAAGTACCTAACTCCGTTTGGATGTACGTGGGCGGGTTGACATCTGACTAAGTTCAAAAAATTGCAAAATGCGGGGTCTAAAGGCAAACTAAGGCCAGAAACGAAGTGCTCGTAAGGAATGGGGATGAAAGAATTGGACATACGCCCGCACTCCCGGAGATAGAATAACCTAAACCTACTCCGGTCGACCTCACTGGACAGAAGGGGGAGATCTACGCTAAGGGTGTTCTTCCTAAGGGCGAAGTCCCCCTCCAACCTTTTTTTGGTCTTCGGGAGATCTTCGGAATGGGCGGAGTCCTCATCCTCATCCTCGAGGACATCGGAGCCGCGTATGACTTCGGACGAGAAGTCTGCGACAGTTACTCCACCCCCCGGGTGTCTAGACTGCCTATGAATTAAAGGGATCGTATCGGAGATACTCGGGCCGGCATCAGACACTTCGACACTCTCACGGTATGCAGGGCTGGATCTCTCGGAACTGGTCTGCGAAGTAGAGTTGGAAGAAGTAGGCTCCACCGCAACTACTGGGACCTCGGAACTTTCTGAGTCAGACATATCTACAAACACAAAACAAAAGCCCTATCAGAAACTAAAGTCTTTCTACTTCGATACACTATTTTACAGTCTAAAAGTCCCCGCACTTCGCCTTCATCCAGTTCATCATTCCAGAAAAAACTCCTACCCAAAAAACTAGCCTAAAGTCACTCCAAAAATTGCCATAACCGCCCTTTTCCCCAGAAAAAAGCCCTTTCCTTACACACACCAAAACCCGCAGAGACATCCCCAAACAAAAAAAAAAGAAAAAGAAACACATAAACAGAAACCGAAGGATAATGCCTTCTCTTACCTGCGAAACTGTGGAAGGAACTTGGGGAAGTTGCAGAAAGAGCATTTTTACCGGGAACAAACGGAGGAAGCCGAGAAAGCTTGGGGAGAAGAACGAAGAAAAGATGAAAAAGAACGGAAGAAATGGAAATACAGAGAGCTTTGAACGGCAGAATGTCACAAAGAAGAAGAAGAAATGGTAAAAGGCTCGCAAGGAAGGAAACTGAACTATTTATAAGAGGGGGGGAAAAATTCAAAAACCGTTAAGTTTCCCCTACACGCCTCGCCCGACCCGTTTCCAACCGGGTCGAAGTCACACCAGAAGTCACCTCTCTGACAGCTCACGTGCGGCGCCATCATTGCATGCGCGTGGGGAAACGTAAAAGGCGCCTCCTCTGGACACGCGAAATGGCTAGCCGACCTCTCGGTAACCGAACCGCCATCATGGGAATCTCACCCCGCCCGAGGGAGTCAATCGTCATCAGACACTCCGACCGCCTCGCCAAAGGGCCCAATCTCGATCCAAGCAAAAGCGCTTCGGTAGGCTACACCTCTTTGCTAGGTGTTACGCCACTTCGCCAGGTTACACCTCTTCAGGTGTTATACCACCTCGCCAGGTCCGACCACTTCGTCAGGTTACACCTCACCGCCGGGTGTTACGCTACTTCGCCAGGTCGGACTTCTTCGCTATGACGCACCCACTAGGGTTGCTCACATCCACTACGGGTCGCTCATGCCTTCTCGAGCCGATTTCACTGCGGGCTGCACCTCCTCAGGTTACGCGCCCCGGCTCATACCGGTCCAAAAACTGCTAATGACAGAACAAGCCGCTCGGAGAACAATGGAATTCCAGTACCGTCGAAGCAAACGAGCCTACGCCTCATCCACTTCGACGAGGGGCCACTGAGAGGTATGAAAATACCCTCACGCTGACAAGGCAAGCATACTAAGCAAATGGGACCCACCCGTCACACATGTCAGTCCACTTGGCATGACGTGGCAGCTCCCACTTTGCCATACGCCAAGCCGGACCATGGGCCGCGGGGTCACCCCGACTTGCCTCGTGCCGAAGTCACTACACTTCAGTACATTGATCAAACTCCATGATCAACCGCATTTCTGATGGTCAACACTTGACTCAATCTCAGTCAAAGATCTCCATAACAACCTACTAAAAGGAGGGGATCTCATATCCTTTCCACAAAATCCGGTAACCATCAGATTTCACTAACGAATCACCCAAGCTACTTGACAAGGGCGGTGAAATTCCTATAAATACCACCCCCATACAGGTAACGAAGGTAAGGCCAAATTATCCTACTAATCTCTCTAAATCACCCAACTCACAGTCACACCACTGACTTCTCATACAGTCACGTCACTGACTTAAGCATCGGAGGGTTCTACCGGAGACCTTCCACCCTCCGGTTAGACTTTACTGTTTTGCAGGCCTAACGTTGCAAGACAGCGGTACTTCTACGACACGTAGACAATCAAGCAACAGGTATTTGACAGAGGGAAACCATCAAACAACATCGGATCACAGACACGTGACATCTGACCATTTTTTGACGAATCAATATATATATATCTATTGCAATCTCCAAGAGGCAAAAAAAGAGAAGGCTATCTATTAGAATTCTTCTTGGGCTAAAACCTTATCGTGTTAGAACGGATCAACTTCTATAATATTTAATACTTTTTTCATTTTGGTGCCAAATTTGGGGAGTCATTTTCATTGTCACGATTCCCTAGATAATAACTAAACAACAAGACTTATAAAAAAAAAAAAAAAAAAAAACTAAACAACAAGAGAGATATTACCAAAAATAATAATCCAAAAGTAACTGATTGGATAATATATAGTCATAGCTTACATCAGAATGACAAGGACCAATTCGTCATAGCAGAAATAATAATAATAATCATACATTTTCTCAATAGTTGATAATGGAGAAGCAAAGAATTGATAAAAAAGAAAACCAATTGATCATAGCCATGAAAGGTCATCCGGGCACCGGAAAAAGCACCCTAGCCAAATCCATAGCCCGAAAACTCAAATCCCCCCTCGTAGACAAAGATCATCTGAGAGGTTGCACAAGAGAAGTCGAAGAAAAATTCATTCTACCCACTCCGGAATCATCGAAACTCCTCAACGATTTGTCCTATGAAGTTATGTGGCACGTCGCTTCGACTCAACTCAATTTAGGTCTCAGTGTCGTCGTTGATTCGCCCCTCTCCAGACGTTTCCAGCTTGACCGGCTGCTCGAGTTGGCTGCGGCTAATCGGACGAATGACCGGGTCCGGGTTATTATAATCGAATGCAAGCCCAAGGATGAAGGGGAATGGCGTGCTAGGGTCGAGAAGAGAGGGTTGGAAGATGAAACGAGTTGGCACAAACCGAAAACTTGGGCGGAGATGGAGAAATTGTTGGATATCTATGGAGGGTGTTGGGATTATGATGTTGGGGGTGTTCCTAAGTTTGTAGTGGATACTACTGCTAATGTTGGGGCTCAGGACATGCTTTCTTCTGCCATAGATTTTATTGAGTCTTTCAGATACTCTTGTTAGGGATTCATGTAAGAAAGAGCGAGTGAGATCCCCACCCAAATAAATTTAAATTTTTGAGATTTTTTGTGAATTTATATCTATTTAAAAATAATTAAATATGTATAAAATCGAAAAAAAGTATATAATTAGAAGGATATCTAAAATTCTGATTAATGAGTGTCCTATTAAAACTGGGACATATTCTGCAATTCCTTCTCCTCCATCTTCTTGTAACAATTAGGGCAAAATTTAAGGGAAAGAAGTTCAAAATAACCCTCAGAAGAACAGAAATTTGAGGAAACAAAACTGATCATGCACTTCAGATTACAGAGCATCAGATTCAGATTCGTTGGGAACCTACTTGCACTTTGTACTACTAAAACCAAAACAGGCACCTAAAAGAAAAATATATATATATTACAGATTTGGTTCTATAGGATAACAATAATCTCAAAGCTCAGTGCTTTGTTTAGTACACTGATCTTTTCCTAGACTTAATGCCAGCCTTCGGAGAAGATGAGCAAGACGAAGAAGATGAAAAATTTGCCCAGTTATTTTCAGCTTTGTCTTTGTCAAATGCTTTCATTACTTCATCCTTAAGTTCCATGTATCTCATCTTTTTCACACTCTGCTCCTCAGGTGGACCTTCCTCGAGAAGTAAAGTTCCGTGCATCTCATCCTGCAAGAACCTATCTACCACTTCTGAACAATGTGGAAAGAAACGCTTACCCGTCTCCACTGCAATCCCAGAAAATATAGCAATCAAAAACCCCATGAACTACTTAAATACAGTGTTCTAAAAAGTATGACCTTGCAATCTGGTTATGTCAATCAAAGTTCAAACAGATGAAAACAAAGAAACCATTATTAGCATGTAGGTGTAGTTACCTGTTTTCTGCAGAGCCTGGAGGCGCATTTGAAGTCTTTTTACTTGCTCAGATGGTATTTCATTCAAATCAACTTCCCTCAGGTTTCCAGAGGACGATTTAGATGCTTGAAGACCTCGGAATTCTGAGGTTGAATCTGCATGTGCTATTTGCATGGCTAGCTTAGCTTCCCTTGGAAATAATACTCGTGCAAGTGCCACTGCAACATGAAAAGCAAACTTGGAAATAAAATTTTCACAGCATTAATTAGTTAGTCAGCAGAAATCACAAAATACTTGTACATAAAAAGGTTACCCCTATTTTCAAGAAGCAGCAGCCTCATAAGCAAATCATCTGCCACCATCATTGATGAAACAGAAATATTGCCGGCCAGAGGATTTCTAAGCATTTCTCTCTCTAAGACATCAATGCACATCTTGTCCGTATTAGTTTCCTGTCCCTGTGTCGTTGATTCATTGTAGTCCTTAGGCCGAGTCAGCCTCCGGCAGATTGTGATTGCCGTTTGCCCATCAAATGTAGTATCCGAGACACATGCACCCTTGCTCAGTAAGCCCACAATAATGATAGGATCCTTTCGTCGAGCTGCTACATGAAGTACAGTATATCCTCGTGAATTTCTAAGGTTGATATCAGCATTAACCAAGCTGAGCACCTCCCTCACAACCTTAGGATTACAGTATGCAACAGCATAATGAAGAGCGTGAGCATCATCTAAGGTGATCTCAGATTCATCTAGAAGTAGTTTCAGCAACTCGACATCATCAGAGTCCAAGGCCTTGTGAATCCTTCTGACTCTCTTGTTATACAAAGGGTCCGCCTCAGGAGTATCATCTTTCAGTTCTTGCTGAGAGTGATCACGTGAGGATTTGATTTCCATAAACAAAACATGAGGAAGCTCTTTCTCAAGAGTGAGATTGTCTAAATCTGAAACTGCTATTCTTTGGACACAATGAGATTGCAGTTGGTTCAATTCACAGTGGAATGCCACCATGATGATTGGAATTACATCTTCAATGAAAGCTTTATCAACGAAGTTGAGAAGACGGCGCTGCATGCAAATGCAATGTGAGATATGAATACATTATGAATGGGGATCATAATTGACACAGATGATCTGCAGTGAATGCAAGGGATATTATATTTAAGCAAGAAATTAATATCATAGCCTATAAACAAGTCTGTTTTTTCCCCTATTCTTCTTAAAGATGGATTACATGGAAGAAGACAAAATTGCCAGAAGGATAGAGCATTTTCTTGCAAAAAGAGGTCAGCTGTCTTGTTTCCAATCTATGGTGCACAAACGCTACCCCAAAAATTAACAAAGTTATATGCTAGTCTTCATTTTGAACAGTTTGCAACTTTGATAAGATATATATATTTTTTGTTCAAGAATATGGGAAACTAGTATGTTCTGACAAGATTGTTAAACAGAAATTTGGAAGTTCCATGTGTTCAGATCTCTCTCATACACACACAAAGAACAAACCAAAAAGTTCCCAAAGGAAGGAACAAGGACGAATGCTCTGAGATAATGCAGTTTAAAGATTAAATTGCTCATCTTTACAGTACAAACTGGTAAGAACTATTGCAGCATAAAAAAAGAGGTGTTACAGAAATTGCACCTGCACAACCATCACAAGTTCTTTCATCTGAAAAGTGGCGGAAGCATACATGAGTTCCACTGCATAATTAATTGCAGGGCCACAGGCATCGTGTGCGCAAGACTCATCAACGCATGTGGAAACCTCTGGTGGAGATGGTTTGAGCTTTCCAGTATAGACATAATTCAAGAAGACCATAAAGGTTTCATATCCTATCTTGCCATGAGGTACCAATTCTGTCATAAGATATTTTGGTTTACCTTCACTCTGAGAGCTAGCTTTTATCTGCTTAAACAGGTCATGGAAAAATGAACTCCGAGAAGCCAAGATGCACCGGTTTACAGCTACACAAGTACCTTCAACAACTATTTCTGCATCACTGTAGTTGTATTCAGCATCAAGTAAAAGTTTTTCAAGACAACCGCTTAATTTACTCAAACTTAATAATTCAGGGTTGGTCACAGGTTCACAGCCACCCGGATGCAAAATCTGAGTACTGGAACCATTTGATGTATATGATGATGAAGCAAAACTCAACGATGACAACAGCTCATTCTCGTTTTCCATAACTGTCAGCTGATCCCTCGTTGAATTAACTTGCAAGGAATGAGAATCATTTCCCAAAAGAAAAAAGGGTATTATCCATAAAAATGACAGATATATATATTCACAAACTACTGACCAAATGTCGAAACAAGCTGCTAAGTGACTAAACTTTAATATCAAAACAATTACAGATCATGAAAAGCTCCTTTGAATATCTTTCAACACCTCCCAAAATTGCTTCAGCAGTAATTAATAATATAGGATCCCACAAAAGAAACCTAATCCCAAGGGTAAATATGGAATTTTTGAGCAGATAAAGTAAATTCAGAAAACACAAGAACACCTCAGGAGAAAGCTAAATTGCAGTTGCCCCTTCTCAGCTGCACAACAATCAACAATCAACAGTATCAGCAAACATCATATAATCCACCTTTCACGAAAGGGCCAAAAACTCAAAATAATCCAAGTCAACTCCTCGGGCTTAGAACAAACAAGATCGGAACAGCTGATCAATCAAAATCCACAAAACCTTGAGCTTTTAGATAGCCTTTTATAATACCTCATAAACCAGAAATCTCTTACAGAACCTACAAATAATATATAAACAAAATCAGAACTTCCCATGTATAAACTATCAATAGAATTTGAAGAAACATCACAAAAACTTTTCAGAAACAGGTAGGCTAAAGAGAATTAATACCCCCTCTACTAACGGGTAATTCAATCATCAAGAAATCCCCAAAAATAGGCAAGAGAAGAAGAAAAGAAAAAAGAGAAAGAAAAAGGGTTGTCTCAATGACTTACAGGTGCCGCAAGAATCCAACTTGTTTCTTCCTCGAGTTGACTTGACTGACCTGAGAGAATAGTCTTTGCCTATACAGTGTCTTTCTTAGGTGGGAACACGAAGAGAAGGCCCAGAGAAATACTTTCTTTGATCAAAAAATAACCATTACAGATGATCTCTGTAACTGAAACTGGAACAACTGGAAATGAATAGGCAAGGTTAAATCCATACTTTGGATTCTTAAGGGAATTGACTTTGATAAGAGTAAAGAGATGTGAAAAGTAACTAATTTTCTACAGTGTTTGTTTTTTAGGCTTAATTGGCAATGAACTTTCCTGTCTGGATTCTTTGCACCTAAAATCAGTATAAAATAATGGGTGCTAGATATGTTCACACCTGAGGAATTGTCTTTTAAAAAAAAAAGGAAAAAGAAAAAAAGAAAAAAAGAGGTTTTTTCATTGAGGCCTTCATTTTGGTGAGGAAAGATTTGCGTGTTTAATCCTAATTTTTTTTTAGATTTGATACATTCGGTCTTTAAATATTATTTTATGAAAAATAGAAATAGCATTTTATTTTTTTAAAAAAAATTCTCAATGCAAAAATGAAAATTCTGATTATTAACTAATATGTTTAGAATTGTATGTTGATAATTCTGTTAATTTTGAAAGAGTTTTGCTATGAAATACTGGAAGAAGCTTTGTTGTAAAAATTAGGGAAGAAAGCCTTTAACTGTTTATTTTATTTTATTATCATCTGCAACTATTAGAAAAGAGGAAGAACAAGGTTTACATTGAACAAAAGAATTTTGGAAAATTTTGTTTATAGTTAATATTAAAGTAATTGGTGAGTTTGGTCCCAAATAAATTTAATTTTGATAAGTTTAGTCCTAAAATATTTTTTTTAACTTTAAGGTCCAAAACTTTTTTTTAGAGAATAATAAGGTCTTTTTTTACGGATTTTCTGTTAAAAATCTTAAAATTTAACGGTTGTTTGTCTTTAGTTAATTAAAGATAAGGATAAAAAAGTCATTACATGTGAAAATAAAGAAAAATATTTAAACAATGAATAAAAATATCCTTACATTTAAAATTTAAAAAATAAAAAATCTATAGAGAATATCAAAATCTTTAGTGAATTTTTTTTTGCTACAAAATTTTTATTTTTTTTTTTACATCTTTAAAGAAAAAAAAGTAAAAAAATAAAGAAGAATAAGAGCGTATTTATAGAAAGAGAAAGAAAAATAAAAGAAGAGAAATTATAATATAAATTTGAGTTTAAATTCTAATTCATCATCTTCTTACCCATAGATCCTCACTCAAACTCTTGTGATCTGTTCATCAAAGGAAGATACTAACTCTTCATCAAAATTAATAATACCGGACACCACCCATCCAATAATTGTGAACTCAAAGCTATCAAAAAATTTACTTATTTTAAATAATGTTATAGAACATATTGAAATATTATATTTTAAGTGAATATATGAAATCCACAATTAATCATCATCAACTATAGGGAAACCTATAATCCTTGTTTCTACAAGAGCTTCAAAGGCTATAAAAAACATGAATATTTGTAAATTGCAGATCAAAACAAAGATAATTTGATATTGGGAATACCTTCCTCTACAGTGATTATAAGTTTTACCACATGTAACTCCTCCTTGTCATAAAATTACCAACAATATACACCATATTATTTTTTGTCAAATGCATGTAAACCATTTTACGTTCTCTTAAATTTGCTGATATCGGAACTAGAGTTAGATGTGGGGAAACATGCACAAAAACAAACATTTCTCCCTCTTCTCTCAGAAGTTCTTTCCACTCTTTCATTTATCGGCCTAAGCTGGCCAAATAAAGGGACTAGTGTACATATGGATAATTTTTTGTTGTGTCTTGTGGAGTGACATAAGTTTTTATTGAAAATATTGTCCTATTATTTGACTGTGATCATGTTTTATGTAGATTTTATTGGCTAAAGATTCGTTATATTGCTTTTTTTTATTATGTTTTATGTAGATTTTATTGGCTAAAGATTCTTTATATTACTTTTTTTTATTATGTTTTATGTAGATTTTATTGGCTAAAGATTCGTTATATTGTTTTTTTTATTACAGCGTATTCTTTTTACTAGCTAAAGATTCTTTATATTGCTCTTTTTTATTACAACTTATTCTTTTTATAAGAACTATGATGCTTATCAACTAGAATATTTCTGTTGGGAGAAAAACTTTCATTATTAACAAAAAAAAATGTTGATGCTTTTGATAGTTGCTGAAAATTTATATTATTCTCTGATATTACAAAAATTACTTTGGATGATATTTTATACAATTTAAAACAAAAGGTAAATGTATTCTCTAGAGAAAGGTTCTAGTCAAAAATAATGATTGGACTCTCGGAACAATTTTAGATTTCATACAAATTGAAATTCAAGATAACCACAAGTTCAAAAGTTGAATTGATAACTGAATTAACTTCCTACTAAAAAAAGTTTTGCTTCCTAAAAATTCAAGATAAAACCACCATAAGAATACATATCATATATTGATTTCATCTACAAGTTTCTAGAGAGGTGGAAAAAACTCCAGCAGCATGGCAAGACTACCCCCAACAACCACCATCAATATTTTCCTACGTGTTGGATGTCGAGTAACAAATGTGCACACAAGTAGCTCAACGATGATCAATGCTGCATTAACAATTGTGTTTAAGTCTGCAAATAGAATCAATAGACTTATATCAATAAAATATTACAACACAAATACTAAATCACCAATTCCTCCTCATTATAGTCGTAAAATTCAGCATTAAAAGCATTTATTTTTTTTATGCAGTGATTCACCAATAGCATGAACACCCAAACTAGATCACTAATTTTTGCTTCCACTTGAATTCGTTTCTTATGGTTTAGAACAGATTTGATTTGTCAAATGAGTTTTAATGATTGAAGATTTAATGAGTATTTCAATATCACCACTGTCCTCTTTCTCTTGAAACAAAGTAACTTTATTTCTTTCTATTGGTTAAACTTTGAATTTCCTAAATCTCTCTTTCTCGTTTTTTTTCTTTTTTCTTTCTATAAAAACCTCTTCTTCAGTTTTTTTTCTTTTTTCTTTCTTCAAAGATGTTAGAAAAAGATTTATGTTAGAAAAAGATAAAAATCTTGTGTTAGAGAAGAAGAAGAAGAAGAAGATTAGCATGAGAAGAAGAAGATTGACGATGACTTTTGATATTCTCACTATTTTGATAGATTTTTTATTTTAAAAATTTTAAATATGAGGACATTTTTAAAATAAAATTTTTTTAAAAAAATATGAGAACATTTTTATCTCCGTGTTTAAATATTTTTTTATTTTTATCCTTGTCTTTAATTCACTAAAGACAAACAACCGTTAAATTTTTAGAGATTTTGACACAATCCATCAAAAAAAGACCTTATTATTCTCTACAAAAAAAAAGTTTGAGATCTTAAAAATTTTAAAAAAATATTTTGAGACTAAACTTACTAAAACTAAATTTATTTGGAACCAAACTCACCATTATTCTTAATATTATATAAATGTTAAAATCAGCATGATTGGGAACCATATTTCAGAGCGGGCTACGTAGACGAGATAGGCTCCACTTGATTGATGACTAGCCTGCAAAATGAGACAGGGCGGTGATCTCGAATTTTTCTTTAACCCTCTAATAGAATTTTCAGAATAGAGAGACATCACTCTTAATTTTTTTACTCTCACTAACTCTTTTATGGAATGGAGATGATGAATCATCCGGCTCTGGAGGTGTGTATGTATAGTGTTAAATGATCTAAGAAAGATAAAATATACTTTGGTTTTGTTCGCCAACTTTCCTCTATCACCAAAATAATGTGATGATAATTAGTAAAACTCAAGGTATTCTTATACCAATTAGTAAAACGCATCACAATTAGTGTGGTGCAGGAGAGAGTGTCACTATCCACAGCTTGTTTGTTTGGGGAAAGAGGCGTAACCGGTGCATAACCCCATAGGATAACACCATTTCATTGCATATAATCAAGTATGGATAAACATTGAGCATAAGAAAAGAACTTGTGGACTGTAAAAACTTAAGCAAGGGCACTGTGACTGGTTGCAATGAGGTGGGAATGAATCAAGGATGATTAGAAGAAGAAGATCAGGCTTGTCAGATAGATCTGTGCCTATATTTACACCGATAAAAGCACATGGGCGAAACAACTAATAGGTTATGTTTCAATTGTGTTGCCAACCAGCAACAAGTGAAGCACATAGCAATTGGACATAATCAGTCAAGAAGAAGCATCATATAAATGAGAAACCCAAGCAAAGTAGCATATTATCAATTTCAAATTGTAAAACCCAGATTGGGGAAATAATATGGGAACAAATCTCAACTTTATAGAGCAGCATATGATGCTAAGCAAGTCACAAAGTACGGAAGACTCCAGAGACCAACTAGACATCTTTGTGGTTCCATGCTAGTGACGAGTAGAGCAGTTGTCAGCTAAAATTTTGAGTAATATCTATTAATAACATCTCCTCAATGCATCCTCTTATGTTTGATTTTTCAGTTGGTTTTTTGACTCAAATCAATTATGAATTAGTCCATACCAAACTACCAAAATGACTACCTGATACTGAATACCAATACCAAGAGGCTTGAGAGAGAGGGGGAAACACATTATGCATTACTAAAATTTAACACAAATTATGTGTGTAATATAGAACATTACACAAAATTCAAATCATTACACACTTTAGATTAAGAATAGTAGTACTCTGAACATGGCATCCACCATACCAGTTCAATAAGCTTCCTGAAAAAACTGCTGCAGAAATAAAGAAAGCATAATATATGTATGTGTAAACCTTGTTCTCCACAGAAGTAAAAGGAGAAGCGAGAATGACAATGACAAAGGAAAATAAATCACTGAATATGCTCAGTAAATATAATAATAGTAATAAATAAAAAGACACTTACCATACTGATTGTCTTTCCTTTCTCTACAGTTAGTTCATATCGAATAGCTATAGATCGATTGGCAAAATGCTGGGGGGACTGCACAATTGAATCATATTAACAAAATAGGATAACTATTATTCAAAAACAAACATCAATATAAAGAATTTCCCAATCAATCTGTTATTATCATCTAATTGCTCCCAACAGATTGGCACCGTCAAGCTTAGCACCTTCCAGATGTGTGCCACAAAGATTCACATGTCGAAGATAAGCTCTTTGAAGATTTGCACCTTTTAAGTTGGCATTCATCAATTTTGCTCCCTTCAGATTTGCACCTTCCAGATTAGCTCCTTCCAAGTTTGCATTAGTTAGATCAGCAGTTTGCAAGTGTGCAGAACGAAGATCTGCCCCACAAAGACTACAATTGACTAAACAAGCATCTTGTAGGTTTGCACTTTGTAGATTTGCACCAGCAAAAAGTGCTCCACGAAGGTTTGCTCCCATAAATTCACATTCACGCAAAGTTGCATTGTGGAAAATCGAAGACTCAGCATCCACGTCCTTGAATTTTGCACTGTGAAGATTGGCCCGTGAGAAGAATACATTCTTAAGACACGCATAACTGAAGTCAACAGATGAAAGGTCCAATTTTGAAAGATCAAGACCTGAAAGATTAATTCCTCGAAATCTCACTCTATCAGACTGTATACATTTAATAATATCAATGCGGGTCAGCTCAGTACCCAATTCCTCATCCTCTTTCATCTTGCTCAGAGCAGATTTAATCCCATCTATCAATCCAAGAAGTTGAAAATATTCAGCCTCTCGCAAAAGCTCCAAATACTCACGATCTCTCAAAATTGGAACAATACCATCCCTCAGCCAGTTCAGAATAAGGCGAAACTGCTTTCCATCCCTATCAACAAAGATATACCCCTTATCTGGGTCAGTATAAACCGTGTGTCGTCCACTAAACATAGCAGCAAGCATTGAGTCTGGCTCCCTGTGAGTTAACGTATCCATTGTCGTCCAAAACTTCTTACCTCCAATATTCAGTCGAACCACTGAAGAAGGGGTTTGGCTGCAATCCATGCTGAAATCAAAGAGTTCCAAGCCTTCTCCCACCTGACAGAACCGAAGTGGAGAAACATAAAAATAAGATTTTACCAGCCTTACATATATATATATATATATAAATAAGACTACAAGCATGGGTCACTAGAGGACAACATGTTTCAATAACTACTAACAGGCCAGGAAACAATTCTTTTCCTTGACTTTTTCTTTTTAAGGGTTGGGGCTCGGGGGATGGGTGTTGTGTGCTTCGTAAACAGTCATGAAACTTAATGGTGAAAGCTATACATCTTTCAAGTAAATGTAACCAACAAATCAGTAGTATGTTTACCATAGCTCATTACCTCATTATCATAGTTTATCCTGAAACTTTAGAATCAGTACGGTAGATCAAATAGACAGAATCATGATCATGGTAAGATAAAGATATCACAACAATAAAAAAGAAAGGAGGAAAAATAATCCCCCAGTGTTATCTAAAAATACCAAAGAATGCAAATGAATTATAATGGCATTCGGCATCTCCATTAACAGGTAATATTTGAAGCACCCAACAATAGACTTTCTGATACAATCTATTATCCGAACACCCTTTGTAGAATGAGCAACTATACCATTAAGATTCATTCCATTTATTTATTTCAAGACTCTTGGAGCAAAGCTATCCCAAACCAAATTAGAGAAATAAAGAAATCACAAACTGCAATCATCCCGACATATAAAATCCATAAAGATCATAACTTTATCCCCTAGCCCATATATACACAATAATAAAATTTTCATTCTAAAGATCCTCAATCCTGCCAATATCTACATTATTCTAAAAATCCAAAACAGATAACGTCTAATATTCATACCAAAATGAAAATTGAATAAAAATTTTAAAATAATTGTGCTCCCAAGTCCTATGTCTCCACCTATAGATCCCGTAATAAGGGAAAGCGGAAAACAAAACGAGAAAAAAGGGAATCCTGAATCGAAGAGGAAAACCCACAAATCATGCTCCAGAAATTGAAAACAAAATCATATCATAGCAGTTGTAGAATCAAGTAAACGAGAGAGAAGGAATGAAATTATACCTTGGATGGATTCTCACGCCTTCAATTTCCAGTGGGGGTGTCAATGGAGAGAAACAACAGTCACAGGCGGACTCTTAGGTGGTAAACGGGTGGAGATGTGAAATGACAAAAATGGTCAACAGCAATTATAAATTATTATTATTTTTTTTCATTTTTGATAAATAATTATAAAATCTTATTCATAAATTTTCTATTTGGGCCGAACAATTAGAGTTGAAATTTTTTTGGCATGTGATATTTTAGATGGACCCAATTCTAAATAGTGCCTTTTTTATAATTATAATTATAATTATTAGATCATTCTACAACTATATTATTTTTATTAAAATACTAAGAAGGTTCCAAAAAAAATTCTATGAATCTGATCATACTTATCCTTTCTCAACTTTTGTAAAGAGATTACATAATCAAATCTATGGAATCTATAATCTTTATAAAAAAAAAAAAAAGAAAAAAAAAGTAGAGTGAACTAGAACTTAGTTCAAACTTAAAAAATGAAAAAGGAAAACATGGAGAAAAGTTATTATAGGTGTAAGCTTATTATAATAATTATATTTTGCACATATTGTGACGAACATAGCGGCATATATGTGTATGGATCTCCAAAAAACCAAACGGTAGACCCTTCAATATTTGAAACATTCCATGTTGTTGTAGCCAATCGACTTCCAACCGAGCCACCAAATCCATTGGTAGTTCATTGTCAATCGAAAGATGATGATATTGGGATCAAAACACTGCACGTGAATGAACAGTTTCAGTTTCGTTTCAAATGGGGTTTTAGAACTTTGTTCTTTTGTCACTATTGGTGGGGTGATAAACAAGCAGTTTTTGACGTGTTTAATCGAACTTTGGCTCATAAATATTGCAATAATAAACTTATTCCAGGACTAGGTGGTGATACATGTTATTGGGAAACTAGACTTGATGGTTTCTATTTGGCTGTATGGTATGATATGAGGAAACTCAATAATTGGAATAATTGATCATTATATATTATTATTATATAAATAAGATGGTAATTTATTTACTCTTGAAATTGGTATTTTTTATTGATTCAATTGTTATTGTGTATCTTTTATATATATACTATTATTATGGCATATCCATTCTAATTCTATTATTAAGATATTTTAATTTGAATAAGATAATTTCATCATCTAATTAATTATAACTTTTTCTTCATATTACACATTCTTGTTCATTATATATATAAATATAATTATAAACATGTAGAAATTTAATTATAAGATAAAGAAGAGAAAGATGAAGAAATATAAAGTAAACCTATTCGGGGATGAAGACGCATGTCTTCATCGGTACCTCTAGGTTTATAGAGTTATGCTCCTTAATTTGTACTTGTATACAACTATGTTTAGGAAAATTAGTCACGTAGTCCTTTTTTCATTAATTTTTTCACCTTTTTATTCGGTTCGCTTCTTTAAACCTTATATATATATATATATATAATATATATATATATACACACATATTTTATGAGTATTTATTTGACTAATTTATGATTTTGATTTTTTAACAAGATTGTTCAACTTGTTTCTTCGCAATTTTTTATGGTAAGATTCTATTTTGAATATAACGAATATGATTATATAAAATTGTTTTTGTATTCATAATACAATATTCTGGTTTAAAAAAAAAAAAAAATCACCAAAAAGTAAAATAATGAGATTGTAGTACGTATATTTGTATTAGAATGAGACTTGTAGGATTTGTATATTTATGTTTAAATTTTATTCTACTTAAATTTTAGGGTATCTTTAGTTCATTCCTCTATGGATTTGCATGTTGTTTGTATGCAAAAATATAATTTAGGTTAAAAATATTTTTACGTAATGCATTCTCTCTTGGTTCTTGATTAATTTCATCTCTCACTATTCATAGTAAGAATATTGGGGTAAAATTTGCAACTAAGGAGTAATTAGATGGATAAATACAAAAAAGGAGAAATTAAAATTCACCAAAATATTCTGTCAAATTCACTAGAAATTTTCGTTTAAATGAAATTCTGAACACCAAAAAACTAAACGAGCAATTATAGCCAAATCAATCTTAGTTCTCTGCAGAAATGTAAGATAATACTAGATAAACGGTGCTGAAAGCATGAACAGAGCACGGTAAATCTCTTGGAGCTTCTTCTCCATATCCAATGCTGTGCCCACGTTTAAGTTCTCCATTGCAGAAACTTCCAGCAATTGTAACTCCAGGAAAGTTATCTAAGAAAGGCTGGCTATCAATTTTTGCATGTCCAAAGAATGGCTCATCGCGTCCACAACAAGCGAAGATAAGACCACCAAAAACTGATTCCTTCGCATTATTGGCCTGATGTTTTTTCTCAAAATCATCCTTGAGAAGTTTAAAGGCTTCAGACACATAATTGGAAGTAGATCTCGCAAGGTTAGAATCTGTTGCGTAGAATTGGAAGGAATCTCCAGTTCTGATACCAACATCATTGACAAATAAGTACTCCTCATCACCCCTATAACAAAGATGACAACACAAGCATTAAATGGTATATAAAACAATGCGAGTGAAATCTTGTTTATATATTAAAAATACTTATCCTGAATTGTAATGAATATGAATACACAGGTTCCTACTTGTATTCCAAGAGACATACTTACATTGTGATACTCCATTCACCTTAACCCTTGAGGTATAACATCTGCTAGGCCCATTTGAACACAATTGGCCTAAACCCAAATTCAAACAGTGGATGTTCCAGACCCTAGAAGGCACTAACTACTGTCATGACCCTACTTGCAACCAATTATGAATCTGGTAGCGCACACATAGTCAATTACTTAGCACTATCCTTATCTATACCAAAAGGTAATCTCGAGTCCATGCTTAGAATTCATGCGATAATGTGAGATTGAGTATGACATTCTATCTCCTTAAGTTAGTGTATTTAACCCCAAAGTGTATATACATATATATTTAATCACATATATAAATTAGTTAGATTTTATCAAAAGAAAAGTTGTTATTGTCGAAAGTAATTTGAGAAAGTTATTATGTCACAAAGAAGGACCATGAGTACGCAACACACTACTGTGGACCCATGGTGGTGTACGATGTCAAAAGGTTATCCTAGTTGACAATAGGTACCTAAATTCATCTTATATTCCACATCATGTGTATTATATTGTATGTCTTGGGTGCATATTATGAATACACAAAATCAACAAAAAATGCAGCTTCAAGACATTCATATCTATGAAGATAATAATAAAAAAAGTGAGAATAGAGAATAGGTACAAACAGATTAATTTCTAAAGCAAAAAATAATATTGAAAAATTCAGTTTGTTAAGACTTAGAAAATAAATAATTACTTGACCCCAATTATTCAATTATTCAATTTTTTGATTCAGATGATACACTGCTTATTTTTCAGTGTTTAGGACCTCAAATTTCATAATTCCAATCTAATCAGTGCTGAAACTTTAGTTTCATCAAACAAATCCACCTTAATATCTATGATGTAATTTCAGCATTGTATATGACGTAGAAAAGTATGATCCATCAAAATGGTGGCTTGCTTACCCAAGTAGTTGGTGGAATTCCAGAAATGTTTGCCATCTTACTTTCTCCCGTCCGATTGAGCATTTTCGTCTTTTTCTAACTCCAACATAAAGATTTGGCCCAACATTGATTTCCCCCATCTGTAACAAAATCCATTTTCAAAGAAAATACGTGTAATGAAATCAACATAAATGGAGAAAAAATAAATATTAAAGTTCAAGAAAATTACACACATTTGCATACAACCTTTAGTTCCACATATATTACTTTTGATTAGTTCTTGTCACTGAGCAAAATGTCTGATGCTGTGAAATAATCAAAGAATTACAAAAAGAAATAACTAAAATGAATACTAGAATGTTGACATTTCGGTTCACAAGTTAAATAGGTAAGATAATTTACAACATGAGACCCTGAGAGAGAGAGAAGTTCTCATAGTAGTAATAATAATAATAGGCAAGGATTGTGTAACTAGACTTGACAAATAGGATTTAAGAAGTTTGTTATAACTTATTATGGTTGATATAGAAGTTCGCCTTTAGAAGAACAAGTTCAGTCACTATAACTTACTTATATATAACTTATAACGAGTCTATTATAGGAATGTATTCAATAAATAAATAGAGGTTTATCAAGTCTATTATAGGAATGTATTCAGCAGGTATTTAAGCTTTTATGGTTTCAATTGAAAAAAAAATGATCTTCTTTAGAAGCCAAATTCATTGTAAGTGACCACAACAATATATACCCCAAAGACAATCAAGTGTCAAAAATAAGGGCAAGCATACCTCATTGTTAATATTTTCTAGGATAGTCTGACCATCAAGATTCTCACGGACTCCTTCTCTTCTTGCAGTCAGCCATGTACAATTTTCACTGTATCTGTCTTTTACTGAAGCTGCTTTGTATTTTGGACCAACAGGAGTTGTACCGGTTGATAATGCAGCATGAAACTGAATCTCTCCAATACCTAAAGCATTGTAATTGGTGCAGGAGTTAGTTCTTAATAATAATACTATAGAAAGTTATAAGAGAAAATAAATAACTGCAAACTCTATGAGTCTGCAATTATGAGTGTATACCTATCATAAACATCATGTTAAAGGAAGAATCAAGTATTAAACTTAACCACAGCAATGAAGCGGAATGGAATGCTTAAGTTTCTAGGACATCCAAACAATCTTTGGATACAGGAAACAATTTAGCAAGGACGTGTTTAGGGTGTACTATTTGGATAGATATATGGCACATAATTGCTCGCCTAAAAAGGCAGTTTACTTTATAGTTGTCAAGTGCTTATTCACTTCAAAAAGGAGGGGTAGTTTCGATAATAAATAGTGCCTCAAAAACATATTCATTGTCAAAGAATTCAGAATAGGTTATTGAAATAACATATTCATTAAAGGCATATTAACAAGAAATCTGAATCAACTAACTTATTGAAAAAACAAGAAAGGGAACAATTTTGTTAACTTATTGAAATCTGAATCAACTAACTCTATTCAGTAATTGGTCCATTTAACATCTATATGGACCAAACATCTAGGAAATCATATCCAATTGGAAACGTAGTCAAATAAATTTATTATGAGTAGTTTCAAATAAATTCTTTCGTTTATTCTTTCATCTTTCATCTTTTACCTTTCCCTTTTCTTTTCTCACTTCCTTAAATTTTAGTTGGAACCCTAATCCTTAGATCCACTAATATAACCCATACACAACTGCAACAGAATTTGCAGCTAAGAACATAGTAGACCAAGCCACACCATACAACACAACTTTTAGCAATTTTACAAGTGACATTATCACAAACTGATTGATACCAACACATTTAAACAAGATAACAGACTACTATTAAACAAGTCCAAACTTCAATAAGATTTTTCCACCTACATCTTTGCAAACTAAAGCATGATTCCCTTAGACTTGCACAAGAGTTAACAGATGCTAGAATCCTGACACAAACAATGTGTCATAACCAGAGCTGAATCTTGTGGATTTTAACAGGCAACATGCTAAATTTTCCAAAGTTCACCCCAACTTGGTTCAAGCTAGCATATTAGTTACTTCCACAACCATTAAGTATCAGTCTAAGGAACAACAAAGAGAGCAGCAGTGCCATCTAGGGAGTATGGACCAGCTTCCAGCATGGAAGATGAGAAATGGAGGGAACATTGGAGCAGGTTGGTGCAAAAAGTCCAGTTTTTTAGCCCAAGCAGTTTGATTAACAGCTTGGAGCCAATCAGAAGTGCTAAGTTCAGTAAAGGATTAAGGCAACCAAGCAGGAATAATGAGAAATGAGAAAGGTGAAACAGTTATAAAGATTTGAATGGAGACTGCCATTGTTCCACCAAGAGCCCCAGACAGCTCAAAGGGCAGAATAAAATGCCTAGGTCAAGTAATACTAAAGGTTGATAATGTTAAAAGGAAAAACATGCAAATAGAATGGCTTCATGTTTACAATTTCAGTATAGAAGAGTTATTATACATGAAATATGGAAAGAATAGCGTACCAGGGGACTTGTTTCTATCCTTCGCAAATACAAGAGCAATGGCAGGCACAATAGAGTTTTGCTGCCTCCTAGTGCACCCTTGCCAATTGCTTCTGTATAAGCATCGACCACCAGCTTCACCCACAATGACAGTCTCGTAAGGAAATGCATAATCTGCCAAACTGGAGACTATGAGCTATATGTATAAAAGTTGCTTTACTTTCTGAAGCTATATAAAGCAATGCGATCCAAAGTTGAAATTTAATTAGGTTTTAGAGCACAAAAAGTTGTTAATAGCTGTCAACTGCTATGTTGAAAGATGAACAGCTAGAAATTCTGTATAGCACTCACCCATCATTCGAAGAACAGGTTTCATATCAGTCTTGAGATCCTATGATAGCATTCAACTCAAATGTGAGCAATCAGTTCAAGAATAGCAGCAACTTCAGTAAGGAAAATATCACCAAATTTGTCTAATATGACCTTTCAATCACCTCTTACAATAATCAAAATTGAATGTTTAACAACAAATAACAGTTATCCCACTCTTTTCTATAGACAAAAATACATGAGGACAACCATACTTTATACGTAGAACATATATCATGGTTTTGGACAAATGAGAATTTGATTGTGGCTAGAGAAATATCATAACAAAGAGCATCTCAGGTGGACATTGGAAGCTTAGTAGCTCACAGGACAAGTGAGGAAGATTTAGTTAATCACCATAAACAGTTAAGAATTATTGAAAGGAAAACCAAGCGAATAAAGAAAATTAGGTAAAAGCATAATAGCGATAGACTTACAGCAAACAATATAATCGCAGAAGGAGAAGCAGATCCTGAAACAGAAGATGTGTACTGTCTTATATCCTGGACAAATCCATCAATCAAAAGGTCTTCATGCTCCTAATATTTTAGGCACGAGAATTTATTACTATTAGAACAATCTCAGGTAATATGCTTTCAATTATGCATGAGATGAATGAAGAAAATAATAATTGAGTTTCCTAAGCAATATAGGGAGAAATCATATTCAAATGTTTGCATCAGCAATCATTGGAAGCAGATTTACCTCATCTTGGAACGACAATGGGATCAGATTGGACTTCACACCCGGAAAATAACCAACGGTTAAGAGAATTCCAGGATTTTGAACAGGTTCCTCATCTTCCCAATGTTCCTCATCTTCCCAAATAATCTACATGTAGTCATTGTCCACTAAATTATTTTCTCACTTTCACTCAAAGCTAAAGAAGTAGAGACAATGGGACGTAGTGTATTATACTATGAAAAGATGTTTGAGATTCACCTCTTTGAATTTATCTGTTAGCGCATCACAACCAATTATTCCCTCAGTCACAGATGTAACAATGGGAATTTCAGAGCCCAACCTTTTAGCAACCTGCAAGAGCATTAGATGGATATTTTATTTTATGCAATATCACTGAATTAACAACCATAAAATTCCACACAATCTAACAAAATGAAACAAATTATCTTACAAGCCGGTGAACATGCGGATAGAAGATAGCAGCAGCATGAACTATGGCAAATTGAGGTCGAATTGACACAGACAAGACTTTTTCAAAAACTTCCTCCACAGCTTCCTGCATGAGGAGGAAATCTGAAATTAGGTTAAATTATTTTCTAAAACCCAAAAGGACAAATAAAACTCGTACAAATACGTACTTCCATAGACTGATTCAAAGAGAATGCAGAGGAGAATTTTGGAGAAGAAAGAATTCGACTACATATAGATTTCCAGGAGCGGTTAACACAAGCCGCGGAGGCAAATGATCTAGCCGGAAGCCGAGACAGAATATTATGGAGAAGGTCCACATTTACGGCATCAATAAAGGTTGCGCCGCTGCAGCAGCCGCTTTCTCCACTGCTCTGCCCTGCCATTGATATGCTGTTCTCTGCAGAAATGTAAGATAATACTAGATAAACGGTGCTGAAAGCATGAACAGAGCACGGTAAATCTCTTGGAGCTTCTTCTCCATATCCAATCCTGTGCCCACGTTGAAGTTCTCCATTGCAGAAACTTCCAGCAATTGTAACTCCAGGAAAGTTATCTAAGAAAGGCTGGCTATCAATTTTTGCATGTCCAAAGAATGGCTCACCGCGTCCACAACAAGCGAAGATAAGACCACCAAAAACTGATTCCTTCGCATTATTGGCCTGATGTTTTTTCTCAAAATCATCCTTGAGAAGTCTAAAGGCTTCAGACACATAATTGGAAGTAGATCTCGCAAGGTTAGAATCTGTTGCGTAGAATTGGAAGGAATCTCCAGTTCTGATACCAACATCATTGACAAATAAGTACTCCTCATTACCCCTATAACAAAGATGACAACACAAGCATTAAATGGTATATAAAACAATGCGAGTGAAATCTTGTTTATATATTAAAAATACTTATCCTGAATTGTAATGAATATGAATACACAGGTTCCTACTTGTATTCCAAGAGACATACTTACATTGTGATACTCCATTCACCTTAACCCTTGAGGTATAACATCTGCTAGGCCCATTTGAACACAATTGGCCTAAACCCAAATTCAAACAGTGGATGTTCCAGACCCTAGAAGGCACTAACTACTGTCATGACCCTACTTGCAACCAATTATGAATCTGGTAGCGCACACATAGTCAATTACTTAGCACTATCCTTATCTATACCAAAAGGTAATCTCGAGTCCATGCTTAGAATTCATGCGATAATGTGAGATTGAGTATGACATTCTATCTCCTTAAGTTAGTGTATTTAACCCCAAAGTGTATATACATATATATTTAATCACATATATAAATTAGTTAGATTTTATCAAAAGAAAAGTTGTTATTGTCGAAAGTAATTTGAGAAAGTTATTATGTCACAACGAAGGACCATGAGTACGCAACACACTACTGTGGACCCATGGTGGTGTACGATGTCAAAAGGTTATCCTAGTTGACAATAGGTACCTAAATTCATCTTATATTCCACATCATGTGTATTATATTGTATGTCTTGGGTGCATATAATGAATACACAAAATCAACAAAAAATGCAGCTTCAAGACATTCATATCTATGAAGATAATAATAAAAAAAGTGAGAATAGAGAATAGGTACAATCAGATTAATTTCTAAAGCAAAAAATAATATTGAAAAATTCAGTTTGTTAAGACTTAGAAAATAAATAATTACTTGACCCCAATTATTCAATTATTCAATTTTTTGATTCAGATGATACACTGCTTATTTTTCAGTGTTTAGGACCTCAAATTTCATAATTCCAATCTAATCAGTGCTGAAACTTCAGTTTCATCAAACAAATCCACCTTAATATCTATGATGTAATTTCAGCATTGTATATGACGTAGAAAAGTATGATCCATCAAAATGGTGGCTTGCTTACCCAAGTAGTTGGTGGAATTCCAGAAATGTTTGCCATCTTACTTTCTCCCGTCCGATTGAGCATTTTCGTCTTTTTCTAACTCCAACAAAAAGGTTTGGCCCAACATTGATTTCCCCCATCTGTAACAAAATCCATTTTCAAAGAAAATACGTGTAATGAAATCAATATAAATGGAGAAAAAATAAATATTAAAGTTCAAGAAAATTACACACATTTGCATACAAACTTTAGTTCCACATATATTACTTTTGATTAGTTCTTGTCACTGAGCAAAATGTCTGATGCTGTGAAATAATCAAAGAATTATAAAAAGAAATAACTAAAATGAATACTAGAATGTTGACATTTCGGTTCACAAGTTAAATAGGTAAGATAATTTACAACATGAGACCCTGAGAGAGAGAGAGAAGTTCTCATAGTAGTAATAATAATAATAGGCAAGGATTGTGTAACTAGACTTGACAAATAGGATTTAAGAAGTTTGTTATAACTTATTATGGTTGATATAGAAGTTCGCCTTTAGAAGAACAAGTTCAGTCACTATAACTTACTTATATATAACTTATAACGAGTCTATTATAGGAATGTATTCAATAAATAAATAGAGGTTTACCAAGTCTATTATAGGAATGTATTCAGCAGGTATTTAAGCTTTTATGGTTTCAATTGAAAAAAAAATGATCTTCTTTAGAAGCCAAATTCATTGTAAGTGACCACAACAATATATACCCCAAAGACAATCAAGTGTCAAAAAATAAGAGCAAGCATACCTCATTGTTAATATTTTCTAGGATAGTCTGACCATCAAGATTCTCACGGACTCCTTCTCTTCTTGCAGTCAGCCATGTACAATTTTCACTGTATCTGTCTTTTACTGAAGCTGCTTTGTATTTTGGACCAACAGGAGTTGTACCGGTTGATAATGCAGCATGAAACTGAATCTCTCCAATACCTAAAACATTGTAATTGGTGCAGGAGTTAGTTCTTAATAATAATACTATAGAAAGTTATAAGAGAAAATAAATAACTGCAAACTCTATGAGTCTGTAATAATGAGTGTATACCTATCATAAACATCATGTTAAAGGAAGAATTAAGTATTAAACTTAACCACAGCAATGAAGCGGAATGGAATGCTTAAGTTTCTAGGACATCCAAACAATCTTTGGATACAGGAAACAATTTAGCAAGGACGTGTTTAGGGTGTACTATTTGGATAGATATATGGCACATAATTGCTAGCCTAAAAAGGCAGTTTACTTTATAGTTGTCAAGTGCTTATTCACTTCAAAAAGGAGGGGTAGTTTCGATAATAAATAGTGCCTCAAAAACATATTCATTGTCAAAGAATTCAGAATAGGTTATTGAAATAACATATTCATTAGAGGCATATTAACAAGAAATCTGAATCAACTAACTTATTGAAAAAACAAGGGAACAATTTTGTTAACTTATTGAAATCTGAATCAACTAACTCTATTCAGTAATTGGTCCATTTAACATCTATATGGACCAAACATCTAGGAAATCATATCCAATTGGAAACGTAGTCAAATAAATTTATTATGAGTAGTTTCAAATAAATTTATTATGAGTAGTTTCAAATAAATTCTTTCGTTTATTCTTTCATCTTTCATCTTTTACCTTTCCCTTTTCTTTTCTCACTTCCTTAAATTTTAGTTGGAACCCTAATCCTTAGATCCACCAATATAACCCATACACAACTGCAACAGAATTTGCAGCTAAGAACATAGTAGACCAAGCCACACCATACAACACAACTTTTAGCAATTTTACAAGTGACATTATCACAAACTGATTGATACCAACACATTTAAACAAGATAACAGACTACTATTAAACAAGTCCAAACTTCAATAAGATTTTTCCACCTACATCTTTGCAAACTAAAGCATGATTCCCTTAGACTTGCACAAGAGTTAACAGATGCTAGAATCCTGACACAAACATTGTGTCATAACCAGAGCTGAATCTTGTGGATTTTAACAGGCAACATGCTAAATTTTCCAAAGTTCACCCCAACTTGGTTCAAGCTAGCATATTAGTTACTTCCACAACCATTAAGTATCAGTCTAAGGAACAACAAAGAGAGCAGCAGTGCCATCTAGGGAGTATGGACCAGCTTCCAGCATGGAAGATGAGAAATGGAGGGAACATTGGAGCAGGTTGGTGCAAAAAGCCCAGTTTTTTAGCCCAAGCAGTTTGATTAACAGCTTGAAGCCAATCAGAAGTGCTAAGTTCAGTAAGGGATTAAGGCAACCAAGCAGGAATAATGAGAAATGAGAAAGGTGAAACAGTTATAAAGATTTGAATGGAGACTGCCATTGTTCCACCAAGAGCCCCAGACAACTCAAAGGGCAGAATAAAATGCCTAGGCCAAGTAATACTAAAGGTTGATAATGTTAAAAGGCAAAACATGCAAATAGAATGGCTTCATGCTTACAATTTCAGTATAGAAGAGTTATTATACATGAAATATGGAAAGAATAGCGTACCAGGGGACTTGTTTCTATCCTTCGCAAATACAAGAGCAATGGCAGGCACAATAGAGTTTTGCTGCCTCCTAGTGCACCCTTGCCAATTGCTTCTGTATAAGCATCGACCACCAGCTTCACCCACAATGACAGTCTCGTAAGGAAATGCATAATCTGCCAAACTGGAGACTATGAGCTATATGTATAAAAGTTGCTTTACTTTCTGAAGCTATATAAAGCAATGTGATCCAAAGTTGAAATTTAATTAGGTTTTAGAGCACAAAAAGTTGTAAATAGCTGTCAACTGCTATGTTGAAAGATGAACAGCTAGAAATTCTGTATAGCACTCACCCATCATTCGAATAACAGGTTTCATATCAGTCTTGAGATCCTATGATAGCATTCAACTCAAATGTGAGCAATCAGTTCAAGAATAGCAGCAACTTCAGTAAGGAAAATATCACCAAATTTATCTAATATGACGTTTCAATCACCTCTTACAATAATCAAAATTGAATGTTTAACAACAAATAACAGTTATCCCACTCTTTTCTATAGACAAAAATACATGAGGACAACCATATTTTATACGTAGAACATATATCATGGTTTTGGACAAATGACAATTTGATTGTGGCTAGAGAAATATCTTAACAACAAAGAGCATCTCAGGTGGACATTGGAAGCATAGTAGCTCACAGGACAAGTGAGGAAGATTTAGTTAATCACCATAAACAGTTAAGAATTATTGAAAGGAAAACCAAGCGAATAAAGAAAATTAGGTAAAAGCATAATAGCGATAGACTTACAGCGAACAATATAATCGCAGAAGGAGAAGCAGATCCTGAAACAGAAGATGTGTACTGTCTTATATCCTGGACAAATCCATCAATCAAAAGGTCTTCATGCTCCTAATATTTTAGGCACGAGAATTTATTACTATTAGAACAATCTCAGGTAATATGCTTTCAATTATGCATGAGATGAATGAAGAAAACAATATTTAAAATAATAATTGAGTTTCCTAAGCAATATAGGGAGAAATCATATTCAAATGTTTGCATCAGCAATCATTGGAAGCAGATTTACCTCATCTTGGAACGACAATGGGATCAGATTGGACTTCACACCCGGAAAATAACCAACGGTTAAGAGAATTCCATGATTTTGAACAGGTTCCTCATCTTCCCAATGTTCCTCATCTTCCCAAATAATCTACATGTAGTCATTGGCCACTAAATTATTTTCTCACTTTCACTCAAAGCTAAAGAAGTAGAGACAATGGGACGTAGTGTATTATACTATGAAAAGATGTTTGAGATTCACCTCTTTGAATTTATCTGTTAGCGCATCACAACCAATTATTCCCTCAGTCACAGATGTAACAATGGGAATTTCAGAGCCCAACCTTTTAGCAACCTGCAAGAGCATTATATGGATATTTTATTTTATGCAATATCACTGAATTAACAACCATAAAATTCCACACAATCTAACACAATGAAACAAATTATCTTACAAGCCGGTGAACATGCGGATAGAAGATAGCAGCAGCATGAACTATGGCAAATTGAGGTCGAATTGGCACAGACAAGACTTTTTCAAAAACTTCCTCCACAGCTTCCTGCATGAGGAGGAAATCCGAAATTAGGTTAAATTATTTTCTAAAACCCAAAAGGACAAATAAAACTCGTACAAATACGTACTTCCATAGACTGATTCAAAGAGAATGCAGAGGAGAATTTTGGAGAAGAAAGAATTCGACTGCATATAGATTTCCAGGAGCGGTTAACACAAGCCGCGGAGGCAAATGACCTAGCCGGAAGCCGAGACAGAATAATATAGAGAAGGTCCACATTTACGGCATCAATAAAGGTTGCGCCGCTGCAGCAGCCGCTTTCTCCACTGCTCTGCCCTGCCATTGATACGCTGTTCTCCTGGAATTGGAATTGGACTCTTATACTCTATTTGCACAAAATTTTGTGACTTTTAATTTTTATGATAAATAAAATTAAGTGGATCTAGGAAATTGATATTTTATATATATATATATATATATATATATATATTATTTGCACTATCATTTTTTATTTTAATGCACTAGAGGACAACAAGCTTCGAGTATCTAATCCCACAAAAACACAATTTCATTACATGAAAACAAATCATGGAACAATGAATTACATTCATCTATTAACATCATATCAATCAAATCTCAAATTTAAAAATAAAACGAATTCCACTTCAATAAAACCACAACAAACTAGTACATCCAAAACCATATAAAAAGGATTCCATAATAAATATAAGAATATATAAATATACTAAGTATGCAAATTCAAGTGAGTAATTAATTAATAATAATTTTCAAGTAATTAGTTAAAAGTTAAATATATAATTGTTTGTGATAAACGATCAAAGCAATTCGTGCATGGGATGTTAAGTCAAATCCCTTCTCTGATAATCACTTCATGCCACGGGGACATGCATCCATGATAAGTGATTTAGCCAACCAACCAGCCAGCCTTAAGTGGTTTTACTTGTGATTATAAGGTTTCTGCTCACTCATGTGCACCAACACTAAATTATTATTATTACTATTGCAAACTAACATATATAAATATACACACATTCTTGATGAAAAATTAAGTATTTAAAAGTGATTTTCCAACATTAAAGTATATATAGCATAAAAAAACAAACTTAAAAAAATTTATTATAAAACTTCTGTATGCGGCAAAAATTTTGATTTCATGAACAAGATTTAATTACTGGGGTGTTTTTCTTTTATTTTTTTTTCACTTTACATTTACTTATATTATTTCCTCTTCAACCCAAATCATATAGATTGCCTCGATATACTTAATAATGCATGCATCCATTAGTTACATGCCTAGTTCAAACTTTTGACCTAACAGGTTGCAAACAAAGGGAAAAAAATGGTCAGGAATCAGAACACACTTCCTGTCCAGCCATCCCAAAAGAGGAACGATAATTTACAAAAATAAAGTAAACAGGAATCAAATGCAATCCCTAATCACTACCTATCCCTCTTTCCACTCTGTTTCCTAAACTTTCAAATTTATACTTAAAAAATGACGGATAATAAAAAGATGTGAAATCTAGCAAAAACTGATTCAAAATTCTAATAATTCTGTTGCGATTAAAAAAAAAATTAATAATCTAATATCCACCCACACAGAAGATAGGAGGAACAAAGAAGAATAAAAATCTATAAGCCAAAAATTAATTACCTTAAAAGTGTAGCTCAAATCTATTATCTGAACACCCTTTGTAGAATGGGCAACTATACCATTAAGATTCATTCCATTTATTTATTTCAAGGCTCTGGGAGCAAAGCTATCCCAAAGCAAATTAGAGAAATAAGGAATCACAAACTGCAATCATCCCGACATATAAAATCCATAAAGACCATAACTTTATCCCCAAGCCCATATATACATACATACATATACATATATACATGAATAAAAACAATTTCATTCTAAAGGTCCTCAATCCTGCCAATATCTACATTATTCTAAAAATCCAAAACAGATAACGTCTAATATCATACCAAAATGAAAATTGAATAAATTTTTTAAAAATAATTGTGCTCCCAAGTCCTATGTCTCCACCTAAGGGAAAGCGGAAAACAAACCAAGAAAAAATGGAATCCTGAATCGAAGAGGAAAACCCACAAATCATGCTTCAAAAATTGAAAACAAAATCGTATCAGAGCAGTGGTAGAATCAAGTAAATAAGAGAGAAGGAATGAAAGTATAGCTTGGATGGATTCTCAGACCTTCAATTTCCAGCGTGGGCGCGTCAATGGAGAAACAACAGTCGCAAGAGGACTCTTAAGTGGTAAACGGGTGGAGATGTGAAATGACAAAGCCGAAGGTTATGGTATGGACTTACTTATATAAGCTTCATATGGGCCGGATTATTTTGTATTTGGGCTTAAGAATTAAGAATTAGATATTTTTTTCTTGCATTGGGTATTTTCCTCAAGCATTGCACTGAGAGAAACTCTTCGAACCGGGATAGTTTAAAATTATATTATTTATAAATTTTTTTAAAAAAAGAATTACATTGACTAGAAATTAAAAAATAAAAATTTATAATAAATGAATCAGCATGTGGGATTGGTGAGGCCTATGGATTGAATCAGTTATTTCTGAATCTCCTCATTCTTAGATGATACTAATTCTTCTGCTTGCTTCCTTTTTGCTTGTATTTATACATATATTATATATATATATATATATATATATATATATATATATATATATATATTAGTGATGATGATTGGGAAAATTGACCATTTTATTTTACAGACAGTAATCTGACTATGTACAACGAACCATTCTTCTTCCCGCGGGCCATGACAAGATTTCCCTTGACGACTTTCCACTGCCCATTTCTGAACTTCACCTCGTGTCCCTGTTCATCCAACTGCCTGACAGAAATCAATTTTTTTGTCAAACTTGGAACGACCCTGACATCCTTCAAAGTCCAGAAACCGACTGGGGTCTGCAATACCATGTCATCCATGCCCGTCACATCAAGAGCTCTATCGTCCGCTAGTCGTACCTTTCCAAAGTCCCCAATAACCAGATTCTGCAATGCTTCACCGCTGTGGGTAGCATGAAATGACTACCAGAATCCATGACCCAGGAATCCACATTGCTCTCCGCACAACAAATAAAGAGATCCTCGTCCGCGGAGTCTTCTGCAATGTTCACTTTGTTTTTCGGGCATTGATTCCTAAAATGCCCCACCTCCTTGCACTTCCAGCACGTTACACCTGAGCTATCACGAGTCTTCGACTGACTCATTTGTCTGTTCCTGCTCCCACTACCTCTGCTATTCCTTCTGCTTCTGCCAACATGTAACAATTCACCAGATGACTCCCCAGAACTCTTTCTTCTGACGTCCTCGCCAAGAACGAGATCTCGAATCTGATCGAAAGTGAATCCATCGGTCAACGAGAGACGGATCACGGACATTGCTTTCCGATCCAAACCTGCCCAATCTGCATCTGACATCTTTTCTGGTTTGTCACCTAATACCACGTCCAAATCTTTCTGAACCAGCAAATCTTCAATTTGCATCTTCCACCAACTGAAATATGTACCATCGAATTTCTCAATTCGGAACTTTCCATCTTCAGCCATCTCAAACGACTAGACGAGATACCCGGTACAACTAATTACAAATCTAAGTACTTTCGTCGGGAAATTTGGACAAAATACTGTACATCACAAAAAACAAAAAACACGGCCCACAATCCACTCACCAAACAGTATAACCCACAATCCACTCACCAAACACTATGACCCACCACCCACCAAACACGGTAGGGCCCCACCACCCAACTAAAGAAAAAAAAGAAAAATTGACTGAAATTTCAATTTTTTCCTTTTCTTACAAGAGACGGACGATGGCTGCTGGATTTTCTGGCCAATAGCGCGGCGACGGCGGGATACGCAATCTGGAGAAACAGAACACAAACGACACACAAGAATTTACGTGGTTCGGTCGCCAACTGCAACCTACGTCCACGGGATCAACTAGGAGGTTTATTTCACTTGTGGTGTTGGGATTACAAGTATAAGCTATCTATTTATAGGAAACAAATCATTGGGTTACAGACTATTGGGTAGGGCCAACAACAAGCCTCCACAAGCCCAACAAGATACAGAGTTAGGGTACCATAAACTTCGGGTTGACTTGGATTTTTAGTGGAAGTTCTGTGATAATGGATGGACGACCTTGTATTTCTGTCACATTTGGTGGGGAAATAAACAGATATCTCTCGATGTTTTCAATAGAAAAGTGAGAGAAGATTGTAACAATAATATTAAAGGACAAGGGTCGCATTACTGTTACTGGAGAGCTGTTGAAGATGGGATGGAGATGGCTGTTGGTAATCTTTTCAATCTTCATAGATGGCAGTAATTATTATTTTTTCTTTCATGTATTAATTATTATAATGAATATATATATTGTTTTTCTCAAAGTTAATTAAGTGCGTAAATAATATATAATCTCGTTTCAAGAATATTACACCCATAAAACCAAAATTAATTCCACCCATTGAATTTAAAAAAACCTTTAGGAACAGCAAGATAGAATCCATCAGCTCTGGCTTCCCAAGTGCAAGTATCTTTACCTTGTCCTGGAATGTTATTTTGACAGTAAGTTCTGAGTGTTTGATTAAAGACATCGAAGACGGATTGTTGTCTGTTAGCGCCCCAATAGAAGTGACAAAAATACAAGGTTGAAAATCCAAGGTTATTACAGAAATGCCATTGGATTTCTTGGTCCACTTGAAGGATGTGTTTGTGAAAATAAAGAATAAAAGGCAAAGTTACCGTTAGCAATGAAAGGCAAGTTACCGTTGGCAATAGGAAAGTAATCATTACAATTGTATAGTTACAATTACATGTATATAAATGTACAAGAATCTTATCAATAAAACACAACAATTATTCTAAACAATTATTCTAAACAATTATTCTATACATTGCTTTCTTTCATGGCATCAGAGCATTATTTCGATCCATAACAGAATCGTATCTGTTCTTATCTCATCTCTTTACTCATCATCTGCCTAAAACAATGTCCGATGATGAATCCAGCCAAACGAGAGGGGGTGGCAGTACAACCACTTTCACCTTCGACCAAATGATCAACATGCTAAAATCCCAAAATCAACAACCTGTAGAAATAATTTCTGCACCACATATTGACCCCAAGTTAAACGATACAAATTATTCGATTTGGGAAAAAAAAAATCAAGATCGCAATTGGGGGACGAGGGAGATGGCACTTTATCACCCACTCCACTCCACATCCACATATCGACGATCCGCAATTTTAGAAATGGGAACAAGGCGACCTGCAGGTCTTCTCATGGATACTCGAATCAATCGAGCCAGAGCTATCCAACCAATTCTTCGAATATCAGAATGCTAAAGACTTATGGGACGGCATTTCCAAAACATATAAAAGCGGTGAAGATGAGATTCAGATTTTTTATCTCAATGTTCAGGCCATGCGTTTCCAACAAGGCGAGCAAACGCTCGAAACTTACTACAACAGTTTCCAGTGACTGTGGAAAGAAATCGACCGGCGCGATCTAAACCCCATGACGTGCAACTCGGACATAGGTATTTTTAATAAGAACAAACAGAAAATACGTCTATATCAGTTTTTGGCCGGCACAAATGATAGAAAATATGACATGATCAAACGGGATCTTCTCAAAGAGAAACCCTTATCGAGTGTTGAATCCGCCTATGTTGCCTTAAGACGAGAATCTGCCCGCATCGATATCCTCCACAAGTAGTCCGCCGACGCTGTGAAGGTCTCGGAATGGGGTTAACATCGCGGCAACACTCCAGAACCGACGCCGGCACAACTGTTCACCAGCCTTTCACCAAACCTGAGCACACCAATTCTCCCGGATCAGACAACTCAGGCCACCATGACCATAGAATCAAATCGCGATCATCATTTCTGGGGACCCCCTCTGCCAGAAATCTCCCCTCCGGTCCCAGCACTGACAGATCCAAGCAACGATGTACCCACTGTCAAAAGGTGGGACACACAAAGGAGGCCTGTTACTATCTCAATGGCTTCCCCGCGTCCTTCTTCAAACAACGTTCAGGTACCACCGTCGCAACCGCTCAAGCCGCCATGAACGACGACCATCACGGAGGACCGGTCGACACAGATTTCGAATTTGCCAGGGCTGCAAACGGACAGGTCAAGACACACGATGCGGGAAGTTTCCTGGCGGAAGGACACCGACGAAGGCTCGCCGGAATCACAGCGGATTGCGGCCTCAGATCAGAGAAGACGGCGCCTGGTCAAAATATTGCATATGGAGGTCAAAATATTGCATATGGTCAAAATAGTGCATATGAAAAATATTGCAGATTGGAGAAGACGGCGCCTGGTCAAAATATTGCATATGGAGGTCAAAATATGGAATATGGGAACGCAAACCCTAGAGGGTTTGATACAAATATGGACAACACACTCAGCGGCCCATCAGGTATTGGGCTTGGGATCCAATATCCCAGCCCAGACTCCTTCTTATGTCCTCTTTATAATAATCAACCCAACCCAACTTCAATTAATAAAAATCAATTAATAGATAAAAATAATTTAATTAATGAAAGTAATTTAATTAATCAGGGTTTTACCTATATTTCAAAATCTGAGAATAATATTTCCAATAAAGAAAATGGATGGCTCCTTGATTCCGAGGCAACAGACACGATGACTTATGATATCACTGATATTAACACTTTTTCAAAACCGAGAATCTCACATATTAGTACTGCTAATGGTGACATTGCTCGTGTAAAACAGGCAGGAAACCTCAAACTTACTCCTACTATTAATATTTCTCACTGCCTTTATATTCCTTCTTTGACCTGTAAGCTTTTATCTATAAGTCAACTTACCAAGGAATTAAATTGTGTTGTCTCGTTATATCCCCATTTTTGCCTCATACAGGACATCCTGACTCAGAGGATACTTGGGCGTGGCATTGAGAAAGATGGGCTCTACTACGTTAGCGATATTTCTACCTCTGGCACTGCCCTTCACACAAAAAGACCCTCCCTAAGTTGGTTTTTGCATCGACGTTTGGGACATCCCTCTTCAGGTTATTTTAAAAGATTATTTCCTAAATTACCTCTACCGGAACATTGCGATACTTGTGTTTTGGCCAAGAGCCATCGTAACCATTTTCCTTTAAGTGCTTCTAAAAGCAAAAATATCTTTGAACTCTGATGTTTGGGGTCCCGCCCCTATTGGTTTACGAAACTCTTTCACATGCTTTCTTTTATTTATTGATGATCACACTCGTATGACTTGGATTTATTTCTTAAAATCAAAATTAGAAGTACCCTCAAAATTTGAAATGTTTTACAAAATGGTTTCCACACAATACCAAAGGACTATTCAAATTCTCCGATTTGATAATGGTGGGGAGTTTGTGAACCAAGCCATGCAACGATTTTTTCAAAACAACGGCCTTATTCATCAAACTTCGTGTCCAAACACTCCCCAACAAAATGGGGTGGCCGAAAGGAAAAACCGCATAATTTTGGAAATAACCCGAGCACTTTTACTTGAATCACAAGTCCCAACCTTTTTTTGGCCGGAGGTTGTTGCCACTGCAGTTCACCTTCTAAATCGCTTACCAACAAAGGTTCTTGACTTCAAAACCCCCTTTGACACCTTTAATAAACATATAACTCAGTCTCCTCTTAAAACTATTTCTCCAAAAAATTTTGGTTGTTCCGTCTTTGTTCACATTCCAAAATCAAATAGGTCTAAGTTTGACCCATGTGCCTTAAAATGCGTCTTTATCGGGTACGGGGTACATCAAAAGGGTTATCGGTGTTATCACCCCTCTACCCGACGCATATTCACCACTATGGATTGCGACTTTGTCGAAACTGAATATTTTTACAAATCTCGTGATCAGGGGGAGAAACAAAGAGATGACTCACTCGATTTCTTTAAAAATGATCTCTACCTTAGTAGAGAACCCATCTTACCCATTGTCCAGCCACATGAGTCCTCTTCAGGTATTCATATCGAAGAAGGTAATACTGTAAGTACTACTTCAAATGATGTTTCCGCTGCTACAGAAAAATCAATTGATCTTCCTGCTACTAACTCCCATATGCAAGAAGTTGTTGAAAATACAGGTACATACAACCTACCTCGAAGGCAAAATAGAGGAGTCCCTCCAAGACGTTACAGTCTGGAACATTTGCCCCAAAACTCAAGATACCCCGTCTCCAATATAGTAAAAGGGAAAATGACTAAGGAAGCAAAGTCATATATGACAAAACTATATTCAGAAAAATTGCCTAGAAATATACAAGAGGTACAAGGAATAAAGGAATGGCAACAAGCAATGGAAACCGAAATTGCGGCACTAGAAAAAAATGAGACTTGGGAAAAATGTTTACTTCCTAAAAACAAACGTCTAGTTGGTTGCAGATGGGTCTTCACAATTAAGCACAAAGCTGATGGGTCAATTGAAAGATACAAATCACGATTAGTAGCAAAAGGCTACACTCAGACATATGGACTGGATTATTCTGAGACCTTCAGTCTAGTAGCAAAGATCGATACAATCCGAATCCTTTTTTCCATAGCTGCTAATATGGAATGGCCCTTACACCAGTTCGATGTTAAAAACGCTTTCCTTCATGGGAAACTCAAAGAGGAAGTTTACATGGAAGCACCCCCCGGATTCACCAAGAACTTTGGAAGAAATGAAGTTTGTAAATTAAAGAAGGCACTCTACGGACTAAAGCAGTCACCAAGAGCATGGTTTGGAAGATTTACTATAGCAATGGAAAAGTATGGGTATCGTCAAAGTCACTCCGATCACACTCTCTTCCTAAAACGACGAGGAAAACTGATAACCTGCTTGATAATCTACGTTGATGATATGATCATAACTGGAGATGACGTAGACGAGATCTCTTGCTTGAAAGCCAACTTATTCAAAGAATTTGAAATGAAAGACCTAGGGGGCCTAAAATACTTCCTAGGGATAGAGGTTCTGCGCTCCAAAGAAGGAATTTTCATATCCCAAAGGAAATATATCCTAGATATACTAGCTGAGGCAGGAATGATGGACTGCAAGCCAGCCGAGACACCAATCATCGTAAATCATAGTTTGAAGATCGAAAAAGAAGCATCAACCTGTGATCAAGGGAAATACCAAAGACTTGTCGGGAAATTGATCTATCTGGGACACACCAGACCAGATATTGCCTATGCGGTTGGGATAGTTAGCCAGTTCATGCACAAACCTCAGACTGCACATATGGAAGCTGCTCTAAGGATCCTACGATATCTAAAAGGTACATATGATTATGGAGTATTCTTTAGAAATAATAATATAAATTTTGATGTGTAGGGATACACTGATGCAGACTGGGCAGGCAATCAAGTTGACAGAAGATCAACGTCCGGATATTTTATACTAGTCGGAGGGAACCTTGTCACCTGGAAGAGTAAAAAGCAAAAGGTGGTCGCCCTTTCAAGTGCTGAAGCAGAATTTAGAGGCATGTCTAAAGGAATTGCAGAACTCATCTGGATTAGAAAACTGCTAAGTGAACTTAGAATCAACCAAGAAAAACCATATGCTTTAATGTGCGACAACAAATCAACAATATGTATATCTGAAAACCCAGTCCAACACGATCGTACCAAACATATAGAGGTAGATCGACATTTCATCAAAGAGAAACTGGAAAATGGTACTATCAGTTTGCCATACATCAAATCTGAAGACCTATTGGCTGACATCCTCACAAAAGCAGCCAATGGACGAATATTCCATGAAGTTCTACGCAAGCTCGGCATTGGCAAACCCACTGCCAAACTTGAGGGGGGGTGTGAAAATAAAGAATAAAAGGCAAAGTTACAGTTAGCAATGAAAGGCAAGTTACCGTTGGCAATAGGAAAGTAATCATTACAATTGTATAGTTACAATTACATGTATATAAATATACAAGAATCTTATCAATAAAACACAACAATTATTCTAAACAATTATTCTATACATTGCTTTCTTTCAGTGTTGACCCAGGTCTTTGTCTTTGGACTTGCAATGAACAGTTAATGAATTTTTATTAGGAAGTCTGTTGGTAATATTAACGTGATATTCTCTTACCCAAAAACAACCTGCTCCTGCTGGTACGCTGTTTTCAACTATGAAATACCATAACATTATTGTCACTATCACAAGATTCCTCTTTTTCATAACACGAAAACCCATTTTTCTGTTTTTTTTTTCTTTTTCTTGTGGTTTGGTTTGGTTTGGTTTAGTTTATAGAGATTTCAAGAAGAGAATATTTTTTTTGTAAGTTTAAAATTGAATGGTTATAATTAATGAATTAATGAATTAATGAATTAATGGGAGAAAATCTCTCCAATTATGGTCAATTTGATGAAATCATATTGCCTTCGTTATTTGCATATATTCCAGTAGTAAATACACATAGAGAATAATATATTTGGTACACAGAGTAATTAAGCAAGAATAATATATAATCTCCTCCATAATCAGGAATAAGATTATTTATGATTCTTATATTAATGTTTCCAATACCTTAAAAGGAAACAAAATCTTTCCATCCCAATTACTTATTCTGAAAATTGATTCTGCTTCTTTATTTCTTTCTTTTTTTTCAACTAGCCTTCCTTGATATAGATCATATAATTAGTTTTGTTTATATACAAGTTTTATTATTAATTTGACTTTCCATTCTAAATAAAGTAATATACATTTCATGAAAAGAAAAATTAAATTTTTAGCGTGAGAAAGATGAAAAAGATGATCTATTAATAGAATATAAATAGAGTTTAAAACTTTATATAAAAATGAATCAAGAATACAAAAGTAAAAGAAAAAGAATGGGGGGGTTTCATCATCTCTCGATCTCGATCTCAATTCTAACGCTACTCATAATTTCGAAACATGTTTATTCGTCAGAAATGAACAACTTTGGTTCTTCAAAATCCAAATGTGTGTGGCCAACAAAGAAATATTACATTCACATAATGAACCAGCTTCCCCCAGATTCCAAACCCTTAACAGTTCACTGTGTATCTAGAAATGATGACTTGGGAACTCATACACTTGGTATCGCTAAGGAGATTCAGTGGCATTTCTGTGATGATTTGTTCAATTCTGTATTTTACTGTTATTTTTTGTGGGATAAACTGAAAACAACTATTTATGTTTTTGATCAAGATTCAAAGCTCAAAAAACTCTGCAACAATAAACTTCCTGGCCAAGGTAAACATACATGCTTCTATTCAATTGCTCAAGATGGAATCTACCTTGCTACTCTCGATGGCTTTGTAAAACGTGAAATTTGGTATTAAGTCTCTACCTTTAATATATATATATGTCATAAGTTTTCTTGTTCGTAAAAATTAATGTTGGTACTGAATTCATTTAGTAAGTAGTTACATTTTCTTTGACTAAACAAAGAATATAAAATTCATAGTTGAAAACACTAAATTATTTTTATAAATACTACCTTAATTTTATAAGATAAAAGGTAAAGGAAACATCAATATCTTTTCACTCTTACAACAACAACAAAAGCAGAAACAAAAACAAAAACAAAACCAAACAAACAAACGGATAGGAATATATTAATTAATTAGTTGAACGGTATAAATGCAAAACTAATCATTATTATGTGTGTTTTGCAAATGACAGAAAAAAAAAAGAGTATTAATTAAAGCTGCATGGATTCTCATATAAAGAGGGGTGCATGAGATATACAAAACAAAACAAAACAAAAGAAAGAATGGGGTTTCATGTTGTGAAGAAGAATCTCCTCACATTATCAATTATAGTCATAATCTACAGCAACAACAGCAAACTTGTTTCTTCCGCTGCTGCATCATCATCATCAAAAGTTGATGTTATATCTCTTCCAAACTCAAAAAAATGTATATGGCCATTGGAGAAATACTTTGTTCATGTAGCCAACAGGCTTCCACAGAATCCATTAACTCCATTAACAGTTCATTGTGCATCAAAAGACGATGATCTTGGATTCCATAAGCTTGCTGTGAATCAAGAATTTCAATGGCATTTTTGTGATAATACATTTACTACTGTTTTTGAGTGCTCTTTCTGGTGGGATAACTCTCATGCAGCTCGATTCAACGTGTTTGATCAAACGGCCTTGCTCAGAGAACTATGTAATAATAATATTCCAGGTCAAGGAAAACATACCTGTTATTGGGAAGTTAAACATGATGGATTTTACCTGGCTACCCCTTATGGATCTAGACTCCTTATTAATTGGTAGTTTAATTATTTTTATATTATATATCATCATCATCATCATTATATATATATATATAATATATATATTATATATTATTTACTGATATTAATAATTCAATAAGAATCAATTTATATACAAAATGTTATATATCAAATTTTCCAATTCTTGAACTCGTACAATATTTTTTTAATTGAGGTATCTTTTTGTTTACCATTAAAAAAAATAAAAAAATTTTAATTGTTGAATTAAAAAGAAAATAAAAAGAAAAAAAAGTCAAAAGTAATTATTTGGAGTTTGAATTGAAATCATTTAAAGTTGACTTCTTCTGTTTGTTTTTTTTAATGTTTATTTATTTACTTTATTTTAACCGAAGTCTTAAAAAAAACATAAAATTAATGTGTGATTTAGTTGAAAAACTAAAATATTGTTTGACTTATATTAATTATAAATGTGTAAAAGGAAAAAACATCAAAATTAGTGCATTTAATTTTTTAATAAGACAAGTTAAACATCCTGTTTCTTTAAAAATAAAACTACTGAATTTCTCCCAGACAAAGGAAAACAAAATGGAAGAACAACATAAAATCTTTTTTATAAAAAGAAAACCCAATTAACTTTGGAATTTTTGGGATATAATTAATATTCTTGTTGTTGGTTGGAAAAACATGAATAAATAATATATATATAGAAAATCCAACATCAAGTAGAATATATTATACGGGAACAAAAAATTGAGTTTCCAAATATTTCTCAAGAACAGACTTCTTCTAATCACAATACAAATTGTGATAATAATTTACAACAACAAACATGTTGTATCTCCTCAATGTTTCCAGCCAAGTATGAAATTTCATGTTCACATAGCCAACAAACTTCCCAAAAATTCTAATCCTTTAACAGTTCATTGTGAATCTAAAGACGATGATCTGGGATATGAAACCCTATTTGAGAATCAAGAGATGAAATGGAATTTTTGTGATGATCATAAACATAATACTATATTTCAATGTCTGTTTTGGTGGGATGAACAAATAGCTGCGTTTAATGTTTTTGATGAAACAAAAGAGATGAAAAGAAACTGCAACAATAGAATTGGAGGACAAGGTAAACGTACTTGTTATTGGGAAGCTAGAGAAGATGGATTCTACCTTGCCACCCTTCATGGTTTCAAATTCCTTCAAGATTGGACTTAATTACTAGTTCGATCTCACTCAATTTTAGATTATATAAAGTCAACCATGAGCTGTTTTTTTTTGGAAGGTCATAAATATTGTATGGATATAAAGTGACATATTGCAACCTCCTACTCAACATAATGAATCGAGTCATAATCCATGAAACAGACAATCTTTATTGTGTAATATATATTCTTGTTCTTGTTAGTTTCATGTATATACTTTGCCATGAATGTAAGGAAGAAACATGAATTGATGGTTTATAAATAAAAAAGTACTTGTCAAGAAGACCCTTCTCATCACAATACAAATAGTGATCACATATTATACAAATTGTGAGTGTGAGTGTGGGAAATGCCCTACTTTTTTAGTGTGGTTTGAAGTATTGATTTAGGTAATTGGAAGTAACCAATTAGGTTTACGATGAAACCTAAAAATCGATCACTAATCCAAATTGACTACCTCTACAAGTGTAAAACTGTAAAGTAATGGTAGTAAGTGAGTGAATTTAGTAGTTCCTCGTATAAAATTATTTACTCTAGAGATATAATAATATAGAGAAAACAAAATTGTTTCAAACACAAATAGAACCGGAAACACTAGTTCTTTCAAAGAGGGGAGGATGGGTAATTCACATTTCATTTGATGGTTAGAGGCGAATTGAAAGCTAAGCAATGGATATTCTAAAGATTTCAGGGGGAAAATAGAGATGTCACATACATTACTCATAATATGTGGAACTATCAACTTATTCTCATAGAGTCATTCGATCTGAATACTACGTGAGGAACAAAAGGTAGATGACGAAACAAGAAGACCTAAAATGTAGAAGATCATAACATGAGTCATTCGGTTGGATTCATATATCCACCCATGATGATATAAGATCCATTTGTATAGATACACACCTGTGGTGAGAAAATAATGGCAAAATAATGAAAAATCGCATTGTGAATGCTATACAAGATCGAAGATTAAATATAATTTTTTTTATAAAACGTGATCCAACAAAATCTCAAATAATTATATATATAAAATATATATTATATATATTTATGAAATTACCTACTTCACCTCTTATTTTTTGAAAAAAAGGAATAAGAAAGAACAAACACAAGGATAAGTTTGAATTAATTTGTTTACTTTGAAGGAGACTTTCCTTTTATTTGCTTACATCATAAACTTCAAAATAACAGAATTTTGTTTTAGAAAAAGTAGTTATGTGTGTAATTAATTAGGTAGTTACGAAATCACATTTCTAGACAACATAATTCATGTAGTCAAACAATGTTGTTGGTTGGAGATGCATTATTCAATCATCATATGTATGTGTGTGTATATATACATATATATATATATATATATATATATATATATATATATATATATATATAAGAGCATGAAATGTTTTAAAATTATAATAAAAAAAAATGGGGTTTCTCGATCATCTTGTCAAGAAAACTCTTCTTACAATAACAATTGTATTGACGATTTCATCAACTTCATCATCAAAAGAAGAGAAAAATGATGTTTCTCCTCCATCAAACTCAAAGCATTGTCTATGGCCAACCAAGAAAATATTATGTATTTCTAAGGAACAAACTTCCCCAAAACTCAAATCCATTAGTAGTTCATTGTGTATCAAAAGACGATGATTTGGGACAACATACCCTTTATTTGAATCAGCAGATTTAATGGCATTTCTGCGATAACATTAGAAATATTAGGCTTCGATGTTACTTTTGGTGGAATAATCAAAAAGCTATCATTGATGTTTTTAGTCAAAGTGTAGAACTAAAAAAACTTTGTTCTAATCATGAAGAAGGTAGTGATGTTTGTACTTGGGAGACTAGACAAGATGGATTTTACCTCTCTACCCTTGATGGCTTCAAATTGTATGGAAAATGGGGATAATCAATTACTTTATCATATTTTCTTTTATATATATATATATCTATGTGTTTTGATATTACTAAATATAAATTATATATAAAATTAAATACTAGCATTTCCCACATTGCAATTTTCTTTTTGGTAATATTATATTAAATAATTAAAAAACATATTGAAATAATAATCTTTTTTGTTATTCGGTTACATTTATTTAGTCAAACCAGGTATTAATTACTCCCTACTTTTCACTCCTTTTTAAAAAAAAAAAAAAAAACTAATGACTTACAAGGCAATTGGCATTATTAATAATTATTGAATGAGATTTCTTACCATTCTTTCCTAATCTTTCATTTTAATTTCCATTTCCAATTCTTAAATATGTGTATATTCATTCCTCTGAAGAAGAAGAAGAAAAAGAAAATGGTGATGAAATATAGCAGTGTCATAGTCATATCCCTACTACTTCTTTTCATCACAATACCAACCACTTCTTCCCAATGTTTTGCTGGCAAATACTATGTTCACGTAGCCGACAGACTCCCCACTGATTCAAAACCATTAACAATTCGTTGTCAGTCCAAAAACAACCCTACGTCCAAATGAAGAATTCCAGTGGCATTTCTGCAGCAATGTATTTACTACTTTGTTCTTCTGTCACTTTTGGTGGAATGGTAAAGAATCAGTTTTCGATGTTTATAATCAGGATTTAGCATTTGATTGTGATAATAGGATTCCGGGACAAGGTGCTCATACATGCTATTGGGAAGCCAAACTAGATGGATTCTATCTTGCACTCATTGATGGTAGCTTTTCTAAACTTCACCATTGGAACTAATAAATTTTTATATATATATATATTTGTCTTACAAAATCTTTTATAAAGTGTCTTCTATGAATTTTATATATTTTGACAATATTATTTTATTAAAAATAAAAGATTATAAAATATGATGAAGAAAAAAAAGAAGACCTTATAGTTAAGAAAATAACTATTTGTAAAAGCATGAGAAGTAATTTTTTTGTGTTGGGAAAGCAAGAACACAGAAGAATCTGTTGTGCCCAAAATCAACACTTTTCCCACTTAAAAGAACCTGTGAGGAGCAACAAACAAACACTTCAAAGAACACCAAGCAACAAAATGATCAAAACAAAAAAATAAAACGATATGAGACACAAGATTTTAACGTGGAAAACCCTTTCAATGTGAAAGAGTAAAAAACTACGAGAACCAATTCCACTATCACCACGAGAGAGTACAAATACATAATACAACAGCACCACAATAATATCTAGCCTTTAACAATACTACGAAAGCACTAGAATCAAAACAGAGGACAAAAATTGCAATAAATCACCAAAAACCTGTAGCTTATCCGAAGCTCATAACTTGAGATTGAACCGTTGGAATTAGATCTTCACCGTTTATATTGAAGCTTCATGAGTCCTTAGACTTCTCCTAAATTTTCAGCTCGATCAGATAAGATTTGTACCTCCGATCGACCGAAAAACCAGACCTGCAATTTGGAGAAAAGTTGCAGCAGAAAAACCCTCTTCCTCTCACTCTCTCTCTCTCTCTCTCTTTTTCAATTAGGCCTTCACATACACACATAGTTGGAAGCCCAATAATCCCAACACTTTAATATTACAAAAATTGTCCCTTTCTTAACTACTTTTTTCTTTTTCTTATTTGAGTCACAAAGACAATAAAAAGAATTTCCACTTCTTGGAAAAAAGCCTTGCATAAGTTGACCTGAAAACCAATGAAAGTTCACAAGTCTTCGCATAATCAATTTCTCTTTTCCATTCTTAACCCTTAAGTTTTCCTACTAAGATGACCCCAAGCATTGGAGATTTTTAATTTTTTTTAGGAAAAAAAAAAGTAAAGGTAAATTTAAAGTGAGAAATTCTTTCCACTTTCTTCAAAATAAATATTTATATAATATTAGTATAAATATATTAATTATTTTAAAATAATTTTTATCTAAGTAGTTAATTTTATAATTTTTTAAGTCAATCTATTCAATTAGTAAATTGAATTAAATTTTTTTAACAGATTTATAAATATTTATATATTTTTTAATCATAAAATAAAGTGTGCTCAAAATAAAATAAAAGAGAAAATTCATTATTTGTGATGTCCAAGATGAAAAAGAATAAATACATAGATTTTGAAGCAATTTTGGTAATAGAAATCATAATCTTTATATTTACTTTTATATTATTTTATTATTCTTTATTATTTTTTTTAGGGTAAACTATCTCAAATGTACCTCTTAAATGTTAAAATCAAACTTTTGCACTTCAAAAATTTTTTTGTATGTCATTAACGTTTCAAAACGTCCCACTACATGCACCTCTGTTAAATCAAACCGTTAAGTCTTTAATTTTGCCGTTAGTCAACATTTTTTGTTCAGTCAGGGGCATTTTTGTCTAATTTTTCTTAATTTTTTTTAAAAATTTTTTTTCTCTTTCTTCTTCCTCATTTTTCTTTCTTCCTTTTTTCTCTTTCCATTAATTTAATTTTTTTCTCAGTCTTCCTCTTTTCTCTCTCTCTTTTTCTTTTTCCTTTATCTCTCTTCCTTCTTTCTCTCTCCTTTTAATTTTAACCCCGAAACAACTAAATCATATGTGCACAGAACTGTAGTGTACACATTTGATGGAACTCCAAAACTAACCCTAGTTTTTGCAGGTAAAATAAAGCAGGTTTGAGCTTATCTCTTACGCTGGAAATTAGCAATCTAGGGCATTTGTTGATGACCTTTCTGAAATTTTCTTTGGGGACTCTTAGGTCATAAGTAAGGAAATTGAAAACAGTGATATCTGATGTCAAAACTTTAGGGCACACACCGAAAATCCTTCCCATGTCCTTTTGGTGTATGCCTTTTGATTCTAAAAATGTGACAATTTTTTTGAATTGAATTCAGAGAAGCTGTACGAAGATCTGGATTTAGGGATAATGCTTTACCTGAATCAACACCCATGATTTCCAAACAGAGGATTTTTTCCTTGAATTGTAAAGAAATGTTGGCATGAGTTGGTTGCCAAAGTGGGTGTTTATACAGAAGACTCTTTTTCTTGGGTTTTGATGCTTAAGAAATGTTCTGATTTTCTGGGCTTGAAGGTAAAGAAGAAGAAGAAGAAGAATAAGCAGAAGGTCTCTGAACATAGAAATATAGTGAAGAATGGAATATTGTTGCTGCTGGCATTGCAAAAGAACTGCTAAATTTTTTCAAATTTTTGTTTTGGTCATTTGTTTCTTTCTTTTCTTTCTTATTTGTTTCTTGGTGATTTGGAGAAAGAAAGAAGGAAGAGAGAGAAAAAAATTAAATTAATGGAGAGAGAAAGAAGGAAGAGAGAAAAAAAATTAAAATAATGGAGAGAGAAAGAAGGAAGAGAGATAAAAAAATTAAATTAATGGAGAGAGAAAAAAGGAAGAGAGAAAAAAAAATTAAATTAATGGAGAGAGAAAGAAGGAAGAGAGAGAAAGAAAGAAGAAAAAGAGAGAGAAAAGGGGAAGAGAGAAAAAAAAAATTAAACTAATGGAGAGAGAAAGAAGGAAGAGAGAAAGAAGGAAGAGAGAAAGAAGAGGAAGAAGAAGGAGAGAAAAAAAAATTTAAAAAAAATGAAAAAAAATATTAAGAAAAATTGGACAAAAATGTCCCTGACTGGAACACTGCCCAATAGTAAAAAAATATTGACTAACAGCAAAATTAAAGACTTAACGGTTTGACTTAACATAGAGGTGCATGTAGTGGAATGTTTTGAAACGTTAATGACACTCTATGTACAAAAAATCTTTAAAGTGCAAAAGCTGAATTTTGACATTTAAGAGATGCATTTGAGATAATTTACTATCTCAAAATAAAATATATTGATTCTTTCCTTAGCGAGCTGAAGAGGGGTCTACTAGTTGTAGTAAAATTTGAAAATTACCAAAACTTCTCGGGAAAGAGTGGAAGGAAAGACTTGGAAACCAAGTCTTTAAAAATTCCACAAAATGAATCCTATAAAAACTTTCATGCAGTAGTAGTAGTAGGCACTCCTCCTAGTCTTCTTCTCCCTTCAACATCGCCTTTTCAGCTTCTTCCGTATCTCTCAAGAATTTCTATTCTCTGCTGATAACTTCCTTCTTCGATCCTCCAACTCTGTTTCTGACTAACGAAGGTTCAATTGGTTTTCTTCCTCAAACATTTTATTATTATTATTTTCCTTGCTGATTTGTAGAATGGAGAAGAATCGTAAGGATCATATTGAAGAGATACGTAGGGTGAAGTTCTCAATTGGTGGCGAACTGAATCCACTTACTGAGGATCTTCATCAAGCTGTGAAGAATCTCTCTGCTGAACTTTATACTAAGGATGTTCATTTCCTTATGGAACTTATTCAGGTTTTTTTTTTTTTTTCAGTAATTTTATTTGCTTTTTTGTTCATGAATTTACTGAAATTTTATATTTCGACTTCTTTCGATTTTGATTGTTATACTCGGATCTTTTTTTTTTTTTTTTTGCAAAATTTCGACTTTGAAATGTAGTAAAGTTTCTTCTCGAACTTGTGTCTACTGTTCTTGTATTTGCTTCATCTGTCTGTGTAAAAGCTTCAAGGTAAGTATCTAATATATAAATTTTGCTTTTCAAGAAGATATTTGAAATGTTTTACCTTTGTTTGCTCTTCGATCTTTTATTAATTTATCATTCAATGAAAGGATTAGATCCTAAATATGGGGAACAGAATGTAGTGACTTCTTATGCGTTACCTTTAACATCACTCCAGAATGCAGAGGATAATCAGTATAAAGATGGGGTAAAGCCATCACTAGAGTTTGTGATAACTTCAAAGGACTTAACAGCTACTGGGGCATCAGCCACCCTGCTGATCTTCAACAATGAGATAGGGTTTTCTCCTAGGAACATTGAGTCTGTTTGTGGCGTTGGTCGCTCCACCAAGAAAGGCAAACGCGGAAGTGGATACATTGGTGAAAAAGGTAATGAATAGACTTATATTTATTTTTCTCCTATCAGTTCTGTTAATTTGTTTTTGCTTATATTGTCATCCATCATATAGACACAGAACATGATATTTGCTGCTATTTGAACTCAATAATGGTATTATTGGAAGCACAATATATTTTTCATTTAGTGGGTAAACTTGATGGATTGAGTATAGGAGCACATTCAGGAATTGATACAACTAACATGTGTGCAAAATGATTTTCAGGAATTGGATTCAAGAGTGTATTTCTGATTACTGCCCAACCATACATCTTTAGCAATGGCTATCAGATTAGATTCAATGAAGAGCCTTGTGCCGTGTGCAATCTTGGCTATATTGTGCCCGAGTGGGTTGAGGAGAACCCTACCCTTGCCGATTTAAAGCACATATATGGCTCTGATAAGAGCTTTCCAACAACTACTATAGTTCTTCCTCTGAAGCCAGATAAAGTGGAAACCGTGAAGCAGCAGCTTTCAAGCGTTCATCCTGAAGTTATTTTGTTTCTGACAAAGATAAAAGAGCTTTCTGTTAGGGAGGATAGTAAGGATTCAAAGAGCAGCACATTGACTGCAGTATCTATTTCAAGTGAGACCCAATTTACTACAAAGAAGGATATCGATGCTGAGTCTTTTGTGCTCCATCTTTCTGCTAATGAAAAAAGCAATCAGTATGAAGAATGTAGTTACCACATGTGGAGACAGAGGTTTCCAGTGAAGCCTGGGCATACGGCAGCCACAAGAATGGATGTAGATGAGTGGGTGATTACATTGGCATTTCCAAATGGAGATCGTCTTCACAGAGGAACAAGCTCACCAGGCATCTATGCGTTCCTTCCAACAGAGATGATTACTAACTTACCTTTTATAATACAAGCTGATTTTATTCTTGCATCGTCAAGGGAAACAATACTTCTTGATAAAGCATGGAACCAAGGTATTCTTGATTGTGTGCCTGAGGCTTTTGTCAAAGCATTTATTTCTCTTGTGAAAGCTAATGAAGATGCTCCAGTTTTTTGTCTGCCTCCTATGTTCAACTTCCTCCCAATAAAACCATCTCCTTATTCAGATCTTAATTCTGTTAGGGAGAGCATTAAACAGAAGCTGATGCATGAGAATATCATTCCATGCGAGTCATACACCAATCAGAGAATTTTCCAGAAACCTGGTCAAGTTGGTAGGCTGATGCCTGCCTTCTGGGATTTGTTGAAAAGGGGAAGAGATGAAGGGGTGTGTTTTCACAACATTTCCTCGCATGGAATCCATATTTTGAGTTCTGCATTTGACATGAGCAAGTATAGTGACATTTTAACATTTCTTGGCCTGAACTATGTTGATGTTGAATGGTATGCCAAATGCATCCGCAGTTCTAACTTCGTCTTGGGCGTATCAGAGGATTTATACGTTGACCTTCTATTATTTCTTGCGAAAAATTGGGAATCTTCATTTATGAAGTCTACCATGCTTCATATTCCTCTTCTAAAGTATGTTGTTGAGAATGGAACTGTGTCTTTATGCAGCTTATATGAGGCTTCCATGTTACTAGCAGCTAAGAAACATTGTCAAATCTCATGGATGATCGATTGGAACCAGGAATTCCGATGTCTAGGAGGTAAATATTTCTTGCCGAAGATTACTCAAGAGACAGTTCGGAAACACACTGAGCAGCATATAATATGGGATTGGCTTTTAAAGCAAATGAATGTGGGTGTTGTAGATATGTTTGGTTATGCTTCCCATCTTGCTAATTCCCCTACAATTGATCGGAAGCTTGTTCTTGGATATGCTCATTTCCTCCTGCATTCTTATCGAAAAGAATTCGTAACTGTAGGAGATGTTGATAGACTTTCTCCTATTATGCCCCTTATCAATAACTATAGAGAAGTTGTCCGTAATCGTAAAGGTATTCTTGTTCCTGCAAAAGGCAGTAGATGGTTACAGCTGATTGGTTCAAATCCATGGAGAAGAGAAGACTATGTTGAGCTATCAGAGGATTATATGGATTCAGGGAATTATGCTGGTTATTATACTGGTGAAAAAGAGCTTATGGAATTCCTTAAGAAATATGTTGGAGCACTGGACATACCCGATTTATCTCCTCCAGATTCTGTAATTCCTACTTTATATTCTGAGCTAACCAAGACAAATGCATTCTTGCTGTTAGATTGGATTCACAATCTTCAGCAGAGAAGGACTTGCCTGCCAATGAAGTTTCTAAGAAGCATAAAGGAAGGAAGTTGGATGAAGATATCTTTGAATGGAATTTCTGGATGTAGACCTCCCTCAAAATCTTTCCTACTGGAACCAAAATGGGAAAATCTTCTGCAGAATGAATCTATGCAGTTTGACATTCCTTTGATTGATCAGAAATTTTATGATTACAAGATCAAGGAGTATTATGACGTTTTACGAACCATTGGTGTGATGTTTGACTTTGGTGAAGCATGCCAGTACATTGGAAACAATCTTATGAGTATTGCAGAGTCATCAACTTTGACCAGAGGAAATGTTTTTTCCATACTTCGGTTTATCAAATTTCTTAGGGAAAGATTACTTCCTACTGACTTTTTCATCAAAAGCATAAATCACAGGAAATGGCTACGGACATCACGAGGTGACAAGCCACCTCTGGAGTGCGTCTTCTTCAGCGAGGAGTGGAAAGCAGCATCACAAATCAGTAACATTCCATTCCTTGATAAAGAATATTATGGTGAGAATATTCTTTCTTATAGGACAGAACTTGAGATTCTAGGCGTGGTATTTGGCTTCAACAAGAGTTATAAACTTGTTATTGATAACTTAAAAGCTCCAGAAACCTTGAGGTCCTTCACAGCTGAGGCAGTCCTTTTAGTGCTTCAGTGCATGAGACATTTACCTCCAGCACTGAAGCTTGTGAATGCTCTTAAAAACAACAACTTCCTTAAGACAGATAAAGGCTACCATGTTCCTGCAGAATGTTTTCTTTATGATCCCAACTTGGACTGTCTTCTTAAGGTTTTTAATTCTTTCCCGGTTATTGATCAAAATTTCTATGACAATGGACTTAAGCATTTTGAAAGTGAGCTGTGCCAACTAGGAGTGAGGGTTGGCTTTGAAGAAATATCCAAAGAATTTGCCAGAGTCTTCAAGCAGCAAGCATCTCTCTCTAAAATTAACAAGAATAACGTGCTTTCATTGCTTGCATGCTACAGAAAACTAAAGCAACATCTGGTTTTCTCCAAAGATTTCAAGAAATGTATCCATGAGCAGAAATGGTTAAGGACTCGTCTTGGAGACTTCAAATCACCAAAAGAATGCATCTTATTCGGCTCAGATTGGCAGTCAATCTCCTCAATTGCCATGTTGCCTTTCATTGATGACAGCAATAATTTCTATGGTAAGGAAATTCACGAGTACAAAGAGGAGCTTCAGAGTATGGGAGTGGTGGTTTCCTTCCATTCTGGTTCAAGTTTTGTAGCTAAAGGCCTTCGAATACCTGAGGATTCAAGCAGCTTGGGACCAACTGTTGCATATGCATTGTTGGAATGCACCCGAACTATACAGGAACAGCATAATGAGGAATTACTAGCTACCTTAGTGGAGAAGGTTCAGAAAAAGTGGATCAAGACATATGATGGCTATAAGTCTCCCAAGGAGTGTTTGTTGTTTGGTTCTGATTGGGAGTCTATCTTACAAAAGGCAGATGGACCATTCATTGATGAAACATTTTATGGTTCTAAAATCACTTGTTACATAAAGGAACTAAATACACTAGGTGTTGTTGTTGATGTTCAGAGTGCGTGTCCATTAGTTGCTGCATATCTTGATCTCCATTCAGATTATGACACTATAGTTCGTATATATACATACTTGGATCAATATGGATGGAAACCTACAAGTGTAGGTAGTAAGAGAATATGGATTCCTGGAGGAAATGATGATGGAGAATGGGTGAGCCCTGAAAAATGTGTGCTTCATGACAGGAATGGTCTCTTTGGTTTTCAATATAAGGTTCTGGACAAACACTACAAAATGAATGTTCTAAGCTTTTTCTCCAGGGTTCTGAAAGTAAAAGTTAATCCTTCTCTTGATGATTACTGCAAGCTATGGCAGTCTTGGGAAGACTCTAATCACAGATTGTCAAACCCTGAATGTTGTGCTTTTTGGGGGTTTGTTCTAAAGCACTGGAGTTCGAAAACAGAAAAAACTGTCTCTGAGAAGTTGCAGAAAATCCCTGTTTATTCATCAGGGTGTGATGGAATTTTATTGTTTGACAAACATGATGTCTTTATTGCAGATGATCTTTATCTGAAGGATCTTTTCGAACAGTCTTCTTCTCGTCCTCTTTTTGTTTGGTTTCCACAGAAATCTTTGGAAGATCTGCCTAGAGCTAAACTGCTTGAAATTTATGCAAAAATTGGGGTGCCAACATTGTCTGAATCTGTGCAGAAGGAAAAACTCTCTGCAATTGATTCTGTTGTTAATATGAGGCAGGTTAATCAAAAAGAGATGTTTATTACGAGAGGGCTCTTTAAACTAGTGCTTGGATTTCTTGCTGTTCCATCACTAGAGATGGAAGCAAAAAAGAGACACGAAACTGTAACATGCCTCTTGAGTTGTACTGTTTCTGAAACACTGGAACCAATCACTGTGGGATACAACCTCAAACTTTCTTCAGGAGATGTCTTGGACGTGAAAGGTCTCCAAATGATACGCTGGGATAAGCAGAATTCAAACATATTTTCGCAGAAGCTCGATAAGTCCGGCGGTGGTCAAAAGAATGTCCTCGAGTACGCTACAAATTTTGCTCAAGTAGTTTCCGAGGGACTATTGTGGGGCAAAGAAGATTACATACATGACCTGATTGAACTCATCAAATTAGGGTTCATGGTTGAATTCGATGAGGCAGCAATTGAGTTCTTGATGAAGACCAAAAACTTGGAGATATTTGTAGAGGACCAAGAGTTCCTCTCCTCTGCCTTTCCGAATCATTAGGTAAGTTTTTTTTCTTATTTAGTACTGGAAATGCTATTTTCCTTATTTATTGCAATAATCAATTTCTGGTGCTAACAAATTTATTTTATAGGTGATAATGGATACACAATACTGCCTTTGAAGGGTGATTCTTCTTTGGAGTGCATCTGGATGTTAATGCACCTTCACATTCATTTTCTAAGCAATCTTTATCTTTCTTATGAAGAATCATAAATTTTAGAAAATGTCTATTATTCTATTTTTATTATTTAAATATTTCAATTTGAACAATGGCAATGTATTTTATCATCTAATTAAATTATATCTCTCTTTTCAAATTACACATTCTTGTTGATTATATATATAAAATATGTTATATGTAGGTTAGGTATTTAAAAATAAAACGAACTTCACTTCAATAAAACCACAACAAACTAGTACATCCAAAACCATATAAACAAAAAGGATTCCATAATAAATATAAGAATATATAAATATACTAAGTATGCAAATTCAAGTGAGTAATTAATTAATAATAATTTTCAAGTAATTAGTTAAAAGTTAAATATATAATTGTTTGTGATAAACGATCAAAGCAATTGGTGCATGGGATGTTAAGTCAAATCCCTTCTCTGATAATCACTTCATGCCACGGGGACATGCATCCATGATAAGTGATTTAGCCAACCAACCAGCCAGCCAGCCTTAAGTGGTTTTACTTGTGATTATAGGGTTTCTGCTTACTCATGTGCACCAACACTAAATTATTATTATTACTATTACTTGCAAACTAACATATATAAATATACACACATTCTTGATGAAAAATTAAGTATTTAAAAGTGATTTTCCAACATTAAAGTATATATAGCATAAAAAAACAAACTTAAAAAAAATTTATTATAAAACTTCTGTATGCGGCAAAAATTTTGATTTCATGAACAAGATTTAATTACTGGGGTGTTTTTCTTTTCTTTTTTTTCATTTTACATTTACTTATATTATTTCCTCTTCAACCCAAATTATATAGTGTTATGACGAATGTAAGAAATATAACAAAAATAAAGAAATGACACACAGATTTAACGTGGTTCACCAACAATATATTGGCTACATCCACCTAACAGAAGAGGGGAGAATTTTTAATGATTTATGAGAAAGATTACAGAAGTGTTTTCTAGGTGACTACAACACAATGAATGCCTTACAAATGAACCTATTTATAAAAAAGATGGCAGCCACTTGACTAATTCAAGGCATTCTAATAAATCAGAATATTTGACTAACTTCCTAAACTTATGGAGAAGTAACAGAATGTTTGACTAATTCAAGGCATTCTTAACAAATCAGAATATTTGACTAACTTCCTAAACTTAAGGAGAAGTAACAGAATGTTTGACTAATTTAAGGCATTCTAACAAATCTCCACATTGACTTGAATTCTCTCACAATTTACCAGATGCACCGCCTTGGTGCCAGATGTATCAGCTCCCCTCTCTTCTGCCATTTAGCAGCTTGTAATATTTAGCAAGTCCAAACAGTGTTGGAACTTGCTCTGTGGAACTGGCTTGGTGAACATGTCAGCAGGGTTGTCAGCTGTGCCCACTTTCTTCACCCTGATTCTTTTCTCGCTTCTTAGAAAATGATACCTGATATCAATGTGCTTAGTCCTCTCATGATGAACATGATCCTTGGCTAAGCATATTGCACTCAAGCTGTCACAATACACTATAGCCTGATCCTGATGTACGCCTAGATCATTGATTAGTCCTTTTAACCAAATCCCTCATTCGCTGCTTCTGTTAATGTCATGTACTCTGCCTCTGTTGTAGACAAAGTCACAGTAGGCTGTAGAGTTGCCTTCCAACTCACCACAGAACCACCAAGAGTGAAAACATAACCAGTCATGGATCTCCTACTGTCCACATCCCCGGCATAATCAGAATTTGAGTAGCCAGTTACCAAGTACTGTGCATTACTCCCATAAATAAGACCAACATTTGACGTACCTCTAAGATATCGAAAAATCCTTTTCACAGCCTGCCAATGCTCCTTCCCTGGTTTAGCCATAAATCGACTAACAATACTAACAGCATATGCCAAATCTAGTCGGGTGCACACCATAGCATACATCAGACTTCCTACTACACTTGCATAAGGAACTCTTGACATGTATTCCTTTTCTTCCTCGGATTGAGGCGCGTACATTACCAGCTTGCTGTTAGTAGCCGTTGGAGTGTCTATAGGTTTAGCTGATGACATGCCAAACCTTGACAATATCTTGTTAATGTACCCTTCTTGTGACAAGAAAAGTTTCTTCTGATTTCTATCCCTATAGATTTCCATTCCCAAAATTTTCCGAGCAGCACCTAGATCTTTCATTTCAAATTCTACACTGAGACAATCATTCAGTTTCTGAATATCAGACTTGTCCCGAGCAGCAATCAACATATCATCTACATACAGGACCAGACAGATGCGAGAACCATCTTTCAGTTCGTTGTAGTACACACAACAGTCAAAAGGACTCCTATTGTAGCCGAGCTGCATCATATAGCTGTCAAATCTCTTATACCACTGCCTTGGAGACTGCTTAAGCCCATATAAGGACTTCCTCAACTTGCACACATGATTCTCCTTTCCCGGAACTTGGAAACCATCTGGCTGAGTCATGTATATTTCCTCTTCCAACTCTCCGTGTAGAAAAGCAGTCTTCACGTCTAGTTGCTCAAGCTCCAAATCCTGATGTGCAACTATTGCTAGTAGCACCCTGATAGAAGTATGTCTGACCACCGGCGAGAAAATCTCGTTGTAGTATACTCCCTCTATCTGATGAAACCCTCTTGCAACTACTCGTGCCTTATACTTAATACCCTCAGTCGGTGATATTCCTTCCTTCTTCTTGAAAACCCATTTGCAAGTGATTACCTTTCTCTCTGACGGTAATCTAACCAGCTCCCAAGTCTGATTCTTGTGAAGAGATTTCATTTCGTCTCCCATTGCAGCCAACCACTGTGCTGACTCAGTTCCTGAAATTGCTTCTTTGTAGGTGGACAGCTCATGAAGCTCCACTTCCTCAGCAACTTGCAGTGCATAATTCACCATATTATCAAGACCATACCTCTTTGGAGGTCCAACTCCAACCCTTCTTGGTCGGTTCAACGCGATGCTATGCTGAAATAAGTCAGATGTTTGATTATCTGGTGGTGTAGATTCTAGCAGATTGGTTTCTGGTTGTGGCAGTTGGTCACTGACTAACTTTTGTGCCTTGCTCTCCCCTTGAGTGACTTGCACCTCCACCTGTTCATCAACAGCTCCATTCTTCTCTACAATAATGGGCTTCACCATAGGGTTGAGCATAGAACTCTCATCAAAAATTACACTCCTACTAAGTATAACCCTATTCTCAGATGAAGACCAGATTCTATATCCCTTCACCCCTTCTCCATAGCCCACGAATATTCCATTTTTAGCCCTTGGCTCCAGCTTACCCTCATTGACATGATAGTAAGCTGTACAACAAAAAACTCTCAGATTTGAGTAATCAGCAGGCTTCCCTGTCCACACCTTAAACGGTGTTTTACAGTTGATGCCTGTGTGTGGTCCCCGATTTGTTATGTAGCATGCCGTTGTAACTGCTTCTGCCCAGAAACGTCTAGTTAGACCAGCGTTAGAGAGCATGCACCTCGCTCTCTCCAGAAGTGTCTGGTTCATGCGCTCAGCTGCACCATTCTGCTGTGGTGTATCCCTGACTGTGCGATGTCGAGCAATCCCTTCATCCTTGCAAAACACATCGAACTCAGACGAACATAATTTCAGACCATTATCAGTTCACAACTTCTTGATCTTCTTCCCAGTTTGATTCTCTACTAGCGTCTTCCACTGCCTGAAGTTCTTGAACGCTTCACTTTTATGTTTCATCATGATTACCCAAGTCATCCTTGAGTAATCATTGATTACCGACATAAAAAATCTGTAACCGCCTAAAGACTCAACGCGAGACAGACCCCAGCAATCTGAGTGGATGTAATCCAGCGTGCCCTTTGTTCGGTGAACTGCCTTTGGGAACTTGAAGCTATGTAGCTTCCCAAAGACACAATGCTCACAAAACTCAAGGCTTTTGATCTTGTGACCACCAAGAAGATCTTCCTTTGACAGAATCTGCAACCCTCTTTCACTCATGTGACCAAGTCTCATATGTCATAATTTGGTCAAATCATCTTGGTGAACCTCAGATGACGCAACAGCTGCAGAACCAGCAACTGTTGAACCTTGCAAAAAATACAAAGTTCCTTGTTTGACGCCCTTAAGTATCACATTAGAGCCCCTGCAGACATGTATAACTCCACCTTCACCCTTGAAGCTGAACCCCTTACTATCTAGCAAGCTCAGGGATATCAGATTCTTTGTCATTAGTGGAACATGTCTGACATTGTGCAATGTGCAGAATTTGCCATCATGCATCTGAATCTTGATCGAGCCTATTCCAACCGCCTTGCAGACCGAGTTGTTTGCCATAGAGACATTTCCCCCGTCTATCTGCTCATAGGTTGAAAACCACTCTCTCCTTGGACATATATAGTAGGACGCCCTAGAGTCAAGGACCCACACATCAGCATGATGCGTGTGTTCATCTGCAACTAGAGCGATGTCATCTTTAGAATTGGTGTCATCCACCGCTACCGCAACAGATCCTTTCTGCTCCAACTGTTGCTTTCTCTTCTTCGGGCATTCATTCTTCCAATGCCCTGTCTCCTTGCAGTAGTTACAAATATCATTTGCTTTTGGACCCTTGGAACCCGGCTTCTTCTTGCCCAGTTGTCCATGTCCCTTGCTTCCACTGGCTATCAATCCAGTGGCCTGATTGTCTGTCCCTGCTCCGGTCGCCTTATGGCGCAGCTCTCTGGTATGGAGAGATGACCTGACCTCTTCCAGAGACACGGCATCTTTCCCAACAATGAAAGATTGTACGAAATTCTCATACGACAATGGTAGTGAAACCAACAGAATTAATGCACCATCTTCATCCTCTACCTTAACATCAATATTACGCAACTCTAAAAGAATTGTATTTAATTGATCCAGATGGTCTCTAAGAGGTGTACCTTCCTGCATTCGCAGACCGAACAGACGTTGCTTCAGAAGCAACTTGTTGGTTAAAGACTTTGTCATGTATAGACTTTCTAGCTTCAACCACAGACCAGCGGCAGTTTCTTCATCTGCGACCTCAGTGATGACATCATCTGCAAGACACAACATGATAGTCGAATGTGCTTTCTCCTCCAAGGCAGCCAACTCAGCATCGTCAGCCCTGACTTCCTTTGATAATGGCATCCATAAGCCTTGTTACTTTAACAAAGCTCGCATCTTGATCTGCCATAAACTAAAGTTGTTCCTCCCCATGAATTTATCAATCTTTACGTTCAACGCAGACATCTTTCTTACCAGATTACAAACCTCGATTACCCGAGCTTTGATACCAGTTTGTTATGACAGATGTAAGAAAGATAACAAAAATAAAGAAATGACACACAAATTTAACGTGGTTCACCAACAATGTGTTGGCTACATCCACCTAACAGAAGATGAGAGAATTTTTACTGATTTATGAGAGAGATTACAGAGGTGTTTTCTAGGTGACTACAACACAATGAATGCCTTACAAATGAACCTATTTATAGAAAAGATGGCAGCCACTTGACTAATTCAAGGCATTCTAATAAATCAGAATATTTGACTAACTTCCTAAACTTAAGGAGAAGTAACAGAATGTTTGACTAATTCAAGGCATTCTTAACAAATCAGAATATTTGACTAACTTCCTAAACTTAAGGAGAAGTAACAGAATGTTTGACTAATTCAAGGCATTCTAACATATAGATTGCCTCGATATACTTAATAATGCATGCATCCATTAGTTACATGCCTAGTTCAAACTTTTGACCTAACAGGTTGCGAACAAAGGGAAAAAAATGGTCAGGAATCAGAACACACTTCCTGTCCAACCATCCCAAAAGAGGAACGATAATTTACAAAAATAAAGTAAACAGGAATCACTACCTATCCCTCTTTCCACCATGTTTCCTAAACTTTCAAATTTATACTTAAAAAATGACGGATAATAAAAAGATGTGAAATCTAGCAAAAACTGATTCAAAAATCTAATAATTCTGTTGTGATTAAAAAAATAAATTAATAATCTAATATCCACCCACACAGAAGATAGGAGGAACAAACAAGAATAAAAATCTATAAGCCAAAAAATAATTACCTTAAAAGTGTAGCTCAAAATCTATTATCTGAACACCCTTTGTAGAATGGGCAACTATACCATTAAGATTCATTCCATTTATTTATTTCAAGGCTCTGGGAGCAAAGCTATCCCAAAGCAAATTAGAGAAATAAGGAATCACAAACTGCAATCATCCCGACATATAAAATCCATAAAGATCATAACTTTATCCCCAAGCCCATATGTACATACATACATACATATACATATATACATGAATAAAAACAATTTCATTCTAAAGGTCCTTAATCCTTCCAATATCTACATTATTCTAAAAATCCAAAACAGATAATGTCTAATATCATACCAAAATGAAAATTGAATAAATTTTTTAAAAATAATTGTGCTCCCAAGTCCTATGTCTCAACCTAAGGGAAAGCGGAAAACAAACCGAGAAAAAATGGAATCCTGAATCGAAGAGGAAAACCCACAAATCATGCTTCAAAAATTGAAAACAAAATCGTATCAGAGCAGTGGTAGATGTTGACTTTGGCATAATTTCAAGTATCCCACATCGAAATGTTGGGATAAATGGAAGAGAGTTGGGGGTTATAAATCAACCCCCTCCTCTTCCCATTTATCCCATCCCAATTTGTATTTTTTTCTCCTATCTTTATAAAAGTAGGCCGTTTGAGCGGTACTCGGAGATTAAGCCAATTCGGTTGAACTCCGTTATCAAGTTGTTTTTCTTATAGTATTCAATATTATTTGTTGGACATTTTAATAGTGTTATGTCCAGTTCATTTCTTTGGAACTTTGGAACTGGTTCATTTCACTAGTTGTGTTATCTTAGTGGGAAAATTGCCCGATTTTCCTAACAAGTGGTATCAGAGCCAAAGGTTCGTCCTTGGGCTGTTGGTAAGTGTTATAATATTGAATATTATATTTTGGGTCTGAAATGGCAAAAGATTCTGTCAGGGGCATCAGGTTCCTCGTCATCATGGTCGAGGTTCCCGCAGCCCAATCTGAAATTGGCAGTCAAAATATTTGATGGTACTGGCCATTTTTGTATGTGGCAAGGAGAGGTAGAAGATAAAGATTGGAGCATCATTAATCGGTTGGCATGTGGAACAATTTGATCCTGTACACAAACTGTGGAAGGCATTGGAGGACAAGTTTTTGAAAAAGAGTGGTCAGAACAAGCTCCTTATGAAGAAAAGATTGTTCCGATTTGAATACCAATCAGGTACTACTTTGAATGAACACATCACTATGTTTAATCAATTAGTAGCAGACCTGTTAAATTTAGATGTGAAATTTGAAGATGAGGATCTGGCTTTGATGTTGTTATCATCTCTTCCCGATGAATTTGAACATTTGGAAATTACGTTACTTCACGGGAAAGAGAATGTGTCGTTAGATGCTGTTTGTTCTGCTTTGTATAGTCATGAATTGAGAAAGCATGATAAGATGAAAATCAAAACATCGGCATCAGAAGAAGCATTGGTGGCAAGAGGTCGTCAGCAAAGCTAGTCATACGGGAGAAGAGGAAGGTCCAAGTCCAAAGGTCGAACCGTTGCCAAAGATGAGTGTGCTTTCTATCATGAGAAAGGGCACTGGAAGAAAGACTGTCCAAAGCTGAAGAAGAAAGGGAAGACTCCACAAGATGCAAATGTTGTAGAATGCAAAGGTGATGCTGAATCAGATATCTCTTTGACTGTCTCGCCTTCAACATCATCGAGTCCAGATGAGTGGATATTAGATTCAGGTTGTACCTATCATATGTGTCCCATTCGGGAATGGTTCTTTGAATTTTAGGAACACAATGGTGGGGTTGTTTACATGGGTAATGATAATCCATGTAAAACAGTCGGGATAGGTTCAATCAAGCTGAGGAATCATGATGGATCCACCAGAATTCTATGGGATGTGCGATACGTGCCAAAGTTGAAGAAGAATCTCATCTCATTGGGGGCTTTAGAATCTAAAGGCCTAGTTGTGACGACGCGAGATGGAGTTCTTAAAGCAACTTCAGGAGCACTAGTGATGTTGAAAGGTGTGAGAAAGAATAATCTGTATTACTACCAAGGTAGTATAGTAGTGGGGACAATAGCAGTAGTAGCAACTTCGAGCACTATAAAGGATGCTGAGGCAACAAAGCTGTGGCATATGCGATTGGGACATGCCGGTGAAAAGTCCTTGCAAATTCTTGCCAAGCAGGGATTGTTAAAAGGTACGAAAACTTGCAAACTTGAATTTTGTGAGTATTGTGTTTTGGGAAAATAACGAAGAGTGAAGTTTGGCACTGCAATTCATAATACCAAGGGTATTCTGGATTATGTGCATTCAGATGTGTGGGGACCTGCCAAGACTCCGTCCATCGGAGGTAGGCATTATTTTGTCACTTTCGTTGATGATTTTTCCAGGATAGTTTGGGTGTTTACTATGAAGAATAAAGATGATGTGCTTGGAATTTTCCTTAAGTGGAAAGCTCAAGTTGAAAATCAGACAGGAAGGAAGATCAAAGTTCTCCGAACAAACAATGGAGGAGAATACAAAAGTGATCCATTCCTGAAGGTATGCCAAGATTGTGGCATAGTTCGGCACTTCACTGTCAGAAAAACACCGCAACAGAATGGGGTCTCAGAGCGTATGAACAGGACATTTGTGGAGAAAGTTCGTTGTATATTATCTAATGCTGGGTTAGCTAGAAAATTTTGGGCTGAGGCTGTAACGTACGCTCAACATCTCGTCAATCGTTTGCCATCATCTGCTATAAATGGCAAAACTCCATTAGAGGTATGGTCCGGAAAACCTGTCAGGGAGGCTGCCAAATGGATGAAGCCCATGCATGAACTAATTATCTTTCTCTCTCTACATCTCTTAAGACTAATTATATCTCTACACGAAGTAATGAAGTGTAGTGACTTCGGCACGAGGCGAGGCGAAGTGGTATAGTCTTTTCCAGTGATTTCTTATATATATATATATATATATATATATATATATATATATGTATGTGTAATGAGTCAAGAAGATGATTATTAAGGAAAGAAAGGACATCCTACGTACTGGTACTCAGTCACTAACCATAATATTTTGAACTAGTCTTACTTATCAGCTAGCTAGTTCATCATCAAATTCCAGTACCTTAGAATTTTGACATCACACTTTCCATTTTTACATCCAGAAAAATCTCCACAACAATGAGAAATTTTATATATCTATAATGAATATATATATGATCATGCAGAAGTTCCCAAAAAAAAAACCCTAAAAGGATAAAAGAAAATTAATGAGATACAGAAATGTGTATATATATTTTTAATACCTACATAAAATACTTAAAACTTTTAAGAATACATTTACTAATTTCCAGAAATGTGTGTATATTATTGTCTCATGTGTGTATATATATTGAGAGGTATGAAAATACCCTCACGCTGACTAGGCAAGCGCACTAAACAAATGGGACCCACCAGACACACATGTCAGTCCAGCCGGCATGACGTGGCGGCTCTCACTTTGCCATACGCCAAACGGGGACCCCGACCCTCATGGTCACTCCGCCTTGCTTCGCGTCGAAGTCACTACACTTCAATGCTCTGATCAGACTCATTGATCAGCCACATTTCTGATGGTCAACATTTGGCTCAATCACGGTCAAATGTTCCCCTAACAACCTGTTAAAAGGGGGGGATCTCATATCTTTTCCACAAAATCCGGTAACCATCAGATTTCGCTAACGAATCACCCGAGCTACTTGACAAGGGTGACTAAACTCCTATAAATACCACCCCCGGACAGGTAACGAGGGGAAGGCCAGATTATCCTACTAATCTCTCTCTAAATCACCCATCTCACAGTCACACCACTGACTTCTCATACAGTCACGTCACTGACTTAAGCATCGGAGGGTTTTACCGGAGACCTTCCACCCTCCGGTTAAACTTCACTATTTTGCAGGCCCAGCATTGCAGGACGGTGGATCGTCTACGATATAAATTCCATCAAGAAACAGGTATCCGGTAGAGGGAGACCATCAAACGACGTCGGATCACAGACACGTGGCATCAGACCGATTTTTGACGAATCAGTTTGGTTCCATTACCGGGAAAGTAAAAACATTTTACATTCCTCTGAAATTCAAGATGTCACAACATTCAAGTGACCGGAGGAGCCGCCTTGACACTACTGTCCCCACGTCTCGACATGAGACTTTGCGACCGGCTCAATCCTACGTCCCCGACCGACCACAACCGCGATCCGCCGTGGAGCGCTTAGGTCCCCGCAGCTCACCTCGCAAGTCGCCGGACCTACGCGAGCACCTCAACGGCAAGAGGGCTATGGACAACAACGGACTAGCCGAGGAAGTCGTAGACTTACGAAAGGAGCTTGATCGAATCCGAGCGGAACGTGACCTCTCAAAGCAATGGAGACAGCTCCGCGCTGCGTATCGGCGTAGAGGCATCTCGCCTCCTCACTCCTCCGACGACGAGCGAGATCCCGCTGAAAGCCGACACCAACGGTCTCGGAACGACGCTAGTCGGCGGACTAGAGGCCCAACTACCAAGCCACTTCGCGCGGTGAGCGAAGTAGAGGAAAGTCAGCCGTCTGACCAGCCAAGTAAAGAAAAGAAATGCCGTAACGGCCACAGGCCAAAACGGGACCGACGAGAGCGAAGCCCAGAGCCGACCCGCAAGAACGAACCAAAGAAGAGCAAAGCACCCTATGCTGGACCCTTCGCGGAGTGGATCCACCTCACTATGGCGGACCCAGAACTAAAGCTCCCCACGTTCCTCCCACAGTATACCGGTCAAAGCAAGCCCGAGGAGCACATCACCAGGTACAGATCGTCCATGGACCTCGTAACAACTGACGAGGCGATTTTGTGCAAAGCCTTCCCCAGCACCCTAGGAGAAAGAGCCATGAGCTGGTACTCCGCCCTGAAGCCAGGTTTGATAGAATCCTAGAAGATGCTCGAAAAGGCCTTCGTAGACAAGTTCAGCACAGCGGGAATAATCCCCAAGACCAGTAGCGATCTCGCCAACGTCAAACAAAGGGATGATGAGACTCTGCTCGAGTACCTGGAACGCTTCAAGAAAGTACACGAACAGATCGACGACATTTCCCAAGACACGGCCATCATCTGCTTCGAGAGCAGCTTCCGGTCGAAACCACTGTACACGAAGCTCCAACTCCGCAAGCCAGACACTATCGGCGAAGTGTTCAATGTTGCCCGGAAGGTTGCTCTCGCCGAAAGGAACTCCGCGGAGTCATATTATCGGAAAAAGAAAAACGTAGGGAATCATCCCCCCAAGGCCGTCGAGACAAAAACAGGACGCGGAAAACCGAAGCTACCGTCCCAGCGAAGTCGAAGGAGCACCTCATCGCCGCCGTCAGGGGAAAGCTCGGGGAAAAGGAGTACTCATCATCACGAAACCCCGGCAGATCTGCCTGGGACAAGATGAAGTTCTGCTGCTACCACCAGGACTATGGACACGCCACCGAAGACTGCTACCAATTCAAAAAGCTGATAAAAAAACTAGCACGAGAAGGGAAACAGAAGGATCGCGAGCCGGATAAACCACCAGGGGGAAGGCCCGACCGAGTGATCGAAGTCATAACTCCTCGGTACAAGTCCATCAGAAAGATAAAAAGGAAAATTTACAATTTGAGCAAACCTTCCCCGGAGTTGAACTTCGACGCTTTCCCTCATGAGCCGATCACCTTCTCTGACCAAGACCTCGAGCTGAACGAAGAGGCCCGTGTTTCCCCCATCGTCATCGAAGTAGGAATGGCGAGACAAGGGATCGACATATGCCGAGTCAGGAGAGTACTGATCGACACCGGAGCCACCAAGAACATCCTCTATCACAAGTGTTTTAAAGAAATGGGGATGAATGACAGCCATTTGAAACCCAGTAATACAGTGCTCGAGGTTTTCACTGCTCATAAGATCAACGTCAAAGGAACTGTCAAGGTTAAAGTCACACTTAGCTTAGACATCTGCACCCGCGAAGAGGAGATCAAATTCTACGTAGTAGACATCGATTCCCCTTACAACGCTATTCTTGGAACTCCGGCGCACGCCGCCTTCGAACTTGTCATCTCCACATCGCACCAACAAGTCCGATTCGCCACCCGCAGCGGAGTGGGGTACGTCAAAAGCAGCTCTAGGAGCCTACTCGCCTACTTGGTGAAGTCCCGATAGACCTCTGAACTCTAGCCGCCACCGGCAATAGTCGGGTCAGTTATAACAACCAAAGAGCATGTGGAAGTCGCTGCCCATGACCAGTCGACAGGCGTGACGGATACGGACGCTCCCGAGGAAAATGAGTTCGACGAAGTCGCCATACACCCTGACTATCCCGACCAAAAGGTCCAGATTGGAAGCGAGATGCCACAGTCGATGAAGGCGGAGATAACACACTTCCTCTCCACCCACCTCGACAACTTCGCCAGGAGCACGCAGGACATGCCAAGGATCTCTCCCGACATCGCCGAACACAAGCTCAACATCGACCCCACGTTCAAACCGGTGAGGCAGAAACCAAGGCAATTCGAAGCCGACAAAGAGAAGGCAATACAATCCGAAGTCCGAAAGCTCCTGGACTCGAAATTTATCCGCGAAGTAGAGTACCCTACATGGCTCGCTAACGTAGTAATGGTTAAGAAAGCCAACAGGAAGTGGAGAATGTGCGTGGACTACACGGATCTGAACAAGGCTTGCCCAAAAGATTGTTATTTGCTGCCTCTCATAGATGCTCTGGTGGACTCCACCTCGGGATACGAGTTCCTCAGCTTCATGGACGCATTTTTTGGCTATCACCAAATCCCGATGAAACCAGAGGACCAAATCCACACATCCTTCCGAGTCGCCGAAGCCATCTATTGTTACAACATGATGCCGTTCAGATTGAAGAACGCAGGGGCCACCTACCAAAGGATGATGAACAAGATCCTGCGAAGTCATATAGGCCGGAATGTGGAAACCTATGTAGATGACATGGTCGTTAAGACCAAACGAGGCCATTCTCACCTAGATGACTTGAGCGAGACGTTCACCACCCTCTCCGAGTACGGGCTCAAGCTCAACCCGGTGAAGTGCACGTTTGGAGTAAAATCAGGGAAATTCCTCGGCTTCATGACTTCCGAACGAGGGATCGAAGCTAATCCCCGAATAATAGAGGCAATACGAAACCTGGCCGAACCTCGGTGTGTCAAGGATATACAACGCCTTAACGGCTGCATTGCCGCCCTGGGGAGGTTCGTGTCGAAGTGCGCTGAAAGATGTCTGCCATTCTTCAAAGCTTTGAAAACCGCCGAAAAGACTTTTCGATGGGATGAAGAATGCACTAAAGCTTGGAAAGATATGATGAACTACCTAGAAGACCCACCATTGCTGAGTGCCCCCACTCCGGGCGAAGTCCTCTACATGTATATGTCAGCCACACAACAAGCCATCGCGTCAGCCTTGATCCGGGAGACCAACGGACGGCAGCTTCCTGTATATTTCGTCAGCCGAGTGCTGAGGGATGCCGAAGTCCGCTACACATACATCGAGAAACTAGCATACGCCTTGGTCATCACTACAAGAAAACTCTGGGCATACTTCGAGTCCCACCCCGTGGTGGTATACACCAACCATCCCCTGAAGCAAATCTTTCACAAACTAGACCAATCATGAAGGATGCTCCGGTGGTCCACAGAAGTATGCGGCCTGGACATCACATTCGAGCCCCGCACAGCGATCAAGGCGCAAGCCCTCTCAGACTTCTTGGCCGAGTTATCATTCTCAGAGACCACCACCGACTAAGAAGCATCCCTCATACTCCCTCCTGACGAAATGTGGACGATGATGGTAGACGGAGCAGTAAACGCCAACGGAGTAGGAGTAGGGGCCACCATTACATCCCCCTCTGACAAACACACTGAAGTCCGAAGTGTTCGACTCAACTATCCCTTATCAAACAACCAGGCGGAGTACGAAGCATTAATCATAGGGATGCGATGGGCCCTCGACTCGGGAATCAAATCCTTAAAAGTATTCAGCGATTCCCAAGTCGTCGTCGGACAGGTCAATAACGAATTTGTTGTCAACTCCGACAATCTCAAAGCCTATGCAGAAACAGTACCTCGGCTGGCCGCCTAGTTCCGGCATTTTGTCCTCAACAAGATTGACCGCAGCAACAACGAAGTGGCGGACAAACTCGCGAAGATAGCATCTGGCGAGGCCCCCAACGACCTCGACGTCCATATAACTCAAATCTCCGCCTCAGAGCACATCTCGCCGATTCAAACTTCGGCGCCCGATTCCACCACATGGATAGACGAGCTGAAGAACTTTATAACTTCAGACATCCTACCAGCAGATAAGGCCAAAGCCAGACAAATTCGCCAGTGTGCGGCCCGATACACTGTGCTCAATGATATTTTGTACCGACGCTCCTTCTCCAAGCCGCTTCTCCGCTGTGTACCGCCCAACCTCACTCAGTCAATCCTGGAGGAGCTACATGAGGGTATCTGCGGTGGACACCCCGGATCGAGACCCTTGGCGGAAAAGGTGATAAATCAGGGATATTATTGGACCACATTACGGAGGGATGCAGCGAACTATGTAAAGCACTGTGATACGTGCCAAAAGTTCGGCAGCGTACCCCGTCTTCCATCGGTTCCGCAGACCCCTGTGCTAGCCGCTTGGCCCTTCGATATGTGGGGGATCGACCTCATGGGCAAATTCCCCAAAGCCCGCGGGCATCACGAATACTTAGTCGTGGTCGTCGACTACTTCTCCAAATGGATAGAAGCAAAGCCACTGGCCGCCCCCACAGAGGAAAACGTGCTCAATTTCTTCCACGACTTCGTCCTTTGCCGATACGGAGTACCACGAGCCATCGTCTCCGACCACGGCACTCAGTTCGCCACTAAGTTTACAGCGGAGTGCAACCGCCTAGGGATCAAACACTGGAAGTCATCCGTTGCGCACCCGCAAGGAAACGGACAGGCTGAAGCCGCCAACAAACTAATTCTCACCGCACTGAGGAAAAATCTGGAAGGAAAATCCAACAAATGGGTCGACGAACTCCCAGCAGCATTATGGGCAGTACGGACTTCGGCTAGGGGGCCCACAGGAGAAATAGCCTACGCCCTGGTTTACGGCTCAGAAGCAGTCTCACCAGCCGAACTCGCACTCCCATCATATAGGATCTCTACATATGACAAAGAAAGCAATAAACGCTAACGCCAACTAGACCTGGACTTATTAGAAGAAAAGTGAATAACCGCCCGACTAAGAGCATACAAGTTCAAATTGGCAACCAAACACACACATGACAAAAATTTGGTCCATAGGCCGCTCGGAGTCGGAGACTGGGTACTCCGAAAGATTGAGGGAACAGCAAGACATATCACAGCAAACAAACTCACTCCGAACTGGGAAGGACCATACTTGATCAAAGACGAAGTCCGCCGGGGGACATTTCGCCTCATGGACCAAGAAGGAACAATACTCCCCAGACCATGGCATGCCAACCACCTGAAGAAATACTTCGTCTGAGATATTCGGGCGAAGTAAAGGTCAGCAAATAAACGCCATGCCGCGACCGGTTTCAAGACAGGTCCCGGGCGAGGCCTTCAAGTTATGGTTATGGTTATGGCTCCCCAGCCAACAAGCAATCTCTAAAGTCACCACAATTGTTCAAGAAAATCCTCCGGAGTTATTTGATAATAAGGTTTCCGGATTATAGCCCTTGCAACTTCGGAGTCATCATATTTATTCAAGACATGGTTCTAAGTTATGAGAATTTTATCATTAGCCATGATCTTTCGAAGTTATCATTATTCAAGACTTTTAAGAAGTTTTTTAACTTATTAGACCAAGTGCAATAAATAAAAGTACGAAGTAAAGTTTTACAGAAATAGCGGAGTTCATTAACTTATAAATATATTACAAGAAGTATATTACAAAAAACAAAATACTTATACATCTGAAGCAACTTCGGCCGAAGTAGGGTCAGCCTCGGCCGAAGGGGGAGCAACGTCGGCTGAAGGGGGAACCACCTCGGGATAAGCATCTACAACCATTATGGCCCGGTCCCCCACTTCGGGCTCCTCATCCTCAAGGACTACCACCGGCTCAACCGCAGCATCGACTGGAGTAAGAGCCGAGACCGGAGTGACGTCGGCCTCAACCACCTCACCATCCTCCGCAGCACTCCGGAGCTGGAGACACAGCTCATCCAGATTTGGATGCACTGGTGCAGGCGGACTCCAGTGCCTTCCCTCCTTTTCATCCTCTTCAGCGACCTCCTCCAGTTCGTCGGCATTGAACGGGACGAAGTCACATCCGTTTCTGAATTCCGGATCGGTGTAAGAGCCCTTAAAGATCCTACACAGCAGCATCTTGTCGGGGACGAGGTGATGGAGACTGCGAAGTGCATGGGCACACCCTCTGTTGTAATATCCGTTGGCCACCTGAAACACTTCCAGTTGGCACTTCTCAGAGTTGAGGTACTCCTCCACCACCTGTGAAGTGTGGCATTCGGACTCTAGAAATTCAACCCTCGACTCCGCATCTCGCCTCTTCAATCTCTCCTCCTTCAGCCTCCCGTCGAAGTCGCAGAGCTTAGCCTTCAACTCCTCATGCGCCTGGCGGAGAGACTCCAAGCGTGAGGACTCCCTGTCCTTCTCCGCGACCGCCATCACCATGGCCTCTTCGGCTGCACGGAGTTCGCCTTCCGCGGCAGCCAATGTTGCGTCCTTGGCAGAGAGCTAATTTTCCAACTCCACATGCTTCCTCTCCAAGTCCGCCATATCAGCCTTCAACTCCGCACCCTCGGAAGCCTGTCTGAAGAGGTGAGCAACGAAGGTGGTAACCTGAGAGACAAACAACAGGAGAATGAGTCAAGAACAACAAAAAATACGCAAGTATAAACACATCGGCTTAGCGAAGTACTTGAGATAACCCGGCCCCGACTTGCCCGAATGCGTTCTCCGGACTGACGGGAGATTCCTCCAAACTCCGGAGCAGCCCGTGGTCCGTAGCCCGGTGCATGACCGCCCCACCGTAGTATCTCCCAACCTTGCGATGCTGGAGAGGCAGGTTGGTCAGGGGAGGTGAAGCTTTAATGATCTCCAGGACCAGGTTCTCATGCCCTTCCCTTGACTCCGGCAGATTGAACCCCTCCTGGAGCCAAGACCAGGATGAAGAGGAAGAGGGGCCAGACTCTGCAGCTCCTTGGGAAGCCAGCCGCTCCGCCGTAGCCGGAGCCACCTCCCTCAATTCCGAAGACTCCGCCAGCCTCTGCCGCGAAGTCTTGGACCTCTGCCCCCCTTCCTCATCACGGCTGCGCTTCGTTGGGGGGGGGGGCGCGAACTGGCTCTTTCCCCTTGGACCGGGGGGGGGGAGGAGGAGAGCGCACGGCCGGAGTTCGAGCGGAGCCACCTGCAGCCGGCGGAGTTATGGTGGAACGATCAACAGCCCGCGGAGGGTTCACAGCACTCTGACTCCCTGAGCCCTGGGCTGATCCCTTGCGGAGTGCGTTGAAGGGAAGCCTCATATCTTCCACAACACAACAAAGTCGGGGTCAGCAAAAGAAAGATAAGAAAAATTATAAAGTCAAAACACTCCGACAACTGCTCTACCCTTTGCAACTGGCCAGCCCGCACTACTAGGATCCTGACACACCGAGCACTCAGAAGGAAAACCCCTTCCCAGGTGCAACCTCCACATCGGATACTCCGTCAGGTCCTCTAGCCCTAACTCTCTTTGCCGACTGTTCGTTGCCGGCCCGCCTATCCCACAGGTGTGGCGACTCTCGTCAGCGATAAGTTCGCTGGTCAAGAAGACTTTGGACTGAGTCTTAGGATCATCTCCCAGCTCACTCCGAACAAATTCTAAAAACCTCCGATCCGAATCGGAGAACTTGGTGTTCCTTTTGAGGGACAGCCAAGGACGAAGTGCCTTACACTTCGGGTAAAATGCGAAGCCCGTTCTGGACTCCACACAAACCCACTTCTCCCTCCACTGACCTAACTTATTGGGAGGGGGTTCAAAGAGGGTGACTACACTAGGACGCGGTTGAAGTGACAACGTCGGGTTGTTCATAAGGAGGATGGTGAAAAATTTCCTCAGCAAATTTTCGGAGACCTCTACACCTACTCTCCTACACAAAACTGTAAAAGCGACGAAGTACCTAACTCCGTTTGGATGGACATGGGCGGGTTGACACCTGACTAAGTTAAAAAAATCGCAGAATGCGGGATCTAAAGGCAAACTAAGGCCAGAAACGAAGTGTTCATAAGGGATATGAATGTAAGAGTTGGACATACGCCCACACTCCTGGAGATAGATTAACCTAAATCTACTCCGGTCGACCTCACTGGACAAAAGAGGAAGATCTACGCTAAGGGTATTCTTCCTAAGGGCGAAGTCCCCCTCCAACCTGTTTTTGGTCTTCGGGAGATCTTCGGAATGGGCGGAGTCCTCATCCTCATCCTCGAGGACATTGGAGCCGCGTAGGACTTCGGATGAGAAGTCTGCGACAGTTACTCCGCCCCCCGGGTGTCTAGACTGCCTATGGATTAAAGGGATCGTATCGGAGATACTCGGGCCGGCATCAGACACTTCGACACTCTCACGGTATGCAGGGCTGGATCTCTCGGAACTGGTCTGCGAAGTGGAGTTGGAAGAACTAGGCTCCACCGCAACTACTGGGACCTCGGGACTTTCTGAGTCAGACATATCTACAAACACAAAACAAAAGCCCTATCAGAAACTAAAGTCTTTCTACTCCGATACACTATTTTACAGTCTAAAAGTCCCCGCACTTCGCCTTCATCCAGTTCATCATTCCAGAAAAACTCCTACCCGAAAACCCAGCCTAAAATCACTCCAAAAATTGCCATAACCGCCCTTTTCCCCAGGAAAAAGCCCTTTCCTTATACACACCAAAACCCGCAGAGACATCCCCAAACAAAAAAAAACATAAACAAAAAACCGAAGGACAATGCCTTCTTTTACCTGCGAAACTGTGGAAGGAACTTGGGGAAGTTGCAGAAAGAGCGTTTTTGCCGGGAACAAACGGAGGAAGCCGAGAAAGCTTCTGGGGAGAAGAACGAAGAAAAGATGAAAAAGAACGGAAGAAATGGAAATACAGAGCGTTTTGAACGGAAGAATATCACAAAGAAGAAGAAGAAATGGTAAAAGGCTCGCAAGGAAGGAAAGTGAACTATTTATAAGAGGGGGGAAAAATTCAAAAACCGTTAAGTTTCCCCTACACGCCTCGCCTGACCCGCTTCCAACCGGGTCGAGGTCACACCAAGAGTCACTTCTCTGACAGCTCACGTGCAGCGCCATCATTGAATGCGCGTGGGGAAACGCAAAAGGCGCCTCCTCTGGACACGCGAAATGGCTAGCCGACCTCTCGATAACCGAACCACCATCATGGGAATCTAACCCCGCCTTGAGGAAGTCAATCGTCATCAGACACTCCGACCGCCTCGCCAACGGGTCCAATCTCGATCCAAGCAAAAGTGCTTCGGTAGGTCACACCTCTTTGCTAGGTGTTACGCCACTTCGCGAGGTCACACCTCTTCAGGTGTTACACCACTTCTCCAGGTCGGACTTCTTCGCTAAGACGCACCCACTAGGGTTGCCCACACCCACTCCGGGTTGCTCATGCCCTCTCAGGTCGCTTTCACTACGGGCTGCACCTCCCCAGGTTACACGCCCCGGCTCACGCCGGTTCAAAAACTGCTAATGACAGAACAAGCCGCCCGGAGAACAAGGGATTTCCAGTACCGTCGAAGAGAAGAAAGGTTCATTCTTCCACTTCGACGAGGGGCCACTGAGAGGTATGAAAATACCCTCACGCTGACTAGGCAAGCGCACTAAGAAAATGGGACCCACCAGACACACATGTCAGTCCAGCCGGCATGACGTGGCGGCTCTCACTTCGCCATATGCCAAACGGGGACCCCGACCCTCATGGTCACTCCGCCTTGCCTCGCGTCGAAGTCACTACACTTCAATGCTCTGATCAGACTCATTGATCAGCCACATTTCTGATGGTCACCATTTGGCTCAATCACGGTCAAATATTCCCCTAACAACCTGCTAAAAGGGGGGGATCTCATATCTTTTCCACAAAATCCGGTAACCATCAGATTTCGCTAACGAATCACCCGAGCTACTTGACAAGGGTGACTAAACTCCTATAAATACCACCCCCGGACAGGTAACGAGGGGAAGGCCAGATTATCCTACTAATCTCTCTCTAAATCACCCATCTCACAGTCACACCACTGACTTCTCATACAGTCACGTCACTGACTTAAGCATCGGATCATAGACACGTGGCATCAGACCGATTTTTGACGAATCAATATATATATATATATATATATATATATAACAGTAAGAAATCACTGGAAAAGACTATACCTTTCTTGATGATGTACCTGTCATTGGATAAACAAATTCTATCCACACAGCAAAAGACTTCAAAATTAAAGATTTTATTTCCCCCTTTTCAAAGGATTTTGAGCTTAATTTATTGTTTTATTCTCTCTAACACTCTCTTCTTTGAGCCATGCTTTCTCTGCTCTACCTACTATATTAGAACCTGGAAAAACTCTAGTTCTTTCTAAAATATTCTTCCATCAAACAAAATTGATCAAATTCACTTACTCTACATATATATATATATATATATATATATATATATATAAATTATATATATACATAAAGCATGTAATTAACCTCTAAGGTAGACAATATCTTCAGAGGTCAAAAGATGTACCATTTCAGATTCAACCTGCGAAAGATCCACAGAGAAAAAAAGGAAATGGGCTGCAACACTAATAATGGTACGTTCAGAAACTTGTATCTCGTAAGAAAAAGGAAGTGTCTTTAGCCCTTCCAGAATCAGCATCAACATTGGCTGTTCCTCAGTCGACCAAATTACAACTGAAATAACTCAGCCCCCTCAGGACCTTGATTGCCAAGGTAGGTGTCCCTTCTATGGCTCACTGGTTGTAGCTTGTCCAACGACGACAACCGCATCATCATCAAAAGTTGATTCTAAGTAGCCCCAATATCAATCCAGTATGGATTATGCAATGAAGTCCATACCACAGTCTCACCTGGTAAATAGTTCTAGACCCATATCCATACAGAGTCCAAAAACTTTGGCCGATCTTGCTGAAGAACAAGATGCTCAGGATCCAAATATCTCTTGGTCTATGGAAGAATTCAACACCTTGTTAGTTTGCAATAACATTAGCGCTTACATCATCACATTCACCGTTGCAAACTAGTGTAGCAGGATGACATCAATGCTTACATCATTATGACATCACCAAAGATGACATCATCCATGACATCACTTGCTACTGTACACTGTGTGAGCCGAGGGTGTGTAACCTAAGGGGGTGTAACCCGCAGTGAAAGTGACCCGAGAGGGTGTGAGCAACCTAGCAAAGAGGTGTGACCTGGCGGAGTGTTCGTTGTTATGAGTCGAGCTGGGACATGTTGGCGAGATGGTCGAAGTATCTAGTGGCGATTGACTTCTTCGTTGCGGGGTCCGATTCCCATGATGATGGTTCGGTTATCGAGAGGGCGGCTAGCCTTTTGCGTGTCCAGAGATGGCGTCTTTTGCGCTTCCCCACGCGAGTAGTACTAATAGTGGTGGTGCAGCATCAGATTTTGACTATCGTCAACCCCTTCAAGAGAGTGTTTTTTATGCTGTTTCTATGGATACCTTTGTTTATGATCCTTCCTACTCAATCTTGGATTTTGATCCAACCCCCAACAATATGCTTCAAGGTTACCATTTCCATGCTTTAATAGTTCATTGTGCATCAAAAGACGATGATCTATGATTCCATAAGCTTGCTGTGAATCAAGAATTTCAATGGCATTTTTGTGATAATACATTTACTACTGTTTTTGAGTACTCTTTCTGGTGGGATAACTCTCATGCAGCTCGATTCAACGTGTTTGATCAAACGGCCTTGCTCTGAGAACTATGTAATAATAATATTCCAGGTCAAGGAAAACATACCTGTTATTGGGAAGTTAAACATGATGGATTTTACCATGGCTACCCCTTATGGATCTAGAGTCCTTATTAATTGGTAGTTTAATTATTTTTATATTATATATCATCATCATCATCATCATATATATATATATATATATATCTTGTTTAAGGCAAATTGCATGATGAGTTACAAAATTTTTATATATTTATACGTATTTCACCTCTTATCTAAAATTAAAAGAAAAAAAAGAAAAAAAAAAACCAAACACAAACACAAGGATAAACTTGAATTAATTAGTTTACTTTGAAGAAGACTTTCCTTCTATTGTCTTACATCATAAACTTCAAGTACAGGTGGGAAAGTTTACCTTTAAAATTAATGGGGATTGTATTTGGCAAGAGTTTTGTTTTTAAATTTTTTTTTTAATTTATTTATTTGGAGTTTGAATTGAAATCATTTAAAGTTGACTTCTTCTGTTTGTTTTTTTTAATGTTTATTTATTTACTTTATTTTAACCGAAGTCTTAAAAAAACATAAAATTAATGTGTGATTTAGTTTAAAAACTAAAATATTGTTTGACTTATATTAATTATAAATGTGTAAAAGGAAAAAACATCAAAATTAGTGCATTTAATCTTTTAATAAGACAAGTTAAAAACATCCTGTTTCTTTAAAAATAAAACTACTGAATTTCTCCCAGACAAAGGAAAACAAAATGGAAGGAGCACCATAAAATCTTTTTTATAAAAAGAAAACCTAATTAACTTTGGAGTTTTTGGGATATAATTAATATTCTTGTTGTTGGTTGGAAAAACATGAAAAAATAATATATATATATATATAGAAAATCCAACATCAAGTAGAATATATTATACGGGAACAAAAAATGAGTTTCCAAAGATTTCTCAAGAACAGTCTTCTTCTAATCACAATACAAATTGTGATAATAATTTACAACAACAAACATGTTGTATCCCCTCAATGTTTCCAGCCAAGTATGAAATTTCATGTTCACATAGCCAACAAACTTCCCAAAAATTCTAATCCTTTAACAGTTCATTGTGAATCTAAAGACGATGATCTGGGATATGAAACCCTACTTGTGAATCAAGAGATGAAATGAGATTTTTGTGATGATCATAAACATAATACTATATTTCAATGTCTGTTTTGGTGGGATAAAGAAATAGCTGCGTTTAATGTTTTTGATGAAACAAAAGAGATGAAAAAAAACTGCAACAATAAAATTGGAGGACAAGGTAAACGTACTTGTTATTGGGAAGCTAGAGAAGATGGATTCTACCTCGCCACCCTTCATGGTTTCAAACACCTTCAAGATTGGACTTAATTACTAGTACAATCTCACTCAATTTTAGATTATATAAAGTCAACCATGAGCTGTTGTTTTTTTTTTGGGAAGGTCATAAATATTGTATGGAAATAAAGTGGCATATTGCAACCTCCTACTCAACATAATGAATCGAGTCATAATCCATGAAACAAACAATCTTTATTGTGTAATATATATTCTTGTTCTTGTTAGTTTCATGTATATACTTTGCCATGAATGTAAGGAAGAAACATGAATTGATGGTTTATAAATAAAAAAGTACTTGTCAAGAAGAGCCTTCTCATCACAATACAAATAGTGATCACATATTATACAAATTGTGAGTGTGAGTGTGGGAAATGCCCTACTTTTTCAGTGTGGTTGGAAGTATTGATTTAGGTAATTGGAAGTAACCAATTAGGTCTACGATGAAACCTAAAAATCGATCACTAATCCAAATTGACTACCTCTACAGGTATAAAATTGAAAAGTAATGGTAGTAAGTGAGTGAGTTCAGTAGTTCCTTGTATAAAATTATTGACTCTAGAGATATAATAATATAGAGAAAACAAAATTGTTTCAAACACAAATAGAACCAGAAACACTAGTTCTTTCAAAGAGAGGAGGATGGGTAATTCACATTTCATTTGATGGTTAGAGGCGAATTGAAAACTAAGCAATGGATATTCTAAAGATTTCAGGGGGAAAATAGAGATGTCGCCTACATTACCCATAATATATGCAAGTATCAACTTATTCTCATAGAGTCATTTGATTTGAATACTACATGAGGAACAAAAAGGTAGATGATGAAACAGGAAGACCTAAAATGTAGAAGATCATAACATGAGTCATTCACTTGGATTTATATATCCACCCATGATGATATAAGATCCATTTGTATAGATACACGTGTGTGGTGAGAAAATAATGGCAAAATAATGAAAAAACTCATTGTGAATGCTATACAAGGTCGAAGATTAAGTATAATAAAAAAAAAATTTTATAAAACGCGATCCAACAAAATTTCAAATAATTATATATTGATTCTGCAAGAATCTGTCGAAGGTAAAAAGGTAAATTGGGATGCTAGAAATTCAGGAAGCTTTATGATTGACTCGTAAAGGAGAGCTTTTGACTTGGTCAAGGTCAAAGAAACCGATACTTCGAGTAGCGGCTCTGGGGCGAAGTATAACTTCTGAAGCTGTACCTCGCGCTGTGTGACTTGCGATACTATACTTCTTCTATAGAGCGCCTGCAAAACAAGTAGGTTTAATAGGGAGTTTTGTACCCCGTGAACTCTCCGATGCTTAAGTTAGTAGAGTGTATTTTTGGATATCTAGAAATTAGGAAAAAGTCCTTACCTCATGTTTAGATCTTTCTTTTATAGGAGTGTTAATAAGTTTACCGTTGGAGATTTTGGGCCGTTTTGACCGTTGTAGATAACGGGCTATAAATGTGGCCTTAAAAGAGGTAACGTCTGGCCTTGATGAGGCCCATTAATTTGTGTTTATGACGTCAGGTGAGATCAGGGGCAGTTAAGGCGTGACGAAATTATCGTTCTACCCTTGAGGTATTTTTCTGACTGTTCAGTGGCCCCTCGTCGAAGTTCCGCCTGGCGAAGTAGGGGAGCTTTGGCGGGATAAGCGTGTTGAGTACTTTGGCTTGTGGCTGAAGTTAGGGTCTTTGATTGTGACTGACTGTCTTTTCGTCTTCTGCGTCTGCTATTAATTACATAATGTCAGCCGGCAGAAGTACTTTTTTGCTTTCCCCGATGCATCGATTTTGGCAAGTAATCATTTCAAAAAAAGCTTTTTGCTCGGCTATTTAGTGATCTTCTCCTTTTCATATGCCTTTTTCTTTACTTTTGCTTCCTCGTCTTTATAGTTTTCTGCCATTAACGCTTTCTGAAGATTCCTTTGCCTTTGTTTTCCTCACAAGTTCAGTCATATTTCTTTAGATTTCCACCTCAAACTTAGACACCATAAAAGGTATGTTTTGTCCTCTTATTGCCTGGTTTCTGTTTATTCCTCCATTGTTGATGTGCTATTTTTTTATTCTGCCATGCTTCCTCTGCTTGCTTTGTTTTTTCTGTGGGTTCATAAGAGTAGAATCATGTGTTTTTTTTGAGTTTAGGGTTCAGCTTAGGTTTATCTTTCTGGGTAGCTTCTTTGTTTGAATGGAGTTCTAAATGTTGAACTTCCGTTCGCAGGTAATGACTGCCCAGAGAGAAGATGAAAGGGAGGTTGAGGAGCTTTTGAATGAGGGTTTTGGTGCTCCTCAGCCTACCCAACCAGAAGTTACAGTAGCGGCTAGGGAAGGTGAGGGTGAAGTTCATGAGGGAGTCCCATTCCAGCCGTCTATGCCGCCCCCTCCTCTTGATTTTTCCTTAGGTCGAAGTAGGATTAGCCGTGAGCAGGCAGAGTCCTTTGCTCGTAGGTATAGTATAGATCCTAGGACCTATAGAGTTTCTGTTGCCCCTTTGGTAGGAAGAATATCACTCCGTAGTATTTCCATTCCTTTAGCTCATTTCGAAGCGGGTCTTCGTCTTCCTATGGACCCTGCTTTTGTTGACTTTTTAGTTTTTGCTCGAATTCAGCCAGGGCAGGTGCACCCTAATGTTGTTCGCACTATTTTTTGCCTTATTTGTCTCTGTCGTAGATTAGGCTTTGAGTTGTCCTCTAACATTCTTAGAATGTTTTTTTCTTCACTTCGGATGTTGGACAATACTCTTTCCCTCCGTCCACGCCGAAATAAAGTTGTCTTTTTGACTCCCCACCCAATAAGGTAGACTTCAAGGGTATGTGGATAAATGTTGAGTCTCGTATAGGTTTTCCCTTTCGTCCCTGTGTTAGTGAAAACTTCCAGTGGACTCAAATACAGGGTCCTTCTTCCCTTAGTCATTCTGAAAAAGCCTTTTTAGAGATTATTACCTGGGACTTAGGAGATAATCGCCAAAACCAATCCCAGGTATACTCTTCTGTCGATTTGTTGAGTGAAGCCAGTCTAAAGTGGTGCGGCATAGGGGCTGGTTTGACTGAGAGGACGAGGGAGTTGGGCTTTGCCGAGGAGAGTCGAAATGAAGACTAGACTATACACCCTGGCGGTGTTTTTTCTTTTCAGTGTGACCCTTGCAACCTTACCAGTCGTGAGTGTGGAAAAGGCCGGGGTAATATATGTGTTTGTTTTTGTTTTTTTGTTTTTTTTTTGTTCTTCGTAAGGGATCTGACTCAGTTGTTTTGTTGCAGGTCCTACCATGTTCATCAAGGCTTGGGGGAATCGAGTGGAGGAAAGGGATGTCCGGTAATCGCGTCTGGACTCCCTACCCTAGTTTCCCCCGCATTTGATAAACTAGGGTGCAGCGGGGGAGACTCCTCTTACTTACCCATCCTCCGCCAATCCGCGTGGGTTAGGTAGGAACCTTCGCCGAGCGAGGGATGGGGAAGTAAGAGGCAGGACTCCTCGCTCTGCTCCCGGGCCTCGCCTAGAAGCCACGCCCGAAGTAGGGGAGGATGAGGAGGAGCAACTCCATCCTCGTCAAAGGCGGATGACTTCTCCTCGGCGTCCTTCCATCGAGGTATCCTCTTCCCCTTCTTCTCTTGTCTCCATGGATGCCTTGGATGCTGTCCCCTTGGTATCCTAAAGAAATTCTGAGCCGACTCCCGTAGAAGAGTCTGCTCCAACTGCTGAAGCTGAGGCTCCTCCTGCTGCCGAGGCCGAGGTAAATTCTTGGAGCTCCGGCCCTTCATAGCTCTAGCCGGGGTTCGAGCTGCCAACCGAGGAGGAGCCTCTGACGGAACTCCTCCCCTCAACAACCCCTGCTTCAATAACAAGTATGTTGTAGCCATGCTTGGAGGTGCCATTCTGGAGCGTGCTCATGACCCCGAGAGCTTGGTTGGGATGAGAGAGATGGTGGTTGGGGAGGCCATTAACTGGGTCGGTGCCTTCATAGCTCGGGTAAGTTTCCTCCTTTTACTTCTTTCCTTTTCTCTTGTAACCTTTTTCTCACTTTTCTTTTTCTTTAGGTTTCCTCCTTAGTTAAACACATCTCTAAGTGTCAAACTTCGGAGCAATCCGGGCGAGCAACAGCAGATGCAGAATGGCGGGCAGCCCACGAACCTCGCTTGGCTGCTCTGGAGTTAGAAGTGGCTAACCAGGCTTCGCGCTTGGAATTAGCCAATTCTGAGAAGCTCCAGATGGCCAGCGAGATGGCGGAGCTGAAGGAGCAGCTAGCCAAGGCAGAAGAGAGGAACTCGGAGTTGCAGACGACCAACAATGATTTAAACTCGGCCAGGGATGAAGCTGTTGCTAGCCGGCTTTCAATGCAGGAGGAACTGGAGTAATGTCGTTCAGATGATTACAAGAAGAAGATTGTTGACGACTTCAAGAGTTCTCCTACATACCATAAAGAGATCGGTCGCGAGGCTGGTTCCTTCTTGGACAAAGGATGTATTCATGTCATACGGCAGCTTCACCCACACTTCGAAGACAAGTCTATCCTCCTACAGGCATTTAAATCGAACTTTGACAATGATTTGTGTAGGCAAGGATCAGACTTCGTTCTTTTTACTGCCGAGGAGCTGGAAGCACTCCGGGAGTGGGACGAGAAGCGAGGAAGGCCTTTCTGGAAGTCACCACGGCCTACCACTCCCACTTTCTGGGATATGCTTGATGGGGGCTCAAGCTCGGCGGCCTCTTGAATTTTTTGTAATTAATATTTTGTATTCTTCGATGTAGACTATTTTCTTTGTACTTTGTACCCCATTTCTGAGAACTTTAATGAAATTACCATTGTCTTGTTCTGGTTTATTTTTTCTGAAATTTTTCTAACTTGTGAACCTCGCATCCTCAGGCTTGCTTGAGTCTTGAATTCTTCTAACTTCATACTTCGTAATAACAAACAATTTCTTTAAGTCTTCAACTTGATACCTCGTAGCTGCGAAGTGTCTTGTATTTCAAATTTCTAAGTATACTTTTAACTTGGTACTCCGTAACCACGACCTTTCTCGTGGTACTTTAAATCTTCCAGGTCTTAACTTGGTACTTCATAACCACGACCTTTCTCGTGGTAATTTAATTTTCCAAGTCTTAACTTGGTATTTCGTAACCACGACCTTTCTCGTGGTAATTTAATTTCTCTCGAGATCGTGCTCGATACCTCGTAATAACAGGATTATACTCAAATAGTAGCTTTTATTTCAGCAGAATACTTTCAGAAACTGATCAACATTGTTTTCAAGGTGACTTGATATTCAGAACAATGCTTACTAGATGCACTTCATACATAGTACCTTTTTAGGTGATTTACATGTCAAGGGTTTGATAGGAGAACGCCATCTTTGTTCATGAGTTTGTAGGTGTCGGGTCTGACTTCGTGTTTCACGAGGTATGGTTCTTCCCAGTTTGGGGTCAGATTGTTTGCTTTTATATGCCTTGCCGTGCCTTCTATCTTTCGAAGTACCTAGTCCCCAATCTTTATTGGCCGCTTGAATATTTTTTTATCGTGGGCTCTTTTAGTCTTTTCTTTGAATGACTGTGACCTTAAGCGGCTTGTTATTCTCCTTTCCTCTAGCAAATCTAGCTCCATGCTTCTTCTTTCTTTGTTGGCATCCTTGTTGTACATCGATACTCTGGCTGTGGGCAATGCAACTTCGGCTGGTGCTACTACCTCAGAACCGTATACCAATGCATAAGTCATTTCTCCCGTGGGGCCCCTAGTCGAAGTGCGGATTGCCCATAGAGTGGGGTTCAGTTCGTCAGCCCATTTGTTGGATTTTCCTTCCAAATTTTTCCTTAGTGCCATTAACACTAATTTGTTGGCAGCTTCTGCCTGACCGTTCCCCTGGGGGTGTGCTACAGACGACTTCCAGTGCTTGATGTGCAACTTTTGGCATTCTACAGTGAACTTTGCTGAAAATTGGACTCCGTGATCCGTGATGACTACTCTGGGTATCCCGAAGCGACATAAGACATGTTCTCGGAAGAACTTAGAAACATTTTCCTCTATTGGATTTGTGAGGGATTTTGCTTCTATCCATTTTGAAAAATAATCCACCGCCACTACCAAGTATTCACATCCATTTCTTGTTTTCGGAAACTTCCCCATTAGATCCATACCCCACATGTTGAATGGCCAGGCTGCCACTACTGGGGTTTGTTCCACTGAGGGCAACTGTGGAATAGTTCTGAAAATTTGGCATGTCTCGCACTTTTTGACGTATTCTCTTGCATCTTCTCTGAGTGTTGGCTAGTAATATCCTTGGTTGATTACTCTTTCAGCCAGAGCTCGGGCCCCTGGATGTCCTCCACATGCTCCTTCGTGTATCTCAGCTAACAGGTTGTCGACTTGAGGTGGAGGGATGCAACGAAGTAAAGGTCTTGAAAAGGATCGCATGTACAATACGTCCTCATGGATTGTGTACCTCGCAGATTGCCTTTTGACTTGTTGAGCCCGAGTAGCATCATTCGGAAGGGTTCCATGTTGGATGGAGTTTTTTATTTCCTCATCCCAATTCTCCAAAGTAGGGCGTAGACATTGAATGAACTCCAGCTCTTGGATCTCAGTTGGTACCCTTTCTATAGGAATGCCCTCTTCGTTGGGTGTTTCTCCCGAGGCGATTTTTGCCAGCCTGTCTGCTTACTTATTATCCTTTCTGCTGATCAGGGACAGTAAGAAGGGAGAGAATTTGTCTCTCCATTTTCTCGCTTCGTCTACATAAGAATGTAAACCCTCTGATTGTACTGTATAGGTCCCCTGGACCTGATTCACTACCAATTGTGAGTCGTTGTATACCTTCAGTGCTCTGATGTTTGCCCCATGGGCCCATTTTAACCCATTCAACAGTGCTTCATATTCCGCCTAGTTGTTTGAGAGATTGGGCTTTAATTGGATGACCCGCATTTTTGTATATTCTTTGTTAGGTGAAGTCAAGACAAGCCCTGCCCTGACTCTACTGGAGTTGACTGCTCCATCGACTCTCAATTCCCATGGCTCTTTTGTATGTTCAGCCACCTCTAGGCTTGACTCCGTGTATGATCCTTCTGCGAGGAAGTCTGCCAAAGCCTGTGCTTTGATCGCTGTCATGGGTTTAGACGTGATTTCCTGCCCGCATAACTCGATAGACCACGCATCATTCTCCCGAATTGATCCAATTTATGAAAAACTTGTTTGAGTGGGGCATTGGTGTAGACCACAATAGGATGAGAATCGAAGTATGACCTTAGTTTCCGTGCAGAAATTACTAAGGCGTATGCTAACTTCTCAATATTAGAATACCTGGACTCCGCATCGTTCAGAACTTTGCTGATGAAGTATACGGGGTGCTGCTTTGTTCCTTCTTCCTTTATTAGTACTGATGCTACGATCACATCAGAGAAGGACAAGTATAGGCAGAGTGTCTCCCCAATGCTTCGAGGTCGTAGCAAGGGAAGATCTAAAAGATGATCTTTCAAATCTCTCCAAGAGCGCCTGCATTCCGGAGTCCAGACAAAGTCATTCTTCAAATTTTTCAGGGCTTTGAAGAAAGGGAGGCATCTTTCTGCCGATTTTGAGATAAATCGGCCTAGTGCGGCAATACAACCATTTAACCTTTGGATGTCTTTGACGTATCGGGGTTCGGTGAGTCGAGCTATAGCTTCTAATTTCTCTGAATTAGCTTCGATTCCCTGTTCTAATGTCATGAAGCCCAAAAATTTACCGGATTTTACTCCAAATGTGCATTTCGTCGGATTAAGTTTGATGTTGTACTTCGCCAAGTTGGAGAAGGTTTCCTCTAAGTCTTCCAGGTGTGAAGTGCCATGTTTGGTCTTAACCACCATATCGTCGACATACGCTTCTATGTTCCTTCCGATTTGGCTTCGGAGGATATGGTTCATCATTCGTTGGTACGTCGCTCCTGCATTCTTCAAGCCAAATGGCATAACATTGTAGCAATATATGGCCCCTGCAGCTCGGAACGAAGTATGTACCTGATCACTTGGCTTTATTTTTATCTGATGGTATCCTGAAAAGGCGTTCATGAAGCTTAGGTACTCGTACCCCGCTGTTGAATCTACCAGCGCGTCTATTCGAGGCAGTGGGTAACAGTCTTTGGGACAGGCTTTGTTGAGGTCAGTATAATCCACGCACATTCTCCATTTCCCTGTGGACTTCTTGACCATTACCACATTAGCAAGCCATGTGGGGTACTTTATCTCACGAATGAACCCTGCCTTCAAGAGTTTATTTACCTCCTCTTTCATGCCTTGTATTTTCTCCTCACCGAATTGCCTAGATTTCTGTTTTATTGGGCGGCAAGTCGGGCTTATGTTAAGTGCATGCTCGGCAATGGAGGTGTCAATGCCCGACATATCTTCTGTACACCAGGCAAAGCTATCTTGATGATCTTTTAAAAATTGGATGATATCTTGCCGAAGTTAATTTGGCATCTCCCTTCCAATTTTGATAAGTTGTTGAGGATAACTCGGATTTATCGACACTTCGTCAAACTCGCTTTATCAAGATACCTCGATGACAAGGTCGCAGATATGCTTTTCCATGATCCTTTGTATCCTCAGGTCGTGGTCCTCTGCCACCACATTGATGTTCCCGACTTTATCGGGAGAATACCTTTTTCTTTTTATTTTCATGATTTGTCCTAGCAAACTTCGTGGGTTGCTCTTCACAAAACCAACTCCTCGCGAAGTGTTGAACTTCACTTGTTGGTGGGAGGTGGAAATGACTAGGTCGAAAGCTGCGTGGAAAGGCGTCCCTACGATGATATTATAGGGGGATTCTAAGTCCACGACATAGAATTTAATTTCTTCAGTCCTTGCTTTGTCCCCTTCACCAAGGGTGACTTGTATTCTTACTGTTCCTTTAACCGGTACCTTGTGAGGTGTGAACCCTTCCAGTACCATTTTGCTAGTTTTGAGATGTTCTTCTTTCAAGCCCATTTCTTCGAAACATCTTAGGTACATAATGTTCCTCGTGGCTCCAGTATCTACCAGAACCCTTCTAACTATACATTTGTCAATCCCTTCTCTGGTCATCCGCATCTCGAGAACAATAGGATTGACTTTGGCTTTCTCATTACTTTCTAGATCCTCACTAGTGAAAGTAATGACTTCCTTTTGTTCGAATTCATACTTCGGGACGAGGTATGATTTGGTGAGGTTGTAGATCCTCTTCTTAATTCTCTTCACGGAGCTCAATTCCGGGTTAATCATGTTGATTACCCTTTCTCCCTTGTCTTTCTGCTGTTGCATACCAGCGATGTATTCTTTCAGGCATCCTTCTTGAATGAGCTTTTCAATGGCTCTCTTCAGTTGGAAGCATTCCTCCGTAGTGTGACCGTAGTCTCTGTGGAATCCACAGAACTTGGTCTTATCCCGCGTGGCAAACGACTGGGACTTCATCGGAGCAGGATCCCTTACTCCATACTTCTCCTTGATAACTGCAATCAGACTTTCCTTTGGAACATTCAAAGGTGTAAAAGTTTTGAATTTCTTACCTCGGTTTTTATCTCTTCGTTCGGAGAAATTCGAGGCCACGTCCTTTGGATGCTCGTGTTGTTTGTCTTTCCTCCTTATGGTGGATTCAAGTGCACTACTCTCCGCTAATGCTACTTTCCGAGCAACACTGAACATTTCTTCGATGGTCTCCGGCTTCCTCAGCTGAAGCTCGGTGTACAGCATCCTAGATCTAAATCCTCCTTCAAAGCAGGTGATGACAGTATCTTGGCTAATTCCTTCTATGTCATCATAGGTTTTCTTGAATCGCTCCAAGAAAGAGAGGAGAGTTTCATCCTCTTGTTGTTTGATATTAGCCAGGTCTCCTCTTGTTTTTGGTATGGTTCCTGCAGTGCTGAATTTGTCCAAGAACATTTTTTCTAATGTATACCAGGAGTCAATGGTACCTGCTTTGAGCGATGTGAACCAGGTCAGAGCTTGTTGGATAGCGTGCTCGGGAACGCTTTGCATAAAATGGCTTCGTCATTTGTGACTAGCCCCATGGCCGATTTGTAACGGCACACGTGTTCGAGGGGTCGGGATGACCCCGAGTACAGGACGAACTGCGGGATTTTGAGGCTTGGATCGGGGGAAACATTTTGAATCCACTTGGAGAAAGGTCCCAGCTCGATCGACCTGGATTTATGAACTTTAGTGGGATTTTTTCCTTTCTCGGGGCTATATTCAGGGGAACTCTTTCTGGCCCCTCTTTTATGAACAAGCTTAGAGGAATGATGACTTTTCCCTACTTCGCTGACTGCCTATTTTTTGCCCGTCCTTATTCCATGCCTCTCATCTTTCTTGGTGACTGTTCGCGTTCGTTGTGGAAGTTCCTAGGGATCTCGGGAAAATCTCGATGGAGGTAAATCTGCGCCGGCCTTCCTGAACTCAGCCCTCAACTTTAGCCATTGCCACGAGAGCTCTTGATCCTGCTTCAATTGTTCATTCTCTCGTTGCAATCGCTATAACTCCTTTTCTGTTTCCTCAATTATCTTAGAATTGAGTTGCTCCCTTAGATCTTGGGAACGTCGGGAAGCTTCTGGTTGCGGCCCCAATCTTTCCGAGATGGGACGACGACTGGAACTGGGTGAGGAAGAAGAGTGCGATATTCTCGTCCCAGTTCCTCGGACCGAGGATTGTCGAACGGTGCGTTCGTCTCCTAAGTGTCTAGACATGTTGGTTAGTGAAAATGAATTTTTGGGTTGTTTCCCAGTAACGGAACCAAACTGATTCTGCAAGAATCTGTCGAAGGGTAAAAAGGTAAATTGGGATGCCGGAAATTTAGGAAGCTTTATGATTGACTCGTAAAGGAGAGCTTTTGACTTGGTCAAGGTCAAAGAAACCGATACTTCGAGTAGCGGCTCTGGGGCGAAGTATAACTTCTGAAGCTGTACCTCGCGCTGTGTGACTCGCGATACTATACTTCTTCTATAGAGCGCCTGCAAAACAAGTAGGTTAAATGGGGAGTTTTGTATCCCGTGAACTCTCCGATGCTTAAGTCAATAGAGTGTATTTTTAGATATCTGGAAATTAGGAAAAAGTCCTTACCTCATGTTCAGATCTTTCTTTTATAGGAGTGTTAATAAGTTTACCTTTGGAGATTTTGGGCCGTTTTGACCGTTGTAGATAACGGGCTATAAATGTGGCCTTAAAAGAGGTAACGTCTGGCCTTGATGAGGCCCATTAATTTGTGTTTATGACGTCAGGTGAGATCAGGGACAGTTAAGGCGTGACGGAATTACCGTTCTGCCCTTGAGGTATTTTTCTGACTGTTCAATATATAAAATATATATTATATATGTATGAAGTTACCTACTTCACCTCTTATTTTTGAAAAAAAAGGAATAAGAAAGAACAAACACAAGGATAAGTTTGAATTAATTTGTTTACTTTGAAGGAGACTTTCCTTTTATTTGCTTACACCATAAACTTCAAAATAACATAATTTTGTTTTAGAAAAAGTAGTTATGTGTGTAATTAATTAAGTAGTTACGAAATCACATTTCTAGACAACATAATTCATGTAGTCAAACAATGTTGTTGGTTGGAGATGCATTATTCAATCATCATATGTATGAGTGTGTGTATATACATAAGAGAATGGAATTTTTTAAAATTATAATAAAAAAATGGGGTTTCTCGATCATCTTGTCAAGAAAACTCTTCTTACAATAACAATTGTATTGATGATTTCATCAACCTCATCATCAAAAGAAGAGAAAAATGATGTTTCTCCTCCATCAAACTCAAAGCATTGTCTATGGCCAACCAAGAAATATTATGTATTTCTAAGGAACAAACTTCCCCAAAACTCAAATCCATTAGTAGTTTATTGCGTATCAAAAGACGATGATTTGGGACAACATATCCTTTATTTGAATCAGCAGATTCAATGGCATTTCTGCGATAACATAAGAAATACTAGGTTTCGATGTTACTTTTGGTGGAATAATCAAAAAGCTATCATTGATGTTTTTAGTCAAAGTGTAGAACTCAAAAAACTTTGTTCAAATCATGAAGAAGGTAGTGATGTTTGTACTTGGGAGACTAGAGAAGATGGATTTTACCTCTCTACCCTTGATGGCTAAATGGGGATAATCAATTACTTTATCATATTTTCTTTTATATATATATTTCTATGTGTTTTGATATTACTAAATATAAATTATATATAAAATTAAATACTAACATTTCCCACATGGCAATTTTCTTTTTGGTAATATTATATTAAATAATTAAAAAACATATTGAAATAATAATCTTTTTGGTTATTCGGTTACATTTATTTAGTCAAACCAAGTATTAATTACTCCTTACTTTTTACTCTTTTTTTTAAAAAAAAAACTAATAACTTACAAGGCAATTGGCATTATTAATAATTATTGAATGAGATTTCTTACCATTCTTTCCTAATCTTTCATTTTAATTTCCATTTCCAATTCTTAAATATGTATATTCATTCCTCCGAAGAAGAAGAAAAAGAGAAAGAAAAAAGAAAATGGTGATGAAATATAGCAGTGTCATTGTCATATCCCTACTACTTCTTTTCATCACAATACCAACCACTTCTTCCGAATGTTTTGCTGGAAAAAAGAATATGTTCACGTAGCCGACAGATTCCCCACTGATTCAAAACCATTAACAATTCGTTGTCAGTCCAAAAACAACGATTTGGGATACAAAACCCTACGTCCAAATGAAGAATTCCAGTGGCATTTCTGCAGCAATGGATTTACTACTTTGTTCTTCTGTCACTTTTGGTGGAACGGTAAAGAATCAGTTTTCGATGTTTATAATCAAGATTTAGCATTTGATTGTGATAATAGGATTCCGGGACAAGGTGCTCATACATGCTATTGGGAAGCCAGACTAGATGGATTCTATCTTGCACTCATTGATGGTAGCTTTTCTAAACGTCACCATTGGAACTAATAAATTTATATATATATTTGTCTTACAAAATCTTTTATAAAGTGTCTTCTATGAATTTTATATATTTTGACAATATTATTTTATTAAAAATAAAAGATTATAAAATATGATGAAGAAAAAAAAGAAGACCTTATAGTTAAGAAAATAACTATTTGTAAAAGCATGAGAAGTAATTTCTTTGTGTTGGGAAAGCAAGAACACAGAAGAATCTGTTGTGCCCAAAATCAACACTTTTCCCACTTAAAAGAACCTGTGAGGAGCAACAAACAAACACTTCAAAGAACACCAAGCAACAAAATGATCAAAACAAAAAAATAAAACGATATGAGACACAAGATTTTAACGTGGAAAACCCTTTCAATGTGAAAGAGTAAAAAACTACGAGAACCAATTCCACTATCACCACGAGAGAGTACAAATACATAATACAACAGCACCACAATAATATCTAGCCTTTAACAATACTACGAAAGCACTAGAATCAAAACAGAGGACAAAAATTGCAATAAATCACCAAAAACCTGTAGCTTATCCGAAGCTCATAACTTGAGATTGAACCGTTGGAATTAGATCTTCACCGTTTATATTGAAGCTTCATGAGTCCTTAGACTTCTCCTAAATTTTCAGCTCAATCAGATAAGATTTGTACCTCCGATCGACCGAAAAACCAGACCTGCAATTTGGAGAAAAGTTGCAGCAGAAAAACCCTCTTCCTCTCACTCTCTCTCTCTCTCTCTTTTTCAATTAGGCCTTCACATACACACATAGTTGGAAGCCCAATAATCCCAACACTTTAATGTTACAAAAATTGTCCCTTTCTTAACTACTTTTTTCTTTTTCTTATTTGAGTCACAAAGACAATAAAAAGAATTTCCACTTCTTGGAAAAAAGCCTTGCATAAGTTGACCTGAAAACCAATGAAAGTTCACAAGTCTTCGCATAATCAATTTCTCTTTTCCATTCTTAACCCTTAAGTTTTCCTACTAAGATGACCCCAAGCATTGGAGATTTTTAATTTTTTTTAGGAAAAAAAAAAGTAAAGGTAAATTTAAAGTGAGAAATTCTTTCCACTTTCTTCAAAATAAATATTTATATAATATTAGTATAAATATATTAATTATTTTAAAATAATTTTTATCTAAGTAGTTAAATTTATAATTTTTTTAAGTCAATCTATTCAATTAGTAAATTGAATTAAATTTTTTTAACAGATTTATAAATATTTATATATTTTTTAATCATAAAATAAAGTGTGCTCAAAATAAAATAAAAGAGAAAATTCATTATTTGTGATGTCCAAGATGAAAAAGAATAAATACATAGATTTTGAAGCAATTTTGGTAATAGAAATCATAATCTTTATATTTACTTTTATATTATTTTATTATTCTTTATTATTTTTTTTAGGGTAAACTATCTCAAATGTATCTCTTAAATGTTAAAATCAAACTTTTGCACTTCAAAAATTTTTTTGTATGTCATTAACGTTTCAAAACGTCCCACTACATGCACCTCTGTTAAATCAAACCGTTAAGTCTTTAATTTTGCCGTTAGTCAACATTTTTTGTTCAGTCAGGGGCATTTTTGTCTAATTTTTCTTAATTTTTTTTTTTAAATTTTTTTTCTCTTTCTTCTTCCTCATTTTTCTCTCTTCCTTTTTTCTCTTTCCATTAATTTAATTTTTTTCTCAGTCTTCCTCTTTTCTCTCTCTCTTTTTCTTTTTTCTTTATCTCTCTTCCTTCTTTCTCTCTCCTTTTAATTTTAACTCCGAAACGACTAAATCATATGTGCACAGAACTGTAGTGTACACATTTGATGGAACTCCAAAACTAACCCTAGTTTTTGTAGGTAAAATAAAGCAGGTTTGAGCTTATCTCTTACGCTGGAAATTAGCAATCTAGGGCATTTGTTGATGACCTTTCTGAAATTTTCTTTGGGGACTCTTAGGTCATAAGTAAGGAAATTGAAAACAGTGATATCTGATGTCAAAACTTTAGGGCACACACCGAAAATCCTTCCCATGTCCTTTTGGTGTATGCCTTTTGATTCTAAAAATGTGACAATTTTTTTGAATTGAATTCAGAGAAGCTGTACGGAGATCTGGATTTAGGGATAATGCTTTACCTGAATCAACACCCATGATTTCCAAACAGAGGATTTTTTCCTTGAATTGTAAAGAAATGTTGGCATGAGTTGGTTGCCAAAGTGGGTGTTTATACAGAAGACTCTTTTTCTTGGGTTTTGATGCTTAAGAAATGTTCTGATTTTCTGGGCTTGAAGGTAAAGAAGAAGAAGAAGAAGAATAAGCAGAAGGTCTCTGAACATAGAAATATAGTGAAGAATGGAATATTGTTGCTGCTGGCATTGCAAAAGAACTGCTAAATTTTTTCAAATTTTTGTTTTGGTCATTTGTTTCTTTCTTTTCTTTCTTATTTGTTTCTTGGTGATTTGGAGAAAGAAAGAAGGAAGAGAGAAAAAAAAATTAAATTAATAGAGAGAGAAAGAAGGAAGAGAAAAAAAAATTAAAATAATGGAGAGAGAAAGAAGGAAGAGAGATAAAAAAATTAAATTAATGGAGAGAGAAAGAAGGAAGAGAGAAAAAAAAATTAAATTAATAGAGAGAGAAAGAAGGAAGAAAGAGAAAGAAAGAAGAAAAAGAGAGAGAGAAAAGGGGAAGAGAGAAAAAAAAAATTAAACTAATGGAGAGAGAAAGAAGGAAGAGAGAAAGAAGAGGAAGAAGAAGGAGAGAAAAAAGAATTTAAAAAAAATGAAAAAAAATATTAAGAAAAATTGGACAAAAATGTCCCTGACTGGAACACTGCCCAATAGTAAAAAAATATTGACTAACAGCAAAATTAAAGACTTAACGGTTTGACTTAACAGAGAGGTGCATGTAGTGGAATGTTTTGAAACGTTAATGACACTCTATGTACAAAAAATCTTTAAAGTGCAAAAGCTGAATTTTGACATTTAAGAGATGCATTTGAGATAATTTACTATCTCAAAATAAAATATATTGATTCTTTCCTTAGCGAGCTGAAGAGGGGTCTACTAGTTGTAGTAAAATTTGAAAATTACCAAAACTTCTCGGGAAAGAGTGGAAGGAAAGACTTGGAAACCAAGTCTTTAAAAATTCCACAAAATGAATCCTATAAAAACTTTCATGCAGTAGTAGTAGTAGGCACTCCTCCTAGTCTTCTTCTCCCTTCAACATCGCCTTTTCAGCTTCTTCCGTATCTCTCAAGAATTTCTATTCTCTGCTGATAACTTCCTTCTTCGATCCTCCAACTCTGTTTCTGACTAACGAAGGTTCAATTGGTTTTCTTCCTCAAACATTTTATTATTATTATTTTCCTTGCTGATTTGTAGAATGGAGAAGAATCGTAAGGATCATATTGAAGAGATACGTAGGGTGAAGTTCTCAATTGGTGGCGAACTGAATCCACTTACTGAGGATCTTCATCAAGCTGTGAAGAATCTCTCTGCTGAACTTTATACTAAGGATGTTCATTTCCTTATGGAACTTATTCAGGTTTTTTTTTTTTTCAGTAATTTTATTTGCTTTTTTGTTCATGAATTTACTGAAATTTTATATTTCGACTTCTTTCGATTTTGATTGTTATACTCGGATCTTTTTTTTTTTTTTTTTGCAAAATTTCGACTTTGAAATGTAGTAAAGTTTCTTCTCGAACTTGTGTCTACTGTTCTTGTATTTGCTTCATCTGTCTGTGTAAAAGCTTCAAGGTAAGTATCTAATATATAAATTTTGCTTTTCAAGAGATATTTGAAATGTTTTACCTTTGTTTGCTCTTCGATCTTTTATTAATTTATCATTCAATGAAAGGATTAGATCCTAAATATGGGGAACAGAATGTAGTGACTTCTTATGCGTTACCTTTAACATCACTCCAGAATGCAGAGGATAATCAGTATAAAGATGGGGTAAAGCCATCACTAGAGTTTGTGATAACTTCAAAGGACTTAACAGCTACTGGGGCATCAGCCACCCTGCTGATCTTCAACAATGAGATAGGGTTTTCTCCTAGGAACATTGAGTCTGTTTGTGGCGTTGGTCGCTCCACCAAGAAAGGCAAACGCGGAAGTGGATACATTGGTGAAAAAGGTAATGAATAGACTTATATTTATTTTTCTCCTATCAGTTCTGTTAATTTGTTTTTGCTTATATTGTCATCCATCATATAGACACAGAACATGATATTTGCTGCTATTTGAACTCAATAATGGTATTATTGGAAGCACAATATATTTTTCATTTAGTGGGTAAACTTGATGGATTGAGTATAGGAGCACATTCAGGAATTGATACAACTAACATGTGTGCAAAATGATTTTCAGGAATTGGATTCAAGAGTGTATTTCTGATTACTGCCCAACCATACATCTTTAGCAATGGCTATCAGATTAGATTCAATGAAGAGCCTTGTGCCGTGTGCAATCTTGGCTATATTGTGCCCGAGTGGGTTGAGGAGAACCCTACCCTTGCCGATTTAAAGCACATATATGGCTCTGATAAGAGCTTTCCAACAACTACTATAGTTCTTCCTCTGAAGCCAGATAAAGTGGAAACCGTGAAGCAGCAGCTTTCAAGCGTTCATCCTGAAGTTATTTTGTTTCTGACAAAGATAAAAGAGCTTTCTGTTAGGGAGGATAGTAAGGATTCAAAGAGCAGCACATTGACTGCAGTATCTATTTCAAGTGAGACCCAATTTACTACAAAGAAGGATATCGATGCTGAGTCTTTTGTGCTCCATCTTTCTGCTAATGAAAAAAGCAATCAGTATGAAGAATGTAGTTACCACATGTGGAGACAGAGGTTTCCAGTGAAGCCTGGGCATACGGCAGCCACAAGAATGGATGTAGATGAGTGGGTGATTACATTGGCATTTCCAAATGGAGATCGTCTTCACAGAGGAACAAGCTCACCAGGCATCTATGCGTTCCTTCCAACAGAGATGATTACTAACTTACCTTTTATAATACAAGCTGATTTTATTCTTGCATCGTCAAGGGAAACAATACTTCTTGATAAAGCATGGAACCAAGGTATTCTTGATTGTGTGCCTGAGGCTTTTGTCAAAGCATTTATTTCTCTTGTGAAAGCTAATGAAGATGCTCCAGTTTTTTGTCTGCCTCCTATGTTCAACTTCCTCCCAATAAAACCATCTCCTTATTCAGATCTTAATTCTGTTAGGGAGAGCATTAAACAGAAGCTGATGCATGAGAATATCATTCCATGCGAGTCATACACCAATCAGAGAATTTTCCAGAAACCTGGTCAAGTTGGTAGGCTGATGCCTGCCTTCTGGGATTTGTTGAAAAGGGGAAGAGATGGAGGGGTGTGTTTTCACAACATTTCCTCGCATGGAATCCATATTTTGAGTTCTGCATTTGACATGAGCAAGTATAGTGACATTTTAACATTTCTTGGCCTGAACTATGTTGATGTTGAATGGTATGCCAAATGCATCCGCAGTTCTAACTTCGTCTTGGGCGTATCAGAGGATTTATACGTTGACCTTCTATTATTTCTTGCGAAAAATTGGGAATCTTCATTTATGAAGTCTACCATGCTTCATATTCCTCTTCTAAAGTATGTTGTTGAGAATGGAACTGTGTCTTTATGCAGCTTATATGAGGCTTCCATGTTACTAGCAGCTAAGAAACATTGTCAAATCTCATGGATGATCGATTGGAACCAGGAATTCCGATGTCTAGGAGGTAAATATTTCTTGCCGAAGATTACTCAAGAGACAGTTCGGAAACACACTGAGCAGCATATAATATGGGATTGGCTTTTAAAGCAAATGAATGTGGGTGTTGTAGATATGTTTGGTTATGCTTCCCATCTTGCTAATTCCCCTACAATTGATCGGAAGCTTGTTCTTGGATATGCTCATTTCCTCCTGCATTCTTATCGAAAAGAATTCGTAACTGTAGGAGATGTTGATAGACTTTCTCCTATTATGCCCCTTATCAATAACTATAGAGAAGTTGTCCGTAATCGTAAAGGTATTCTTGTTCCTGCAAAAGGCAGTAGATGGTTACAGCTGATTGGTTCAAATCCATGGAGAAGAGAAGACTATGTTGAGCTATCAGAGGATTATATGGATTCAGGGAATTATGCTGGTTATTATACTGGTGAAAAAGAGCTTATGGAATTCCTTAAGAAATATGTTGGAGCACTGGACATACCCGATTTATCTCCTCCAGATTCTGTAATTCCTACTTATTTGAGCTGAGCTAACCAAGACAAATGCATTCTTGCTGTTAGATTGGATTCACAATCTTCAGCAGAGAAGGACTTGCCTGCCAATGAAGTTTCTAAGAAGCATAAAGGAAGGAAGTTGGATGAAGATATCTTTGAATGGAATTTCTGGATGTAGACCTCCCTCAAAATCTTTCCTACTGGAACCAAAATGGGAAAATCTTCTGCAGAATGAATCTATGCAGTTTGACATTCCTTTGATTGATCAGAAATTTTATGATTACAAGATCAAGGAGTATTATGACGTTTTACGAACCATTGGTGTGATGTTTGACTTTGGTGAAGCATGCCAGTACATTGGAAACAATCTTATGAGTATTGCAGAGTCATCAACTTTGACCAGAGGAAATGTTTTTTCCATACTTCGGTTTATCAAATTTCTTAGGGAAAGATTACTTCCTACTGACTTTTTCATCAAAAGCATAAATCACAGGAAATGGCTACGGACATCACGAGGTGACAAGCCACCTCTGGAGTGCGTCTTCTTCAGCGAGGAGTGGAAAGCAGCATCACAAATCAGTAACATTCCATTCCTTGATAAAGAATATTATGGTGAGAATATTCTTTCTTATAGGACAGAACTTGAGATTCTAGGCGTGGTATTTGGCTTCAACAAGAGTTATAAACTTGTTATTGATAACTTAAAAGCTCCAGAAACCTTGAGGTCCTTCACAGCTGAGGCAGTCCTTTTAGTGCTTCAGTGCATGAGACATTTACCTCCAGCACTGAAGCTTGTGAATGCTCTTAAAAACAACAACTTCCTTAAGACAGATAAAGGCTACCATGTTCCTGCAGAATGTTTTCTTTATGATCCCAACTTGGACTGTCTTCTTAAGGTTTTTAATTCTTTCCCGGTTATTGATCAAAATTTCTATGGCAATGGACTTAAGCATTTTGAAAGTGAGCTGTGCCAACTAGGAGTGCGGGTTGGCTTTGAAGAAATATCCAAAGAATTTGCCAGAGTCTTCAAGCAGCAAGCATCTCTCTCTAAAATTAACAAGAATAATGTGCTTTCATTGCTTGCATGCTACAGAAAACTGAAGCAACATCTGGTTTTCACCAAAGATTTCAAGAAATGTATCCATGAGCAGAAATGGTTAAGGACTCGTTTTGGAGACTTCAAATCACCAAAAGAATGCATCTTATTCGGCTCAGATTGGCAGTCAATCTCCTCAATTGCCATGTTGCCTTTCATTGATGACAGCAATAATTTCTATGGTAAGGAAATTCACGAGTACAAAGAGGAGCTTCAGAGTATGGGAGTGGTGGTTTCCTTCCGTTCTGGTGCAAGTTTTGTAGCTAAAGGCCTTCGATTACCTGAGGATTCAAGCAGCTTGGGACCAACTGTTGCATATGCATTGTTGGAATGCACCCGAACTATACAGGAACAGCATAATGAGGAATTACTAGCTACCTTAGTGGAGAAGGTTCAGAAAAAGTGGATCAAGACATATGATGGCTATAAGTCTCCCAAGGAGTGTTTGTTGTTTGGTTCTGATTGGGAGTCTATCTTACAAAAGGCAGATGGGCCATTCATTGATGAAACATTTTATGGTTCTAAAATTACTTGTTACATGAAGGAACTAAATACACTAGGTGTTGTTGTTGATGTTCAGAGTGCGTGTCCATTAGTTGCTGCAAATCTTGATCTCCATTCAGATTTTGACACTATAGTTCGTATATATACATACTTGGATCAATATGGATGGAAACCTACAAGTGTAGGTAGTAAGAGAATATGGATTCCTGGAGGAAATGATGATGGAGAATGGGTGAGCCCTGAAGAATGTGTGCTTCATGACAGGAATGGTCTCTTTGGTTTTCAATATAAGGTTCTGGACAAACACTACGAAATGAATGTTCTAAGCTTTTTCTCCAGGGTTCTGAAAGTAAAAGTTAATCCTTCTCTTGAGGATTACTGCAAGCTATGGCAGTCTTGGGAAGACTCTAATCACAGATTGTCAAACCCTGAATGTTGTGCTTTTTGGGGGTTTGTTCTAAAGCACTGGAGTTCGAAAACAGAAAAAACTGTCTCTGAGAAGTTGCAGAAAATCCCTGTTTATTCATCAGGGTGTGATGGAATTTTATTGTTTGACAAACATGATGTCTTTATTGCAGATGATCTTTATCTGAAGGATCTTTTCGAACAGTCTTCTTCTCGTCCTCTTTTTGTTTGGTTTCCACAGAAATCTTTGGAAGATGTGCCTAGAGCTAAATTGCTTGAAATTTATGCAAAAATTGGGGTGCCAACATTGTCTGAATCTGTGCAGAAGGAAAAACTCTCCGCAATTGATTCTGCTGTTAATATGAGGCAGGTTAATCAAAAAGAGATGTTTATTACGAGAGGGCTGTTTAAACTAGTGCTTGGATTTCTTGCTGTTCCATCACTAGAGATGGAAGCAAAAAAGAGACACGAAGCTGTAACATGCCTCTTGAGTTGTACTGTTTCTGAAACACTGGAACCAATCACTGTGGGATACAACCTCAAACTTTCTTCAGGAGATGTCTTGGACGTGAAAGGTCTCCAAATGATACGCTGGGATAAGCAGAATTCAAACATATTTTCGCAGAAGCTCGATAAGTCCGGCGGTGGTCAAAAGAATGTCCTCGAGTACGCTACAAATTTTGCTCAAGTAGTTTCCGAGGGACTATTGTGGGGCAAAGAAGATTACATACATGACCTGATTGAACTCATCAAATTAGGGTTCATGGTTGAATTCGATGAGGCAGCAATTGAGTTCTTGATGAAGACCAAAAACTTGGAGATATTTGTAGAGGACCAAGAGTTCCTCTCCTCTGCCTTTCCAAATCATTAGGTAAGTTTTTTCTTTTATTTATTTATTTAGTACTGGAAATGCTATTTTCCTTATTTATTGCAATAATCAATTTCTGGTGCTAACAAATTTATTTTATAGGTGATAATGGATACACAATACTGCCTTTGAAGGGTGATTCTTCTTTGAAGTGCATCTGGATGTTAATGCACTTTCACATTCATTTTCTAAGCAATCTTTATCTTTCTTATGAAGAATCATAAATCTTAGAAAATGTCTATTATTCTATTCTTATTATTTAGATATTTCAATTTGGACAATGGCAATGTATTTTATCATCTAATTAATAATATCTCCTTTTTCAAATTACACATTGTTGTTGATTATATATATAAAATATGTTATATGTAGGTATTTAATTATAAGATAAGAAGAAAAATAAAGCAAAATGGAGATGCATTGGAAGAAAAAATAATATATTATATATTATTAAATATATTTGAATAGTATAATAAAATAATTTTTGTTAAAGAAAAGATAAATCTTATAAATTTATTTTATAAGAGTTTAATGTGAACAAATATTTATAATTTGGGAATTTAATTTTTATATTATTAAAAATATTTAAATAATATAGTAATATAAATATTATTAATTTTTTTATTTAATACATCATTTAATATAATTTTTAATGAAAAAATTAATATTATAATATTTTTTATAATTTAGGATAATTTTATAAAAAATTAATTTAAAATATTATCATATATTTATAATTTGAGAATTTACTTTTTAACCGAAGGAAGGTTTTAAGATTACGAATGAGGGTTTACCACTTGAGTTTGCATACTTAGTATATATATATTCTTATATTTAGTATGGAGTCCTTTTTGTTTATATGATTTTGGATGTGTTAGTTTGTTGTGGTTTTATTGAAGTGGAGTTTGTTTTATTTTTAAACTTGAGATTTGATTGATATTATGTTAATAGATGAATGCAATTTATTGTTCTATGATTTGTTTTTGTGCTAGTTTGTTGTGGTTTTATTGAAATGGAGTTTGTTCTACCGCACAAATTCTCTGTTCAAATTATCTTTCTCAGACTCTATTTGTTTAACTTCCCAACGCTGTTATAGACTTCAATTCCTGATTCCTTTGGTATGCACATGTTCTGGTTGCTGAAATGCCTCAGTTATACTGCTGTCACTTCGTTGCATCCTTGCTGCACTGCTTCCCATTTCTTAATGTCATTTTCCGAAGGGTACAAAATGTAATGGTTCTGAATTATTTAATTGGAATTGTTAAATTCCTACTTCTCAATGTCATTGGTGGCTGAAAATGCACGTTCCTCTCTTTGTTTTGATTTCCTGCATTTATACAATTCTTAGGAATATCAGTCAATGAGGGTAATGTGAGAGAATTGGATTTTGTCAAACTGGATGAAGCGATTGTGATGAAGCTCCTTATCCTTGTTAATTGCTATTGGTAGAATACTAGTAGAGGAAGGTTGGATATGTCGAAAGAAGCCTTTTCACTCTGCTTTCAAAAGTTTTGTTATTCATGGTGTTCTACTAAACTCGATTACCAATTATTTGCGGATGTTCTGAAATCTTGTGCTGCTACATTAAATATTGACCTGGGGAAGGCTCTTCATAGTCAGTTAATAAAACTAGGCCTTGGTTCTTGCCACCTTGTTTCTAAAGGGATCCTTAACATGTATGCTAAATCTAAAGAATTTGATGATTGCCAGAAGTTCTTTTGTCAAACAGAGAATAGTGATACAGTCATGTGTAATATTGTCTTAACTGGTTTTGCTGGTTCTCGTCTTCATGATCAAGAAGCCATGAGTTGGTTTCATGAAATGCATGCTGTACAGGATCCCAAACCGAGTATTGTAACTCTTGCTATAATTCTTCCTGTTTGCACACGCTAGGGGGGATTGAGTTATGGAAAAAGTGTGCACTGTTACGCAACAGAAGCTGGGTTAGATTGTGTTACATTAGTTGGAAATTCTTTAGTATCCATGTATTCAAAATCTGGCATTGTCAAAGATGCATCTTCTGTTTTTTCTAGCATTCGTGAGAAGGATGTTGTTTCATGGAATGCTATGATTGCAGGTCTTTTAGAAAATGAACTCACAGATGAGGCAATTGGCATGTTCCAGCGAATGAATAAGTGCCATGATGCTGCACCAAATTATGCAACAATTGCAAATATTTTGCCTGTATGTGCTTCCATCAGGGGGAATAATGGTTATTATTATGGGAAAGAAATTCATTCCTACATCCTGAGACGAGCTGATTTGGCTGCAGAGATTACTGTTAGCAATGCTCTTTTGACCTTCTACTTAAGAGTTGGAAGAATGTGTGATGCAGAAACTTTATTCAACTGGATGGAATCAAGAGATGTAGTTTCCTGGAATTCAATAATTGCTGGATTTACTTCAGTTGGTCAATGGTTCAAGGCATTGGAGTTGTTCCATACATTTATTCACTTGGATAAAATCCAACTAGACTCTGTAACCCTTCTCTCTATTCTTCCTGCATATGGCAACTTAGGTGCTTTGCAGGGTGGGAAGCAGATCCATGGGTACATCATCCGTTGCAGTGTTCTTCATGCAGATACAGCTCTGCATAATGCCCTAATAAACTTCTATGCAAGATGTGACTGTATAGCAGGTGCACTAAATTCATTTTTGTGTACTCCTAAGAAAGACTTAATCTCTTGGAATTCCATACTGGATGCTTCGAGTGAAAGAAAACTTGAAACTCTATTTATCACCATTTTAAACTGGATGTTCAAGTCTGGGATAACACCTGACTCTGTTACTATATTGACAATGGTTCAATTTTTTATTGTCGTTGCCAGAGTTGATAAGGTCAAAGAAATTCATGCATTAACAATGAAATCTGTTCTTTCACTCAGAGATATTCAAGTTAGTAGCTGGAATGCACTTCTTGATGCATATGCTAAATGTGGCAATTTAGATTATGAATGTAAATTATTTGAGAATATACCTGAGAAGAAAAATGTGGTTACATTCAATTCAATAATATCAGGATATGTGAAATATAGTTCTCCATATGCAGCCGAAAATATATTCCAGAGGATGTCTGAGAGGGACCTTACTACTTGGAATCTCATGGTGAAAGTTTATGCTGAAAATAACTATCCTAGTCAAGCCCTTAAATTATTTATTGAGATGCAACATCATGGACTAAGACCAGATTCCATGAGTATTATGAGTCTACTTCCTTTGTGTGCCCAGATGGCTTCGGTCCACATGCTGAAACAGTGCCATGGTTATGTGGTTAGGGCTTGTTTTGAGAATATTCTTCTGGAAGGAGCTCTTGTGGATGTGTACTCAAGATGTGGAAATATAACTTCTTCTTATAACCAATTAGGTTTACGATGAAACCTAAAAATCGATCACTAATCCAAATTGATTATCTCTACAGGTGTAAAACTGAAAAGTAATGGTAGTAAGTGAGTGAGTTCAGTAGTTTCTTGTATAAAATTATTGACTTTAGAAATATAATAATATAGAGAAAACAAAATTGTTTCAAACACAAATAGAACCGGAAACACTAGTTCTTTCAAAGAGAGGAGGATGAGCAATTCACATTTCATTTGATGATTAGAGGCGAATTGAAAGCTAAGCAATGGATATTCTAAAGATTTCAGGGGGAAAATAGAGATGTCACCTACATTACCCATAATATGTGGAAGTATCAACTTATTCTCATAGAGTCATTCGATCTGAATACTACGTGAGGAACAAAAGGCAGATGACGAAACAGGAAGACCTAAGATGTAGAAGATCATAACATGAGTCATTCGGTTGGATTCATATATCCACCCATGATGATATAAGATTCATTTGTATAGATACATGTGTGTGGTGAGAAAATAATAGCAAAATAATGAAAAAACGCATTGTGAATGATGTTGACTTTTGGCTTTTTTTTTGATATCCCACATCGAAAGCTTAAGATAAGGGGAAGGGAGTTGGGGGTTATAAATTAACCCCCTCCTCCTCCCATTTGGATATCCCAATTTTTGTACCTCTCCTCCCACATTAATAAAACGAGTTGTTTGAGCAGTACTCGGAGATTAGGCCAATTCGGCTGAACTCCGTTATCAAAATTTTGTATAGTTCAATATTATTTGTCGGGCATTTTTGATAGTGTTGTGTCTAGTTCAATTTCTGAACTGGTTCATTTCACTAGTTGTGTTGTCGTAGTGGGAAAATTGTCCGATTTTCCCAACAAGTGGTATCAGAGCCAAAGGTTCGTCCTTGGGTTGTTGGTAAGTGTTATAATATTGAATACTATATTTTGAGTTTGTAATGGCAAAGATTCCGTCAGGGGCTTCAGGTTCCTCATCATCATGGTCGAGGTTCCAGAAATATTTGACGGTACTAGCCATTTTGGCATGTGGCAAGGAGAGGTCTTGGACTCTCTTTTCCAGCAGGGTCTTGATGTTGTTGTTGAAGAAAGGAAACTAGACGAGGTAGAAGACAAAGACTGGAGCATCATTAACCGGTTGGCATGTGGAACTATTCGATCCTGCCTGTCCAGAGAGCAGAAATATGCTTTAAAAAATGAGACTTCTGCACACAAACTGTGGAAGGCATTGGAGGACAAGTTTCTGAAAAAGAGTAGTCAGAACAAGCTCCTTATGAAGAAAAGATTGTTCCGATTTGATTACCAATCAGGTACTACAATGAATGAACACATCACTATGTTTAATCAATTAGTAGCAGACCTGTTGAATTTAGATGTGAAATTTGAGGATGAGGATCTGGCTTTGATGTTGTTATCATCTCTTCCCGATGAATTTGAACATTTGGAAATTACGTTACTTCACGGGAAAGAGAATATGTCGTTAGATGCTGTTTGTTCTGCTTTGTATAGTCATGAACTGAGAAAGCAAGATAAGATGAAATCAAAACATCGATATCAGAAGAAGCGTTGGTGGCAAGAGGTCGTCAGCAAAGCCAGACAAAGGGGAGAAGAGGAAGGTCCAAGTCCAAAGGCCGAGTCGTTGCCAAAGATGAGTGTGCTTTCTGTCATGAGAAAGGGCACTGGAAGAAAGACTGTCCAAAGCTGAAGAAGAAAGGGAAGACTCCACAAGATGCAAATATTGCAGAATGCAAAGGTGATGCTGAATCATATATCTCTTTGATTGTCTCGCCTTCAACATCATCACGTCCAGATGAGTGGATATTGGATTCAGGTTGTACCTATCATATGTGTCCCATTCGGGAATGGTTTTGTGAATTTTAGGAACTCGATGGTGGGGTTGTTTACATGGGTAATGATAATCCATGTAAAACAGCCGGGATAGGTTCAATCAAGCTGAGGAATCATGATGGATCCACCAGAATTCTGCGGGATGTGCGATACGTGCCAAAGTTGTAGAGGAATCTCATCTCATTGGGGGCTTTAGAATCTAAAGGCCTAGTTGTGACGATGCGAGATGGAGGTCTTAAAGCAACTTCAGGAGCACTAGTGATGTTGAAAGGTGTGAGAAAGAATAATCTGTATTACTACCAAGGTAGTACAGTAGTGGGGACAGTAGCAGCAGTAGCAACTTCAAGCACTAAAAAGGATGCTGAGGCAACGAAGCTGTGGCATATGCGATTGGGACATGCAGGTGAAAAGTCCTTGCAAATTCTTGCCAAGCAGGGATTGTTAAAAGGTACGAAGACTTGCAAACTTGAATTTTGTGAGCATTGTGTTCTTGGAAAACAACGAAGAGTGAAGTTTGGCACTGCAGTTCATAATACCAAGGGTATTCTGGATTATGTGCATTCAGATGTGTGGGGACCTACCAAGACTCCGTCCATCGGAGGTAGGCATTATTTTGTCACTTTTGTTGATGACTTTTCCAGGAGAGTTTGGGTGTTTACTATGAAGAATAAAGATGATGTTCTTGAAATTTTCCTTAAGTGGAAAGCTCAAGTTGAAAATCAGACAGGGAGGAAGATCAAAGTTCTCCGAACAAACAATGGAGGAGAATACAAGAGTGATCCATTCCTGAAGGTATGCTAAGACTGTGGCATAGTTCGGCACTTCACTGTCAGAAAAACACCGCAACAGAATGGGGTGTCGGAGCGTATGAACAAGACACTTGTGGAGAAAGTTTGTTGTATGTTGTCTAATGCTGGGTTATCCAGAAAATTTTGGGCTGAGGCTGTAACGTACGCTCAACATCTCGTCAATTGTTTGCCATCATCTGCTATAAATGGAAAAACTCCATTAGAGGTATGGTCCGGAAAACTTGCGACTGATTATGATTCTTTACATATTTTTTGTTCTATTGCATATTATCATGTGATTGAATCAAAGTTGGATCCCCGGGCAAAGAAGGCTCTATTCATGGGCTTCAATCCTAGAGTGAAGGGATATCGTCTATGGTGTCTTGAGGAAAAGAAGACGATTATTAGCAGAGATGTTACCTTTGATGAATCTGCCTTGTTAAACAAGGTAAATCCAGAAGGAATTATTAGTACTCCGCAGGAGGTGGAGTGTGCTCCGAAGCAGGTGGAGTTCGAGCAGACAGTGGTGATCCCAACACGAAGCACCGCCAGTGACTCTACTATGACAGAAGAAGAGTCAGATGAAGAAGAGGTTCTTACCCAAGAACCTCAACAGCAATCGATGCCAATTGCAATTAGAAGGCAGAGAAGAGACATTCAGAAGCCTGCTCGTTTCTCTGATATGGTAGCTTATGCACTTCTAGTTGTTGATGACATTCCATCCACCTACCCGGAAGCCATTCTAAGTTCAGAAAGTGGAAGTTGGGCAGGTGTAATGGAAGAAGAAATGCACTCTCTCATGAAGAATAGAACCTGGAAGCTGACACAACTACCGAAAGGCAAGAAGGCAATTGGGTGCAAATGGGTATTTGCAAAGAAAGAAGGATTTCCTAACAAAGAAGACGTCCGCTACAAGGCAAGGTTGGTGGCTAAAGGCTATGCTCAGAGGGAGGGAATTGATTATAATGAGATATTTTCTCCAGTTGTTAAACATTCCTCCATTAGAATTTTGTTGGCCTTGGTAGCACAGTTGAATTTGGAGCTAACTCAACTTGATGTGAAGATCGCGTTCCTACACGGTGATTTGAAGGAGGAAATCTATATGACTCAGCCAGATGGATACAGGGTTGCTGGTAAAGAAGATTAGGTTCGTAAACTTAGCAAATCATTGTATGGACTCAAAAAATCTCCTAGACAGTGGTTGATAACTCTAAAATAATAGAGTCATTCACGTCCAATTTGCCACGTTTTATTTGGGAATTAACTGAATTTATTTGGAAAATGGAATGAAAATGTGTTGATCTGATATTTTCTCTCTTTTTACCTAAAAATGTGAATTTATTGTTAAAAGTCAATTTAATTGAATTAATTTTCAAATGTGGTCGAGTTGTATGTATTTATTTTTATTTGGGAATTCATTTGATTTGATTTATTGTGACAAGGGTAAAAAGAGAATAAAAATTCAGTTGTATTAATTCAGCCATTTTCTTTATAATTGTTTTATTTGAAACGTGGCAGAAAAAAATACAAGAAAATTCAGAAAGCATCTGCAATTCTGCTGCTGATCCTGCAGCATCAGAAGAAAAAGACAAGAATTTCAGAAAGCAGCTGGAAGTCTGTAAAAGAACCTGCGGCAGTGAGAAGAAAAAGACAAAAACTCTGCTGAAGATCCTGCGGCAGTCAGAAGAAAAAGACAAAGACTTCAGCTGGAATTCTACTGAAAATGCTGCAGCAGCTGATGAAAAAGACAAAGAGCACAGAAAGCAGCAGGAGTTCAGCTGCAAATGTTGCGGCAAACAGAGGAAAAAGATAAAAGACTTCAGAAGGCAGCTGGAATTTATTCAATTATTTGCTGGAATTTTTGGAGAAAATTCCAGAATTATGGACAGATGGCAGCTTGACAATGGCTCTCGGTACACAAAGAGGCTCTATATATATGAGAAAAACCGAGAGGAATAGTTTGGCTAGGCTAGGTTAGTTTTGGCGAGTTTTGTTGTTAGTTTAGTTTGGCTTTTGGCCATTTTATCATTTTAGAGAGTTTGGTTTTCTTCTTAGTTTTCTTAGATAGTTCAGTAGTCTGTCGATAGGATAGTTTAGTTTCTTTTTTTTAGGTTTAGATTAACTTTTAGGAGGGAAAAACCCAAGAGTGAGCAGGGTGACTTGCTGAAGCATTCATCAACTGAGCAGTAGAGACGCATCAGCATCAAGCAGAGGAGACGAAGGGCAGCAGTACGTTGATTAAACTTGATTTGGGCAGTAGGGTGATCTCCGACCCAGAGTAATCCTCTCTCCATTTCTTCAATTTATTACTGTTTTGTAATTAAATGTTCTTTGTAATATGAGAATGTTTACATGGGTTCAAGGATTGATTAAAAATGTTTTGGAAGTGATATGTTTTCCGTCTTGGGATTGACTCCGTTGATTGGTGTCACTATGGACCTAGGAACTGTTTTTCCTATTACGTTGATCCTTGTCTTTCATGATTCATTTCAGTAAAATATATATTTTTAACCTGAAGATGCTGTGGTGTAGTTAAATATGAGCATGTTGAATACACTGTTTTGATTATGATGACGAGTATGCTGTAACATTGCTTTCTGTTTTTATGTTTGGTGCTTGTATGGGGCGATGCTTGGTTTATTCATATAATTACATTAAACTGATTTAACATCACTTGCAGTTACGACTGTCCAATGTATGAATCAAGCTAGTGTCTGGCCTTCTAGTGGAGGGGAGCTAGTGGACGTGATAATTATGTGGCGCTAGATTGAGACTGCGGAAGTGGTAAGACACGAGAGTGCACTCAATATTGCAGTGGAAATGACCAAATTCACTGACTAGCGTTGCGCTAGGTCAACGGTACTTCGTACTCCATGAGACGATGTTATCCGGGATCTAGACTAATAGATCAAGTAGTCTGGGTAGAACCAGACATGTTGTAGCATTGATATGGAAACTGAAAGCATGCTCTGTATATTTAGATTCATCTCTGGTTTGTACTTACATTTTTGGCGTGAATGCCGCAGCATTGTATTACCTGCAGTACTCTTGTGGTTATTTCCAGTAGGCTAACCCTTAACTGTTAGTTTAGTTAGGAGTAGGATTGCCGTAGCATTCAACCACTCGCCATTCATCATTCATCATTCTTTATTCTTTTATTCTTCATGATTCATTATTCTTTATTCTTTTATTCTTTTAACCATTTGTATAATCGTATTTGCATTTGTAATTAGCATACAAAGTCCCTGTGGGATCGATAATCTTGTACTTAGGTACATATATTACTTGTTGACCGGTGTATACTTGCACTTGTTAAGATTGCGTTGATTTATTCTATTTTCTTATATTTACAAATTGTGACACACGCACACAACGCAACAGTGGTACAAACGATTCGATAGGTTCATGAAGGGTCATAAGTACAAGAGGAGCAAATACGATCATTGTGTGTATTTGCGCAGACTTCAAGACGATTCCTACATCTACTTACTCTTATATGTTGATGATATGCTGATTGCAGCAAAGAGCCAAGTTGAAATTGACAAATTGAAGGCTCAATTAAGTAAAGAGTTCGAGATGAAGGATTTGGGAGAAGCCAAGAAGATTCTCGGCATGGAGATAAGCAGGGACAGGGAGAGGGGCAAACTTTGGCTGTCACAGAAGCAGTATTTGCAGAAGATATTACAACATTTTGGTGTGCACGTAGATACAAAAACTGTAAGTACCCCACTTGCTCCTCATTTGAAACTGAGTAGTCGTTTATCTCCATCAACTGATGAAGAACGAGAATACATGGTGAAAGTCCTGTATGCAAACACAGTTGGAAGCTTGATGTATGCAATGGTGTGTACGAGATCATATATTTCACAAGCTGTTAGTGTTGTTAGTAGGTACATGCATGATCCTGGCAAGGGTCATTGGCTAGCTGTGAAATGGATTCTTAGGTACCTTCAAAGTACCACAGATGTTGGATTGGCATTCGAGCGGGATGAATCACTTGGTAAATGCATAGTTGGATATTGTGATTCTGATTATGCAGGAGATTTGGATAAGCGACGATCTACAACTAGCTATTTGTTCACTTTAGCAAAAGCGCCAGTTAGCTGGAAGTCTACTTGCAGTCAACAGTAGCTTTGTCTACAACAGAGGCAGAGTATATGGCGGTTACAGAGGCTGTGAAGGAAGCAATTTGGCTTCACGGGTTGCTTGAAGACTTGGGAGTTGGTCAGAAATAACTTGAGGTATATTCTGACAGTTAGAGTGTTATTCATTTAGCAAAGAATCACAGACGAAGCACATTGACGTTCGCTATCATTTTGTGCTGGAAATTCTCGAAGAAGAGGAGATACTACTCCTGAAGATTCATACTACGGAGAATCCTGCAGATATGCTAACCAAGGTAGTTACAAGGACCAAGTTTGAACACTGTTTGAACTTGGTTAACATCTTGTATATTTGAGTTGGCGTCTCATGGTGCCAAATTGGAAGTACCGCGAAGACTGTTTTTTATTTGTTTATTTTTTGTGGAGAAGATTTGTATTTGGTGGGACTTAAAATTAAGCCAAGGTGGAGATTTGTTGACTTTTGCCTTTTTTTTTTTTGATATCCCACATCGAAAGCTTAAGATAAAGGGAAGGGAGTTGGGGGTTATAAATTAACCCCCTCCTCCTCCCATTTGGATATCCTAATTTTTGTACCTCTCCTCCCACATTAATAAAACGAGCTGTTTGAGCGGTACTCGAAGATTAAGTTAATTCGGCTGAACTCCGTTATCAAAATTTTGTATAGTTCAATATTATTTGTCGGACATTTTTGATAGTGTTGTGTCTAGTTCAACTTCTGAACTGGTTCATTTCACTAGTTGTGTTGTCGTAGTGGGAAAATTGTCCGATTTTTCCAACAAATGCTATACAAAGTGAAGATTAATTATAAAAAAAAATTTATAAAACCCGATCCAACAAAATCTCAAATAATTATATATATAAAATATATATGTATGAAGTTACCTACTTCACCTCTTATTTTTTGAAAAAAACGGAATAAGAAAGAACAAACACAAGGATAAGTTTGAATTAATTTGTTTACTTTGAAGGAGACTTTTCTTTTATTTGCTTACATCATAAACTTCAAAATAACAAAATTTTGAAGATAAAAGAAAATAAGTGGACAAGGTAAGGGTGAATTTGGTAAGAATTTTGTTTTAGAAAAAGTAGTTATGTGTGTAATTAATTAGGTAGTTGCATTATTCAATCATCATATGTATGTGTGTGTGTGTATATATATATATATATATATATATATATATAAGAGCATGAAATTTTTTAAAATTATAATAAAAAAAAATGGGGTTTCTCGATCATCTTGTCAAGAAAACTCTTCTTACAATAACAATTGTATTGATGATTTCATCAACTTCATCATCAAAAGAAGAGAAAAATGATGTTTCTCCTCCATCAAACTCAAAGCATTGTCTATGGCCAACCAAGAAATATTATGTATTTCTAAGGAACAAACTTCCCAAAAACTCAAATCCATTAGTAGTTCATTGTGTATCAAAAGACGATGATTTGGGACAACATACCCTTTATTTGAATCAACAGATTCAATGGTATTTCTGCGATAACATTAGAAATACTAGGTTTCGATGTTACTTTTGGTGGAATAATCAAAAAACTATTATTGATGTTTTTAGTCAGAGTGTAGAACTCAACAAACTTTGTTCTAATCATGAAGAAGGTAGTGATGTTTGTACTTGGGAGACTAGAGAAGACGGATTTTACCTCTCTACCCTTGATGGCTTCAAATTGTATGGAAAATGGGGATAATCAATTACTTTATCATAGTTTCTTTTTTATATATATCTATGTGTTTTGATATTACTAAATATAAATTATATATAAAATTAAATACTAACATTTCCCACATGGCAATTTTCTTTTTGGTAATATTATATTAAATAATTAAAAAACATATTGAAATAATAATCTTTTTGGTTATTCGGTTACATTTATTTAGTCAAACCAGGTATTAATTACTCCCTACTTTTCACTCTTTTTTTTTTAAATAATAATAACTTACAAGGCAATTGGCATTATTAAGAATTATTGAATGAGATTTCTTACCATTCTTTCCTAATCTTTCATTTTAATTTCCATTTCCAATTCTTAAATATGTATATTCATTCCTCTGAAGAAGAAGAAGAAGAAGAAGAAAAAGAAAAAGAAAATGGTGATGAAATATAGCAGTGTCATAGTCATATCCCTACTACTTCTTTTCATCATAATACCAACCACTTCTTCCGAATGTTTTGCTGGCAAATACTATGTTCACGTAGCCGACAGACTCCCCACTGATTCAAAACCATTAACAATTCGTTGTCAGTCCAAAAACAACGATTTGGGATACAAAACCCTACGTCCAAATGAAGAATTCCAGTGGCATTTCTGCAGCAATGGATTTACTACTTTGTTCTTCTGTCACTTTTGGTGGAATGGTAAAGAATCTGTTTTCGATGTTTATAATCAAGATTTAGCATTTGATTGTGATAATAGGATTCCGGGACAAGGTGCTCATACATGCTATTGGGAAGCCAGACTAGATGGATTCTATCTTGCACTCATTGATGGTAGCTTTTCTAAACGTCACCATTGGAACTAATAAATTTATATATATATTTGTCTTACAAAATCTTTTATAAAGCGTCTTCTATGAATTTTATATATTTTGACAATATTATTTTATTAAAAATAAAAGATTATAAAATATGATGAAGAAAAAAAAGAAGACCTTATAGTTAAGAAAATAACTATTTGTAAAAGTATGAGAAGTAACTTCTTTGTGTTGGAAAAGCAAGAACACAGAAGAATGTGTTGTGCCCAAGATCAACACTTTTCCTACTTAAAAGAACCTGTGAGGAGCAACAAACAAACACTCCAAAGAACACCAAGCAACAAAATGATCCAAACAAGAAAATAAAACGATACGAGACACAAAAGTTTAACGTGAAAAACCCTTTCAACGTGAAAGAGTAAAAAATCACGAGACCCTTTGGTCTAACCAATTCCACTATCACCACGAGAGAGTATAAATGCACAATACAGCAGCACCACAATGATATCTAGACTTTAACAATACTACGAAAGCACTAAAATCAAAATAGAGGACAAAAATTGCAATAAATCACCAAAAACCTGTAGCTGATCTGAAGCTCATAACTCGAGATTGAACCATTGGAAATCGATCTCCACCGTTCAGATTGAAGCTTCACGAGTCCTTAGACTTCTCCTAAAATTGCAGTTCGATCAGACAAGATTTATAACTCTGATCGACCGAAAAACCAGACCTACGATTTGGAGAAAAAGTTGTAGTAGAAAACCCTCTTCCTCTCACTCTCTCTCTCTCTCTCATTTTCAATTAGACCTTCACATTAGGACACACACATAGTTGGGAGTCCAATAATCCCAACACTTTGATGTTACAAAAATTGTCCCTTTCTTGACTACTTTTTTTCTTTTTCTTATTTGAGTTACAAAGACAATAAAAAGAATTTCCACTTCTTGGAAAAAAGCCTTGCATGAGTTGACCTGAAAACCAATGAAAGTTCACAAGTCTTCGCATAATCAATTTCTCTTTTCCATTCTTAACCCTTAAGTTTTCCTACTAAGATGACCCCAAGCATTGGAGATTTTTAATTTTTTTTAGGAAAAAAAAAAAAAAGTAAAGGTAAACTTAAAGTGAGAAATTCTTTCCACTTTCTTCAAAATAAATATTTATATAATATTAGTATAAATATATTAATTATTTAAAAACAATTTTTATCTAAGTAGTAAAATTTATAAATTTTTTTAAGTCAATCTATTCAATTAGTAATTGAATTAAATTTTTTTAACAGATTTATAAATATCTATATATTTTTTAATCATAAAATAAAGTGTGCTCAAAATAAAATAAAAGAGAAAATTCATTATTTGTGATGTCCAAGATGAAAAAGAATAAATACATAGATTTTGAAGCAATTTTGGTAATAGAAATCATAATCTTTATATTTACTTTTATATTATTTTATTATTCTCTACTTTTTTTTTTTTAATATATTGATTCTTTGCTTAGCGAGCTGAAGAGGGGTCTACTAGTTGTAGTAAATTTTGAAAATTGCCAAAACTTCTCGGGAAAGAGTGGAAAGAAAGACTTGGAAACCAAGTCTTTAAAAATTCCACAAAATGAATCTATAAAAACTTTCATGCAGTAGCAGTAGTAGTAGTGGTAGTAGGCACTCCTCCTAGTCTTCTTCTCCCTTCAACATTCTCCTTTTCTGCTTCTTCCGTATCTTTCAAGAATTTCTACTCTCTGCTGATAACTTCCTTCTTAGATCCTCCAACTCTGTTTCTTACTAACGAAGGTTCAATTGGTTTTCTTCCTCAAACATTTTATTATTATTATTATTGTTATTTTCCTTGCTGATTTGTAGAATGGAGAAGAATCCTAAGGATCATATTGAAGAGATACGTAGGGCGAAGTTCTCAATTGGTGGCGAACTGAATCCACTTACTGAGGATCTTCATCAAGCTGTGAAGAATCTCTCTGCTGAACTTTATACTAAGGATGTTCATTTCCTTATGGAACTTATTCAGGTTTTTTTATTTTTTTTTTCAGTAATTTTGTTTGCTTTTTTGTTCATGAATTTACTGAAATTTCATATTTCGACTTCTTTTCGATTTTCATTGTTATACTCGGATCTTTTTATTTTTTTTGCAAAATTTCGACTTTGAAATGTAATAAAGTTTCTTCTCGAACTTGTGTCTACTGTTCTTGTATTTGCTTCGTCTGTCTGTGTAAAAGCTTCAAGGTAAATATCTAATATATAAATTTTGCTTGTCAAGAGGATATTTGAAATGTTTTACCTTTGTTTGCTCTTTGATCTTTTATTAATTTATCATTCAATGAAAGGATTAGATCCTAAATATGGGGAACAGAATGTAGTGACTTCTTATGCGTTACCTTTAATATCACTCCAGAATACTTCTTATGCGTTACCTTTAATATCACTCCAGAATGCAGAGGATAATCAGTATAAAGATGGGGTAAAGCCATCACTAGAGTTTGTGATAACTTCAAAGGACTTAACAGCTACTGGGGCATCAGCCACCCTGCTGATCTTCAACAATGAGATAGGGTTTTCTCCTAAGAACACTTCTCTAGATTCTGATGCAAACAACGATAAGTTCATAAAAAGATTTGTTCTGTCTCAAGAAGAAATACTCTCAGAAGATGAGAGTAAGAAGATGTCTGACTCTGAAGCAGAATCTATGTCTGAATCCATTTCAGAACAATCAGAACTAGACTCATATGAGCATGTCCCACAAGTGCCTACATTCATGGCTGATCCATCATCATCGACACAATATCCATCATACCCTGCTGGAGAGGCACAGCCTCCGGATGACGATCCTATCCTCAGTGATACAGAGGTAAATGAACCTAACAGAACCACTTATCTCAATCCTGATCATGGCACTGCCAAGCCTACTGCAGGTCCTTGGTTCACCTTCGATGATGTCCCGATCCAAAAGAGAAGAGAAAAACTACAATCCTTTGCAGCTTGGATCGATGTACAGAGGACAAAGGAGACCAATACCCGAAGTATTCTCAAGGAGTTTTGCTCTAGATTCTCTGGAGCACTCAGAGAATGGTTCGTGTTTGGGTGAATACAGACAACAAATGGCATACGGATGGTCAGTGGATGAAATATTAGGAACTCTACACCAAGAGTTCATCGGAGATTATAAGCTCCACCAAAAGATGGCACAACAGAAGTTTTACGACATAAAATGTTGCTCTCTGAACAGGAAAGATTTAGATTTCCATTTCAAAAGAATGGAAGAATTATACTACATCCTGAACGGGTAGAATGATCCAAACATGAAACAGGTATTCATCACCTCCCTTCCTGAAGAGATTCAACCAGAGCTCTACCGAGTGATACAGGGGCTAAACAAGAATGTCAACTCAATGACGTTAGGAGAGATCCATCAGATGACTATAACTGCAATCGACAAACTCTACGAACAACAGAACATGTTCGAATCCCTGATGGAGAACAAAAAGAAGATGAAAAAGGCATGTTCGAAAAAACACTTGGCAATCAAATGTACTGAAAAGGAGAGATGCCATTGTCCTAAGCTGGGGAAGAAAAAAGGAAAAATCTTTCGCAAAGAATACAAAGAAAAACCTAAAGGTTATAAGAAGAAGTTGAGATTCTTCAAGAAGAAGCCCTTCAGAAATCGGAAAACAGACAGATGCTACATCTGCAAAAGGAAGGGGCACTTTGCTAAAGATTGCCCACAGAACAAAGAAAAATCTGCCCTACTTGTTCAAACAGTTTTGACTTGCACTGAACATACAGACCTTGACAACACTGACATCGAGTCTATCTTTACCGAAGAAGAAGAAGAAACAGAAAAAACTCTGTTTGCAGTACAAGACGATTTAACTTCGAAATCCGATACAGATGAGTCAACAGATACCATTCCCATCCTCCAAAGCGAAAGGCTTACTCAAGAGGTAATTCCCTCACCTCATGTGGTTGTCCATATTTTACCATCTAAATATGACAGACCGATCAAAGCCATTGGATTCATGGACACTGGAGCGAAAAAGTCAATGATCAACCCCGATATCCTTCCAAAGTCGATGTGGACAGAGCATACAGAGTACTTCCAAGCAGCAGATGGCCAAAGGTTCGAGACCAAGCTCATCACCAAACAGCCAATTGGAATACAGTTCTTTCCTGACTGTATTATTTGGTCAAGAGTTATTGGGAGCAAGCTGCATGGAAAAGACCTCCTTATTGGGTTTGACCTCTATCATCATGCAAAAAGTTGACCATCTTACCGAGAGGTTTGAAATTCAAAAGGTTATTCCAACCATATACCTCGATGCAGAAGATTTATTCATTGGTAGGTAATACAATGGATGCTTTCGGAGAAATCATGCTAGACTTCAAACGGGCTTGTGTAGAGTCTCACGAAGACTTCAAACATCCTAAGCCTTTATGGAAGAACAAGGACTTCTTCATCACCTTGCCCTTCAATAAGAATGAAGATATAAATCTAACAAAGGCTACTCATCCAGGTATGACTCATGAAGACGAAAGTCTAGCCCAACAGGAATGTGCACAGTTGCTGAAACTTGGGTTGATCGAGTCAACCACCTCAAATTGGGCTTGCCAGGCCTTTTATGTCAATAAAAGGGCTGAAGTAAAGAGAGACAAGAAGAGGTTAGTAATCGATTACAAACCACTTAATCATTTTCTTGTTGACGATAAGTTCCCTTTGCCAAGGCCTCAGAGTTTATTTGCACATTTACCCGAAGCCTGATGGTTTTCAAAGTTCGATTTAAAAGCAGGATTTTGGCAGTTAGGCATCCAACCTGAAGAAAGATACAAGACAACTTTCTGCATACCGAAAGCCCAATAGCAATGGACAGTAATGCCCTTTGGGCTCAAAGTGGCTCCATCTCTATTCCAGAAAGCAATGACTCGGATCTTCGAGCCCTTGTTTCCAAATGTCCTAATATACATCGACGATATTCTACTATTTTTAAGGACATACCGAGCCATCTACAACTGTTACAAAGGTTCTTCGAGATCGTCGCTCAACATGGAATCATGTTGTCAGAAAAGAAAAGCTTCATCGGACAGAACCAGGTAGAATTCCTTGGAATGAGATTTGCTGATGGTCAATACCACCCTGGTCCACATATTGCAGAGGAATTATTAAAATTCCCAGACCAACTCACCACAAAGGAGATTCAGCAGTTTTTGGGCATTGTTAATTATCTCAAAGACTTTATACCGCAGAGCTCGACGTTCACAAGTCCTTTATCAAGAATGCTCAGAAAAAATCTAAAACCATGGACTCAAGAACAAGCAGATGTTGTTCAGTATCTGAAGAAAGTATGTCAATCCCTTCCACCTTTAAAACTTCCTGGAGATGGTTCAAGAATCATGCAGACAGACGCAAGCGATGAATATTGGGGTGCAATCTTGCTAGAAAAGGTCAAGGACAAAGAATATTTTTGTGGACATGCAAGTGGCCAATTCAAGGAATCAGAAAAACACTACCATACTGTTTACAAAGAGATATTGGCAATCAAGTATGGGATCAAGAAGTTCGAGTTCCACCTGATAGGGCACGGGTTTCTGATAAGAATGGACAACTCCTCATTCCCTCGGATTATGGAGTTCAAGAACAAAGGACTACCAGAAGCCCAACTCCTCAGACTAAAGGATTGGTTTTCAAAATACCAGTTCAGGGTCCAACACATCAAAGGTAAGTCCAATACTATTCCTAACTTACTTTCTAGACCACCTAAAGCCCAAACACACCCGGTCCATCTTATTACCAAGTCCATTCCTTTAATCCTTATGTTCGACCCAGTTACTCAATACCCAAAAATACCTGAATTTCCTACCCAAGCTCCGAAATTCAATAGTACCCAAGAAATTTGTGTCTGGGCCAGAAACCACATTTTTTATTATCAGTTCAAAATGGTCCTAGGGGCGGGTCATCCTGTAGAACAGTGTAAGTTTTACCCTGACTACGTTTTTCTCCCTCTCATGAGATACGAAAACCTATCACTTTCTTGGAACGGATACTGGTACCATTGGTGTCTAGGAACTACTTGCTGGTATGCTTTGGAAATTAATTTACAAAGCTTAATATCTGCCATGGCATACACTCCTATATCTACTGCTATGTATCATACTAAGAAGTTCAACTTGCTCAATTTAATATATGGATATTGGAATCGGCGGGAATGGATTTCTTATCTAGTAAAGAGAAATAAGATATTTTACGAGACACATGAGGACACAGAGAAACCTTATATTGCATTAGTTCTTAATCGTCCTTATTGAAAATTGGATATGTTTGACTCCTTCAAAGCTATGGCATATTGCTACGAATACAACATCACAAATGGTGGACTGGATGAAGATCAAAGAGTTGCTCTTTTCAGATATCTTTGTGAAAAGAACCTGGTTAATCCTGACCCATGGGAAAATTTCACCTCTAGTCTACAAGTATTTACCGATGAAATGATTGAAGATGAGTATTTCTGTAATACTCTGGAAAGAATGAATCAACAGAGGAATTATGAGCGTGCCAGTGGTTCACGGGTTCCTTAGCACCGAAGTTTCGTCCTGGTGAGTTGTGACGCTAAAAGCACCAAGCATGCTTATCCCTTAGTACAATAATGCATGCTTTGTCAGAGTCTTTGTTGGTATGCTTTACTTTTACTTTTACTTTTTATCTTATCTCCCACTTTGTCAAAAGTGGCGGCTTGCTTTAAGTTACTTCACCACCATTATTGAAGACTGAGTGGTGAAGTAACTTAAAGCAAGCCGCCACTTTTGACAAAGTGGGAGATAAGATAAAAAGTAAAAGTAAAAGTAAAGCATACCAACAAAGACTCTGAAAAAGCATGCATTATTGTACTAAGGGATAAGCATGCTTGGTGCTTTTAGCGTCACAACTCACCAGGACGAAACTTCGGTGCTAAGGAACCCGTGAACCACTGGCACGTTCATAATTCCTCTGTTGATTCATTCTTTCCAGAGTATTACAGAAATACTCATCTTCAATCATTTCATCGGTAAATACTTGTAGACTAGAGGTGAAATTTTCCCATGGGTCAAGATTAACCAGGTTCTTTTCACAAAGATATCTGAAAAGAGCAACTCTTTGATCTTCATCTAGTCCACCATTTGTGATGTTGTATTCGTAGCAATATGCCATAGCTTTGAAGGAGTCAAACATATCCAATTTTCAATAAGGACGATTAAGAACTAATGCAATATAAGGTTTCTCTGTGTCCTCATGTGTCTCGTAAAATATATTATTTCTTTTTATTAGATAAGAAATCCATTCCCACGGATTCCAATATCCATATATTAAATTGAGCAAGTTGAACTTCTTAGTATGAGACATAGCAGTAGATATAGGAGTATATGCCATGGCAGATATTAAGCTTTGTAAATTAATTTCCAAAGCATACCAACAAATAGTTCCTAGACACCAATGGTACCAGTATCCGTTCCAAGAAAGTGATGGGTTTTCGTATCTCATGAGAGGGAGAAAAACGTAGTCAGGGTAAAACTTACACTGTTCTACAAGATGACCCGCCCCTAGGACCATTTTGAACTGATAATAAAAAAATGTAGTTTCTGGCCCAGACACAAATTTCTTGGGTACTATTGAATTTCGGAGCTTGGGTAGGAAATTCAGGTATTTTTGGGTATTGAGTAACTGGGTCGAACATAAGGATTAAAGGAATGGACTTGGACTTGGTAATAAGATGGACCGGGTGTGTTTGGGCTTTAGGTGGTCTAGAAAGTAAGTCAGGAATAGTATTGGACTTACTTTTGATGTGCTGGACCCTGAACTGGTATTTTGAAAACCAATCCTTCAGTCGGAGGAGTTGGGCTTCTGGTAGTCCTTTGTTCTTGAACTCCATAATCCGAGGGAATTAGGAGTTGTCCATTCTTATCAGAAACTCGTGCCCTATCAGGTGGAACTCGAACTTCTTGATCCCATACTTGATTGTCAATATCTCTTTGTAAACAGTATGGTAGTGTTTTTCTGATTCCTTGAACTGTCCACTTGCATGTCCACAAAAATATTCTTTGTCGTTGACCTTTTCTAGCAAGATTGCTCCCCAATATTAATCGCTTGCGTCTGTCTGCATAATTCTTGAACCATCTCCAGGAAGTTTTAAAGGTGGAAGGGATTGACATACTTTCTTCAGATACTAAACAACATCTGCTTGTTCTTGAGTCCATGGTTTTGGATTTTTCCTGATCATTCTTGATAAAGGACTTGTGAACTTCGAGCTCTGCGGTATAAAGTCTTTGAGATAATTAACAATGCCCAAAAACTGCTGAATCTCCTTTGTGGTGAGTTGGTTTGGGAATTTTAATAATTCCTTTGCAATATGTGGACCAGGGTGGTATTGACTATCAGCAAATCTCATTCCAAGGAATTCTACCTGGTTCTGTCCGATGGAGCTTTTCTTTTCTGACAGCATGATTCCATGTTGAGCGACGATCTCGAAGAACCTTTGTAACAGTTGTAGATGGCTCGGTATGTCCTTAGAAAATATTAGAATATCGTCTATGTATATTAGGACATTTGGAAACAAGGGCTCGAAGATCTGAGTCATTGTTTTCTGGAATAAAGATGGAGCCACTTTGAGCCCAAAGGGCATTACTGTCCATTGGTATTGGGCTTTCGGTATGCAAAAAGATATCTTGTATCTTTCTTTAGGTTGGACGCCTAACTGCCAAAATCCTGCTTTTAAATCGAACTTTGAAAACCATCGGGCTTCGGGTAAATGTGCAAATAAACTCTGAAGCCTTGGCAAATGGAACTTATCGTCAGCAAGAAAATGATTAAGTGGTTTGTAATCGATTACTAACCTCTTCTTGCCTCTCTTTACTTCAGCCCTTTTATTGACATAAAAGGCCTGGCAAGCCCAATTCAAGGTGGTTGACTCGATCAACCCAAGTTTCAGCAACTGTGCACATTCCTGTTGGGCTAGACTTTCGTCTTCATGAGTCATACCTGGATGAGTAGCCTTTGTTAGATTTATATCTTCATTCTTCTTCTTGAAGGGCAAGGTGATGAAGAAGTCCTTGTTCTTCCATAAAGGCTTAGGATGTTTGAAGTCTTCGTGAGACTCTACACAAGCCTGTTTGAAGTCTGGCATGATTTCTCCGAAAGCATCTATTGTATTACCTACCAATGAATAAATCTTCTGCATCGAGGTATATGGTTGGAATAACCTTTTGAATTTCAAACATCTCGATAAGATGGTCAACTTTTTTGCATGATGATAGAGGTCAAACCCAATAAGGAGGTCTTTTCCATGCAGCTTGCTCCCAATAACTCTGGACCAAATAATACAGTCAGGAAAGAACTGTATTCCAATTGGCTGTTTGGTGATGAGCTTGGTCTCGAACCTTTGGCCATCTGCTGCTTGAAAGTACTCTGTATGCTCTGTCCACATCGACTTTGGAAGGATATCGGGGTTGATCATTGACTTTCCCGCTCCAGTGTCCATGAATCTAATGGCTTTGATCGGCCTGTCATATTTAGATGGTAAAATATGGACAACCACATGAGGTGAGGGAATTACCTCTTGAGTAAACCTTTCACTTTGGAGGATGGGAATAGTATCTATTGACTCATCTGTATCGGATTTGGAAGTAGAATCGTCTTGTACTGCAAACAGAGTTTTTTCTGTTTCTTCTTCTTCTTCGGTAAAGATAGACTCGATGTCAGTGTTGTCAAGGTCTGTATGTTCAGTGCAAGTCAAAACTGTTTGAACAAGTCGGGCAGATTTTTCTTTGTTCTGTGGGCAATCTTTAGCAAAGTGCCCCTTCCTTTTGCAGATGTAGCATCTGTCTGTTTTCTGATTTCTAAAGGGCTTCTTCTTGAAGAATCTCAATTTCTTCTTATAACCTTTAGGTTATTCTTGGTATTCTTTGCGAAAGATTTTTCCTTTTTTCTTCCCCAGCTTAGGACAATAGCATATCTCCTTTTCAGTACATTTGATTGCCAAGTGTTTTTTCAAACATGCCTTTTTCATCTTCTTTTTGTTCTCCATCAGGGATTCGAACATGTTCTGTTGTTCGCAGAGTTTGTCGATTGCAGCTATAGTCATCTGATGGATCTCTGCTAACGTCATTGAGTTGACATTCTTGTTTAGCCCCTGTATCACTCGGTAGAGCTCTGGTTGAATCTCTTCATGAAGGGAGGTGATGAATACCTGTTTCATGTTCAGATCATTCTACCCGTTCAAGATGTAGTATAATTCTTCCATTCTTTTGAAATGGAAATCTAAATCTTTCCTGTTCAGAGAGCAACATTTCATGTCGTAAAACTTCTGTTGTGCCATCTTTTGGTGGAGCTTATAATCTCCGATGAACTCTTGGTGTAGAGTTCCTAATATTTCATCCACTGACCATCCGTATGCCATTTGTTGTCTGTATTCACCCAAAGACACGAACCATTCTCTGAGTGTTCCAGAGAATCTAGAGCAAAACTCCTTGAGAATACTTCGGGTATTGGTCTCCTTTGTCCTCTGTACATTGATCCAAGCTGCAAATGATTGTAGTTTTTCTCTTCTCTTTTGGATCGGGACATCATCGAAGGTGAACCAAGGACCTGCAGTTGGCTTGGCAGTGCCATGATCAGGATTGAGATAAGTGGTTCTGTTAGGTTCATTTACCTCTGTATCACTGAGGATAGGATCGTCATCCGGAGGCTGTGCCTCTCCAGTAGGGTATGATGGATATTGTGTCGATGATGATGGATCAGCCATGAATGTAGGCACTTGTGGGACATGCTCATATGAGTCTGGTTCTGATCGTTCTGAAATGGATTCAGACATAGGTTCTGCTTCAGAGTCAGATATCTTCTTACTCTCATCTTCTGAGAGTATTTCTTCTTGAGATAGAACAAATCTTTTTATGAACTTAACGTTGTTTGCATCAGAATCTAGAGAAGTGTTCGTCGTAGGTGCTACCATCAGAAAAGGTAGCAGGTCGTCATCTTTGGCTTTCTGTTTTCGGTCTAGATGACTTTCAGGAGGTACTGGCGGTACCGGAGGTGTGTGTGTTGCGGAAGGCATGCTAGCTGAAGGAATGCCTGAAGAACTCTCTCCACTGGATCTATATTTTCTCCTGGAAGGACTTGGATAGAAAGGACTAGGCGGAAATTGTCGAGGATGATCTTCTATAGGATCAGGACTAAACAAGAAAGATGTTAAGCTAGTAGGGTACCTTGAATAGGTTGGCGGTGGTGCAAATCTAGCAGCTCTTTCTTGTTCCATGAATTCAACTTCCTTCTTTAGTCTGCGGATTTCTTGTTCCTTCTCATAGAAAGTAGGATCTCTAGTGTTGTTGTTGATGATTTACATTAAATTCCTGTGAAGTTCTTTGATCCTTGCCTTTGTATCATTGTAGATACGGTCCAGTTCATCATATACTCCAACTATCTTCTTGGAGTTGTCCTTGACTTGAATAAGCACCTCATCGACTTTCTGATCGATGTTTTGTAGGACCCGGTTCTGGACTCTGGCGTTTGTGGTTTGCCAGTTCAGCACTTCTTCTGCTGGTGTTGGAGTCTATTGGATTCTTCCTTCTTGGTCTACTTGCGTCTGGATGCAGTAGGGTCTGGTTGCAACCTGGGTCTGTCTGTCCACCTTTCTTTCTATAGGTGGGAAGCCATGTTCATAGTTCGAGAACATCAGGCAGGGAGTGACTATCGGAGGTGTTGTCACTATGGGACTCTGGACTTCTGTCCGGCAATGCATAGGCTGAGCCTTTGCTATCTTGTAAATCAGGGCCGGTGAGATCGTGTCATCATCTTCATCGTCCTCTGAGTCGGAGTCTTCGTTCACCGGTTTGCACTTGATTCCCTTTTTCCCCAGTTTCCTCAGTCTGCGTCTCTTATCTTCGTAATCTTCTTCCATGATTTCATCATAGAATTGATCCTCAACACAGGTGCAATCTTCATCACACAGATCTGGCCGGTGGTCCCAAATAAAGTGACCATTGAACTTGTTGGTGTATATCTGTTCTCCATTAGGTTTGAAAGCATGGATCGGAAGTTGCATTTTGAAATCTGGAAATTCCTCGAATGGTTTTAATTTCTCAGATTTAGAAGATATAGGTTGGATCATCATTTGCCTGAAGATAGGCATCTTTGAAGAAGAGGAAGAGGAGGAGGATGATTCTTCGGGAGTAGGTGTGAAGACTGTCTTTGTTTGGCCATCAGGTAATTGGACGAACTTGTACTTGGTTGCCTGCACCGTTTCATGCTTCTGGTGCATCGATTCATAATTCGTAATCCACTCTGTAGGCATCAGTTGCTCCAGTTCCTTCCTAGGAAGTTGTCTAGGAACTTGGACAATCGTGGGAGCATTAGATGCTGAGTCAGCTATCACCATCAGGGCATTCGGAGAGCTCGAGTGCTGCAGATCTAGGCTGTGGTTCTGCAGTCTGTAGACTAGCTGGTGATGAAGGGTTGCTGCTATAGCGGTGGAGGTTTGTTCAGCTCCAGTAATTTGAACATGGACTTTCAAAGCATGTGGGAGATTGGGATTTCTCAGTGACATAGCAAAGTTGGGAAAGAAAGTTAATACTGCACTACCACCGTTGAGAGTGGTTAAAACAGTCCCAATCACAGCATGCTCATAATGGATATAACGGGTATCCAAAAGAGCCAAACGAGCAGTAACAGGTAGACCCTTTCTACCTTCATACGACAGAACAAGGCGGATTGCACCAAAGTGTAAGTGAGTGTACCCTTCCTGTTTCCAGGAGGTGATAAACTCTGGTGGAATCGTGAGAGTGACATATTGTTCATGTAAAGAAGCAGGTAACCCACACTTATCTAGCTTAGACGACTATACGTATTCTTTAAACGACGGTCTACGAGTAGAAATCAAAGATCTGAGAGTTTGTAAAGAACCAGATCTACGGTAAACATTATACGGACTAATTACAAGTGGAATAGTATTCTGAACAATAGCACTATCAGGAACATGTGTATATTCTACAAGATTTTCTATTCTACTAGTACTGTGACGAGGTAACGAAAGACTAGAAGACACAGAAAGAACCTGTTGCAGTGTAGACATGTTGATGAGAAGCGGTTGTTAATAGGTTCAAGAAGTACTGTTATTTAATCCCCCATGGTACTCTCCCCTGAGAAGATGAAACCTGGCTCTGATACCACTGCGACACCGGGAGCCCGTTAGTCACCTCGAATTCCCCTAAACGGTCACTTTCCATGGAGTCCTGCCTCTTACTTCCCCATCCTCACTCGGCAAAGGGTCCTACCTCACCCACGCGGACTGGCGGAGGATGGGTAAGTAAGGGGAGTCTCCTCCACTGCACCCTTGTCTATCAGACATGGGGGAAACCGGGGTAGGGAGTCCAGATGTGATTGCCGAATATCCCTTTCCTCCACTCGATTTCCCCAAGCCTTGCTGAACATATTAGGACCTGCAACAAAACAATTGAGTCAGATCCCTTACGAAGTACAAAAACAAAAAACAACAAAAACCAACACATATTACCCCGACCTCTTCCACACCCACGACTAGTAAGGCTACACGGGTCACATTGGAAAGAAAAAATAGCCACGGGGTGTATAGTCTAGTCCTCATTTGGGCTCTCCTCAGCAAAATCTAACTCCCTCTTCCTCTCAGTCAAACCAGCCCCTATGCCGCACCACTTCAGGCTGGCTTCACTCAACAAATCGACGGAAGAATATACCCGAGTTTGGTTCTGGCGACTATCTCCTAAGTCTCGGGTAATAATCTCTAGAAAGACTTTTTCAGAATGAATAAGGGAAAAATGACCCTCTATTTGAGTCCACGGGAAGTTTTCACTAACACAGGGACGAAAAGGAAAACCTATACGTGACTCAACATTCATCCACCTACCCTTGAAGTCTACCTTATTGGGCGGGGAGTCAAAAAGGACAACCTTATTTCGGCGTGGACGGAGTGAAAGAGTATTATCCAACATCCGAAGTGAAGAGAAAAATATTCTAAGAATGTTAGAAGACAACTCAAAGCCTAATCTACGACAGAGACAAATAAGACAAAAAACACTGCGAACGACATTAGGATGCACCTGCCCGGGCTGAATTTGAGCAAACACTAGGAAGTCAACAAAAGCAGGGTACATAGGAAGACGAAGACCCGCTTTGAAATGAGCTAAATGGATGGGAATACTACGGAGTGACATCCTTCCCACCAAAGGGGCTACAGAAACTCTATAAGTCCTAGGATCTACACTATACCTACGAGCAAAGGACTCTGTCTGCTCACGACTAATCCTATTTCGACTTAAAGGAAAACCAGGAGGAGGAGGCGGCATAGAAGGCTGGAATGAGACTCCCTCATGAACTTCACCCTCACCATCCCTAGCCGCTACTGTTACTTCTGGTTGGGCAGGTTGAGGATCACCAAAGCCCTCATTCATGAGCTCCTCAACCTCTCTTTCATCTTCTCTCTGGGCAGCCATTACCTGCGAACGGGAGTTCAACATTTAGAACTCCATTCAAACAAAGAAGCTACCCAGAAAGATAAACCTAAAACCCTAAACCCAGGAAAAAATACATGATCCTACCCTTATTAACCCACAGAAAAACAAAGCAAATAGAGGAAGCATGGCAGAATCACAAAACAACCCATCAACAATAGAAGAATGAACAGAAGCCAGGCAGTAAAAGGACAAAACTTACCTTTTTTAGTGTCTGAGTTTGAGGCGGAAATATGAAGAAATGTGACTGATCTTGCGGGGAAAACAAAGACGAAGGAATCTTCAGAAGGCGTTAATGGCAGAAAACTATAAAGGCAAAGAAGCAAAAGTAAAGAAAAAGGGCATACGAAAAGGAGAAGATCACTAAATAGACGAGAAAAAACTTTTTTGAAATGATTACTTGCCAGAATCGATGCATCGGGGAAAGCGAAAAGGTACTTCTGTCGGCTAACATTCTGTAATTAATGACAGACGTAGAAGACGAAAAGACAGTCAGTCACAATCAAAGACCCTAACTTCAGCCACAAGTCAAAGTACTCAACACGCGTATCCCGCCAAAGCTCTCCTACTTCGTCAGGCGAAACTTCGACGAGGGGACACTGAACAGTCAGAAAAATACCTCAGGGGCAGAACGGTAATTTCGCCATGCCTTAACTGCCCCTGATCTCACCTGACGTCATAAATACAAATTAATGGGCCTCATCAAGGCCAAACATTATCTCCTTTAAGACCACATTTATAGCCCGTTATCCACAACGGTCGAAACAGTCCAAATCTCCAACGGTAATCTTATTAACAGACTCCTATAAAAGAGAGATCTGAACATAAGGTAAGGACTTTTTTCCTAATTTCCAAATATCCAAAAATACACTCTACTGACTTAAGTATCAGAGAGTTCACGGGGTACAAACTCTCCATTGAACTTACTTGTTTTGCAGGCTCTTGATAAGCTAAGTATAGCAACCCGAGGTACGCTCTAATTACGCCCAGCGAAGTATCGCCCCCGAGAGTTATACTTCACCTACCCGAAGTACCATATTCCTTGACTTTGACCAGTTCAAAAGCTCTCCTTTACAAATCAACCATAAAGTTTCCTGAATTCTCGACATCTCAATTTACCTTTTTATCCCTCGACATATTCTTGCAGAATCAACGTATATACATGAATAAAAACAATTTCATTCTAAAGGTCCTCAATCCTGCCAATATCTACATTATTCTAAAAATCCAAAACAGATAACGTCTAATATCATACCAAAATGAAAATTGAATAAATCTTTTATAAATAATTGTGCTCCCAAGTCCTATGTCTCCACCTAAGGGAAAGCGGAAAACAAACCAAGAAAAAATGGAATCCTGAATCGAAGAGGAAAACCCACAAATCATGCTTCAAAAATTGAAAACAAAATCGTATCAGAGCAGTGGTAGAATCAAGTAAATAAGAGAGAAGGAATGAAAGTATAGCTTGGATGGATTCTCAGACCTTCAATTTCCAGCGTGGGCGCGTCAATGGAGAAACAATCGTCACAAGAGGACTCTTAAGGGGTAAACGGGTGGAGATGTGAAATGTCAACAGCAATTATAAAATCTTTTTTTGTTTTTTCATTTTTGTTATTCAAAAAGCCTAACCTTCATATGGGCCGGACTATTTTGTATTTGGGCTTATGAATTAAGAGTTAGATATTTTTTTCTTGCATTCGGTATTATTTTCCTCAAGCATTGCATTGAGAGAAACTCTTGGAACCGGGATAACTTAAAATTATATTATTTATTAAATTATAAAAGAAAAAGAAAAAGAATTGCATTGACTAAAAATTAAAAAATAAAAATTTATAATAAATGAATCAGCATGTGGGATTGGTGAGGGATGTGTTCCCAATATAAATATAGGAAGAAAAACATCAAAAGAAGGAGAAGGGGCAGAGAGATTGAAGGGAATGGGTTTCCAAGGAATGAAGAAGAGTCTTGAAATTAGCATATTTATATCACTTTTTTCATAGTTCAGAATCATAACTATGCAAAACCCATTATTAATTCTGATGAGAATTGCTTTTGGGGGAAAGAAATTCCATGTTATTTTATCAAACTAACTCTCGGATAAAAATAATTCTCATCCTATATTAGTTCGTTGTCAAGACAAAACGCACGACTTAGGTTACCATAACCTTCATGCGAAGGAAGAGTTAGATTGGAGGTTTTGCAACAATGGCATAACGTCCTTGTACTTTTGTCACTTTTGGTGGAACAAACAAGAAACTGTTTTTGATGCGTTTAATGAAATTAAAATTTTCATAATTAAAATTTTCTAAGTTTAAAATATATTATATACAAAAAAAAATTTTAAAAAAATACTTGCCAATGATCTTACTAATTTTACCATTTTTTCCACAAATTCTTACTCTTTCAAGAAATTAAAACATCTTACCATTTGTTTTTCACAAATATTTATGTTCAAATTTTTATCTATGTAAAGAATATAGTAACTTTTATAATAAGAATCATAAGATCTTATATTTACCATTTTTCATGAATTATACAATTTTATATTTTAGTAACTTTAGTGTATATATTTGAGTTTAATCTATGTATTGTTGGGTATTTAGAGACTAATAGTTAATCAATTTTTAGTGTTGTGCAGTTGTGGATGTAGATTTTTTGACAGAATCACCTAAAATCTCTAAATTATTTTTTAAAAAATTCTTGTTGTTTACTCTCATTTCCTTCTTATAATTGCTCATACAATTGTATTTTTTCATTCCAAAAGTTGACAATTGGTAAAAGAGATATATAGATTCAACCTTTTAATATTATATGCAGTTGACTTCATTAATAATAGGAACACCAACTTTTCCTAAATCAATCACAACGGTTTTGTATAGGACAAAATATTTAATTAATTCCATAGGTCTTACCGTATCAGAATCAGTATAAATTATAATTTATTTATTTTTTTTCCTTTCAATCCCTATATTAAACAAAAGGTTTATTCTGTAAAATAAAATGGTCAATTTTCCCAATCATCATCACTAATATATATATATATATATATATATATATATATATATATATATAAATACAAGCAAAAAGGAAGCAAGCAGAAGAATTAGTATCATCTAAGAATGAGGAGATTTAGAAATAACAGTTTGGAGAAAACAAATCTTCTGTTAATTCTAATAATAATCCTTCAAAACCCTTTTTTGTTTGGTAATGGTTGTTATCTCTTCGAGAAGAAATTCCATGTTATCATCGCCAACAAACTTCCAAACAACACGAATCTTTTGGTAGCTCATTGCCAAGCCAAAGATACAGAGTTAGGGTACCATAAACTTCGGGTTGACGAGGATTTTCAGTGGAAGTTCTGTGATAATGGATGGACGACCTTGTATTTCTGTCACATTTGGTGGGGAAATAAACAGATATCTCTCGATGTTTTCAATAGAAAAGTGAGAGAAGATTGTAACAACAATATTAAAGGACAAGGGTCGCATTATTGTTACTGGATAGCTGTTGAAGATGGGATGGAGATGGCTGTTGGTAATCTTTTCAATCTTCATAGATGGCAGTAATTATTATTTTTTGTTTCATGTATTAATTATTATAATGAATATATATATTGTTTTTCTCAAAGTTAATTAAGTGCGTAAATAATATATAATCTCGTTTCAACAATATTACACCCATAAAACCAAAATTAATTCCACCCATTGAATTTTAAAACACCTTTAGGAACAACAAGATAGAATCCATCAGCTCTGGCTTCCCAAGTGCAAGTATCTTTACCTTGTCCTGGAATGTTATTTTGACAGTAAGTTCTGAGTGTCTGATTAAAGACATCGAAGACGGACTGTCTGTTAGCTCCCCAATAGAAGTGACAAAAATACAAGGTTGAAAATCCAAGGTTATTACATAAATGCCATTGGATTTCTTGGTTGCAGGGGTACAAAGTGTGTAAGCGTGATAAATTCAACCAAAAATTATCGAGAAATTAATAAACATAGTAAAATTGACACCAAGGTTTTAGGTCGAAAAACCCTCTTTAAATAGAGGTAAAAAACCACTGGCGAGAGAGCAAAAAATTCCACTAATATTGATGAGAGTACAAAATATTTTCTCCAGACTAACAAGACAAAATAGCCCGTTACAAATTCTCTACGAGTATAGAAATACTCAACCAAGAAGTAGGGAAAAGAAGAAAATATAAAGGAGAGATTGACTATGCTGTGGAGGTGTCAAATCTCCACATTGATCTCATTTTGACCGGAAATACTCTCTCGCCATGAAATCCTGTTAACAATAAATGATACCAGCTAAGTCCAAACAATGATCGAACTTAGCGGCTGGAAGTGGTTTGGTTAACATATCTGCAGGATTTTCAGTTGTATGGATTTTTTCCACAGTAATTTCTCCTGCATCAACAATATCTCGAATAAAGTAGTGTTTAATATCAATATGCTTGGTCTTTGAGTGATGCTTGCTATTCCTGGCCAAGTGGACATCACTCTAATTGTCGCAGAACATAACAAGAATATTTTGTTGTAAACCAAGTTCAGCAACCAAGTCTCGGAGCCAGATAGCCTCTTTCACTCCTTCAGTAGTAGCAATATATTCTGCTTCAGTGGTGGACAAAGCCGCAACGGCTTGAAGTGATGAATACCAACTGATAGCAGAGCCGCAGAGTGTAAAGATATTGGTTGAAAGTGATCTTCTCTGATCTAAATCACCACCGTAGTCGGCGTCAACATAACCAATTACGCCTCCTGGATCAGACTTTTGTCTATCAAATAACAAACCAATATCAGGAGAACCCTTCAAGTAACGAAGGATCCATTTGACAGATTCCCAATGCCGTTTTCCTGGGTTGTGCATGAATCTGCTAACAACACTAACCGCATAAGCCAAATCAGGCCTAGTACATACCATAGCGTACATAAGGCTTCCGACTGCATTAGAATACGGGACATGTGACATGCGCCTTTGTTTCTCTTCTGATTGTGGACACTGATCTGATGACAACTTGAAGTGGGCAGCAAGTGGAGTATTAACAGCTTTGCAATCTCGCATTCCAAATCTGTCAAGCATCTTCATTACATACTTTTTCTGTGATAGAAAACGTTTTCCAGCTTGACGGTCTCTGTTAATCTCCATTCCAAGAATCTTCTTGGCATGACCTAGATCTTTCATATCAAATTCACTGTTGAGCTGCACCTTTAACTTGTCAACACGAGTTTTATCTCTTGCAGCAATTAACATATCATCAACATATAACAGCAAGTATACTAGAGATCCATCAGATAATTTTTGAAAATAGACGCAGTTATCATATCTACTTCTAGAATAGCCATGTCCAGTCATGAAGGAATCAAACCTTTTATACCATTGTCTTGGTGACTTCTTCAAACCATAAAGATATTTCTTCAGACGACATACATGGTTCTCCTTTCCAGGAACAACGAACCCCTCTGCTGGATATAAATTTCTTCCTCAAGATTACCATGAAGAAAAGCAGTTTTCACATTTAACTGTTCCAGCTCCAAATCATACAAGGCAACTAGAGCAAGTAATACACGAATTGAAGAATGACGAACAACGGGAGAAAATACTTCGTTAAAGCCAATACCTTCCTGTTGATCAAAACCTCTTACTACAAATCTTGCTTTGTACCTTGCATTTTCAACACCGGGGATGCCTTCTTTTCTCTTAAAAATCCATTTGCAACTAATGACTCGCTTGCCTTCCAGTAACATCACCAAATCCCATGTTTCATTTTTGAGAAGACTCTCGACTTCTTCTTGCATAGCAGCAATCCACTTTGCTGAGTCGTCACTAGAGATAGCTTTAGAATAATTCTTGGGTTCACCATCTTCACCCATCTCTTGTGCAACAGTCAATGCATAAGCAATGTTGGCAGATTCTGTGATTAGTCTTTGAGTCGGTTTTCTTGGCCTTTGTTGTGGAAGTTCTTGAGCCATAGACCACGGTTGTGGTATACCTCGACGTTGAGGTGGATGTTGTCGTGGACTCATTTGTTCAATAGTGACTTCATCTTCTTGAGTGGTGGAAGAATTAGGGATATTTGCTTCCAAAATGGGAGCTTCAGTCTCAAACTCCACCTTCTCTCGAACATCCTCCTGATCACCTGTATCAGTGGAGGGAATAACAGTATCTTTTCCAGAAGATAGCATAACATTTTCATTAAAGGTTACATTCCGACTATGAAATATTTTGCGAGATTCAGGGTCATACAAACGATAGCCTTTAACCCCTTGGCCATAACCTAAGAAAATGCATTTCTTAGCACGAGGTTCCAATTTTCCCTCGTTCACATGAGAATAAGCAGGGCAACCAAATATTCTAAAATTCGAATAATCAACAGGGTTACCTGACCAAACATTTCTGGAATTTTGCAGTCGAATGATCGATTTGGTGAGCGGTTTATCAAGTAGCATGATGTTGAAGCTGCTTCCGCCCAAAATTCTTTCTCCAGAGTAGAATGGGAGAGCATACAACGAACTTTCTCCAAGATAGTTTTGTTCATCCTTTCAACAACTCCATTTTGTTGTGGAGTTCCTGGAACGGTGAAATGTCTGGCGATACCTTCTTTCTTGCAGAAATCATTAAACTCATGAGAACAAAACTCGAGGCCATTGTCTGTCCTTAGCCTCTTGATCTTCTTGCCAGTCTGGTTCTCAATTAATAATTTCCACTCTTTAAAGGTGGAAAAAGCTTCATTCTTTTGCTTGAGAAAATATACCCAGAGTTTACGTGAAAAATCATCAATAAATGTCAGCATATAATGACATTTACCTCTGGAGGGAACTCTCGATGGACCCCAAAGATCTGAATGGATGTAATCCAAAGTACCTTTGGTCCTGTGAATGGCTTTTGAAAAGCTAACCTTTCTCTGCTTACCAAAAATGCAATGCTCGCAGAAATCGACCTTACCGGTACAATGGTTGCAAGATAGCCTTTCTTTTGAGAATTTGGATTCCCTTCTCACTCATGTGGCCCAACCTCAAATGCCACAACTTCGTGTTGTCTTTGTTGGATGAGGCGACGGCTGCAGAACCTGTAACAGTTGAACCCTGCAGCAAATACAAACTACCAGATCGAACTGCCTTTAGTAACACAAGAGCTCCTTTGGACACTTTTAAAACTCCACCTTCAGCTGAGTATCTACACCCTTGAGATTCAAGAGTGCCTAGGGAAATGAGATTCCGTTTCAAATCAGGGACATGTCTGACACCGGTCAAAGTTCTAACGACTCCATCATGTGTCTTGATTTTGATTGTGCCTTTGCCGACAACTTTGCATTGAGCATCGTTGCCCATTAAGACAAGACCACCATTAAAAGATTCATAAGTGGTAAACCAGTCTCTATTAGGAGACATATGAAATGTACAACCAGAATCAAGAACCCACTCATTGTTTGACCTTTGTTCAGTACCAGAAGCAATAAAACACTCTCCATTAGATTCGGTTTCTACAAAACTAGCTTCGGCAGATTTTTCAGGTTGCTTACCCTTATCTTCTCTGTTTTGCTTATTTTTCAATTTATAGCACTCAGAGATTTCATGATTTTTTTCTTGCAATAACGCAATACTTAGAGTTTTTACCTCTAGATTTGGATCTGGATCGGTTTTTACTGTTAGCACCTACTTCGTGGTTTCTCCCTCTAACTACTAGTCCCTCACCCGAACTTTCAGAATGAATTTGGGTATCAAATTTTTCTTTGGACAGTAGGTTAGACTTGACATCATCAAAGCTCAAGGTAACATTATTACCATATAGCATAATTTCTTTGAAATGTTTATATGAGGGTGGCAAAGAAACAATAAGTAGTACGGCTTTATCCTCATCATCAACTTTGACATCCAAATTTTCCAAATCAATTATGATGGAATTAAATTCACCAAGATGAGATTGGATGGGAGTACCTTCAGACATACGGAGTGTGAAAAGTCGCTCCTTTAACCGAAGTTTATTTGCAAGACTTTTGGTCATGTACAGAGACTCCAATTTACTCCATATGCCGGCTGCAGTTTTCTCATTGATGACTTCACGTAGCACCTCACGGGACAAACATAATTGGATTGTGGATAACGCCTTTTCATCTATCTCTTCCCACTGCTCCTCCGTTGTAGTGGCTGGCTTCGCTGATTTGCCGGACAGAACCTTCTTTAGGCCATTCTGGGTAAGAACAGCCAGCATCTAGACTCGCTAGATAGCAAAACTAATTTTACCATCAAATTTCTCAATATCGAACTTCGTCGACATTTTTAATAAAAAATCCCGGTTGAATTATCGTGGCTCTGATACCAATTTGTAGGGGTACAGAGTGTAGAAGCGTGATAAATTCAACCAAAGATTCTCGAGATATTAATAAAAACAGTAAAATTGACACCAAGGTTTTAGGTGGAAAAATCCTCTTTAAATAGAGGTAAAAAACCACCGGCGAGAGAGCCAAAAATTCCACTAATATTGATGAGAGTACAAAATATTTTCTCCAAACTAACAAGACAAAATAGTCCGTTACAAATTCTCTACGAGTATAAAATAAAAGTAGAGATTGGCTATGCTGTGGAGGTGTTACTAGGATTAGAAGGAATAGAATTCATTTGGCAAAAGGGAAACGAAGTAAAACATGGACAAAAATATAGATATATCATGTATATATATATACATAAACCACCTACTTAAAGGAGAATAGTTGATATATATATATATATATATATATATATATATATATATAATATATTATATATGAATGTAGCCACTGATGTTGACAAAAGGAAAGCAGCCAACATTGTGTTGGGAAAATCACCTCAATTTTCTAGCGGAAGTAATTAATAATTTTCCCGTCTTTGTTTTGTCAAAATGGGCAAAATCATATGACCAATCAAAAATAGCAAACACAACCACAAGCAATTAATCAAGCGATAAACGAACACCAAGATTTAACGTGGAAAACCCAAATCGGGAAACAACTATGAAGCCTTCCACTAATCACCAAGAAAAACAGTGGGTACAATCAATAATCCTCTCTAAATCAATTAAAGGCATACACAATCATCAAGCAACAACTTGGAACACCAAACCACAATAATCTTTACTCAAAAGTGAGAAATCCACACAAAAGAAAAACAGTAGAGAACAGAGGAAGTTTTACCGACATAGAGAGGTCAAAACAACAATTCCACCGTTGGATATGAAGTAGAGAATGTTAGGAACAACATACTAAAGTTTTATCCCGATCGGAGTTCGTTTGGTCATCGATCGGAGCAAAAAGGAACCGGACTGCTGCACCCTTTTCTTTCTCTTCTTCCTTCTCTCGGTTTCTCTCTTTTCTTCTCTCTCTGCTGTTCTCTCTCTTGTTCTGTTTTTTTTAATTTCCTTTATAATAATAATAATAATAAATATTATTATTATTATTATAGTAACCCTTTTTCTTTTCTTTATAATAAGAATAATAATAATAAATATTATTATTATTATTATAGTAAGCCTTCCTCCATGTAGGAGGGATACCCCAACAAATCTCCCCCTCACTCCTACATGGGAAGTGAAACTCAGTGATGAAATATATCAAACAAACCTTTCACAACCAACTGTGCCAAGTCCGTGGATTGTGAGCAATGCTCTCTTCTTTTCAACTTGAACACCCGATTGGTCTTGGGTGCTCGCTTGCTTCCATGTAACTTTACCAGGGAATGACCACGTCCATCAAGCAAGGATATAACTCCATCTCGCTTGGCTTGAATTCTCTCTCGTCGGTGCACCTTCTTCACTTCTTCCCAATAGCAAACTCGCTCAAATTTACCCATTTGAGGATCCCTCTGTGGCGGAACTCCATGCTCAATACGAGGTGGCTCAAGTACATCACCATCACGAGCAACATCATCACCACAACATTGTTTTCCATCTTCTCCTACATGATCTGAATGTATGGTAGGAAAAGGAATATCACCTTCAGGGAGGATACTCTTACAACTTTCAATCATGTGATCAAGTCTCTCGTGCGATAAATCCGTGGAGGGCGCAGTGTTCTGATCTTTTCTGCACATCTTTGCTTGCATCACGTAAAGTATGTTCTCTTTCTTACCTCGGGCCACGATCAAAGAACCTTTGGTGAGCTTCCACTTTCCTTCACCAAGGCGGCTAACATAACCCTCTCCATCAAGTCCTCCAGCTGAAATGAGGTTGAACTGAAACTCTGGAACATGTCTGACATCTCTGAGGATCAACCTGCAACCAGTATTAGTCTTTAAACAAACAGTGCTCATCCCAATAATTTTAGATGATTCGTCACCCTTTCCCATCTTGACATAGCCAAAGTCACCGCTAGTGTAAGATGAGAAGAACTCCCTGTGAGGTGTGAGATGACATGAGGCACCCGAATCAACAATCCAAGCGCAATCCTGAAAAGAAACATCAACGGTAGTGTCAACACACACAAAGAATAAATCATCTGCATCTACAAGGGCTGCTGTGTCTTTCTCCTCTTTCTTCTCAGAAGTCTGACCATTCTCCTCTTTATGTTGGGCTTTATCTCGCTTCATTTTCCTGCACTGAGATATCTTATGACCCGGTTTATCACAATAGAAGCATTTCACTCCGCTTCTTGATTTAGATCTCCCCCTGGATTCAAAGTCTCTATGTCTGTGTCTTCCACGACCCTCTACCTCAGTCACATGAGCCTGATCTGAATAGCTGGAGGAACTCAGATCTCTTCTCCTAGCTTCTTCGTTCACCAGACTCTACTTCACAACATCCATTGTGAGCTTACCCTCTGGAGCAGAATTGTTAAGTGACACCACCAAAGTCTCCCAACTTTCCGGCAATGAGCTGAGGAGCAACAACGCCTGCAATTCATCATCTAAAACCAATTTCATAGAAGACAATTGGTTAATCAAACCCTGAAAATCATTCAAATGCTCAACCACACTATGTCCATCCCGATACTCAAGTCTCACAAGTCTTCTCATAACAGAGGCTTTATTCAAGGCATTTTTTCTCTCATACATGCATTTGAGTTTCTCCCACAATTCATAGGCGTTGGTATCATTAGCAACATGCTGAAACACACTATCATCAATGAATTGCCTAATCATTCCCACAGTTTTCCGATTAAGCAATTTCCAAGTACTTTCTTGTTTACCGTCTGGCATCTCCTTATTCAAGATCGGTTCATGCAAATCCTTAATATATAAAATATCATCCATCCTGGGTTTCCAACTTTGATAATTGGAGGAGTTCAATTTAATCATTCCCCCAAAAATAGTTTTATCCTCCATTTTAACAACACAAGAAAATCAACCAAAAATATCAACTCAAGCTCTGATACCAATTGTTGGGAAAATCACCTCAATTTTCTAGCGGAAGTAATTAATAATTTTCCCGTCTTTGTTTTGTCAAAATGGGCAAAATCATATGACCAATCAAAAATAGCAAACACAACCACAAGTAATTAATCAAGCGATAAACGAACACCAAGATTTAACGTGAAAAACCCAAATCGGGAAAAAAATCACGAAGCCTTCCACTAATCACCAAGAAAAACAGTGGGTACAATCAATAATCCTCTCTAAATCAATTAAAGGCATACACAATCATCAAGCAACAACTTGGAACACCAAACCACAATAATCTTCACTCAAAAGTAAGAAATCCACACAAAAGAAAAACAGTAGAGAACAGAGGCCGGTTTACAGACATAGAGAGGTCAAAACAACAATTCCGCCGTTGGATATGAAGTAGAGAATGTTAGGAACAACATACTAAAATTTTATCCCGATCGGAGTTCGTTTGGTCGTCGATCGGAGCAAAAAGGAACAGGACTGCTGCACCCTTTTCTTTCTCTTCTTCCTTCTTTGGGTTTCTCTCTTTTCTTCTCTCTCTCCTGTTCTCTCTCTTGTTCTATTTTTTTTTTTCTTTCATTTATAATAATAATAATAATAAATATTATTATTATTATTATTATTATAGTAACTCTTCCTCTAGGAGGGATACCCCAACACATTGGTCCACTTGAAGGATGTGTTGACCTTGGACTTGGACTTGCAATGAACAGTTAATGAATTTTTATTAGGAAGTCTGTTGGTAATGTGAACGTGATATTCTCTTACCCAAAAACAACCTGCTCCAGCTGGTACGCTGTTTTCAACTATGAAATACCATAACATTATTGTCACTATCACAAGATTCCTCTTTTTCATAACATGAAAACCCATTTTTCTGTTTCTTTTTTTTTCTTCTTCTTTTTCTTGTGGTTTGGTTTGGTTTGGTTTAGTTTATAGAGATTTCAAGGAGAGAATATTTTTTTTGTAAGTTTACAATTGAATGGTTATAATTAATGAATTAATGAATTAATGGGAGAAAATATCTCCAATTATGGTCAATTTCATGAAATCATATTGCCTTATTTATTTGCATATATTCCAGTAGAGTAATATATTTGGTACACAGAGTAATTAAGCAAGAATAATATATAATCTCCTCCATAATCAGGAATAAGATTATTTATGATTCTTATATTAATGTTTCCAATACCTTAAAAGGAAACAAAATCTTTCCATCCCAATTACTTATTGGGAAAATTGATTCTGCTTCTTTATTTCTTTCTTTTTTTCAACTAGCCTTCCTTGATATAGATCATATAATTAGTTTTGTTTATATACACGTTTTGAGTTTCCATTCTAAATAAAGTAATATACATTTCATGAAAAGAAAAATTAAATTTTTAGCGTGAGAAAGATGAAAAAGATGATCTATTAATAGAATATAAATAGAGTTTAAAACTTTACATAAAAATGAATCAAGAATACAAAAGTAAAAGAAAAAGAATGGGGTTTCATCATCTCTCGATGTCAATTCTAATGCTACTCATAATTTCGAAACATGTTTGTTCGTCAGAAATGAACAACTTTGGTTCTTCAAAATCCAAATGTGTGTGGCCAACAAAGAAATATTACATTCACATAATGAACCAGCTTCCCCCAGATTCCAAACCCTTAACAGTTCACTGTGTATCTAGAAATGATGACTTGGGAACTCATACACTTGGTATAGCTAAGGAGATTCAGTGGCATTTCTGTGATGATTTGTTCAATTCTGTATTTTACTGTTATTTTTTGTGGGATAAACTGAAAACAACTATTTATGTTTTTGATCAAGATTCAAAGCTCAAAAAACTCTGCAACAATAAACTTCCTGGCCAAGGTAAACATACATGCTTCTATTCAATTGCTCAAGATGGAATCTACCTTGCTACTCTCGATGGCTTTGTAAAACGTGAAATTTGGTATTAAGTCTCTACCTTTAATATATATGTCATAAATTTTCTTGTTTATATACATTTATTTTATTGTTCGTAAAAATTAATGTTGGTACTGAATTCATTTGTTAAGTAGTTACATTTTCTTTGACTAAACAAAGAATATAAAATTTAGAGTTGAAAACACTAAATTATTTGTATAAAAAAATAATGAATAATAATAAATACTACCTTAATTTTATAAGATAAAAGGTAAAGGAAACATCAATAACTTTTCACTCTTACAACAACAACAAAAGCAGAAACAAAAACAAAACCAAACAAACAAACGGATAGGAATATATTAATTAATTAGTTGAACGGTATAAATGCAAAACTAATCATTATTATGCGTGTTTTGCATTAATTAACTAGGAACAGCAAGATAGAATCCATCAACTCTAGCTTCCCAAGTGCAAGTATCTTTACCTTGTCCTGGAATGTTATTTTGACAGTAAGTTCTGAGTGTCTGATTAAAGACATCGAAGACGGATTGTCTGTTAGCGCCCCAATAGAAGTGACAAAAATACGAGGTTGAAAATCCAAGGTTATTACAGAAATGCCATTGGATTTCTTGGTCCACTTGAAGGATGTGTTGACCCAGGTCTTCGTCTTTGGACTTGCAATGAACAGTTAATGAATTTTTATTAGGAAGTCTGTTGGTAATGTGAACGTGATATTCTCATACCCAAAAACAACCTGCTCCTGCTGGTACGTGTTAGAAAGGATACATATTTGAGAAAGGATATACATATTTGGGAAAAGATACATTTTCATTTTTTTTTATCGATGGTGCCGTTCTATATCTATATATATACATCACTAACATATATATATATATATATATATATATATATATATCCACTAATGTATCCACTGACATTCCACTAACATTTTGTCTTTACTTTTTCAACCCCTTCAATTCTATAGCTCGTTTAGAAGTGATATTCAACTTGTTTCTAAATTGGGCAAAGAATTGACCTGTTAATGGTTTGGTCAATATGCTAGCAACTTGATGTAGACCAGGTACATACCGCACAGATACAATTCGTTCCTTTTCTTGATCGGACAGTGCTGCAATAATTTTGGTTAAAAAAAGGAGGGTAAATGAAATATATATAACCGACATATGTTTTCAACAAGTCATGGCCGAAAATCAACCACGTACCAACACACAAACCTTGAATCAAGTTGTCACCATTAAACTCTCAGAAAACAACTATCTTGTTTGGAGGCAGCAAATTGTAGCTGCCATTTATGGCTACGGACTTGAATCTTATATCTCTAAAGAAGGAGTTAAACCCATTGAATCAGATCCCTCCTTTACCAGCTGGAAGAGGCAGGATCAAATCCTAGCTTCATGGCTCCTTTCATCTCTCACTGAACCTATCTTAGTTTCAACAGTTGGTCTTAATAGCTCCCAAGAAATCTGGGAAGCCTTGGAGACAAGTTTTCCACTCAATCTAGGGCAAAAATCATGCAGTATAGACTCCAACTTCAGACCACAAGAAAGAAGGATCAACCTATGAGAGAATACCTCAACAAGATAAAGTTATGTTGTGATATGCTTGGAGCAGCTGGTCATAAGTTGTCTGATGAAGAACATATTTCATACATTTTAAGTGGCCTAGGAAGTGAATATAGTTCAGTGATGGTGAGTGTGAATTCCATATTGGAGCCATATACACTCAGAGAAGTCCATGCTCTACTGTTGAGTTTTGAGAGCAGGCTTGAAAGCCTTGATCTTTCTTCATCTCAGTTTGAATCTGAAGGATCTTATGTATTCTTACACACCATTCAAAACTCCAGCTTTAATGGTGCTAAGAGAGGAAGTTACAGAGGCAGAGGAGGTCCTAGAGGCAGATCTGGCAGAGGATATAGAGGAAGAGGAGGCAGATTTGGAGGAAATAGAGTTTATTGCCAAATATGTCACAAGACCAATCATACTGCTGACAAGTGCTTCCATAGGCCTAATCTCAACTATTCTCCAAACAATAATGGTAGCAGTTATTCCTCTAATGGCAGTATCAACATCTCTCAGTATCAAAATGACCCCTTTGTGAACCTTACTGGTGGAAGCAGTAGCAGCATTAGAGAGATTTCCCATGATAATTGTTGGTTTCCAGATTCTGGAGCAACCAACCATGTTACATATGACCTAGGGAATCTAAATCTTGCATCAGAATACTCAGGATCAGAGAAGGTGCAAGTTGGCAATGGGACATGTTTGAACATCTCTCACCATGGTTTGTCTAAATTTATGTTTAATCATGATAAGTCTTATTGCTTCAACCTTAAAAACCTTTTACATGTTCCACATATAACTAAAAATCTCATTAGTGTTTCTCAGTTTTGCAAAGACAATGATGTTTACTTTGAATTTCATCCTAACTTTTTCCTTGTGAAGGATCCAGTAACAAAGCGCATACTTCTTAAAGGAAATGTCAAGGATGGCTTGTATAGGTTCAGTCTTTCCAGCTCAGTTCAAGATCATGTTCTTCACTCTCACCAAATAACTAAGGATGGCCCTAGACTTAGTGCTAGTCTCCTTGAAAATAATAGATGTCAGGATGTTTTTCTTTGGCATAAGAGATTGGGACATGCATCTTTTGATGTTTTGAGAAGAATTCAGAGTAACTATAATGTGGTTTTTTATCATAATAAGGCATTCCCAGTTTGTACTCCTTGTCAGCAAGCAAAAAGTCATACGTTACCTTTCTTAAATTCCAACACTGATCATTATGACGTTCTTGAGCTGATCTACACTGACCTATGGGGTCCAGCACCTATAACATCCATAAATGGCTTTAAATATTACATTAGCTTTGTTGATCACAAAACTAGATTCACTTGGTTATATCTCCTTAAAGCTAAATCAGAAGCTGCTGTGACATTTATCAAATTCAAAAACCTTGTTGAGAACCTTGTTGGAAAAAGAATCAAAATTCTGCAAAGTGATGGAGGAAGTGAATTCAAGCCCTTAGCCAAATATCTTTCTGAACATGGTATTAGAGCCATGCGAGGGAGTAATGAGTTTGCCCTTCGAAAGGCGGAGGAGGCCCTAGACTTAGTGCTAGTCTCCTTGAAAATAATAGATGTTAGGATGTTTTTCTTTGGCATAAGAGTTTGGGACATGCATCTTTTGATGTTTTGAGAAGAATTCAGAGTAACTATAATGTGGTTTTTGATCATTATAAGGCATTCCCAGTTTGTACTCCTTGTCAGCAAGCAAAAAGTCATACGTTACCTTTCTTAAATTCCAACACTGATCATTATGACGTTCTTGAGCTGATCTACACTGACCTATGGGGTCCAGCACCTATAACATCCAGAAATGGCTTTAAATATTACATTAGTTTTGTTGATCACAAAATTAGATTCACTTGGTTATATCTCCTTAAAGCTAAATCAGAAGCTGCTGTGACCTTTATCAAATTCAAAAACCTTGTTGAGAACCTTGTTGGAAAAAGAATCAAAATTCTGCAAAGTGATGGAGGAAGCGAATTCAAGCCCTTAGCCAAATATCTTTCTGAACATGGTATCAGAGCCATGCGAGGGAGTAATGAGCTTGCCCTTCGGAATCTCAGTTAGGAGCTTGTCATATGTAGCCTTGTCGAACAACACCATATTATTCTTCTTCTATTTTCCACCACCGGACTTTATAACCCTTGTATTGATCGTGATAACCAAGAAAGGTAGAAGGTTGACTCCTATACTCAAGCTTATTGCTGTTATAAGGTCTGAGATAGGGGAAACAGAAGCAACCAAACACTTTAAGCATCTTATAATCTGGTTTCACAGTTCTTAAGGCTTCTAAAGGAGTAGTGAATTTCAACACTTTTGAGGGTAATCTATTTATGATGTAAACAGATGTTATAAAAGCATCTTCCCAAAAGGATTTTGGCATGCTAGCTATAGCAAGAAGACTGAGTCCAGTTTCTACAATGTGCCTATATTTCCTCTCAATGAGTCCATTTTGTTGAGGGGTGTAAGGACAAGACATTCTGTGCAATATACCATGTTAGAAAGGATGCATATTTGAGAAAGGATACATCTTCATTTTTTTATCGATGGTGCCGTTCTATATCTATATATATATATACATCACTAACACACACACACACACACACACACACACACACACACAGATATATATATATATATATATACATTCCACTAACATTTTGTCTTTACTTTTTCAGTACGTTGTTTTCAACTATGAAATACCATAACATTATTGTCACTATCACAAGATTCCTCTTTTTCATAGCATGAAAACCCATTTTTCTGTTTCTTTTTTTTTCTTTTTCTTGTGGTTTGGTTTGGTTTAGTTTATAGAGATTTCAAGGAGAGAATATTTTTTTTGTAAGTTTACAATTGAATGGTTATAATTAATGAATTAATGAATTAATGGGAGAAAATCTCTCCAATTATGGTCAATTTGATGAAATCATATTGCCTTCGTTATTTGCATATATTCCAGTAGTAAATACACATAGAGAATAATATATTTGGTACACAGAGTAATTAAGTAAGAATAATATATAATCTCCTCCATAATCAGGAATAAGATTATTTATGATTCTTATATTAATGTTTCCAATACCTTAGAGTTTAAAACTTTTACATAATCATGTATATATAATAACTCCCCATGATAAAAATGAATCAAGAATACAAAGGTAAAAGAAAAAGAATGGGGTTTCATCCTCTCTCGATCTCAATTCTAACGCTACTCATAATTTCGAAACATGTTTATTCGTCAGAAATGAACAACTTTGGTTCTTCAAAATCCAAATGTGTGTGGCCAACAAAGAAATATTACATTCACATAATGAACCAGCTTCCCCCAGATTCCAAACCCTTAACAGTTCACTGTGTATCTAGAAATGATGACTTGGGAACTCATACACTTGGTATCGCTAAAGAGATTCAGTGGCATTTCTGTGATGATTTGTTCAATTCTGTATTTTACTGTTATTTTTTGTGGGATAAACTGAAAACAACTATTTATGTTTTTGATCAAGATTCAAAGCTCAAAAAACTCTGCAACAATAAACTTCCTGGCCAAGGTAAACATACATGCTTCTATTCAATTGCTCAAGATGGAATCTACCTTGCCACTCTCAATGGCTTTGTAAAACGTGAAATTTGGTATTAAGTCTCTACCTTTAATATATATATGTCATAAGTTTTCTTGTTCGTAAAAATTAATGTTGGTACTGAATTCATTTAGTAAGTAGTTACATTTTCTTTGACTAAACAAAGAATCTAAAATTTATAGTTGAAAACACTAAATTATTTTTATAAAAAAATAATGAATAATAATAAATACTACCTTAATTTTATAAGATAAAAGGTAAAGGAAACATCAATATCTTTTCACTCTTACAACAACAACAAAAGCAGAAACAAAAACAAAAACAAAACCAAAACCAAACAAACAAACGGATAGGAATATATTAATTAATTAGTTGAACGGTATAAATGCAAAACTAATCATTATTATGTGTGTTTTGCAAATGACAGAAAAAAAAGAGTATTAATTAAAGCTGCATGGATTAATTCTCATATAAAGAGGGGTGCATGAGATATACAAAACAAAACAAAACAAAACAAAAGAAAGAATGGTGTTTCATGTTGTGAAGAAGAGTCTCCTCACATTATCAATTATAGTCATAATCTACAACAACAACAGCAAACTTGTTTCCTCCGCTGCTGCATCATCATCATCAATGTTGGCTGCTCTCCTTTTGTCAACAACTATTGCATTCAAGATTCAATTATATATATATATATCAACTATTCTCCTTCTTTAAGTAGGTGGCTTATGTATATATATATATACATAATATATATATATATATAGCCACTGATGTTAACAAAAGGAGAGCAGCCACTGATGTTGAATCCAACCTTAGTTTACCGAGTCAATTTTCTGCCAAAGAATAGTTGATATATATATATATATATATATATGAATGTAGCCACTGATCTTGAATCTTGAATGCAGTAGTTGTTGACAAAAGGAGAGCAGCCAACAAATCTCCACATTGATCTCCTTTTGACCAGAAATACTCTCTCGCCATGAAATCCTGTTAACAATGAATGATACCAGCTAAGTTCAAGCAATGATCGAACTTAGCGGCTGGAAGTGGTTTGGTTAACATATTTGCAGGATTTTCAGTTGTATGGATTTTTTCCACAGTAATTTCTCCTGCATCAACAATATCTCGGATAAAGTGGTGTTTAATATCAATATGCTTGGTCTTTGAGTGATGCTTGCTATTCCTGGCCATGTGGACAGCACTCCAACTGTCGCAGAACATAACAAGAATGTTTTGTTGTAAACCAAGTTCAGTAACCAAGCCTCGGAGCCAGATAGCCTCTTTCACTCCTTCAGTAGCAGCAATATATTCTACTTCAGTGGTGGACAAAGTCGCAACAGCTTGAAGTGATTAATACCAACTGATAGCAGAGTCGCAGAGTGTAAAGATATAGGCTGAAAGTGATCTTCTCTGATCTAAATCACCACCGTAGTCGACATCAACATAACCAATTACGCCTCCTGGATCAGACTTTTGTCTATCAAATACCAAACCAATATCAGGAGAACCCTTCAAGTAACGAAGGATCCATTTGACAGATTCCCAATGTTGTTTTCCTGGGTTGTGCATGAATCTGCTAACGACACTAACCGCATAAGCCAAATCATGCCTAGTACATACCATAGCGTACATAAGGCTTCCGACTGCATTAGAATACGGGACATGTGACATGCGCCTTTGTTCCTCTTCTGATTTTGGACACTGATCTGATGACAACTTGAAGTGGGCAACAAGTGGAGTATTAACAGCTTTGCAATTTCGCATTCCAAATCTGTCAAACATCTTCATTACATACTTTTTCTGTGATAGAAAAAGTTTTCCAGCTTGACGATCTCTGTTAATCTCCATTCCAAGAATCTTCTTGGCAGGACCTAGATCTTTCATATCAAATTCACTGTTGAGCTGCACCTTTAACTTGTCAATAAGAGTTTTATCTCTTGCAGCAATTAACATATCATCAACATATAACAACAAGTATACTAATGATCCATCAGATGTTTTTTGAAAATAGACGCAGTTATCATAACTACTTCTAGAATAGCCATGTCCAGTCATGAAGGAATCAAACCTTTTATACCATTGTCTTGGTGACTTCTTCAAACCATAAAGAGATTTCTTCAGACGACATACGTGGTTCTCCTTTCCAGGAACAACGAACCCCTCCGACTGCTAGATATAAATTTCTTCCTCAAGATTACCATGAAGAAAAGCAGTTTTCACATCTAACTGTTCCAGCTCCAAATCATACAAGGCAACTAGAGCAAGTAATACACCAATTGAAGAATGACGAACAACGGGAGAAAATACTTTGTTAAAGTCAATACCTTCCTATTGATCAAAACCTCTTACTACAAATCTTGCTTTGTACCTTGCATTTTCAACACCGGGGATGCCTTCTTTTCTCTTAAAAATTCATTTGCAACTAATGACTCGCTTGCCTTCCGGTAACATCACCAAATCCCATGTTTCATTTTTGAGAAGACTTTCGACTTCTTCTTGCATAGCAGCAATCCACTTTGCTGAGTCGTCACTAGAGATAGCTTCAGAATAATTCTTGGGTTCACCATCTTCACCCATCTCTTGTGCAATATTCAATGCATAAGCAATGTTGGCAGATTCTGTGATTAGTCTTTGAGTCGATTTTCTTGGCCTTTGTTGTGGAAGTTCTTGAGCCATAGACCACGGTTGTGGTAAACCTCGACGTTGAGGTGGATGTTGTCGTGGACTCATTTGTTCAGTAGTGACTTCATCTTCTTGAGTGGTGGAAGAATTAGGGATATTTGCTTCCAGAATGGGAGCTTCTGTCTCAAACTCCACCTTCTCTCGAACATCCTCCTGATCACTTGTATTAGTGGAGGGAACAACAGTATCTTTTCCAGAAGATAGCATAACATTTTCATTAAATGTTATATTCCGACTATGAAATATTTTGCGAGATTCAGGGTCATACAAACGATAGCCTTTAACCCCTAGGCCATAACCTAAGAAAATGCATTTCTTAGCACGAGGTTCCAATTTTCCCTCGTTCACATGAGAATAAGCAGGGCAACCAAATATTCTAAAGATAGAATAATCAACAGGGTTACATGACCAAACTTCTTTTGGAATTTTGCAGTCGAGTGATCGATTTGGTGAGCTGTTTATCAAGTAGCATGATGTTGAAGCTGCTTCCGCCCAAAATTCTTTCTCCATAGTAGAATGGGAGAGCATACAACGAACTTTCTCCAAGATAGTTCTGTTCATCCTTTCAGCAACTCCATTTTGTTGTGGAGTTCCTGGAACTGTGAAATGTCTAGCGATACCTTCTTTCTTGCAGAAATCATTAAACTCATTAGAACAAAACTCGAGGCCATTCTCTGTCCTTAGCCTCTTGATCTTCTTGCCAGTCTGATTCTCAATTAATAATTTCCACTCTTTAAAGGTGGAAAAAGCTTCATTCTTTTGCTTGAAAAAATATACCCAGAGTTTACGTGAAAAATCATCAATAAATGTCAGCATATAATGACATTTACCTCTGGAGGGAACTCTCGATGGACCCCAAAGATCTGAATGGATGTAATCCAAAGTACCTTTGGTCCTGTGAATGGCTTTTGAAAAGCTAACCTTTCTCTGTTTACCAAAAATGCGATGCTCGCAGAAATCGACCTTACCGGTACAATGGTTGCCAAGATAGCCTTTCTTTTTGAGAATTTGGATCCCCTTCTCACTCATGTGGCCCAACCTCAAATGCCACAACTTCGTGTTGTCTTTGTTGGATGAGGCGACGGCTGTAGAACCTGTAACAGTTGAACCCTGCAGCAAATACAAACTACCAGATCGAATTGCCTTTAGTAACAAAAGAGCTCCTTTGGACACTTTTAAAACTCCACCTTCAGCTGAGTATCTACACCCTTGAGATTCAAGAGTGCCTAGGGAAATGAGATTCCGTTTCAAATCAGGGACATGTCTAACACCTGTCAAAGTTCTAACGACTCCATCATGTGTCTTGATTTTGATTGTTGATGCGTTCCGATTGGTATGCTAAAAGATAGGCTTTATCTACTTATGTCGATTATGAGTAATTAAGGACTGAGTCTTACTAACTGTCACTTAGCATTCAATTATTGTCAATTAATCAATCATAACCTAAGGCAGAATACCTATCGTGTAGCTATCTGTTGGAAAGTATCTACGATTTTATTAAGTTAAATATCGTACTCCCAGGGAAGTGGTAACGGCTTAGTAGTAGCTAGCCTTTTTATCCTAACTCTTATCTTATGATCCAGTTATGCAATCGTCATCAATAATCTTGATGAGAGGGTGATCCATTCTCCACTAGGTTTAAATTTAATTAAGCCTAAAAGTGTTTATAGACAAAGTTCTGATTCTATGTGATATTGTTCCTATATGTTGATTGACCTATCTTCGAGTATTTTAGATATATCTTAGCCTGGATTGCAACTATGTTCTGAGTCTAAAGGTGTACCACATCTGAGTAATCTGATATACCGCCCCATCGCCAAGGTAAACGGCCCTACTCACGGTTACTACTAAAGACAACTATGAAGGCCTTATGTCACTTCGGGGATCCTCATGCCGCTTGCCCATAACTGCAGGCATAAACGCTCTACTCAGCCTACCTAGACTACTCTAACAAATAGGGTGTTCCGCATGTTATTTTATCTAGTATGGCAGACACCAATATTAATTGATGCATGTTAAACTAAACAGGTTATGAATAGACCGTGGTTAGGAATTGTCTATAACCCTAATTTTAGTTTAAAAGAAACTACATTGGACATGCAGACATAATGAATATTTAAGCAGGTGGCTATTTCCGGAAAAACATAACAACTTCAACAAATATAACAAATATTCATAATAATCATAATCTTGTATTCAAATCAGTATTTGGACAAACACAGTAACAACATATAAAGAGAGGGACAGGGGGGACTGATGCCATAAAGAAATCACCCTTTACGTAGTCGCGCCGTTGGAGCGTACTGCTATATATGTCGTACTGCTTGACCCGACTCTGCTCGCCAGAACCTTCGGAGGACGCTTCCTCGGCCTAGTAACTGGGTTTTACCTTAATACCCAGCTTAAGCCCAGCTCTATGAACTGACTCTTCGAACGCCTAGAGCCCTCTTAGGATCTCCTAACGAAATCCCGGGTATTCTATGAATACCAGAAACGAACCTATCTATCAAACCCTAAGATCTGAGACTATTTCTCAGAAACTAGAAAAACGAACACAAAAAGGAAAGAAAGAAAACTTCTACTAAAATCTGAGTCTCCGAGTGAGTTGTGTACTAGAGAATTGTACACTGAAAACCACTGAATAACTCAGAGTGGAGAGGGATGAATTCAACTGAGGAAGGCCTGGGGTATTTATAGCAGCTTTCTGGAGTGATTTTCTCTCAAAAATTCGATGTGGGACTTGATTTTCTGGTTCGGGACGCCTGTCCCGGTCTGTTGACCGGGTCAGGACGGCAGCCCCGAACCGGGACGCCTTCCCCGAAGTCTAAAATTCTAAAATATTGCGTTTTTACCCCAAAAATTGTCATTTTTTTCTACTTTTCACCTGACACTTCCAAAATTATAAAAACTGTGAAATTGAGTTAATAATGAACAATTAAGACCAATTTACCCTCAATTTCACCCTAAATCATGCCTAAAAACATGCTAAAATGTGATATGATTTATGCATATCAATTGTGCCTTTGCCGACAACTTTGCATTGAGCATCGTTGCCCATTAAGACAAGACCACCATTAAAAGATTCATAAGTGGTAAACCAGTCTCTATTAGGAGACATATGAAATGTACAACCCGAATCAAGAACCCACTCATTTTTTGACCTTTGTTCAGTACCAGAAGCAATAAAACACTCTCCATCAAATTCGGTTTCTACAAAACTAGCTTCGGCAGATTTTTTGGGTTGCTTACCCTTATCTTCTCTATTTTTCTTATTTTTCAATTTATAGCACTCAGAGATTTCATGATTTTTTTTCTTGCAATAACGGCAATACTTAGAGTTTTTACCTCTAGATTTGGATTTGGATCGGTTTTTACTGTTAGCACCTACTTCGTGGTTTCTCCCTCTAACTACTAGTCCCTCACCCGAACTTTCCGAATGAATTTGGGTATCAAATTTTTCTTTGGACAGTAGGTTAGACTTTACATTATCAAAGCTCACGGTAACATTATTACCATATAGCATAATTTCTTTGAAATGTCTATATGAGGGTGACAAAGAAACAATAAGTAGTACGTCTTTATCCTCAACATCAACTTTGACATCAAAATTTTCCAAATCAATTATGATGGAATTAAATTCACCAAGATGAGATTGAATGGGAGTACCTTCAGACATACGGAGTGTGAAAAGTCGCTCCTTTAACCGAAGTTTATTTGCAAGACTTTTAGTCATGTACAGAGACTCCAATTTACTCCATATACCGGCTGCAGTTTTCTCATTGATGACTTCACGTAGCACCTCACGGGACAAACATAATTGGATTGTGGATAACGCCTTTTCATCTATCTCTTCCTACTGCTCCTCAGTTGTAGTGGCTGGCTTCGCTGATTTGCCGGACAGAACCTTCGTTAGGCTATTCTAGGTAAGAACAGCCAACATCTGGATTTGCCAGATAGCAAAACTAATTTTACCATCAAATTTCTCAATATCGAACTTCGTCGACATTTTTAATAAAAAATCCCAGTTGAATTATTGTGGCTCTGATACCAATTTGTAGGGGTACAGAGTGTGGAAGCGTGATAAATTCAACCAAAGATTACGAGAAGTTAATAAAAACAGTAAAATTGATACCAAGGTTTTAGGTGGAAAAACCTTCTTTAAATAGAGGTAAAAAACCACCGGCGAGAGAGCCAAAAATTCCACTAATATTGACGAAAGTACAAAATATTTTCTCTGAACTAACACGACAAAATAGCCCGTTATAAATTCTCTAGGAGTATAGAAATACTCAACCAAGAAGTAGAAAAAAAAAAGAAAATATAAAGGAGAGATTGACTATGCTGTGGAGGTGTTACTAGGATTAGAAGGAATAGATTTCATTTGGCAAAGGAGGGATACAAAGTAAAACATGGACAAAAATATATATATATACATGATCTAGGAAATTGATATTATATATATATATATATATTATTTGCACTATCACTTTTTATTTTAATGCACTAGAGGACAACAAGCTTCGAGTATCTAATTCCACAAAAACACAATTTCATTATATGAAAACAAATCATGGAACAATGAATTACATTCATCTATAATTCAGCCAAAGAAAAAAAGAATTACATTCATCTATTAACATCATATCAATCAAATCTCAAATTTAAAAATAAAATGAACTCCACTTCAATAAAACCACAACAAACTAGTACATCCAAAATCATATAAACAAAAAGGACTTCATACTAAATATAAGAATATATAAATATATTAAGTATGCAAATTCAAGTGAGTAATTAATTAATAAAAATTTTCAAATAATTAGTTAAAAGTTAAATATATAATTGTTTGTGATAAACGATCAAAGCAATACGTGCATGGGATGTTAAGTCAAATCCCTTGTCTGATAATCACATCATGCCACGGGGACATGCATCCATGATAAGTGATTTAGCCAACCAACCAGCCAGCCTTAAGTGGTTTTACTTGTGATTATAGGGTTTCTGCTTACTCATGTGCACCAACACTAAATTATTATTATTACTATTACTTGCAAACTAACATATATAAATATACACACATTCTTGATGAAAAATTAAGTATTTAAAAGTGATTTTTCCAACATTAAAGTATATATAGCATAAAAAAACAAACTTAAAAAAATTTATTATAAAACTTCTGTATGCGGCAAAAATTTTGATTTCATGAACAAGATTTAATTATTGGGTGTTTGTCTTTTCTTTTTTTCACTTTACATTTGTTGGAAACGCGAACAAGTTCAAAAATATATATTTGAATAAAACAAACACAACTTTTTTTTATTTTCTTACATAAATACTACAACATATATAGATTAATGTAGACTGCAACTAATTTTTTCTCTAGAGCTTCGGCTCTTTCTAGCTCTTTCTCAAATGTATCTACATATATATATACAGCCACCTTTCTTTTCTCTCTGCTTTTTCTCTCTTTTTTACTCTTGTTTTGCTCTCCTCGTTTCTCTCTACCTTTTTCTCTCTTATTGCTCTCTCCTCGTTTCTCTCTTATTGCTCTCTCCACTATATATCCTTATATATATATATATATATATATATATATGAAGGATATGGAAAAACTGATCAACCAAGTTTGCTTCAACAAAAACGACTTGGTCAGATAAAAAATAGTGGCGTCGGCTTCAAACTCAAATATGGTGGCGTCGGCTTCAAACTCAACACAGACAACAAGAGAGTTTGAATTCTAACACTCCCCCTCAAACTCGACTTTCCATTCCAAACTTTTCTTTTATTTTTTGAAACACTTCCGGCTTCAATAGCTTTGAAAAAAATATCCGCTAAATTTTCTTCGGTCTTGCAGTGCACCAGTTCCACAATTTTATCATTTACCTGTTTTCGAATAAAATAATATTTTATATTGATGTGCTTGCTTCGACTGTGTGATATCGAATTCTTCGCGAGTGAAATAGCAGTATTATTATCAACATAGATAGTAATCGAATTTTCCTTTGCAAGATTTAAATCGCCCAATATGTAGCCTAGCCACATTGCTTGACACGCGCACGCTGCTGCTGCGATGTATTCTGCCTCACATGTTGAGAGAGCAATTGTTTGTTGCTTTTTCGATGACCACGAAAATATCGCTGAACCAATATGAAAAACATATCCTAAAGTGTTTTTTCCATCATCCAAGTCACTACCATAATCACTGTCTGAGTAGCCAACTATTTTTGAATCTTGAGAATGTGTATAAAATAATCCATGATCAAGCGTACCTTTAATGTATCTCAAAATTCTTTTAGCTGCCATGAAGTGATCTTGCTTTGGATTCTCCATGTACCTACTAACCAGTCCAACTGCATACATAATATCTGGACGAGTGAAAGTTAGGTACTTCAGACTTCCTACCAAACTTTTGAACAATGTCAGATTTACCGACTCTCTTGTTGAATCAATTCTGAGCTTTAAGCTTGCTTCTGTTGGTGTACTCACCAGCTTGCATTCTTCCATTCTGAATTTTTTAAGAATTTACTCAACATATTTTTTCTGCGACATAAAAATCCCATCTTTGCTTTGTTTGACTTCAACTCTAAGAAAATATGACATTTGACCAATATCTATCATCTCAAATTCGTTAGTCAGAACTTTCTTAAAATCATTGAACATACCAGGATTGTTGCCAGTAAAGACCATGTCATCCACGTACAAACACACGATCATAATATCTCTATCTGAATTTGTTTTTGTGTAGAGAGCATGCTCGTATGGACTTTTCACAAAAACATTCTTTTGAAAATATTCATCAACTCTTGTGTTCCAAGCTCGAGGGGCTTGCTTCAATCCGTACAGTACTTTCTTTAGACGATAGAATTTATCTTCCAGACATTTTTGAACATATCCAGGAAGTTGCTCGATGTAAACTTCTTCTTCGAGATAACCATTTAGAAATGTTGACTTCACGTCCATCTGATAAATCTTCCACTGTTTTTGAGCCGCAATTGCTGTAAGAAGCCTTATGGTATCAACTCTTGCAACTGGAGCAAAAACCTCATCATAGTCAATCCTATATCTTTGCTTGTAGCCTTTAGCAACTAGCCTTGCCTTGTATTTTTCCACTTTCCCGTCTTGATTGGTCTTTGTCTTGTAGACCCATTTGACATCAATTGCTTTGTGTCCTTCTAGAAGTTCTGTGAGCTTCCAAGTATCATTCTTTTTAATTGCACCAATTTCTTCATCCATGGCCTTATTCCATTTGCTTTCTTCAGAAGCTTCCTCAAATGTCACTGGATCACATTCAGCCAATAAACAAAATAAAGAATAATCAAATGAGGTTTGTACCGGATTTGTTGCATCATAAATGTCATTCAGACTTCTCATTTTTCTTGCCTCTCCCCCTGAATTGATGCTACTACTGCTTCCTGAACTCAATGGTGTTGAGGTAGGAGTTCTTTGAGTTGGACTTTGTGGAGGAGTTGGATCATCATCTTCTTCATTTTCAATGTTGGAGTCATCACCGTCATCATCATCATTAAAGAACAGACCTACAACGTTTCTTTCTTCCTCGCTCCATCTCCAGTAATCTGATTCATCGAACTCAACATCACGCGAAATGATTAACTTCATTATGAGAGGATTATAGAGTCTGTAAACCTTGCTCCTTTTGTCATATCTGGTAAAGATGCATTTCTCGCCTTTATCATCCAGCTTCTTTCTTTTCTGATCAGGAACATGTGCATATGCAATGCACCTGAAAATTCTGAGATGTCCAACTAATGGTTTGCTACCACTCCATGCTTCATTTGGAGTTTTGTTTCTGACACTTTTTGTTGGACACCGATTCAGTAAATAAACAGCGCACAACACGGCTTCTGCCTAAAAAGTTCTTGGCATGTGCTTTGCTTTCACCATACTCCTTGCCATGTCAAGAATAGTGCATTTTTTCTTCTCTGCAATGCCATTTTGTTGAGGAGTATACGCCGTTGTCAACTGATGATTGATTCCATGTGCTATGCATAAGCTTTTGAATAGATTTGAAGTATACTCGCCTCCTCTGTCTGATCTGAGTATCTTCACATAATGACCACTTTGTTTCTCCGCCATTACCTTGCACTCCTTGAATTTATCAAGAGCCTCCCCATTTTCTTTCAGAATGTATACCCAACTTTTCCTGCTAAAATCATCAATAAATGTTAGGTAATACCTGTTTCCGCCAAGTGATGCAACAGCAAATGGACCAGCTATATCAGTGTGAACAATCTCTAATGGCCTCCTGGCTCTCCATGATTTTCCAACAGGAAAACTTTGTCGATGTTGCTTCCCTTTGACATATGCTTCACGCAATTTATTTGGTTCATTGATTATTGGCAAACCATTCACCATATTTGTCTTTGACAATAATTTCAAGCCAGAAAAACCAAGATGACCAAATCTCAAGTGTCATAACCACGAATCATTTTTAATGACTGACTTTAAGCATTTTTGCACATTCGTCTACATGTCAAGAGTGAACAGACGATTCCGTGACATCTCCATATTTGCGATTAATTCTCGAACTTGATTTCTGATAATGAGAGAATTATCCTGCATCTGTATATTATATCATTTCTCCACGAGTTGGCCAAGACTAATGATGTTATTTTTCAAAGCATGTATAAAATACACATCATTGATATATTTCTTTTCACCATTTTTTAATACAATCGAAATTGTACATTTGCCTTTCACCGGAATTTTTGATGAGTCGCCAAAAGTAACTTCCCCATTGACAGTCTCATCTATCTCTGTAAAAAAATTTCTTGTGACCGCACATATGATTGCTGACACTTGAATCAAGATACCAAATATTTTTCTTGTCTTCTTCGTCTCCTTTGTATGTGAGAAACATAGCAGAACCCACATCTTTATCTTCTTTTGCTGCTACAAAATGACTGCTTTCTTCCACCTTTGGGGATCTACACTCATAACTGAAATGACCATATCTATTACAGTTATAACATTGAAATTGAGACTTATCACCTCGCTGTTGGAATCCACATCTTCCTCGGCCTCTGAAATTTTGACCGTTGTTGACTCTGTTGAGATTCTAACCTCTGTTGAACGGTTGTCTTCCACGTCCTCGTCCACCTCGGTAGCCTCCTCTAAAACCACCTCTTCCACGAACATAACTGATACTGCTTGAACTTTCACCTATGAAAACCTTACTTTGCAACGCCTTTTCCAAATGGCTTGTATCATCATACTGGTTCATCCGGGACTCGTGAGCTTGAAGAGAGCCTACGAGCTCATCAATTGAAATTTCAGACAAATCTTTTGACTCCTCGATAGATGTAACAACATAATCAAATTTTCGTATTAACGAGCGTAAAAGTTTTTCCATCACCCGAACATCATCGAGACTTTCGCCGTTCCTTTTCATTTCATTTGTCACCGTTTTCAAATGCGTAACAAATTCTCCAATATTTTCTGAATTTTTCATTTTTAAATTTTCGAACTCGCCGCGTAGTACCTGGAGCCGCACCTTTTTAGCTTTTTCGACTCCTTGGAAAGATTTCTACAAAATCTCCCACGCCTCTTTTGCAGTTTTGGCTTCAGAAATATTTTCAAAGGTTGATTCGTCAATACCTTGAAAAATAGTGAACAACGCATTTTTATCTTTTTTTCGAGACTCCTTTAACATCGTCTTCTCGGCATTAAGAAGAGCTGCTTCTGCGGTAGCGTCTTCGGGCTCGTTGTATCCACTTTCAACAATATCCCAGTTATCGTAGGGACCGAGTAAACACCTTCATTTGGATACTCCAGTTCCCATAATTTGTTGCCGTCAATTTCGGGATTTGCGGTTGCATTGTATTCGCCATTTTTATCGGACAGAACCCTAGCTCTGGTACCACTTGTTAGAAACGCGAACAAGTTCAAAAATATATATTTGAATAAAATAAACACAACTTCTTTTTCTTTTCTTACATAAATACTACAACATATATAGATTAATGTAGACTGCAACTAATTTTTTCTCTAGAGCTTCGGCTCTTTTTAGCTCTTTCTCAAATGTATATATATATATATATACATTTGAGAAACGAGGAGAGCAAAAAGAGAGTAAAAAAGAGAGAAAAAGCAGAGAGAAAAGAAAGGTGGCTGTATATATATATATATATAGATACATTTGAGAAAGAGCTAGAAAGAGCCGAAGCTCTAGAAAAAAAATTAGTTGCAGTCTACATTAATCTATATATGTTGTAGTATTTATGTAAGAAAAGAAAAAGAAGTTGTGTTTGTTTTATTCAAATATATATTTTTAAACTTGTTCGCGTTTCCAACAAGTTTTGCTCTCCTCGTTTCACTCTACCTTTTTCTTGAAAAAAAAAAACTTATTGGAAACGCGAACAAGTTCAAAAATATATATTTGAATAAAACAAACACAACTTCTTTTTCTTTTCTTACATAAATACTACAACATATATAGATTAATGTAGACTACAACTAATTTTTTCTCTAGAGCTTCAGCTCTTTCTAGCTCTTTCTCAAATATATATATATATATATATATATATATATATAATTATATATATATATATATATATATACATCCACCTTTCTTTTCTCTCTATTTTTTATCTCTTTTTTACTCTCTTTTTGCTCTCCTCGTTTCTCTCTACCTTTTTCTTTCTTATTGCTCTCTCCTCGTTTCTCTCTTATTGCTCTCTCCTCGTTTCTCTCTTATTGCTCTCTCCTCGTTTCTCTCTTATTGCTCTCTCCACTATATATCCTTATACATACATACATACATATATATATATATATATATATGAAGGATATGGAAAAACTGGTCAACCAAGTTTGCTTCAACAAAAACGGCTTGGTCAGATAAAAAATAGTGGCGCCGGCTTCAAACTCAAAGATGGTGGCGCCGACTTCAAACTCAACACAGACAACAAGAGAATTTGAATTCTAACAACATTTACTTATATTATTTCCTCTTCAACCCAAATTATATAGATTGCCTCGATATACTTAATAATGCATGCATCCATTACTTACATGCCTAGTTCAAACTTTTGACCTAACAGGTTGCAAACAAAGGGAAAAAAAATGGTCAGGAATCAGAACACACTTCTTGTCCAACCATCCCAAAAGAGAAACGATAATTTACAAAAATAAAGTAAACAGGAATCAAATGAAATCCCTAATCACTACCTATCCCTCTTTCCACTCTGTTTCCTAAACTTTCAAATTTATACTTAAAAAATGACGGATAATAAAAAGATGTGAAATCTAGCAAAAAAACTGATTCAAAATTCTAATAATTCTGTTGCGATTAACAAAAAAAATTAATAATCTAATATCCACCCACACAGAAGATAGGAGGAACAGACAAGAATAAAAATCTATAAGCCAAAAATTAATTACCTTAAAAGTGTAGCTCAAAATCTATTATCTGAACACCCTTTGTAGAATGGGCAACTATACCATTAAGATTCATTCCATTTATTTATTTCAAGGCTCTGGGAGCAAAGCTATCCCAAAGCAAATTAGAGAAATAAGGAATCACAAACTGCAATCATCCCGACATATAAAATCCATAAAGATCATAACTTTATCCCCAAGCCCATATGTACATACATACATACATATACATATATACATGAATAAAAACAATTTCATTCTAAAGGTCCTCAATCCTGCCAATATCTACATTATTCTAAAAATCCAAAACAGATAACGTCTAATATCATACCAAAATGAAAATTGAATAAATTTTTAAAAATTAATTGTGCTCCTAAGTCCTATGTCTCAACCTAAGGGAAAGCGGAAAACAAACCGAGAAAAAATGGAATCCTGAATCGAAGAGGAAAATCCACAAATCATGCCTCAAAAATTGAAAACAAAATCGTATCAGAGCAGTGGTAGAATCAAGTAAATAAGAGAGAAGGAATGAAAGTATAGCTTGGATGGATTCTCAGACCTTCAATTTCCAGCGTGGGCGCGTCAATGGAGAAACAACAGTCACAAGCGGAATCTTAAGTGGTAAACGGGTGGAGATGTGAAATGACAAAGCCGAAGGTTATGGTATGGACGTACTTATATAAGCTTCATATGGGCCGGACTATTTTGTATTTGGGCTTAAGAATTAAGAGTTAGATATTTTTTTCTTGCATTGGGTATTTTCCTCCAGCATTGCACTGAGAGAAACTCTTGGAACCGGGATAATTTAAAATTATATTATTTATTAAATTTTTTTTAAAAAAAATTACATTGACTAGAAATTAAAAAATAAAAATTTATAATAAATGAATCAGCATGTGGGATTGGTGAGGGATGTGTTCCCATTATAAATATAGAAAGAAAAACATCAAAAGAAGGAGAAGGGAATGGGTTTCCAATGAATGAAGAAGAGTCTTGAAATTAGCATATTTATATCACTTTTTTTCATAGTTCAGAATCATAACCATGCAAACCCCATTATTAATTCTGATGAGAATTGCTTTTGGGGAAAGAAATTCTATGTTATTTTATCAAACCAACTCTCGGATAAAAATAATTCTCAGCCTATATTAGTTCATTGTCAAGACAAAACGTACGACTTAAGTTACCATAACCTTCATGCGAAGGAAGAGTTCGATTGGAGGTTTTGCAACAATGGCATGACGTCCTTGTACTTTTGTCACTTTTGGTGGAACAAACAAGAAGCTGTTTTTGATGCGTTTAATTAAGCTCTTACACAATGGTGTCATAACAATATTCCGGGACAAGGTACTCATACTTGCAGTTGGGCAATCAAAGATGACGGTTTCTACTTGGCTGTGGATTCTTATCTTCGTCAATTTCACAAATGGGGAGACAAAAATGTCAACTAATTAATAAATGCTTTCTTTTTGTTTCATCAGTAATAATAGATTAAATTGGTTGTGGATGCTAGAAAATATGTCAAAAAATGCGAGACATGTCAAATTTTCAAAACTATTCCACAGTTGCCTTCAGTAGAACAAACTCCGGTAGTGGTAGCATGACCATTCGACATGTAGGGTATGGATCTAATGGAAAAGTTTTCAAAAACAAGAAATGGATGTGAATACTTGGTAGTGGCAGTAGATTATTTTTTAAAATGGATAAAAGCAAAAGCGCTCACACATCCAACAGAGGAAAATATTTCTAAATTCTTCCGAGAACATGTCTTATGTCGCTTCGGGATACCCAGAGCAGTCATCACGGATCACGGAGTACAATTTTCAGCAAAGTTCGCCGCAGAATGCCAAAGGTTGCACATCAAGCACTGGAAGTCGTCAGTAGCACACTCTCAGGGAAACGGTCAGGCAGAAGCTACCAACAAACTAGTGTTGATGGCACTAAGGAAAAATTTGGAAGGAAAATCCAACAAATGGGCTGACGAACTAAACCCAACTCTATGGGCAATCCGAAATTCGACTAGGGGCCCCACGGGAGAAACAACTTATGCACTAGTATATGGTTCTGAGGTAGTAGCACCAGCCGAAGTTGCATTGCCCACAGCCAGAGTAGCGATGTACAGCGAGGATGCCAACAAAGAAAGAAGAAGCATGGAGCTAGATCTGCTAGAGGAAAGGAGGATAGCAAGCCGCCTAAGGTCGCAGTCATTCAAGGAGAAGACAAAAAGGGCCCACGATAAAAAATTATTCAAGCGGCCAATAAAGATTGGAGACTGGGTACTTCGAAAGATAGAAGACACGGCGAGGCATATAAAAGCAAACAAGCTGACCCCAAACTGGGAAGGACCATACATCGTAAAACATGAAGTAAGACCCGACACCTACAGACTCATGAATAAGGATGGCGTTCTCCTACCAAACCCGTGGCACGTAAATCACCTAAAAAGGTACTATGTATGAAGTACATTTAGTAAACATTGTCTTGAATATCAAGTCGTCATAAAGGCAAGTTGTTGATTCAATTTCTGGAAGTATTCTGCTGAGAAATAAAAGTTATTATTCAAGTATAATTTTGAGCACGATCTCGATTATTATTCAAGTATAATTTCGAGCATGATCCCGAAAGATATTAAAAACTCACGAGAAAGGTCATGGTTACGAAGTACCAATTTAAGACTTGGAAAATTAAAAACCCACGAGAAAGGTCGTGGTTACGAAGTACCAAGTTAAGACTTGGAAAAATTAAAAATACACAAGAAAGGTCATGGTTACGAAGTACCAAGTTAAGACTTGGAAAATTAAAATACCACGAGAAAGGTCGTGGTTATGGAGTACCAAGTTAAAAGTATACTTGGAAATTTGAAATACAAGGCAATTCATTGCTACGAAGTATCAAGTAGAAGACTTAAAGAAATTGTTTGTTATTGCGAAGTATGAAGTTAGAAGAATTTAAAGATTCAAGTAGCCCTGAAGACGCGATGTTCATAAGTTAGGAAAATTTCATTGAAGTTTTCAAAGAAGAAGTACAAAGTACAAAAGAATAGCTTACATCAAGAATCTAAGGACTAAATACAAAAAAATATATATATATATATCTAAGGAGCTGCCGAGCTTGAGCCCCCATCAAGCATATCCCAAAAAGTAAGAGTAGTAGGCCGAAGTGACTTCCAAAAAGGCCTTCCCCTCTTCTCGTCCCGCTCCCGGAGTGCTTCCAGCTCCTCGGTAGTGAAAGAAACGAAGTCTGTTCCTCGCCTGCACAAGTCATTGTCAAAGATCGATCTGAAGGCTTGCAGGAGAATAGACTTGTCTTCGAAGTGGGGATGAAGCTGCCGGATGATATGGATACATCCTTAATCCAGGAAAGAACCAGCCTCACGACCGATATCTTCATGGTATGCAAGAGAACTCTTGAAGTCGTCACTGATCTTCTTCTTGTAATCCTCTGATCGACAGTACTCCAATTCCTCCTGCATGGAGATCCGACTGGCCACAGCTTCATCCCTGGCCGAGTTCAAATCAGTGTTGGCCGTCTGCAACTCCGAGTTTCTCTCTTCTACCTTGGCTAGCCGCTCCTTCAGCTCCGCCATTTCGCTGGCCATCTGGAGCTTTTCAGAATTGGCTAACTCCAAGCGCGAAGCTTGGCTAGCCACTTTTGACTCCAAAACAGCCAGACGAGGTTTGTTGGCTGCCTGCCACTCGGAGTCCGCCGCTGCTCGCCCGGATTGCTCAGAAGTTTGGCACTTAGAGATATGCTTAACTAAGGAGGAAACCTAAAAAAATGATGAAAAAATGAGATGAAGGTTACAAGAGATTTCCTAGGGACTAAGGGCAGAAGTAAGAGGAGAACTCACCCGAGCTATCAAGGCACCAACCCGGTTAGTGGCCTCCTCAACCCCCATCTCCTTCATCCCGATCAAGCTGTCGGGGTCGTGGGCTCGATCCAGGACTGCACCTCCAAGCATGGCTGCAGCATACTTGTTGTTGCAGCAGAGGTTGTTGAGGGGAGGAGTTCGGGCAGATATCTCAGCAGCCAAGGCCCTCAAGGGCTCCTCCTCGGTTGGAAGCTCGAACCCCGGCTGGAGCCATGAAGGACCGGAGCTCCCAGAATTTACCTCGACCTCGGCAGCAGGGGCAGCCTCAGCCTCGGTAGTTGGAGCAGACTCCTCCACAGGTACCAGTCCAGAAGGAGGGGACACCTCGTTGGAAGGACGCCGAGGAGAAGTCCTCCGCCTTTGAAGAGGACGGAGTTGCTCCTCCTCATCCTCCGCCACTTCGGGTGTGGCTTCCCGGCGAGGCCCGGGTGCAGAGCGAGGAGTCTTGCCTCTTACTTCCCCATCCTCGCTCGGCGAAGGGTCCTACCTCGCCCATGCGGACTGGCGGAGGATGGGTAAGTAAGGGGAGTCTCCCCCATTGCACCCCTGTCTATTAGACGTGGGGGAAACCGGGGTAGGGAGTCCAGATGTGATTGCTGGATATCCCTTTTCTCCACTCCATTTCCCCAAGCCTTGCTGAACATAGTAGGACCTGCAACAAAACAATTGAGTCAGATCCCTTACGAAGTACAAAAAACAGAAAACAACAAAAACTAACACATATTACCCTAGCCTCTTCCACACCCACGACTAGTAAGGCTACACGGGTCACATTGAAAAGAAAAAATAGCCTCGGGGTGTATAGTCCAGTCATCATTTGGGCTCTCCTCAGCAAAACCTAACTCCCTCTTCCTCTCAGTCAAACCAGCCCCTATGCCGCACCACTTCAAGCTGGCTTCACTCAACAAATCGACGGAAGAATATACCCGAGTTTGGTTCTGGCGACTATCTCCTATGTCCCGGGTAATAATCTCTAGAAAGATTTTTTCATAATGAATAAGGGAAAAAGGACCCTCTATTTGAGTCCACTGGAAGTTTTCACTAACACAGAGACAAAAAGGAAAACCTATACGTGACTCAACATTCATCCACCTACCCTTGATGTCTACCTTATTGGGCGGGGAGTCAAAAAGGACAACCTTATTTCGGCGTGGACGGAGTGAAAGAGTATTATCCAACATCCGAAGTGAAGAGAAAACATTCTAAGAATGTTAGAAGACAACTCGAAGCCTAATCTACGACAGAGACAAATAAGGCAAAAAACAGTGCGAACGACATTAGGATGCACCTGCCCGGGCTGAATTCGAGCAAACACTAGGAAGTCAACAAAAGCAGGGTCCATAGGAAGACGAAGACCCGCTTCGAAATGAGCTAAAGGGATGGGAATACTACAGAGTGACATCCTTCCCGCCAAAGGGGCTACAGAAACTCTATAAGTCCTAAGATCTACACTATACCTACGAGCAAAGGACTCTGCCTGCTCACGGCTAATCCTATTTCGACTTAAAGGAAAATCAGGAGGAGGAGGCGGCATAGAAGGCTGGAATGGGACTCCCTCATGAACTTCACCCTCACCATCCCTAGCCGCTACTGTTACTTCTGGTTGGGCAGGTTGAGGATCACCAAAGCCCTCATTCATGAGCTCCTTAACCTCCCTTTCATCTTCTCTCTAGGCAGCCATTACCTGCGAACGGGAGTTCAATATTTAGAACTTCATTCAAACAAAGAAGCTACCCAGAAAGATAAACCTAAAACCCTAAACCCAAGAAAAAACACATGATCCTACCCTTATTAACCCACAGAAAAACAAAGCAAACAGAGGAAGCATGACAGAATCACAGAACAACCCATCAACAATAGAAGAATGAATAGAAGCTAGGCAGTAAAAGGACAAAACTTACCTTTTTTAGTGTCTGAGTTTGAGGCGGAAATCTGAAGAAATGTGACTGATCTTGCGGGGAAAACAAAGATGAATGAATCTTCAGAAGGCGTTAATGGTAGAAAACTATAAAGACAAAGAAGCAAAAGTAAAGAAAAAGGGCATACGAAAAGGAGAAGATCACTAAATAGACGAGAAAAACTTTTTTGAAAAGATTACTTGCCAGAATCGATGCATCGGGGAAAGCAAAAAGGTACTTCTGTCGGCTGACATTCTGCAATTAATGACAGACGCAGAAGACGAAAAGACAGCCAGTCACAATCAAAGACCCTAACTTCAGCCACAAGTCAAAGTACTCAACACGCGTATCCTGTCATAGCTCCCCTACTTCGTCAGGCGGAACTTCGACGAGGGACCACTGAACAGTCAGAAAAATACCTCAAGGGCAGAACGGTAATTTCGCCACACCTTAACTGCCCCTGATCTCACCTGACGTCATAAATACAAATTAATGGGCCTCATCAAGGCCAAACGTTATCTCCTTTAAGGCCACATTTATAGCCCGTTATTCACAATGGTCGAAACGGTCCAAATCTCCAACGGTAATTTTATTAACAGACTCATATAAAAGAAAGATCTGAACATAAGGTAAGGACTTTTTTCCTAATTTCCAGATATCCAAAAATACATTCTACTGACTTAAGCATCGGAGAGTTCACGGGTTACAAACTCCCCATTGAACTTACTTGTTTTGCAGGCTCTCGATAAGCTATGTATAGCAACCTGAGGTACGCTCTGATTACGCCCAGCGAGGTATCGCCCCCGAGAGTTATACTTCGCCTACCCGAAGTACCATCTTCCTTGACTTTGACCAGTTCAAAAGTAAAGTCAACCATAAAGTTTCCTGAATTCCCAACATCCCTACCATCAAGATTCTTGCAGAATCAACATATATACATGAATAAAAACAATTTCATTCTAAAAGTCTTCAATCCTGCCAATATCTACATTATTCTAAAAATCCAAAACAGATAACGTCTAATATCATACCAAAATGAAAATTGAATAAATTTTTTAAAAATAATTGTGCTCCCAAGTCCTATGTCTCAACCTGAGGGAAAGCGGAAAACAAACCGAGAAAAAATGGAATCCTGAATCGAAGAGGAAAACCCACAAATCATGCTTCAAAAATTGAAAACAAAATTGTATCAGAGCAGTGGTAGAATCAAGTAAATAAGAGAGAAGGAATGAAAGTATAGCTTGGATGGATTCTCAGACCTTCAATTTCCAGCGTGGGCGCGTCAATGGAGAAAAAGGTCAACAGCAATTATAAAATCTTTTTTTTTGTTTTTGGAACCGGGATAACTTAAAATTATATTATTTATTAAATTTAAAAAAAAAAAGAAAAAGAATTGCATTGACTAGAAATTAAAAAATAAAAATTTATAATAAATGAATTAGCATGTGGGATTGGTGAGGGATGTGTTCCCAATATAAATATAGGAAGAAAAACATCAAAAGAAGGAGAAGGGGCAGAGAGATTGAAGGGAATGGGTTTCCAAGGAATGAAGAAGAGTCTTGAAATTAGCATATTTATATCACTTTTTTTCATAGTTCAGAATCATAACTATGCAAACCCCATTATTAATTCTGATGAGAATTGCTTTTGGGGAAAGAAATTCCATGTTATTTTATCAAACTAATTCTCGGACAAAAATAATTCTCAGCCTATATTAGTTCGTTGTCAAGACAAAACACACGACTTAGGTTACCATAACCTTCATGCGAAGGAAGAGTTCAATTGGAGGTTTTGCAACAATGGCATGTCGTCCTTGTACTTTTGTCACTTTGGTGGAACAAACAAGAAGCTATTTTTTATGCGTTTAATGAAGCTCTTACACGATGGTGCCATAACAATATTCCGGGACAAGGTACTCATACTTGCAGTTGGGCAATCAAAGATGAGGGTTTCTACTTGGCTGTGGATTCTTATCTTCGTCAATTTCACAAATGGGGAGACAAATAATGTCAACTAATTCATAAATATTTTTTTTCTGTTTCAAATTTTTATTTATGTAAAGAATATAGTAACTTTTTATAATAAGAATGGTCAATTTCTAAAAAAATATTACCTTTCTTGCTTAAACATAACTGTTTATGCATTTGAAAATTTTCAATTTATAAGATATTAAAAAATATAGAATATATAGAAACTTTTATAATAAAAATCGTAAGATCTTATATTTACCATTTTTCATGAATGATACAATTTTATATTTTAGTAACTTTAGTGTATATATTTGAGTTTAATCTATGTATTGTTGGGTATTTAGAGATTAATAGTTGATCAATTTTTAGTGTTGTGCAGTTGTGGATGTAGATTTTTTTTTGACAAAATCACCTAAAATCTCTAATTTTGTTTTTTTTTTTAATTCTTGTTGTTTACTCTCATTTCCTTCTTATAATTGCTCATACAATTGTATTTTTTTCATTACAAAAATTAGTATTGGCATAGTTGACAATTGGTACAAGAGATATATGGATTCAACCTTTTAATATTATATGCAGTTGACTTCATTAATAATAGGAACAACAACTTTTCCTAAATCAATCACAACGGTTTTGTATAGGACAAAATATTTAATTAATTCCATAGGCCTTTCCGTATCAGAATCAGTATAAATTATAAATTTTTTTTTCCTTTCAATCCCTATATTAAACAAAAGGTTTATTCTGTAAAATAAAATGGTCAATTTTCCCAATCATCATCACTAATATATGTATGTATAAATACAAGCAAAAAGGAAGCAAGCAGAAGAATTAGTATCATCTAAGAATGAGGAGATTCAGAAATAACAGTTTGGAGAAAACAAATCTTCTGTTAATTCTAATAATAATCCTTCAAACCCCTTTTTTGTTTGGTAATGGTTGTTATCTCTTCGAGAAGAAATTCCATGTTATCATCGCCAACAAACTTCCAAACAACACGAATCTTTTGGTAGCTCATTGCCAAGCCAAAGATATAGAGTTAGGGTACCATAAACTTCGGGTTGACGAGGATTTTCAGTGGAAGTTCTGTGATAATGGATGGACGACCTTGTATTTCTGTCACATTTGGTGGGGAAATAAACAGATATCTCTCGATGTTTTCAATAGAAAAGTGAGAGAAGATTGTAACAATAATATTAAAGGACAAGGGTCGCATTATTGTTACTGGATAGCTGTTGAAGATGGGATGGAGATGGCTGTTGGTAATCTTTTCAATCTTCATAGATGGCAGTAATTATTATTTTTTGTTTCATGTATTAATTATTATAATGAATATATATATTGTTTTTCTCAAAGTTAATTAAGTGCGTAAATAATATATAATCTCGTTTCAACAATATTACACCCATAAAACCAAAATTAATTCCACCCATTGAATTTTAAAACACCTTTAGGAACAGCAAGATAGAATCCATCAGCTCTGGCTTCCCAAGTGCAAGTATCTTTACCTTGTCCTGGAATGTTATTTTGACAGTAAGTTCTGAGTGTCTGATTAAAGACATCGAAGACGGACTGTCTGTTAGCGCCCCAATAGAAGTGACAAAAATACAAGGTTGAAAATACAAGGTTATTACAGAAATGCCATTGGATTTCTTGGTTGTAGGGGTACAAAGTGTGTAAGCGTGATAAATTCAACCAAAGATTCTCGAGAAATTAATAAACATAGTAAAATTGACACCAAGGTTTTAGGTCGAAAAACCCTCTTTAAATAGAGGTAAAAAACCACCGGCGAGAGAGCAAAAAATTCCACTAATATTGATGAGAGTACAAAATATTTTCTCCAGACTAACAAGACAAAATAGCCCGTTACAAATTCTCTACGAGTATAGAAATACTCAACCAAGAAGTAGAGAAAAGAAGAAAATATAAAGGAGAGATTGACTATGCTGTGGAGGTGTTACTAGGATTAGAAGGAATAGAATTCATTTGGCAAAGGAGGGAAACGAAGTAAAACATGGACAAAAATATAGATATATCATATATATATATATATATATGAATGTAGCCATTGATGTTGACAAAAGGAGAGCAGCCAACAAATCTCCACATTGATCTCATTTTGACCGGAAATACTCTCTCGCCATGAAATCCTGTTAACAATAAATGATACCATCTAAGTCCAAACAATGATCGAACTTAGCGGCTGGAAGTGGTTTGGTTAACATATCTGCAGGATTTTCAGTTGTATGGATATTTTCCACAGTAATTTCTCCTGCATCAACAATATCTCGAATAAAGTGGTGTTTAATATCAATATGCTTGGTCTTTGAGTGATGCTTGCTATTCCTGGCCAAGTGGACAGCACTCTAACTGTCGCAGAACATAACAAGAATATTTTGTTGTAAACCAAGTTCAGCAACCAAGTCTCGGAGCCAGATAGCCTCTTTCACTCCTTCAGTAGTAGCAATATATTCTGCTTCAGTGGTGGACAAAGCCGCAACGGCTTGAAGTGATGAATACCAACTGATAGCAGAGCCGCAGAGTGTAAAGATATTGGTTGAAAGTGATCTTCTCTGATCTAAATCACCACCGTAGTCGGCGTCAACATAACCAATTACGCCTCTTGGATCAGACTTTTGTCTATCAAATAACAAACCAATATCAGGAGAACCCTTCAAGTAACGAAGGATCCATTTGACAGATTCCCAATGCCGTTTTCCTGGGTTGTGCATGAATCTGCTAACAACACTAACCGCATAAGCCAAATCAGGCCTAGTACATACCATAGCGTACATAAGGCTTCCGACTGCATTAGAATACGGGACATGTGACATGCGCCTTTGTTTCTCTTCTGATTGTGGACACTGATCTGATGACAACTTGAAGTGGGCAGCAAGTGGAGTATTAACAGCTTTGCAATCTCGCATTCCAAATCTGTCAAGCATCTTCATTATATACTTTTTCTGTGATAGAAAAGTTTTCCAGCTTGACGTCTCTGTTAATCTCCATTCCAAGAATCTTCTTGGCATGACCTATATCTTTCATATCAAATTCACTGTTGAGCTGCACCTTTAACTTGTCAACACGAGTTTTATCTCTTGCAGCAATTAACATATCATCAACATATAACAGCAAGTATACTAGAGATCCATCAGTAATTTTTTGAAAATAGACGCAGTTATCATACTACTTCTAGAATAGCCATGTCCAGTCATGAAGGAATCAAACCTTTTATACCATTGTCTTGGTGACTGCTTCAAACCATAAAGATATTTCTTCAGACGACATACATGGTTCTCCTTTCCAGGAACAACGAACCCCTCTGCTGGATATAAATTTCTTCCTCAAGATTACCATGAAGAAAAGCAGTTTTCACATTTAACTGTTCCAGCTCCAAATCATACAAGGCAACTAGAGCAAGTAATACACGAATTGAAGAATGACGAACAACGGGAGAAAATACTTCGTTAAAGTCAATACCTTCCTGTTGATCAAAACCTCTTACTACAAATCTTGCTTTGTACCTTGCATTTTCAACACCGGGGATGCCTTCTTTTCTCTTAAAAATCCATTTGCAACTAATGACTCGCTTGCCTTCCGGTAACATCACCAAATCCCATGTTTCATTTTTGAGAAGACTCTCGACTTCTTCTTGCATAGCAGCAATCCACTTTGCTGAGTCGTCACTAGAGATAGCTTTAGAATAATTCTTGGGTTCACCATCTTCACCCATCTCTTGTGCAACAGTCAATGCATAAGCAATGTTGGCAGATTCTGTGATTAGTCTTTGAGTCGGTTTTCTTGGCCTTTGTTGTGGAAGTTCTTGAGCCATAGACCACGGTTGTGGTATACCTCGACGTTGAGGTGGATGTTGTCGTGGACTCATTTGTTCAGTAGTGACTTCATCTTCTTGAGTGGTGGAAGAATTAGGGATATTTGCTTCCAAAATGGGAGCTTCAGTCTCAAACTCCACCTTCTCTCGAACATCCTCCTGATCACCTGTATCAGTGGAGGGAACAACAGTATCTTTTCCAGAAGATAGCATAACATTTTCATTAAAGGTTACATTCCGACTATGAAATATTTTGCGAGATTCAGGGTCATACAAACGATAGCCTTTAACCCTTAGGCCATAACCTAAGAAAATGCATTTCTTAGCACGAGGTTCCAATTTTCCCTCGTTCACATGAGAATAAGCAGGGCAACCAAATATTCTAAAATTCGAATAATCAACAGGGTTACCTGACCAAACTTTTCTGGAATTTTGCAGTCGAATGATCGATTTGGTGAGCGGTTTATCAAGTAGCATGATGTTGAAGCTGCTTCCGCCCAAAATTCTTTCTCCAGAGTAGAATGGGAGAGCATACAACGAACTTTCTCCAAGATAGTTTTGTTCATCCTTTCAGCAACTCCATTTTGTTGTGGAGTTCCTGGAACGGTGAAATGTCTGGCAATACCTTCTTTCTTGTAGAAATCATTAAACTCATTAGAACAAAACTCGAGGCCATTGTCTGTCCTTAGCCTCTTGATCTTCTTGCCAGTCTGGTTCTCAATTAATAATTTCTACTCTTTAAAGGTGGAAAAAGCTTCATTCTTTTGCTTGAGAAAATATACCCAGAGTTTACGTGAAAAATCATCAATAAATGTCAGCATATAATGACATTTACCTCTGGAGGGAACTCTCGATGGACCCCAAAGATCTGAATGGATGTAATCCAAAGTACCTTTGGTCCTGTGAATGACTTTTGAAAAGCTAACCTTTCTCTGCTTACCAAAAATGCAATGCTCGCAGAAATCGACCTTACCGGTACAATGGTTGCCAAGATAGCCTTTCTTTTTGAGAATTTGGATTCCCTTCTCACTAATGTGGCTCAACCTCAAATGCCACAACTTCGTGTTGTCTTTGTTGGATGAGGCGACGGTTGCAGAACCTGTAACAATTGAACCCTGCAGGAAATACAAACTACCAGATCGAACTGCCTTTAGTAACACAAGAGCTCCTTTGGACACTTTTAAAACTCCACCTTCAGCTGAGTATCTACACCCTTGAGATTCAAGAGTGCCTAGGGAAATGAGATTCCATTTCAAATCAGGGACATGTCTGACACCGGTCAAAGTTCTAACGACTCCATCATGTGTCTTGATTTTGATTGTGCCTTTGCCGACAACTTTGCATTGGGCATCGTTGCCCATTAAGACAAGACCACCATTAAAAGATTCATAAGTGGTAAACCAGTCTCTATTAGGAGACATATGAAATGTACAACCAGAATCAAGAACCCACTCATTGTTTGACCTTTGTTCAGTACCAGAAGCAATAAAACACTCTCCATTAGATTCGGTTTCTACAAAACTAGCTTCGGCAGATTTTTCGGGTTGCTTACCCTTATCTTCTCTGTTTTGCTTATTTTTCAATTTATAGCACTCAGAGATTTCCTGATTTTTTTCTTGCAATAACGCAATACTTAGAGTTTTACCTCTAGATTTGGATCTGGATCGGTTTTTACTGTTAGCACCTACTTCGTGGTTTCTCCCTCTAACTACTAGTCCCTCACCCGAACTTTCAAAATGAATTTGGGTATCAAATGTTTCTTTGGACAGTAGGTTAGACTTGACATCATCAAAGCTCAAGGTAACATTATTACCATATAGCATAATTTCTTTGAAATGTCTATATGAGGGTGGCAAAGAAACAATAAGTAGTACGGCTTTATCCTCATCATCAACTTCGACATCCAAATTTTCCAAATCAATTATGATGAAATTAAAATCACCAAGATGAGATTGGATGGGAGTACCTTTAGACATACGGAGTGTGAAAAGTCGCTCCTTTAACCGAAGTTTATTTGCAAGACTTTTGGTGATGTACAGAGACTCCAATTTACTCCATATGCCGGCTGCAGTTTTCCCATTGATGACTTCACGTAGCACCTCATGGGACAAACATAATTGGATTGTGGATAACGCCTTTTCATCTATCTCTTCCCACTGCTCCTCCGTTGTAGTGGCTGGCTTCACTGATTTGCCGGACAGAACCTTCTTTAGGCCATTCTGGGTAAGAACAGCCAGCATCTGGACACGCCAGATAGCAAAACTAATTTTACCATCAAATTTCTCAATATCGAACTTCGTCGACATTTTTAATAAAAAAAATCCCGGTTGAGTTATCGTGGCTCTGATACCAATTTGTAGGGGTACAGAGTGTAGAAGCGTGATAAATTCAACCAAAGATTCTCGAGAAATTAATAAAAACAGTAAAATTGACACCAAGGTTTTAGGTGGAAAAATCCTCTTTAAATAGAGGTAAAAAACCACCGGCGAGAGAGCAAAAAATTCCACTAATATTGATGAGAGTACAAAATATTTTCTCCAGACTAACAAGACAAAATAGTCCGTTACAAATTCTCTACGAGTATAGAAATATAAAGTAGAGATTGGCTATGCTGTGGAGGTGTTACTAGGATTAGAAGGAATAGAATTCATTTGGCAAAGGAGGGAAACGAAGTAAAACATGGACAAAAATATAGATATATCATGTATATATATATACATAAACCACCTACTTAAAGGAGAATAGTTGATATATATATATTATATATATATATATATATATATATATGAATGTAGCCACTGATGTTGACAAAAGGAAAGCAGCCAACATTGTGTTGGGAAAATCACCTCAATTTTCTAGCGGAAGTAATTAATAATTTTCCCGTCTTTGTTTTGTCAAAATGGGAAAAATCATATGACCAATCAAAAATAGCAAACACAACCACAAGAAATTAATCAAGCGATAAACGAACACCAAGATTTAACGTGGAAAACCCAAATCGGGAAAAAACTACGAAGCCTTCCACTAATCACCAAGAAAAACAGTGGGTACAATCAATAATCCTCTCTAAATCAATTCGAGGCATACACAATCATCAAGCAACAACTTGGAACACCAAACCACAATAATCTTCACTCAAAAGTGAGAAATCCACACAAAAGAAAAACAGTAGAGAACAGAGGGAGTTTTACCGACATCGAGAGGTCAAAACAACAATTCCACCGTTGGATATGAAGTAGAGAATGTTAGGAACAACATACTAAAGTTTTATCCCGATCGGAGTTCGTTTGGTCATCGATCGGAGCAAAAAGGAACCGGACTGCTGCACCCTTTTCTTTCTCTTCTTCCTTCTCTCGGTTTCTCTCTTTTCTTCTCTCTCTGCTGTTCTCTCTCTTGTTCTGTTTTTTTTTTCTTTCCTTTATAATAATAATAATAATAAATATTATTATTATTATAGTAACCCTTTTTCTTTTCTTTATAATAATAATAATAATAATAATAAATATTATTATTATTATTATAGTAAGCCTTCCTCCATGTAGGAGGGATACCCCAACAAATCTCCCCCTCACTCCTACATGGGAAGTAAAACTCAGTGATGAAATATATCAAACAAACCTTTCACAACCAACTGTGCCAAGTCCGTGGATTGTGAGCAATGCTCTCTTCTTTTCAACTTGAACACCCGATTGCTCTTGGGTGCTCGCTTGCTTCCATGTAACTTTACCAGGGAATGACCACGTCCATCAAGCAAGGATATAACTCCATCTCGCTTGGCTTGAATTCTCTCTCGTCGGTGCACCTTCTTCACTTCTTCCCAATAGCAAACTCGCTCAAATTTACCCATTTGAGGATCCCTCTGTGGCGGAACTCCATGCTCAATACGAGGTGGCTCAAGCACATCACCATCACGAGCAACATCATCACCACAACATTGTTTTCCATCTTCTCCTACATGATCTGAATGTATGGTAGGAAAAGGAATATCACCTTCAGGGAGGATACTCTTACAACTTTCAATCATGTGATCAAGTCTCTCGTGCGATAAATCCGTGGAGGACGTAGTGTTCTGATCTTTTCTGCACATCTTTGCTTGCATCACGTAAAGTATGTTCTCTTTCTTACCTCGGGCCACGATCAAAGAACCTTTGGTGAGCTTCCACTTTCCTTCACCAAGGCGGCTAACATAACCCTCTCCATCAAGTCCTCCAGCTGAAATGAGGTTGAACTGAAACTCTGGAACATGTTTGACATCTCTGAGGATCAACCTGCAACCAGTATTAGTCTTTAAACAAATAGTGCTCATCCCAATAATTTTAGATGATTCGTCACCCTTTCCCATCTTGACATAGCCAAAGTCACCGCTAGTGTAAGATGAGAAGAACTCCCTGTGAGGTGTGAGATGACATGAGGCACCCGAATCAACAATCCAAGTGCAATCCTGAAAAGAAACATCAACGGTAGTGTCAACACACACAAAGAATAAATCATCTGCATCTACAAGGGCTGCTGTGTCTTTCTCCTCTTTCTTCTCAGAAGTCTGACCATTCTCCTCTTTCTGTTGGGCTTTATCTCGCTTCATTTTCCTGCACTGAGATATCTTATAACCCGGTTTATCACAATAGAAGCATTTCACTTCGCTTCTTGATTTAGATCTCCCCCTGGATTCAAAGTCTCTATGTATGTGTCTTCCACGACCCTCTACCTCAGTCACATGAGCCTGATCTGAATAGCTGGAGGAACTCAGATCTCTTCTCCTAGCTTCTTCGTTCACCAGACTCGACTTCACAACATCCATTGTGAGCTTACCCTCTGGAGCAGAATTGCTAAGTGACACCACCAAAGTCTCCCAACTTTCCGGCAATGAGATGAGGAGCAACAACGCCTGCAATTCATCATCTAAAACCAATTTCATAGAAGACAATTGGTTAATCAAACCCTGAAAATCATTCAAATGCTCAACCACACTATGTCCATCCCGATACTCAAGTCTCACAAGTCTTCTCATAACAGAGGCTTTATTCAAGGCATTTTTTCTCTCATACATGCATTTGAGTTTCTCCCACAATTCATAGGCGTTGGTATCATTAGCAACATGCTGAAACACACTATCATCAATGAATTGCCTAATCATTCCCACAGTTTTCCGATTAAGCAATTTCCAAGTACTTTCTTGTTTACCGTCTGGCATCTCCTTATTCAAGATCGGTTCATGCAAATCCTTAATATATAAAATATCCTCCATCCTGGGTTTCCAACTTTGATAATTGGAGGAGTTCAATTTAATCATTCCCCCAAAAATAGTTTTATCCTCCATTTTAACAACACAAGAAAATCAACCAAAAATATCAACTCAAGCTCTGATACCAATTGTTGGGAAAATCACCTCAATTTTCTAGCGGAAGTAATTAATAATTTTCCCGTCTTTGTTTTGTCAAAATGGGCAAAATCATATGACTAATCAAAAATAGCAAACACAACCACAAGAAATTAATCAAGCGATAAACGAACACCAAGATTTAACGTGAAAAACCCAAATCGGGAAAAAATCACGAAGCCTTCCACTAATCACCAAGAAAAACAGTGGGTACAATCAATAATCCTCTCTAAATCAATTAAAGGCATACACAATCATCAAGCAACAACTTGGAACACCAAACCACAATAATCTTCACTCAAAAGTAAGAAATCCACACAAAAGAAAAACAGTAGAGAACAGAGGCAGGTTTACAGACATAGATAGGTCAAAACAACAATTCCACCGTTGGATATGAAGTAGAGAATGTTAGGAACAACATACTAAAATTTTATCTCGATCGGAGTTCGTTTGGTCGTCGATCGGAGCAAAAAGGAACAGGACTGCTGCACCCTTTTCTTTCTCTTCTTCCTTCTTTCGATTTCTCTCTTTTCTTCTCTCTCTACTATTCTCTCTCTTGTTCTGTTTTTTTTCTTTCATTTATAATAATAATAATAATAAATATTATTATTATTATAGGAGGGATACCCAACACATTGGTCCACTTGAAGGATGGAGGGATACCCCAACACATTGGTCCACTTGAAGGATGTGTTGACCTTGGACTTGGACTTGCAATGAACAGTTAATGAATTTTTATTAGGAAGTCTGTTGGTAATGTGAACGTGATATTCTCTTACCCAAAAACAACCTGCTCCTGCTGGTACGCTGTTTTCAACTATGAAATACCAAAACATTATTGTCACTATCACAAGATTCCTCTTTTTCATAACATGAAAACCCATTTTTCTGTTTCTTTTTTTTTCTTCTTCTTTTTCTTGTGGTTTGGTTTAGTTTATAGAGATTTCAAGGAGAGAATATTTTTTTTTGTAAGTTTACAATTGAATGGTTATAATTAATGAATTAATGAATTAATGGGAGAAAATATCTCCAATTATGGTCAATTTCATGAAATCATATTGCCTTATTTATTTGCATATATTCCAGTAGAGTAATATATTTGGTACACAGAGTAATTAAGCAAGAATAATATATAATCTCCTCCATAATCAGGAATAAGATTATTTATGATTCTTATATTAATGTTTCCAATACCTTAAAAGGAAACAAAATCTTTCCATCCCAATTACTTATTGGGAAAATTGATTCTGCTTCTTTATTTCTTTCTTTTTTTCAACTAGCCTTCCTTGATATAGATCATATAATTAGTTTTGTTTATATACACGTTTTGAGTTTCCATTCTAAATAAAGTAATATACATTTCATGAAAAGAAAAATTAAATTTTTAGCGTGAGAAAGATGAAAAAGATGATCTATTAATAGAATATAAATAGAGTTTAAAACTTTACATAAAAATGAAAAGAATACAAAAGTAAAAGAAAAAGAATGGGGTTTCATCATCTCTCGATGTCAATTCTAATGCTACTCATAATTTCGAAACATGTTTGTTCGTCAGAAATGAACAACTTTGGTTCTTCAAAATCCAAATGTGTGTGGCCAACAAAGAAATATTACATTCACATAATGAACCAGCTTCCCCCAGATTCCAAACCCTTAACAGTTCACTGTGTATCTAGAAATGATGACTTGGGAACTCATACACTTGGTATCGCTAAGGAGATTCAGTGGCATTTCTGTGATGATTTGTTCAATTCTGTATTTTACTGTTATTTATTGTGGGATAGACTGAAAACAACTATTTATGTTTTTGATCAAGATTCAAAGCTCAAAAAACTCTGCAACAATAAACTTCCTGGCCAAGGTAAACATACATGCTTCTATTCAATTGCTCAAGATGGAATCTACCTTGCTACTCTCGATGGCTTTGTAAAACATGAAATTTGGTATTAAGTCTCTACCTTTAATATATATGTCATAAATTTTCTTGTTTATATACATTTATTTTATTGTTCGTAAAAATTAATGTTGGTACTGAATTCATTTGTTAAGTAGTTACATTTTCTTTGACTAAACAAAGAATATAAAATTTAGAGTTGAAAACACTAAATTATTTGTATAAAAAAATAATGAATAATAATAAATACTACCTTAATTTTATAAGATAAAAGGTAAAGGAAACATCAATATCTTTTCACTCTTACAACAACAACAAAAGCAGAAACAAAAACAAAACCAAACAAACAAACGGATAGGAATATATTAATTAATTAGTTGAACCCTATAAATGCAAAACTAATCATTATTATGTGTGTTTTGCAAATGACAGAAAAAAAAAGAGTATTAATTAAAGCTGCATGGATTAATTCTCATATAAAGAGGGGTGCATGAGATATACAAAACAGAACAAAAGAAAGAATGGGGGGGTTTGATGCTGTGAAGAAGAGTCTCCTCACATTATCAATTATAGTCATAATCTACAGCAACAACAGCAAACTTGTTTCTTCCGCTGCTGCATCATCATCATCATCAAAAGTTGATGTTATTTCTCTTCCAAACTCTAAAAATTGTATATGGCCATTGCAGAAATACTTTGTTCATGTAGCCAACAGGCTTCCACAAAATCCATCAACTCCATTAACAGTTCATTGTGCATCAAAAGACGATGATTTATGATTCCATAAGCTTGCTGTGAATCAAGAATTTCAATGGCATTTTTGTGATAATACATTTACTACTGTTTTTTAGTACTCTTTCTGGTGGGATAACTCTCATGCAGCTCGATTCAACGTGTTTGATCAAACGGCCTTGCTCAGAGAACTCTGTAATAATAATATTTGATACGGATGTTGATGTGGCCGAAATTCCGAGTGATTCGGTCAAAGCTGTGGGATTACGCAGAGGGATGCGTGAGAAGAAGTCAAGCACCAAACTAGTGGGGTTTGTTCGTGGCTGAGAAGTGCAGAAAGTGGGAGGAGCATTCTCCTTAAGTTTAAGAAGTTAGTCAACATTCTGTTTTTCCATTTTCCCACTTCTCCTTAAGTTTAGGAAGTTAGTCAACATTCTGTTTTTCCATTTTCACACGTTTCAATTCAGTTAACTTAGTATAGGGAATCACCCTATAAATAGTCCATCTCTGTATTCAGTAGGGATATCATACCTTAATCAAAAATTCAACTTTGTTGAGCAATCTCCGACTCTATTCTTGCCTTAGATAGTGTTCGGATAAAAACTACCCTTCTGGAGTGTGCAACGACTCGAATAGTTGCGTATTGATACTAACTTGTATCAACTGGTGCTTTCTTTCAGAGTGATGTCAGCGTCAACGTCATCATCACCAAACGACAGCATTGCAATGCTAGCCGAGCAATTGGCTACCATCATGAAACGACTGGATTCGTTTGATCAACGCTTCACCATTTATGATAATTCCATTGTACAGGTCAACCAGAGGCTTGTTGCGGCCTCCACTTATGGACCACAACAATCCACTGCGAAAAGCTCAAGGACATCTACATGATCAGGCCAAGACTCGGCTGGACTTCTCCAAATCCGTAATAACGGGAAAGAGTTGGATGGTCCTAAACCATTCAAGATAAGGTTGGAACAACCCCAATTCAACGGCAACGATCCGCAGGCATGGGTATTTAAGGCAGATGAGTATTTTGATTACTACCAAATTCCGGCCACCCTTCATGTTATTGGGAATAACAATCCCTATTTAAGGCAGAGGAGTATAATCAAAAGAGATGAAAATAAACTGCAACAATAAAATTGGAGGACAAGGTAAACGTACTTGTTATTGGGAAGCTAGAGAAGATGGATTCTATCTCGCCACCCTTCATGGTTTCAAACGCCTTCAAGATTGGACTTAATTACTAGTTCAATCTCACTCAATTTTAGATTATATAAAGTCAACCATGAGCTGATTTTTTTTTGTTGGAAGGTCATAAATATTGTATGGAAATAAAGTGGCATATTGCAACCTCCTCTTCCGACCATAGACTATACTCAACATAATGAATCGAGTCATAATCCATGAAACAAACAATCTTTATTGTGTAATATATATTCTTGTTCTAGTTAATTTCATGTATATACTTTGCCATGAATGTAAGGAAGAAACATGAATTGATGGTTTATAAATAAAAAAGTACTTGTCAAGAAGAGCCTTCTCATCACAATACAAATAGTGATCACATATTATACAAATTATGAGTGTGAGTGTGAGTGTGGGAAATGCCCTACTTTTTTAGTGTGGTTTGAAGTATTGATTTAGGTAATTGGAAGTTACCAATTAGGTTTACGATGAAACCTAAAAATCGATCACTAATTCAAATTGACTACCTCTACAGGTGTAAAACTGAAAAGTAATGGTAGTAAGTGAGTGAGTTCAGTAGTTCCTCGTATAAAATTATTGACTCTAGAGATATAATAATATAGAGAAAACAAAATTGTTTCAAACACAAATAGAATCGGAAACACTAGTTCTAGTTGAATTGATATTGAGTAATTATATTTCATTTAATTGTTTTAAGGTGAAAAATATATCACCTATTTATATTACTTCATGGAGCTATGTGAGAAAAGAAAATAAAGAAAAATCAATCATAATATCAACGATTCCTAAAGTGTAGGGATTTGATTTGGTTTGATTCTTATTTTTGAATTCTTTATCTTTTATTTGATTTGTTAAAAATCTGCGATTTATTCAACACTCCTCCTCAAGTTGAGTAGTGGGATCTCCAATACCCAACTTGCACAAAGCTGTCTTGAACATTGTTTCGGTAACCGCCTTTGTCAATATGTCTGCTAATTGATCTTCGGATCTTACGAATGGAATTTTGATTATTCCTTCCTCAATTTCTTTGATAAAGTGTCTGTTGACCTCGACATGCTTCGTCCTGTCATGTTGTACTGGGTTTTTAGAGATCCTGATTGCTGCTTTATTACCACACTTTATGATGCACGAAAGTTGTAGTGTGAAGCCTATCTCCATTATTAGTTTCTTGAGCCATAGGACTTCTGTTATTCCCTTTGTGATCCCTCGAAACTCAGCCTCTGCACTGGATAGGGCCACAACTTTTTGTTTTTTACTCTTCCGTGTTACTAAATTTCCTCCAACCATTGCAGCATATCCTGAGGTGGATCGTCTATCATTTGGATTTCCGGCCCAATATGCATCAGTATACACCTCTATATTGAGATGACCGCATTTTCTAAAGAAAATTCCTCTCCCAGCCGTTCCTTTAAGATACCGAACTATCCTGATCACTGCTTCCATGTGATGTTCTTGGGGTTGGTGCATAAATTGGCTGACTACCCCAACGATGTATGCTATGTCTGGCCTGGTATGCGCCAAGTAGATAAGTTTCCCGACCAATCTCTGATATCTTCCTTTGTTGGCCCACCTACCACTTTCCTCCATCCGTAGGCTATGATTTACTATCATTGGTGTCTCTACTGGTTTGCTATCCGGTAATCCTGTTTCTGCTAGTAGATCCAAGATATACTTTCTTTGAGATATGAATATGCCCCCTTTTGATCTTAATACCTCAATGCCAAGAAAGTACTTCAACCTTCCAAGATCATTGATCTCGAATTCTTTAGACAAATTCTCCTTTAGTCTCTTAATCTCCTCTGTGTCATTTCCAGTTACGATCATGTCGTCGGCATATATGATGAGACATATGACCAAACCTTTTTGTTTTTTTAGGAACAATGTGTGATCGGCATTGCTTTGCTTGTACCCATATTTTTTCATAACTGTTGTGAATCTTCCAAACCAAGCTCTAGGTGATTGTTTTAGCCCATATAACGCCCTTTTCAATTTGCACACATGTCCTTCTTTGAGTTTTTCCTGGAGACCCGGCGGTGCATCCATGTAAACTTCTTCTCTTAGATCTCCGTGGAGGAATGCGTTCTTTACATCGAACTGATGTAGTGGCCAGTCTTGATTGGTTGCAATTGTGAGCAATACTCTGATGGTGTCAATTTTTGCTACGGGGGAGAACATCTCTGAGTAGTCAATGCCATAGGTCTGTGTGTACCCCTTTGCAACTAGTCTGGCTTTGTATCTCTCGATAGTAACGTCTGCTTTGTACTTGATTGTGAACACCCACCGACATCCGACTGTCTTCTTTCCACTGGGTAGAGTGCATATCTCCCATGTCTGATTTTTCTTCCGAGTTGGTATCTCTTCGTTCATGGCTTTCCTCCATTTTTCCACGGACATTGCTTCGTCAACTGTTTGTGGTATATATTCTGTGTATAGTGCTGCTGCAAATATTTTGGCAGTGTCGGACATACTCCTCCTGGCTAAGTCTCCTACCGGGTATCTAGATGATCGAGAGCTATGGTTTGGAGAGTACCTTTTAGCTGGCACTCCTCGATTACTGCGTGGTGGAAGTATGTAATTTCCTCCTTTCTCCATGGGATCAGACTCTACACAATCATGATTTGTGTAATCATCTACAGTAGTATGTAAATCTGGACTTACCTCGTTTTGGATATTCATTGGAGGATTCCCATTGGACGGGGTACTGGGTTCATGAGCCTCTACCATGTCTTGATGTGGCTCGTCGGGTCCATTTACCAGTTCTTTTGAGACTCCTCCTGGCCAGATTTGATTGTCAAACCAACCAAGTGTGTCATCGGTACTCTCATCCTGACTACTGGGTTGGTGAGAATAAGGGAAATCAGACTCAACGAAGTCGCAGTCCATTGTAATATAAACTCGACGTGTATCAAGACTATAACACCTATACCCCTTTTGATGTACCCCATATCCTACGAAGACACATTTTCTAGCACAAGGTTCAAGTTTGTTTCGATTCGTTTTGGGAATATGGATGTAAACAGTGCAGCCGAATACGCGTGGTGGTAAGGTAAGGACTTATGGGATTTTGGTTTGTGTGGAAAGGATTTTTAGTGGTGTTTTGTGTTCAAGCACTCTTGTAGGTAGACGGTTCATAAGGTAGACTGAGGTTGCTACTGCGTCGGGCCAGAAGGTTTTTGGGACTTGGGATTCGAACATCATGGCCCGGGTCATTTCGAGTATAATTCGGTTTTTTCGTTCTGCAACTCTGTTTTGCTGTGGTGTAGAGGGGCAGGTGGTTTGATGTATAATTCCTTTTTCGTTGCAAAAAAATTTCATAGTATCAGCAATATACTCTCCTCCATTGTCAGATCATAAGACTTTTATTTTTTTGTCAAACTGAGTGAGGACCATATTATAGAAACTAACAATTTTTTCATGTACTTCCGACTTATTTTTCAGAAAGTATACCCAGGTCATCCTTGAAAAATCATCAATGAATAACACAAAATAACGAAATTGACAACTATTGGTGTATGGGGCAGGTCCCCACACATCAGAATGTACTAAAGTAAAAGGAGTTTGAACACGATTATTGGAATGATGAAAGATTGATTGTACAATGGTTTTTTGCTAAAATGCATGTTTCACAACTAAAGGAATTATTACCACGAAATAGAGTTGGGAATAATACTCTCAGATAACTGAACGACGGGTGACCTAGAAGACGGTGCCATAACCAGATCTGTCGTCGGGTGTCCCGTGAGCTAGCATGGTAGTCCCGTGGTGAGCCACTTCGTCCACATGATAAAGACCTCCTTGCTCAGTATCACGCCCAATGATCTCCTTCGTATGAATATCCTGCAAGAGGTAAAAATGGGGATACATTAGTACCACACAGTTTAATTCCCTCGTGACTTGACTTAAAGACAGTAATTTATAAGACAGTGAAGGAACATATAGACAGTTGGATAATTTAATTGTTGGAGAGATCGCCACTGATCCAGTTCCCTTGACCTCAGATAAGTCCCCATTCGCTGATTGTACATGCATTTTTTTTGAAATTTTTTGATCCAGGTCATGTGTCATTGTGTCCGTGGCCCCACAATCGAATATCCATCTGGACTCTTTTTTATTTGACCATGTACAAGTGTTTATTGTCTGGGTATTAAATATCTTCACTGGTGGGCTGGGTCCATCAATTTTAAATGCAACTGGCCCAGTTGGGCATCTCGGCCGGTCCTCGCGTGATGATGACCCACGGTCTGAGCGCTGTCCATTTCGTGGCGGTCCAGATCGCCCTCTCCCCCTGTCGCCGGAAAATCATGTAGCGAGTCCCGACCCAATTTTGCCCAATGATGTCGTCGAAAACGTGGAGTTGGTTGTCGGTTTCATGATGTGGAGTCTGGCGGCCTCTCGCTTGACGGTCAAAAAGGCCATTTCCGCTGAGGGCTTGGTATCTTGTTTCAGGACATCTCGGCGGATTCCTTCGTATTTGTTGTCGAGGCCGGACATGAATTGATACAGTCGGCGAGTCTCTTTTATTCGATTGTAGATATTAATCCCTTTTATTGATACGGTGATGTGATGTGTTTTTCACCGGGAGGCGATGGTGACTCTCATCTGCCTTGCCCATAACGGATAATCTTCGTTATCAATTAGTTTGATGCCCAGATTTGGAGGGTCAGAATTTGGGGACGGGTTTGTTGGGACAATTGCCATCTTGGTTTTTATTGTTTGGTTGGATTTGTAGGCTGAGGTTAGGGATGATGATGAGTTTTTTGAGTCCCAAAATTTTCTGCTCTGATACTAAGTTGAATTGATATTGAGTAATTATATTTCATTGAATTGCTTTAAGGTGAAAAATATATCACCTATTTATATTACATCATGGGGACTATGTGAGAAAAGAAAATAAAGAAAAATCAATCATAATATCAACGATTCCTAAAGTGTAGGTATTTGATTTGATTTGATTCTTATTTTTGAATTCCTTATTTTTTATTTGATTTGCTGAAAATATGCGATTTATTCAACAGTTCTTTCAAAGAGTGGAGGATGGGTAATTCACATATCATTTGATAGTTAGAGGCGAATTGAAAGCTAAGCAATGGATATTCTAAAGATTTCAGGGGGAAAATAGAGATGTCACCTACATTACCCATAATATGTGTAAGTATCAACTTATTCTCATAGATTCATTCGATCTGAATACTACGTGAGGAACAAAAGGCAGATGACAAAACAGGAAGACCTAAGATGTAGAAGATCATAACATGAGTCATTCGGTTGGATTCATATATCCACCCATGATGATATAAGATCCATTTGTATAGATACACGTGTGTGGTGAGAAAATAATGGCAAAATAATGAAAAAACGCACTGTGAATACTATACAAGATCGAAGATTAAATATAAAAAAAACTTTTTATAAAACAGGATCCAACAAAATCTCAAATAATTATATATATAAAATATATATTATATATGTATGAAGTTACCTACTTCACCTCTTATTTTTTAAAAAAAAAGTAATAAGAAAGAACAAACACAAGGATAAGTTTGAATTAATTTGTTTACTTTGAAGGAGACTTTCCTTTCATTTGCTTACATCATAAACTTCAAAATAACAGAATTTTGTTTTAGAAAAAGTAGTTATGTGTGTAATTAATTAGGTAGTTACGAAATCACATTTCTAGACAACATAATTCATGTAGTCAAACAATGTTGTTGGTTGGAGATGCATTATTCAATCATCATATGTATGTGTGTGTGTGTATATATATATATATATTATATATAAGAGCATGAAAATTTTTAAAATTATAATAAAAAAAATGGGGTTTCTCGATCATCTTGTCAAGAAAACTCTTCTTACAATAACAATTGTATTGATGATTTCATCAACTTCATCATTAAAAGAAGAGAAAAATTATGTTTCTCCTCCATCAAACTCAAAGCATTGTCTATGGCCAACCAAGAAATATTATGTATTTCTAAGGAACAAACTTCCCCAAAACTCAAATCCATTAGTAGTTCATTGAGTATCAAAAGACGATGATTTGGGACAACATACCCTTTATTTGAATCAGCAGATTCAATGGCATTTCTGCGATAACATAAGAATTACTAGGTTTCGATGTTACTTTTAGTGGAATAATCAAAAAGCTATCATTGATGTTTTTAGTCAAAGTGTAGAACTCAAAAAACTTTGTTCTAATCATGAAGAAGGTATAGATGTTTGTACTTGGGAGACTAGAGAAGATGGATTTTACCTCTCTACCCTTGATGGCTTCAAATTATATGGAAAATGGGGATAATCAATTACTTTATCTTATTCTTATATATATATATATATATATATATATATATATATATATATATTTATGTGTTTTGATTACTAAATATAAATTATATATAAAATTAAATACTAACATTTCCCACATCGCAATTTTGTTTTTGGTAATATTATATTAAATAATTAAAAAACATATTGAAATAATAATCTTTTTGGTTATTCGGTTACATTTATTTAGTCAAACCAGGGAATTGGTTACATTAATTACTGAGTCTTTTCCTAAAATGATCCAACTTTTTAAAAATTGTCCCGGTTTAACCTAGTTTATAAAACTATTTTCTAAACTAACTTTAACTCATTCACAAAATGAGTTCTAATAGGACCTACTAAATTTTTTTTAAAATTTTTCTCTTTTTTCTTTTTCTCTTTTTCTATTTTTATCTCTTTTTTTTAAATGCTCTCCGTTTCCTCCCTCCGTTTCCTCTCTCCGTTTCCCCTATCCATTTCCCCTCTCATTCCCTTTTCTTTTCATTTTTTTATTTCTTTTCCCTTTCAAAAAAACCTTCTCCCCACTTTCCCTTTTCTTTTCAATTTTTTCTCTTCTCCATTCCACCTCCAGACGTCCCTCTTCTTTCCTTTTTTTTTCTCTTCTCCTCTCCAGTCCACCTCCCGACGTCCCTTTTCTTTTCTTTTTTTTTCTTTTTTTTTTCTCCAATCCACCTCTCCACATAAACCTTAGCCCACCCAAAAGTTAATAGATTTTTTTTAGTGACTGAGTACACCACTTCTGAGTGCTTCAAAATTTCAAGTTAGTATGACTTGTTTCCCTTTTTTTTATAATTGTCTAAGTTTTTGTTTGTTTGATAAAATTTGATTCTATTGTCTTTGATGATTTGGTATTTTATTATTATTATTTTTTTGAAAGGATGAATGATATTTTTTTCAATCATAATTTTAAAAATAAAAAGTAAAATAAATTTTTTATTTTTATTTTAAAAAATATATTAAATTTTTATTTACATTTTGTAATTTTGTAGATGACATTGTTGAAGGAACCAATTCGATTAAATATCTATTGGGATTCTAACATTTTATACGATGTAAATGGCAATCCATATTTAGAAGGACCAGCTAAAAAATCATGGGTTTTTAGAAGACAAATATCATATTTAGACAGAGTTCAAAAGGTATGCAACTTTAAAGGTGTTGATATAACAACAAACCTAAAGTTCATACTACGTTATCCGGGTGTTGTAAGGGGTTGTTCATTTGTCCAATATTCTATTATTACAATCATGGATGTGGAAGATATGAAACATATTTGGTCTATACCAAGTGACTTCAAGACTGTGGGTGTTTCTATTTTGGTTCAAGAATCTCCAAGACCTCCTTCACCACCAATAATTCATGAATCTCCAACTCCAACACCTCTAGTGCAATCAAATTCGAGCTTGTTGAGACCTTTGTTGATGGAAAATATTACATCTGTTGACAATGGTTTCACACTTCCAATTCCAAATAATTTGTCAATTCCAAACAATGTTTCAAGATTACATCAAACAACGGAGGATGAAACAACACATATAAATTTGGATGTAAATCTCATGGCATCTAAACCTTCAATTGATGATGGTCCTGCATTTATGGATTGTTTTGGAGGAACTACAGATGTTGATGGGGAACCAGATAGCGAAGGACCAAATGATGATGATGGATGTGTTTCAAAGAATGAAGATAATCAGAATAATGTCAATCCACAATGTAGAAATTTTACTTCATCATATCATTCATATCCATGTTATAGTGATATGGGTTGTGGTGAACCCATACCTGATGACGTTGAAACGGCAAATATCAATATGCAGAGATGGTCGGAAAATGATAATGAGTTGAGATTGGGAATGAGATTTAGTGATAAGGCTCAAGTTCTTTATGCAGTACGAATGTGGCACATACAACAAGGTCGGGAATTTACAGTTATCAAAAGTACTAGTACCCTTTGGACAGCTGAATGTAGGAACAAGATAAGAGAACATCCATGTAGTTGGTATATTAGAGTAATTTGGAAACAATCATTCAAAATGTGGTATATTTCAGTGTTAACTCATGATCACACGTGTATCATGCGAGTTGTCAATAATAACCACCGAAATTTGACTCATAAGTATATTGCAAGAAATATTATACATCTTATGATGAATGACCCAGAGACTCATGTTAGTGTTATCAAAAAAGAAGTGCACAAGTTATTTCAAAGTAATTGTTCCTATAAGAAAGGATGGCACGCAAGGAAGGCTGCAGTTGAAATCTTGTTCGGGAGTTGGGATGACACTTTAAAAATATTACCGAAGTATATGCGTGCCTTACAACAAGCAAATCTAAATACAATCGTACAATGGAAACACCATCAATCAAGTTCCGAAAATGATAAGGTATTGCACTACATGTTTTGGTCTTTCAAGCCATCTATCTCCGGTTTTACCCATTGTAGACCAGTTATTTCTATAGATGGTACATTTCTTAGAGGTGCATATAAAAGCGTTCTCCTCATTGCTAGTAGTTGGGATGCAAACAACCACATATATCCCTTGGCATTTGCAATTGTTGATGAAGAAACTACTGCAAGTTGGAGTTGGTTTTTACGACTTCTGCGATGTTACGTGGTACCTAATAGGACTATATGCTTAATTTCTGATAGGCACAAGGGTATTTTGAGTGCAATTAGTAATCAACTTGAATGGAAACCACCACATGCAGTTCATAGGTATTGTTTAAGACATGTAAGGACAAACTTCAAAGTGACATTCAAAGAGAAATAGTTGTCAGATTTGATGTATAAGGCTGGATCGACTACTAAGATCACAAAATTTAACGAGTTTAGGGAAGAGATCAAAATGAGGAATGTGGAAGCATTTAATTATTTGGCAGCCATAGATAAGGAAAAATGGACACTAGCATATGATGGCGGTTACAGGTATGGTTGTTTGACTACAAATCTTTCTGAATCATTAAATAGTGTCTTAAAGAAGTGTCGTGCATTACCTCTAAAGGCTTTGGTTGAGTTTGTATGCGACAAAATTGTTCATTATTTTAGTAAATACCGAGATGAGGCCACATACTATACATCCTTTCCATCTATAATTTGGAGGCAATATGTTAAGAATGAAAAAAAGCAAGAGGACATATTGTTTTCTATTACAATCTTCAAACTGGAATATTTAGGGTTACTACACCTTAAGGAGAGATGGAAGGGGAAACAATGTTACACATCAACATCAATGATCAATCTTGCAGCTGTAATAATGGTCCATATTTGGAATACCTTGTTCTCAAGTATTTACAGTATGTCGACATCGTGGTTGGGATCCAACTTCATTTGTTATGCCATTTTATTCAACCTCTAATTACAAGTTGATTTATGAGGCCAATTTTTATCCTGTCGCAAATGAAGAAGAATGGAATGAAGAAGGGTTTATACTTCATTGCTATAAACCTAATATGAAGAGGGGTGGTCCAGGTAGTTTACGATCTCGAAGGTATCGGGGTTCAATGGATGCAAGAAATCTGGACTCACCTCCAAGATGCGGTAACTGTCATATGTCAGGTTATAATAGAAGAACTTGTATTTCTAACCGAAATAACGATGGATGTTGATTTTGTATTTCACTTTTTTTTTTATAAAAAACTCATTGTTGTACTTTTATTATATATATATATATTATGATGGACTCAATATGATTTATATATTTATAATTGACGTTATGTTCCACATAATTTTCAAACGTGAATTATAGGACGCATTTTGAAGATGACTCCAAATGTTCCACATAATTTTCAAACGTGATAAATTTATAGGACGCATTCTGAGCATGAGTCCTAATGTTCCACATAATTTTCAAACCAGTAATAAATTGTAGAACGCATTCTGGCCACGAATTCCCGTACTGAATTATAGGACGCATTGAGAGGATGAGTCCTAATGTTTCACATAATTTTCAAACGTGATAAATTTCATTACTGAATTATAGGACTCATTGAGAAGATGAGTCCTAATGTTTGTAGAACGCATTCTGGCCACGAGTCATAATGTTCCAGATAATTTTTCCGTCCTGAATTATAGGACGCATTGAGAGGATGAGTCCTAATGTTCCACATAATTTTCAAACGTGATAAATTCCAGTACTGAATTATAGGACTCATTGAGAAGATGAGTCCTAATGTTCCACATAATTTTCAAACGTGATAAATTCCAGTACTGAATTATAGGACTCATTGAGAAGATGAGTCCTAATGTTTCACATAATTTTCAAACGTGATAAATTTCAGTACTGAATTATAGGACTCATTGAGAAGATGAGTCCTAATGTTTCACATAATTTTCAAACGTGATAAATTCCAGTACTAAATTATAGGACTCATTGAGAAGATGAGTCCTAATGTTTCACATAATTTTCAATCGTGATAAATTCCAGTACTGAATTATAGGACTCATTGAGAAGATGAGTCCTAATGTTTCACATAATTTTCAAACGTGATAAATTCCAGTACTGAATTATAGGACTCATTGAGAAGATGAGTCCTGATGTTTCACATAATTTTCAAACGTGATAAATTCTAGTACTGAATTATAGGACTCATTGAGAAGATGAGTCCTAATGTTTCACATAATTTTCAAACGTGATAAATTCCAGTACTGAATTATAGGACGCATTGAGAAGATGAGTCCTAATATTTCACATAATTTTCAAATGTGATAAATTTCAGTACTGAATTATAGGACTCATTGAGAAGATGAGTCCTAATGTTTGTAGAACGCATTCTGGCCACGAGTCATAATGTTCCAAATAATTTTTCCGTCCTGAGTTATAGGACGCATTGAGAGGATGAGTCCTAATGTTCCACATAATTTTCAAACATGATAAATTCCAATACTGAATTATAGGACGCATTTTGAAGATGGGTCCTAATATTCCACATAATTTTTAAACGTGATGAATTCCAGTACTGAATTATAGGACACATAATTTGAAGATGAGTCATTAAAAGTTATATAAAACCACTATATATACATCTATATCTATAGAATTAAATATAATTTTACAATAAGGAAAAATGGATTATATAACGAAAAATCGTTGATTTTTGTAAATAATAAAATAGCAATATCAATCTTCAATTTATAGAACAAATCACGTCACATCAAACTACAACAATGTCAAAGCAAGAAGTTGATTTGTAATAAATCAAATATAAATACAACAATGCCAAAACAACAAGTTCATTTATAATAAAGAACATCATCTAGGGGTATATCTATTTACAGTCTTCCGAGCTCGACGAGGCCTAGTTCTAGTATGTGGTATAATCTCTTCAATAGTAAAATCATGAGAAGGTTGAGAATCGAAGCCTGAACGAATAACATTTTCTTGACTTGGATTTTCTTGGGAAGTTGATGTTGAACCACATACATATTCTAGAGTAAGACACTCTCGAGGAGGTTGCGAAGTTGAACCAAAACCAAATACTTCATCATCCTCTGGTACCTCAGTTGAATCAACATCATTTGCACGTCTGCTAAAGTTACAGTTTTTACCTCCTCTCTTTACCCCTTTTGCTCCACGTGTGAAGATTCGATTCTTTGGTCCTTTAGATGGATGAACCATATTTTGTGATCCTGTAACAACACATGTTGCCTCGTGATGTCCAATCCTCGATCCTATTGCAGCAAGACCACGAGTAAGTAAATATTTAATTTGACTAAAACCAATTTGATCATTTGGTTCAGATATATTCTTCAACTACTCCTCACATATTCAAAGACTAGCCTCAGCAGCATTGGTCTACAAGAAAATTTGAGAAAAAAATTAGAAATTAGCAAATTATTAATTAATAGTTAATATATATATATATATATATATATATATACTAACTAGAAGTAGAAATTACTAATATGACAGCACTAGAACCGGTAATGGAATAGCCCTCATCGACATGCCCTCGATAAATCGGATTGCCTACTAAAATATGAGTAATTCTAATATACCAAGAGTAGTAATCCTCGGCTACATCACTTCCATCAACTGTCGTTGGTATTTCAGAAAGAACATGATTGTATCGATTTTCCCAACGGTAAAGATGAATCTGGTGATGTATCATCCAATCAATAGACATATTCCCACGTAATTGGAATTTGTGTAGATGAGATAGTTCACCTGAAATATGTTTTGGAATTGATTGATAAAGTCCAAATTGCCTAGTAACTCGATCAGGACAATGAAGCTCTACAATCTCCCAACATATCAATGGTACTTCAGCACACCATATATCTCGGCCAACTAAATATCTCTCGGGAAGATATTCAATAATCTCATTGTATGGCATCCACGAAAACTACAATATATATATATATATATATATATTCAATTGCATTGTCATAAATAATAAATTATATATTAAATTGAAATAGAATATCACCTGATTGGGGACATTGCGTCAAGTTGATCCCGATAAGTGATAAGAACATGGGTCGATAGTTTGGTGAGATCAAATTTCACTTGCCACTTTGCTCCGTACGGTGCTAACTCTGGTAAAATTGGTAACTCAAGGCGTACATTTCGTCGTAATATGGGAAGACGCTCTCACACCCACAACTGTAAAACAAAATAATTCAAAGTAATATTAGATACACAATATCAATTTAATGTAACTTTGAAATATTTTAATATTTAAATTAAATATTACCTGAAGTAGTACCACCGGACCAGAAATCTCACGGGCCTCACATTTTGATGCCATACACAATGATCGATACAAGTAAGCGAGAGTGCCACTACCCCAACTTAAATTTCCAGCGTCCTTCAAATTTTCTAAATGAAGGAGATATCTAAGGTTAATTTTATTACCTGAACGATCAGTGAATAATAAATCACCGATCAATAATAGAGCTAACGATCGTGAGTACTGTAATAAATGATCCTCAGATGCATCGGGTGATAAAGAAATCGACAAGTACCTATCTAAAGCAGCCTTCCTCATTCTATTACCCTTTATTTCATCTACTCTAGGTCTAAAACCCAAAAGTCTCTCACATGAATCTTGCCAATATTCTGTACCACCCGCAATCCTTGGCCCAATAATAGGCTCTTCATCAATAGGTAGACCCCATAACACTGCAATATCTTGTAATGTAATAGTCACCTCACCACATGAAAGATAAAATGTATGTGTCTCAGGTCTCCACCTTTCTACAAGTACAGTAACTAAACTATGATCAACCATAAAATACCCAGCACGTGCTACCCCTCCAAATCCAGCAATATCTAATAACTCCCTCACTCTAGTTGGAGTCATGCTATACAACTCAAAAAAACTAGAATCAAACCTTCTCACACCCAGTGCATTCTCACTCGTCTCTTTTACACCATCCCATATTAAAGATGTCCTATGATCCCTTTGCTCATTCAAAACAGTTTCCTTTATTGGACCTGGATTCACAACTTCAGGAGAACTCATCATCTACATTAACATAAATGTGGATATTGATTAGATTGTTTCATTCATGACATGAGTCCTGATAAAAAAACTAAAAAAATTTATCTCTTTCCTACTAAGTAACATGTCACACAAAGAAAAATGAATATTATTAACCATTTAAAAAACATCTAACAACATTGAATAAAAATGATGAGAGACTTGGAAGCAAAGAAGAAACAATAGCAATGATTTCAAATTCGCAATACATGATGTTGTGTATTGAAAATTAAAGCACAAATAAGAAATTCCACAAAGAAACAAGTTCAAATAGTATCATAATTTGATTAAAGTTTGAACTCGAGTTATAAAGATACTATCAATATCTAAAACAATAAATTATCATCAAATCCCTTCAGGATAAGACATGCAATAACAGGGTAGTGAAATCTCATCCGAAAAGTATGTAAATAATTGAATATTCTTCAGTATTGCCCCCATGGAGGAAATAATTCAAAAACTTGAAATATTCACTAAAAGATACCCAATTTTATAGAAGTTCAAGTTAGGAAGTCAAAAGACCTACTAGGCCCAACTACTACACAATTTCAAAAGAAAAAGGCTAAAATGTCAAACACAAAATAAATAACTATATAACTCATGATACTTAAGAACTATGCATTAAACTATACCAGTGCAAAAATTCCACAAAAAAATATAAATATTAATATTTGAAACAGCCCCCAAAAACAGCAACAGCTCCTACAACTTTTAACTGCAAGTGTGATAGAAAATAAGCTTTGTCAGATGAAAGAAAGGGGTGTGCAGAAGAATAAACAGGATTATTTCCATAAAGGAAAGTGGAAATACATCATTAAACAAATAGATAATACACCTTCGTCAAAGAAAACTCTAGTCCCGGTGCAAATAAAAGAAATACAACCCCAAATTGAGCAAATGTTTCAACCTGTTCAGAGAAAACTAAACAAATTCAAGGTTACTGAAATCCACTCATATTAGCTCTAAAATGTTGACAAGAGATGATTGGTTACCAAGAAATAATGGACATGCATCAATATATATATATATATATATATATATATATATATATATATATATATATATGTGCGTGTGTGTGTGTGTGTGTGTACACGCACCGTTGTTCTTTTTTATCTCCAATTAATACACACTCTAATCCCCAATATTTTCTCTGTACTATTTAGGCATAAATTTCGTTTAAGACTGCAATGTTAATAAAATATTTTCTTAGAGGCTTAGTACTCTCATTTTGAGGCAAATTAATACCACATCATTATGAGATCTTGACCTACATCTTGGCTCTTCACCACTCATAAAAAAAACAACATAATTTCAAGAATTTCCCCCATTTTTCTTTTTCCATTAAAGATGAAACATCTTAATCTAACATTTTTACTTCAAATATTCCAACTTATTAAAACTTAAGATGGGATTGGATAACCATAAGATCTGACAGATTTCCAAGTATTCACTTTCCAGTTGGATACACACTTCCCAAAAAAAAAAGAAAAAAAATGTTATGGTCTCAGATCAATTTATTGCCCGTTTGGATGATTACAACATTTCTTAATATTCAAGACTTTTAAGGCAACAATCTTAATGTATTATGAACACCCCATGACAGTCCCAAGTAATAGTGAAAAAATGCACTGATTCCCGCATCACAGTAACTTGCAAGACTTACCAAACCCCCATCCCATTGTCATTTTGTACTAACTACCTCAAGTGCAAACTGTTCATAAAAGAAGAAGAGATTATTCATAAAAGAAGCTCCATGATATCAAAACTAACAAGTGTAAAATTATAAAAACAAATAAAGTAAATGAAGTTACGGACCTCATTCAAAATCCGATGGAGTTCATCCCTTGCTTGAACAACATGATTCCTATAATTGCTGAGTGTTTTGTTGTGAGCTAGGGGAGTGTTTTGTTGTGAGCTAGGGTTTATGTGGAGAAGAGACAAAAATGAAAAGAAAAGGGAAAGTGGGGGGGGGGGGGAGGTGGGTTTGGAAGGGAAAAGAAATAAAAAAAATGAAAAGAGGGGAAACGGAGAGGATTTGAAAAATTTTAAAAAAAGAGAGAGAAAAATATAAAAAGAGAAAAAGAAAAAAGAGAAAATTTTAAAATTTTTTTAGTAGGGCCCATTAGAACTCATTTTGTGAATGAGTTAAAGTTAGTTTGGGAAATAGTTTTATAAACTAGGTTAAACCGGGACAAATTTTAAAAAGTTAGGTCATTTTAGGAAAAGACTCTTAATTACTCCCTACTTTTCACTCTTTTTTTTAAAAAAAATAATAATAACTTACAAGGCAATTGGCATTATTAATAATTATTGAATGAGATTTCTTACCATTCTTTCCTAATCTTTCATTTTAATTTCCATTTCCAATTCTTAAATATGTATATTCATTCCTCTGAAGAAGAAGAAGACGAAAAAGAGAAAGAAAAAGAAAATGGTGATGAAATATAGCAATGTCATAGTCATATCCCTACTACTTCTTTTCATCATAATACCAACCACTTCTTCCGAATGTTTTGCTGGCAAATACTATGTTCAAGTAGCTGACAGACTCCCCACTGATTCAAAACCATTAACAATTCGTTGTCAGTCCAAAAACAACGATTTGGGATACAAAAACCTACGTCCAAATGAAGAATTCCAGTGGCATTTCTGCAGCAATGGATTTACTACTTTGTTCTTCTGTCACTTTTGGTGGAATGGTAAAGAATCAGTTTTCGATGTTTATAATCAAGATTTAGCATTTGATTGTGATAATAGGATTCCGGGACAAGGTGCTCATACATGCTATTGGGAAGCCAGACTAGATGGATTCTATCTTGCACTCATTGATGGTAGCTTTTCTAAACGTCACCATTGGAACTAATCAATTTATATATATTTGTCTTACAAAATCTTTTACAAAATATGATGAAGAAAAAAAAGAAGACCTTATAGTTAAGAAAATAACTATATGTAAAAGCATGAGAAGTAACTTCTTTGTGTTGGGAAAGCAAGAACACATAAGAATGTGTTGTGCTCAAGATCAACACTTTTCCCACATAAAACAACCTGTGAGGAGCAACAAACAAACACTCCAAAAACATCAAGCAACAAAATGATCCAAACAAGAAAATAAAACGATACAAGACACAAGATTTTAACGTGGAAAACCCTTTCAACGTGAAAGAGTAAAAAACCACGAGACCCTTTGGTCTAACCAATTCCACTATCACCACGAGAGAGTACAAATGCACAATACAACAGCATCACAATGATATCTAATCTTTAACAATATTAGGAAAGCACTAGAATCAAAATAGATGACAAAATTACAATAAATCACCAAAAACCTGTAGCTGATCCGAAGCTTATAACTCGAGATTTAACCGTTGAAATTCGAGTCCTTAGACTTATCCTAAAATTTCAGCTCGATCAGACAAGATTTGGACCTCCGATCGACCGAAAAACCACACCTGCGATTTGGAGAAAAGTTGCAGCAGAAAAACCCTCTTCCTCTCACTCTCTCTCTCTCTTTTTTTTCCAGTTGGGCATTTTAAGGACACACACATAGTTGGGAGCCTAATAATCCCAACACTTTGATGTTACAAAAATTGTCCCTTTCTTGACTACTTTTTTCTTTTTCTTATTTGAGTCACAAAAACAATAAAAAGAATTTCCACTTCTTGAAAAAAAGTCTTGCATGAGTTGATGATGCAACTCACCAAGGAAACTATGGAGATGGATACTTGAAGATGCCATTGAGTCCAATTACAAGGTCACACTCCAACAAGCTTAAAGCACAATTTCAGAATTATGTTCAATCTTTGATTTCTCAAGAACTTCAAGAAATCACATTGGTCAAGCGTGGAGAAGAGTTTAAGGAGATGCCAACATACTTATGCACATTAGAGCACTCAAGTCTTGAAGGCTAATAAATGGGCTTTTAAATTCTATTCTTAGTGGGCTTTTAAATTCTATTTTTAGTGGGTTTTACTAAAAGACTTAGCCCAACTTATCTATTGTAGAATTAGGTCATCTTCTCCTCTATAAATAGAATAAGATGAGGCTGTTTTGAAGGGGGAGAAAAAAAATTAAATTTGTGAGTTTTTTTTTAACAAATCAGATTCAGGTTTGTTTTACCTTAAGGATTGATTCAACTTATCAAGTAAGTAAACTTGTGGCGTTAATTCAATTCTCTTTCTCTTTGATTTCTCTTTGTTACCATTTCCTTGCTGATTTGGGGGTGAAGGGATTCGGGGAGTTTATTACCTTAAGGATTGATTCAACTTATCGAGTAAGTAAACTTGTGGCGTTAATTCAATTCTCTTTCTCTTTGATTTCTCTTTGTTACCATTTCCTTGCTGATTTGGGGGTGAAGGGATTCGGGGAGTTTACCAAGGGTTGGTTGAGTTTAGATTAGAGACAATTTTTGATGCAGAGGTGATTCTTGCTCAGTTCTTGAATTGTTGCTGTATCATTTTTTGTATCAGAGCTAAGTTCAAATTCAATCTATATATCCTTTAAATTTCTATTTATTTTATTATTATTTTCAGTTTCTCATTTATTAAAAAAAAGTTGTGTTCTTTATCTCGGAATTTCAGATCTGATATATATATATATATATATATATATATATATATAAAAGTTGTGTTCTTTATCTTTGAATTTCAGATCTGAAATATATATATATATAAAAAAGTTGTGTTCTTTATCTCTGAATTTCAGATCTGAGATATATATATATATTAAAAAAAAAGTGGTGGTCTTTATCTCTTAATTTTAGACCTGATATATATAAAAAAAAGGAACTTTCCAAAATTTATATGCCCACAAATCAGATTTCATTCCAAATTCGTCATCTCTTGCCTCTTTACATCATATTACATCTAGTTTTGTGACATCTTTTTTTTCTTTAGGATTTATTTGTTTTCCATTGAATTAAGGTTGCTAATTTGCTTATTTGGTATTGTTTGATTGGTCCGGACAAGTAAAACTATTGCTTGAATCTAGAGTGGAAAAAGGCAGAAATTGTGAGCTCATTAAAGGTAAAAGCCAATACTTTGAGTGAAACACGAGGGTTTCCAATCAAATTTGAGTGAAACACGTGAGGGAGTGTTTGTGAGGATTGCTAACAATTTTTTTACAGGTTTTACATCATGACAAAATCAAACGAAAGAAAAGAAAGTGCTGAGAAAGTTAATGTTACTGAACATAACCTACCCTTCACTTTACAGGCTATGCAACAACAATTTCAAAGGTTTGAAAACCTTTTTAGAGATGTTAGTGATAGATTTGAGAAGCAAGACTAGGTCATTAGAGAATTGCAAGAGGGGACAATGAATTGTGGTGCAACAAGAAGGCAGAATTTAAGAGAGCCAAATACTCATCATTTTGGGTATGAAGGAGATGGCTTTGATGATGGAGATGATGAGGGAGAATGGCATGGGGTCAGGAAGGATGAGAAGACCAAGGACAAGCCAAAAGAAGTGAAGAGCAATTCAGACCCAAAAGGTAACTTAAAACCTTCAAGTTCTTCTACTTCTAATTCTGATAAGCATAGAAATATTAAGTGCTTTAAATGTCTTGGTATTGGTCATATTTCTTCTCAATGCCCCAATAAGAAAACAATGGTTTTGAGGGGTGCTGAAGTTATTTCTGAAGATGAGGATCATGTTGAGAGTGATTCTGATTCCATGCATGAATTAGAGGATTGTTCTGATATAGAAGCTGAAAATGCACCTAAGGGTGAATTACTTGTTACTAGGCGTGTACTAAATACTCAAGTAAAAGAGGATGAAATTGAGCAAAGGGAGAATATCTTTCATTCAAGATGCTTAGTGAATGGGAAGATTTGTAGCATTATAATTGATGGTGGGAGCTGCACAAATGTAGCTAGCACATTAATGGTGGAGAAGCTAGGGCTGGATTGTTTGAGGCACCCTAGGTCATATAAGCTACAATGGCTTAATGATATGGGAGAAATCAAGGTGAATAAACAAGTTATTGTATCTTTCTCCATTGGTAAGTATTCTGATCAAGTTCTTTGTGATGTTGTGCCTATGCATGCTAGTCATTTATTGCTTGGAAGACCTTGGCAATATGATAGGAAGGTGTTGCATGATGGTTTTAAGAATAGATACTCATTCTTTATGGGAGATCAAAAAGTTATTCTTGCTCCTCTAGCTCCAAGCGAGGTGTATGAAGACCAAATGCAATTAAAAAGGAGTATTGAAGCTATGCATCAAAGAGGGACAGAAACACCTCAGAAAAAACAAGTGGAATCAAATTTTGAAGGAAAGGCTGAGAGCCTTGCAAAAGGAGAGCTGAGATCAAAAATAGAGGGGAAGGCTGATAGCCTTGCAAAAGGAGAGTTGAGCTCAAAAATAGAAGAAAAAAGAGTGAGTAAGGTTGAGAGTGTGAAAAGAAAAGAGGGGAAAGAGGCCTTAAAAGAAAGTCAATTTAAGGGCCCAAATGAGAGAGAGGGCAAAAAGAAACAAAACTTTTATGCCAAAAAGAGAGATGCAAGGGTTGCTTGTGAGGAAGGGAGATGCTTAGTTGCACTTTTTTTACAAAGAAGCTTATCTTAATGAATCTGACCTTAACCCTTGTTTGCCTAGTGGTGTTGTTTCTCTTTTGCAGGAATATGGTGATGTCTTCCCTGAAGAATTACCTAAGGAGTTGCCGCCTATTAGAGGGATAGAGCATCAAATTGATTTCATTCCAGGAGCACAAATTCCAAATAGGCCAGCATATAGAGCAAATCCAGAAGAGACTAAGGAACTCCAAAAGCAAGTGGAAGAGTTACTACAAAAGGGACACATAAGAGAAAGCTTGAGTCCGTGTGCCGTACCAGTCATTTTGGTCCCAAAGAAGGATGGGAGTTGGCGTATGTGTGTTGATTGTAGGGCTGTTAACAAACTTACGGTAAAGTATCGCCATCCTATTCCTAGACTGGATGATATGCTTGATGAATTGCATGGTGCATGTGTGTTTACCAAAATTGATCTTATGAGTGGTTACCATCAAATTAGAATGAAGATTGGTGATGAATGGAAAACTGCTTTTAAAAAAAAACATGGTTTATATGAGTGGCTTGTGATGCCTTTTGGTTTATCTAATGCTCCTAGTACCTTTATGCGCTTGATGAATCATGTTTTGAGATCATTTATTGGTAAGTTTGTTGTGGTTTACTTTGATGACATTCTGATCTTTAGCAAAAGCATTGAAGAGCATGTTGAACATCTTAGACTTGTCTTAGATGCACTTAGGGCAGAAAAGGTGTATGCTAAACTGAAAAAGTGCACATTTTGCATGGATCGAGTCATATTTCTTGGTTATGTTGTTTCTTCTAATGGAATTGAGATGGATCAAGAAAAAGTCAAGGCAATCAAGGAATGGCCAAGACCTACAAATATTACTCAGGTAAGATCTTTTCATGGGCTCGCTAGTTTTTATAGGAGGTTTGTGAAGGATTTTAGTACAATTGCTGCTCCTTTGACTGAAATTGTAAAGAAAGAGGTAGGTTTTAAATGGGATGATGCACAAGAGCTAGCTTTCAATACTTTGAAAGAAAAGCTTTGCACTGCACCTATATTGAGTTTGCCAGATTTTTCTTCTACATTTGAAATTGAATGTGATGCCTCAGGAATAGGTATTGGAGCTGTTTTGTTGCAAGGGAGGCGTCCTATAGCGTATTTTAGTGAAAAGCTCAATGGTGCCCAAATCAAGTATTCTACTTATGATAAGGAGTTGTATGCATTGGTGAGAGCTCTACAAACTTGGCAGCATTATTTATGGCCTAAAGAGTTTGTAATTCATACTGATCATGAGAGTTTGAAGCATTTAAAAGGCCAAGGTAAGTTAAATCAAAGGCATGCTAAGTGGCTAGAGTTTATTGAGACATTCCCATATGTTGTGCAATATAAGCAAGGTAAGGAAAATGTGATTGCAGATGCATTATCTAGGAGGTATGCTCTGATCTCCTCACTAAGTTCTAAGTTAATTGGATTTGAATATATTAAGGATTTGTACAAATCAGATTCTGACTTCGCAAATGTTTTTGTTGCATGTGAACAAGTTGCATTTCAAAAGTTTTATGGAACTGATGGATATTTGTTTAGAGATAATAAACTTTGTGTTCCTTCTTGTTCTATGCGTGAATTGCTTGTTAGGGAGTCTCATAATGGTGGATTAATGGGACATTTTGGCATTGCTAAGACACTTGATATTTTGCAAGAGCATTTTTATTGGCCTAACATGAAAAAGGATGTTGAGAGAGTTTGTTCTAGTTGTGTTGCATGTAGCCAGGCCAAGTCTAAGGTGCAACCTCATGGGTTGTACACCCCACTACCTGTTCCTAATAGTCCTTGGATTGATATATCTATGGACTTTGTGTTAGGATTGCCTAGGACTAGGAAAGGACGTGATAACATCTTTGTTGTAGTTGATAGATTTAGCAAAATGGCTCATTTTATTGCATGTCATAAATCTGATGATGCCACTCATGTCGCTGATTTGTTCTTTAGGGATGTGGTAAGGTTGCATGGCATTCCTAGAACAATTATTTCTGATAGGGACTCTAAATTCTTAAGTCATTTTTGGCCTGTTTTATGGAGTAAATTGGGGACTAAATTGTTGTTTTCTACTACTTGTCATCCTCAAACTGATGGCCAAACTGAAGTGGTTAATAGAACTTTAGGATCCTTATTACAAGCTGTTGTGGGAAAGAATTTAAAAACTTGGGAAGATTGTTTGCCTTTGATCGAGTTTGCATATAATAGAAGCATTCATTCTTCTACTGGTTACTCCCCATTTGAAATTGTGTATGGTTTTAATCCACTAACACCATTGGATTTATTACCTTTACCATTAAATGAGATCGTTAATGTGGATGGACAGCACATGGCAGATTTGGTTAAGTCCATACATAACAAAGCTAGTCAGCATATTGAGGAAAAAAATAAAAAGTATGCTCAAAGAGCTAATCAAGGGCGAAGAGTGATGAAGTTTAAACCCGGAGATTGGGTTTGGGTACACTTTAGGAAGGAAAGATTCCCTAAACAACGGAAGTCTAAACTTGATCCTAGAGGCGATGGACCATTTCAAGTGGTTGAACGCATCAATGATAATGCCTATAAAGTGGACTTGCCAGGTGAGTACGGTGTTAGTGCAACTTTTAATGTTTCTAATCTATCTCCATTTGATAACGTAGGTTTTGATTCGAGGACGAATCCTTTTGAAGAGGGAGAGAATGATGCAACTCACCAAGGCAACTATGGAGATGGATACTTGAAGATGCCATTAGGTCCAATTACAAGGTCACACTCCAACAAGCTTAAAGCACAATTTCATAATTATGTTCAATCTTTGATTTCTCAAGAACTTCAAGAAATCACATTGGTCAAGCGTGGAGAAGAGTTTAAGGAGATGCCAACATACTTATGCACATTAGAGCACTCAAGTCTTGAAGGCTAATAAATGGGCTTTTAAATTCTATTTTTAGTGGGCTTTACTAAAAGACTTAGCCCAACTTATCTATTATAGAATTAGGTCATCTTCTCCTCTATAAATAGAATAAGATGAGGCTGTTTTGAAGGGGGAGAAAAAAAATTAAATTTGTGAGTTTTTTTTAACAAATCAGATTCAGGTTTGTTTTACCTTAAGGATTGATTCAACTTATCATGTAAGTAAACTTGTGGCGTTAATTCAATTCTCTTTCTCTTTGATTTCTCTTTGTTACCATTTCCTTGCTGATTTTGGGGTGAAGGGATTCGGAGAGTTTATTACCTTAAGGATTGATTTAACTTATCAAGTAAGTAAACTTGTGACGTTAATTCAATTTTCTTTCTCTTTGATTTCTCTTTGTTGCCATTTCCTTGCTGATTTGAGGGTGAAGGGATTCAGAGAGTTTATCAAGGGTTGGTTAAGTTTAGATCAGGGACAATTTTTTATGCAGATGTGATTCTTACTCAATTCTTGAATTGTTGCTGTATCAGTTCACCTGAAAACCAATTAAAGTTCACAAGTCTTCGCATAATCAATTTCTCTTTTCCATTCTTAACCCTTAAGTTTTCCTACTAAGATGACCCCAAGCAATGGAGCTTTTTAATTTTTTTTAGGAAAAAAAAAAAAAAGTAAAGGTAAACTTAAAGTGAGAAATTCTTTCCACTTTCTTCAAAATAAATATTTATATAATATTAGTATAAATATATTAATTATTTAAAAATAATCTTTATTTATAATTTTTTTTAAGTCAATCTATTCAATCAGTAATTGAATTAAAATTTTTTAACAGATTTATAAATATCTATATATTTTTTAATCATAAAATAAAGTGTGCTCAAAATAAAAGAAAAGAGAAAATACATTATTTGTGATGTCCAAGATGAAAAAGAATAAATACATAGATTTTGAAGCAATTTTGGTAATAGAAATCATAATCTTTATATTTACTTTTATATTATTTTATTATTCTCTACTATTTTTTTTTAATATATTGATTCTTTGCTTAGCGAGCTGAAGAGGCGTCTACTATTTGTAGTAAATTTTGAAAATTACCCAAACTTCTCCGGAAAGAGTGGAAAGAAAGACTTTCATGCAGTAGTAGTGGTAGTAGTAGGCACTCCTAGTCTTCTTCTCCCTTCAACATCTCCTTTTCTGCTTCTTCCGTATCTCTCAAGAATTTCTACTCTCTGCTGATAACTTCCTTCTTCGATCCTCCAACTCTGTTTCTGATTAACAAAGGTTCAATTGGTTTTCTTCCTCAAACATTTTATTATTATTATTTTCCTTGCTGATTTGTAGAATGGAGAAGAATCCTAAGGATCATATTGAAGAGATACGTAGGGTGAAGTTCTCAATTGGTGGCGAACTGAATCCACTTACTGAGGATCTTCATCAAGCTGTGAAGAATCTCTCTGCTGAACTTTATACTAAGGATGTTCATTTCCTTATGGAACTTATTCAGGTTTTTTTTTTTTTTCAGTAATTTTGTTTGCTTTTTTGTTCATGAATTTACTGAAATTTCATATTTCGACTTCTTTTCGATTTTGATTGTTATACTCGGATCTTTTTATTTTTTTTTTGCAAAATTTCGACTTTGAAATTTAGTAAAGTTTCTTCTCGAACTTGTGTCTACTGTTCTTGTATTTGCTTCGTCTGTCTGTGTAAAAGCTTCAAGGTAAGTATCTAATATATAAATTTTGCTTTTCAAGAGAATATTTGAAATGTTTTACCTTTGTTTGCTCTTCGATCTTTTATTAATTTATCATTCAATGAAAGGATTAGATCCTAAATATGGGGAACAGAATGTAGTGACTTCTTATGCGTTACCTTTAACATCACTCCAGAATGCAGAGGATAATCAGTATAAAGATGGGGTAAAGCCATCACTAGAGTTTGTGATAACTTCAAAGGACTTAACAGCTACTGGGGCATCAGCCACCCTGCTGATCTTCAACAATGAGATAGGGTTTTCTCCTAGGAACATTGAGTCTGTTTGTGGCGTTGGTCGCTCCACCAAGAAAGGCAAACGCGGAAGTGGATACATTGGTGAAAAAGGTAATGAATAGACTTCTTACATTTATTTTTCTCCTATCAGTAATGTTAATTTGTTTTTGCTTATATTGTCATCCATCATATAGACACAGAACATGATATTTGCTGCTATTTGAACTCAATAATGGTATTATTGGAAGCATAATATATTTTTCATTTAGTGGGTAAACTTGTTTGATTGAGTATAGGAGCACATTCAGGAATTGATACAACTAACATGTGTGCAAAATGATTTTCAGGTATTGGATTCAAGAGTGTATTTCTGATTACTGCCCAACCATACATCTTTAGCAATGGCTATCAGATTAGATTCAATGAAGAGCCTTGTGCCGTGTGCAATCTTGGCTATATTGTGCCCGAGTGGGTTGAGGAGAACCCTACCCTTGCCGATTTAAAGCAGATATATGGCTCTGATAAGAGCTTTCCAACAACTACTATAGTTCTTCCTCTGAAGCCAGATAAAGTGGAAACCGTGAAGCAGCAGCTTTCAAGCGTTCATCCTGAAGTTCTTTTGTTTCTGACAAAGATAAAAGAGCTTTCTGTTAGGGAGGATAGTAAGGATTCAAAGAGCAGCACATTGACTGCAGTATCTATTTCAAGTGAGACCCAATTTACTACAAAGAAGGATATCTATGCTGAGTCTTTTGTGCTCCATCTTTCTGCTAATGAAAAAAGCAATCAGTATGAAGAATGTAGTTACCACATGTGGAGACAGAGGTTTCCAGTGAAGCCTGGGCATACGGCAGCCACAAGAATGGATGTAGATGAGTGGGTGATTACATTGGCATTTCCAAATGGAGATCGTCTTCACAGAGGAACAAGCTCACCAGGCATCTATGCGTTCCTTCCAACAGAGATGATTACCAACTTACCTTTTATAATACAAGCTGATTTTATTCTTGCATCGTCAAGGGAAACAATACTTCTTGATAAAGCATGGAACCAAGGTATTCTTGATTGTGTGCCTGAGGCTTTTGTCAAAGCATTTATTTCTCTTGTGAAAGCTAATGAAGATGCTCCAGTTTTTTGTCTGCCTCCTATGTTCAACTTCCTCCCAATAAAACCTTCTCCTTATTCAGATCTTAATTCTGTTAGGGAGAGCATCAAACAGAAGCTGATGCATGAGAATATCATTCCATGCGAGTCATACACCAATCAGAGAATTTTCCAGAAACCTGGTCAAGTTGGTAGGCTGATGCCTGCCTTCTGGGATTTGTTGAAAAGGGGAAGAGATGAAGGGGTGTGTTTTCACAGCATTTCCTCGCATGGAATCCATATTTTGAGTTCTGCATTTGACATGAGCAAGTATAGTGACATTTTAACATTTCTTGGCCTGAACTATGTTGATGTTGAATGGTATGCCAAATGCATCCGCAGTTCTAACTTCGTCTTGGGCGTATCAGAGGATTTATACGTTGATCTTCTATTATTTCTTGCGGAAAATTGGAAATCTTCATTTAAGAAGTCTACCATGCTTCATATTCCTCTTCTAAAGTATGTTGTTGAGAATGGAACTGTGTCTTTATGCAGCTTACATGAGGCTTCCATGTTACTAGCAGCTTATGAATATTGTGAAATCTCATGGATGATCGACTGGAACCAGGAATTGCGATGTCTAGGAGGTAAATATTTCTTGCCGAAGATTACTCAAGTGACAGTTCAGAAACACACTGAGCAGCGTATAATATGGGATTGGCTTATAGAGCAAATAAATGTGGGTATTGTAGATATGTTTGATTATGCTTCCCATCTTGCTAATTCCCCTACAGTTGATCGGAGGCTTGTTCTTGGATATGCTCATTTCCTCCTGCATTCTTTTCGAAAAAAATTCTTAACTGTAGGAGATGTTGATAGACTTTCTCCTATTATGCCCCTTATCAATAATTATAGAGAAGTTGTCCGTAATCGTAAAGGTATTCTTGTTCCTGCAAAAGGCAGTAGATGGTTACAGCTGATTGGTTCAAATCCATGGAGAAGAGAAGACTATGTTGAGCTATCAGAGGATTATATGGATTCAGGGAATTATGCTGGTCATTATACTGGTGAAAAAGAGCTTATGGAATTCCTTAAGAAATATGTTGGAGCACTGGACATACCCGATTTATCTCCTCCAGATTCTGTAATTCCTACTTTATATTCTCAACTAACCAAGACAAATGCATTCTTGCTGTTAGATTGGATTCACAATCTTCTGCAGAGAAGGACTTGCCTGCCAATGAAGTTTCTAAGAAGCATAAAGGAAGGAAGTTGGATGAAGATATCTTTGAATGGAATTTCTGGATGTAGACCTCCCTCAAAATCTTTCCTACTGGAACCAAAATGGGAAAATCTTCTGCAGAATGAATCTATGCAGTTTGACATTCCTTTGATTGATCAGAAATTTTATGATTACAAGATCAAGGAGTATTATGACGTTTTACGAACCATTGGTGTGATGTTTGACTTTGGTGAAGCATGCCAGTACATTGGAAACAATCTTATGAGTATTGCAGAGTCATCAACTTTGACCAGAGGAAATGTTTTTTCCATACTTCGGTTTATCAAATTTCTTAGGGAAAGATTACTTCCTACAGACTTTTTCATCAAAAGCATAAATCACAGGAAATGGCTACGGACATCACGAGGTGACAAGGCACCTCTGGAGTGCGTCTTCTTCAGCGAGGAGTGGAAAGCAGCATCACAAATCAGTAACATTCCATTCCTTGATAAAGAATATTATGGTGAGAATATTCTTTCTTATAGGACAGAACTTGAGATTCTAGGCGTGGTATTTGGCTTCAACAAGAGTTATAAACTTGTTATTGATAACTTAAAAGCTCCAGAAACCTTGAGGTCCTTCACAGCTGAGGCAGTCCTTTTAGTGCTTCAGTGCATGAGACATTTACCTCCAGCAGTGAAGCTTGTCAATGCTCTTAAAAACAACAACTTCCTTAAGACAGATAAGGGCTACCATGTTCCCGCAGAATGTTTTCTTTATGATCCCAACTTGGACTGTCTTCTTAAGGTTTTTAATTCTTTCCCGGTTATTGATCAAAATTTCTATGGCAATGGACTTAAGCATTTTGAAAGTGAGCTGTGCCAACTAGGAGTGCGGGTTGGCTTTGAAGAAATATCCAAAGAATTTGCCAGAGTCTTCAAGCAGCAAGCATCTCTCTCTAAAATTAACAAGAATAATGTGCTTTCATTGCTTGCATGCTACAGAAAACTAAATCAACATCTGGTTTTCACCAAAGATTTTAAGAGATGTATCCATGAGCAGAAATGGTTAAGGACTCGTCTTGGAGACTTCAAATCACCAAAAGAATGCATCTTATTCGGCTCAGATTGGCAGTCAATCTCCTCAATTGCCATGTTGCCTTTCATTGATGACAGCAATAATTTCTATGGTAAGGAAATTCACGAGTACAAAGAGGAGCTTCAGAGTATGGGAGTGGTGGTTTCCTTCCGTTCTGGTGCAAGTTTTGTTGCTAAAGGCCTTCGAATACCTGAGGATTCAAGCAGCTTGGGACCAACTGTTGCATATGCATTGTTGGAATGCACCCGAACTATACAGGAACAGCATAATGAGGAATTACTAGCTACCTTAGTGGAGAAGGTTCAGAAAAAGTGGATCAAGACATATGATGGCTATAAGTCTCCCAAGGAGTGTTTGTTGTTTGGTTCTGATTGGGAGTCTATCTTACAAAAGGCAGATGGACCATTCATTGATGAAACATTTTATGGTTCTAAAATCACTTGTTACATAAAGGAACTAAATACACTAGGTGTTGTTGTTGATGTTCAGAGTGCGTGTCCATTAGTTGCTGCATATCTTGATCTCCATTCAGATTATGACACTATAGTTCGTATATATACATACTTGGATCAATATGGATGGAAACCTACAAGTGTAGGTAGTAAGAGAATATGGATTCCTGGAGGAAATGAGGATGGAAAATGGGTGAGCCCTGAAGAATGTGTGCTTCATGACAGGAATGGTCTCTTTGGTTTTCAATATAAGGTTCTGGACAAACACTACGAAATGAATGTTCTAAGCTTTTTCTCCAGGGTTCTGAAAGTAAAAGTTAATCCTTCTCTTGACGATTACTGCAAGCTATGGCAGTCTTGGGAAGACTCTAATCACAGATTGTCAAACCCTGAATGTTGTGCTTTTTGGGGGTTTGTTCTAAAGCACTGGAGTTCGAAAACAGAAAAAACTGTCTCTGAGAAGTTGCAGAAAATCCCTGTTTATTCATCAGGGTGTGATGGAATTTTATTGTTTGACAAACATGATGTCTTTATTGCAGATGATCTTTATCTGAAGGATCTTTTCGAACAGTCTTCTTCTCTTCCTCTTTTTGTTTGGTTTCCACAGAAATCTTTGGAAGATGTGCCTAGAGCTAAACTGCTTGAAATTTATGCAAAAATTGGGGTGCCAACATTGTCTGAATCTGTGCAGAAGGAAAAACTCTCTGCAATTGATTCTGCTGTTAATATGAGGCAGGTTAATCAAAAAGAGATGTTTATTACAAGAGGGCTCTTTAAACTGGTGCTTGGATTTCTTGCTGTTCCATCACTAGAGATGGAAGCAAAAAAGAGACACGAAGCTGTAACATGCCTCTTGAGTTGTACTGTTTCTGAAACACTGGAACCAATCACTGTGGGATACAACCTCAAACTTTCTTCAGGAGATGTCTTGGACGTGAAAGGTCTCCAAATGATACGCTGGGATAAGCAGAATTCAAACATATTTTCGCAGAAGCTCGATAAGTCTGGTGGTCAAAAGAATGTCCTCGAGTACGCTACAAATTTTGCTCAAGTAGTTTCCGAGGGACTATTGTGGGGCAAAGAAGATTACATACATGACCTGATTGAACTCATCAAATTAGGGTTCATGGTTGAATTCGATGAGGCAGCAATTGAGTTCTTGATGAAGACCAAAAACTTGGAGATATTTGTAGAGGACCAAGAGTTCCTCTCCTCTGCCTTTCCAAATCATTAGGTAAGTTTTTTCTTTTATTTATTTATTTAGTACTGAAAATGCTATTTTCCTTATTTATTGCAATAATCAATTTCTGGTGCTAACAAATTTATTTTATAGGTGATAATGGATACACAATACTCTGCCTTTGAAGGGTGATTCTTCTTTGAAGTGCATCTGGATATTAATACACTTTCACATTCATTTTCTAAGCAATCTTTATCTTTCTTATGAAGAATTATAAATGTTAGAAAATGTCTATTATTCTATTTTTATTATTTAGATATTTCAATTTGAACAATGATAATGTATTTTATCATCTAATTAATTATATCTCTCTTTTCAAATTACACATTCTTGTTGATTATATATATAAAATATGTTATATGTAGGTAGGTATTTAATTATAAGATAAGGAGAAAAATAAAGCAAAATGAAGATGCATTGGCAGAGAAAAATTAATATATTATTAAATATATTTAAATAATATAATGAAATAATTTGAGTTTAATGTAATTAAATATTTATAATTTGAAAATTCTATAGGTATATTATTAAAAATATTTAAATAATATATTGATATAAATATTTTTAAATATTTTTTATTTAATAAATAATTTAATATAATTTTTAATTGAAAAACTAATATTATAATATTTTATTGTTTGGGGTCAATTTTAAAAAAATATATATATTTTTAAACATTTTTAATTTGGGAACACTAATTTATTATTATTATTTTTTAACCGAACGAGGGTTTTAAGATTACGAATGAGGGTTTAAGAGTTATACACTTGAGGGATCAGCTGACAGTTATACCCTTTTTTGTCATTTCACATCTCCATCCGTTTACCACTCAAGAGTCCGCCTGTGACGGTTGTTTCTCCAGTGACGCCCACACTGGAAATTGAAGGCCTGAGAATCCATTCAAGGTATACTTTCATTCCTTCTCTCTTGTTTACTTGATTCTACCACTGCTGTGATATGATTTGTGGGTTTTCCTCTTCGATTCAGGAGTCTATTTTTTGTCGTTTTGTTTTCCGCTTTCCCTTAGGTGGAGACATAGGACTTGGGAGCACAATTATTTTTAAAAAAAATTATTCAATTTTCATTTTGGTATGATATTAGACGTTATCTGTTTTGGATTTTTAGAATACTGTAGATATTGGCAGGATTGAGGACCTTTAGAATGAAATTTTTTTTAGTCATGTATATATGTATATGTATGCATGTATATATGGGCTTGGGGATAAAGTTATGATCTTTATGGATTTTATATGTCGGGATGATTGCAGTTTGTGATTCCATATTTCTCTAATTTGCTTTGGGATAGCTTTGCTCCAAGAGCCTTGAAATAAATAAATGGAATGAATCTTAATGGTGTAGTTGCCCATTCTACAAAGGGTGTTCAGATAATAGATTTTGAGATTTAATCTGACGAACCCTAATGCTCCTTTACTTTTTCTTAGGATTTGACTATTTTCTGCTACTGAAAATTGCAACAGGAGAAAAGGCCCATATTTGGGATCTTGAAGTAGAGTATCACTTTTTTTTAGCTTTGCTACACTTTTAAGGTAATTATGACTAGATTAAACATCTTTTTATTATCGGTCATTTTTTAAGTATAAATTTGAAAGTTTGGGAAACAGAGTGGAAAGAGGGGATAGGTAGTGATTAGGGATTGCATTTGATTCCTGTGTACTTTATTTTTGTAAATTATTGTTCCTCTTGTGGGATGGTTGGACAGGAAGTGGGTTCTTATTCCTGACCATTTTTTACCTTTTGTTTGTAGTTCCTGTTAGGTCAAAAGTTTGAACTAGGCATGTAACTCATGAATGCATGCATTATTAAGTATATCGAGGCAGTCTATATAATTTGGGGTTATTAGGAAATAATATTAGTAAATGTAAAATGAAAAAAAAAAGAAAAGAAAAAAACTCAGTAACTCATGAAGAAGTTTTATAATAATTTTTTTAATTTAAATTTTTTTTTATGTTATATATACTTGAATGTTGGATAATCACTTTTAAATACTTAATTTTTCATCAAGAATGTGTATGTATATTTGTTAGAGTTTGCAAGTAATAGTAATAATAATAATTTAGTGTTGGTACACATGAGTAAGCAGAAACCCTATAATCACAAGTAAAATCACTTAGGCTGGCTGGTTGGTGGGTGGGCTAAATCACTTATCATGGATGCATGTCCCCGTGGCATCAAGTGATTATTAGAGAAGGGATTTGACTTAACATCCCATGCATGAATTGCTTTGATCGCTTATCACAAACAATTATATATTTAACTTTTGACTAATTACTTGGAAATTGTTATTAATTAATTACTCAGTTGAGTTTGCATACTTAGTATATATATATATATATATTCTTATATTTAGTATGGAGTCCTTTTTGTTTATATGATTTTGGATGTGCTAGTTTGTTGTGGTTTTATTGAAGTGGAGTTTGTTTTATTTTTAAACTTGAGATTTCATTGATATTATGTTAATAGATGAATGCAATTTATTGTTCTATGATTTGTTTTTGTGCTAGTTTGTTGTGGTTTTATTGAAATGGAGTTTGTTCTACCGCACAAATTCTCTGTTCAAATTATCTTTCTCAGACTCTATTTGTTTAACTTCCCAACGCTGTTATAGACTTCAATTCCTGATTCCTTTGGTATGCACATGTTCTGTTTGCTGAAATGCCTATCAGTTATACTGCTTTCACTTCGTTGCATCCTTGCTGCACTGCTTCCTATTTCTTAATGTCATTTTCCTAAGGGTACAAAATGTGATGGTTCTGAATTATTTAATTGGAATTGTTAAATTCCTACTTCTCAATGTCATTGGTGGCTGAAAATGCACGGTCCTCGCTTTGTTTTGATTTCCTGCATTTATACAATTCTTAGGAATATCAGTCAATGAGGGTAATGTGAGAGAATTGGATTTTGTCAAACTGGATGAAGCGATTGTGATGAAGCTCCTTATCCTTGTTAATTGCTATTGGTAGAATACTAGTAGAGGAAGGTTGGATATGTCGAAAGAAGCCTTTTCACTCTGCTTTCAAAAGTTTTGTTATTCATGGTGTTCTACTAAACTCGATTACCAATTATTTGCGGATGCTCTGAAATCTTGTGCTGCTACATTAAATATTGACCTGGGGAAGACTCTTCATAGTCAGTTAATAAAACTAGGCCTTGGTTCTTGCCACCTTGTTTCTAAAGGGATCCTTAACATGTATGCTAAATCTAAAGAATTTGATGATTGCCAGAAGTTCTTTCATCAAACAAAGAATAGTGATACAGTCATGTGGAATATTGTCTTAACTGGTTTTGCTGGTTCTCGTCTTCATGATCAAGAAGCCATGAGTTTGTTTCATGAAATGCATGCTGTACAGGATCCCAAACCGAGTATTGTAACTCTTGCTATAATTCTTCCTGTTTGCACACGCTATGGGGGATTGAGTTATGGAAAAAGTGTGCACTGTTACGCAACAAAAGCTGGGTTAGATTCTGATACATTAGTTGGAAATGCTTTAGTATCCATGTATGCAAAATCTGGCATTGTCAAAGATGCATCTTCTGTTTTTTCTAGCATTCGTGAGAAGGATGTTGTTTCATGGAATGCTATGATTGCAGGTCTTTTAGAAAATGAACTCACAGATGAGGCAATTGGCATGTTCCAGCGAATGATTAAGTGCCATGATGCTGCACCAAATTATGCAACAATTGCAAATATTTTGCCTGTATGTGCTTCCATTAGGGGGAATAATTGTTATTATTATGGGAAAGAAATTCATTCCTACATCCTGAGACGAGCTGATTTGGCTGCAGAGATTACTGTTAGCAATGCTCTTTTGACCTTCTACTTAAGAGTTGGAAGAATGTGTGATGCAGAAACTTTATTCAACTGGATGGAATCAAGAGATGTAGTTTCCTGGAATTCAATAATTGCTGGATTTACTTCAGTTGGTCAATGGTTCAAAGCATTGGAGTTGTTCCATACATTTATTCACTCGGATAAAATCCAACTAGACTCTGTAACCCTTCTCTCTATTCTTCCTGCATATGGCAACTTAGGTGCTTTGCAGGGTGGGAAGCAGATCCATGGGTACATCATCCGTCGCAGTGTTCTTCATGCAGATACAGCTCTGCATAATGCCCTAATAAACTTCTATGCAAGATGTGACTGTATAGCAGGTGCACTAAATTCATTTTTGTGTACTCCTAAGAAAGACTTAATCTCTTGGAATTCCATACTGGATGCTTCGAGTGAAAGAAAACGTGAAACTCTATTTATCACCATTTTAAACTGGATGTTCAAGTCTGGGATAACACCTGACTCTGTTACTATATTGACAATGGTTCAATTTTGTATTGTCGTTGCCAGAGTTGATAAGGTCAAAGAAATTCATGCATTAACAATGAAATCTGTTCTTTCACTCGGAGATATTCAAGTTAGTGTCTGGAATGCACTTCTTGATGCATATGCTAAATGTGGCAATTTAGATTATGCATGTAAATTATTTGAGAATATACCTGAGAAGAAAAATGTGGTTACATTCAATTCAATAATATCAGGATATGTGAAATATAGTTCTCCATATGCAGCCGAAAATATATTCCAGAGGATGTCTGAGAGGGACCTTACTACTTGGAATCTCATGGTGAAAGTTTATGCTGAAAATAACTATCCTAGTCAAGCCCTTAAATTATTTATTGAGATGCAACATCATGGACTAAGACCAGATTCCATGAGTATTATGAGTCTACTTCCTTTGTGTGCCCAGATGGCTTCGGTCCACATGCTGAAACAGTGCCATGGTTATGTGGTTAGAGCTTGTTTTGAGAATATTCTTCTGGAAGGAGCTCTTGTGGATGTGTACTCAAGATGTGGAAATATAACTTCTTCTTATAAGCTCTTCCAGTCAACTAAAAAAAAGGATCTTGTTCTGTTCACAGCAATGGTTGGAGGGTTGGCTATGCATGGTCTGGGAGAAGAAGCTGTTTGGGTGTTCAATCATATGCTTGACTTGGGTTTGAAGCCAGATCATGTCATATTAACCACAGTGTTGTCAGCTTGTAGTCATGCTGGTCTTGTAGATGAAGGGTTGAAAATCTTTGGTTCCATAGAGAAAGTGCACTCTATAACACCAAGCATGGAACAATATGCCTGTGTGGTTGATCTCCTAGCACGTGGAGGACGTATAAATGAAGCCTATTCTTTTGTAACATCAATGCCTGTAGAAGCTACAGCAAATATCTGGGGCACGCTTATGGGTGCATGTAAAATCCACAACAATGTTGACATGGCACGTTTAGTGGCTGATCGTCTATTTGAAATGGATCCTATGGACATTAGAAACTATGTAGCTCTTTCAAATTTGTATGCTGCTAATGCCAGATGGGAGGGGGTCCAGGAAATGAGGAGGCTAATGAGGCTCAGAGATCTGAAAAAGCCAGCCGGTTGCAGTTGGATTGAAGTGGATAATCAAAAAAATATTTTTGTTGCTGGAGACTGTTCTCACCATCAAAGAGGTTTTATTTACAGAATTTTAAGGACTTTGGATCAACAAATAAAAGATTTAGATGAATTTTTGGGTTAGTCAAGTTTTATTATATAGCATTCGGAGCTTGGAGTGAGAAACAAGCAGGCCCTTGAAAGCACTAGATGGAAGTGCTGATCCACTAGCAGTTCCAGCATCTCTGTGGTTGAACGATATTCTCATTTTGTGTGTTAGTTGTCCTTTCTTTTTCTTTTCCTGTTGTTTTGGGTTTTCATTTTCTTCTTTTGGTCCTAACGAGACATCCTTTTACACTTAAACAGTGTCATTACCCACACTAAGAAGTCCAGATATGAACCATATGTTCCATTCTTTCAGTAGGAGAGGCATTTACCATCTTGTACTTACAGAAAACATATTCTTTTTTTTTTTTTTTAATTTCTTTCATCTTCTCCTTTCTGCAGGAACTATATACAAGAGACAGGTTTTCTATGGGCTTCTCTATGCATTTCAGAGATTCATGTTAACCATTATTGCTGATATTTCCATCTATAATCACATTATATCTGAAAGGCAGAATGGATGCCATATCCTGTATGTCCATTATGTTCTGGAATCTACAAGGTGCTTAGTAGGAGTTGCATGTCTGTTTCTTCACAATATAATAGAAAGAATCTCTCTTATTCTGTTTAATATCTCGTGTTGATTCCATTTTCTTTATGTTGAAATATAAATATTTCACCTAGGACTTTCAGATTTTAGATCCTATATACTTATAGTAAACATATTTTCTTGTTTATATTGTTATTAATACAAAACATATGCATCTTCAGCCATCTGAAAACTAAATACATGAACCCTGATTGCAATGATGTGCTGCAGTCAATGTTTGCATCCTCTTTTTCGGTTAATCACATAGTCCTCTGACTTTAATGCTCAGTGTAAACTATAATTTTCTAATATTCCAAATATTTTAAAGTTGCTTGGAATTTTGTGCAATACTTGGAGCTTCTGGTCTATTGTATCTATCTATTTCTCTATAAATCATTAATACAATGTGAAGTTTACTGAAGGATATTTTTGTGCAGATCTCAATGCTGATGGGTACTGCAGAGGTATGTGATGAATGACAAGGCTTCAGGTCTCAAATATGCTTCCATTTAATTAAGTCCTTTCTATGATGTAGGTTACTCCTGGTTCCACCAATTTCTTAGAATTTAATTCACTTGCATTAAAAGGAAGCTACTTGTGGAACTTCAATATATGTTTATTTTAGAAAAAAGGGCATATGTTTTGGACATTCCTAGGTAAAATATGGGCATTCTGTTCTTTATAGAAGGAGTATTAGGAAGGGATTATTGTATTACAGAGAGTTGCATGTTTTACACCAATGTAATCAATATAGTATCTGCCAGCTTAATACAAATTGAATTTTATGTTTTCAACAGTATAAATCATCAATTTTGTGCATAATAATCCATTATAGGATATTTTAAGCTAAGATCCAAGTTGCAATGTTACTTTTAAATGTATTTACTTATCCTCAGAGTACCTTTGAGGATAACTTTTCTGCTGAAAAATTTAGATTTTGATGCCTTAATCCTGAAAAGTATGTGTACATCTTACTTTTCAAGGGAATATTGTGTGGAGATAGTTTTCAGTTTGCTTTTGGGATTTCAATATTATTCTCAGGTTGCTGAAATTGTTTTTAAAGAAGGCCCAAAGCTTTGACTTCTCCGTTGTTACTACCTTGGTCACAGTTTTGTCTGATAGATCAGAAGAACCCAAGGGATTAATGCTTCTGGTAACACTATATTGCTGCTTATTTAGTTATTTGATATGAAAAAATAGGAAGGTTATCATAAAAAGTATGCAAGAAAGATTAAGATGAACAAGAGAGTTGAATTTGAAATAATTTCTATTGTCCATGTGTAACTCATGCTTTCTTACTTGTTTTCTCTACAAATGTGATACTTCTTGTTCCAAGTGGATTTTTAATTCAATATTGTAAGAACTTTGCCACTTGTCTTTGTATCTTGTTAGAGATAGCAAGTGTTTGGGTTACACTGGCACCCTATATTAAAAACATATAGTTTTATGCTTCTTTTATTGGTTGGTAAACTATATATGGACTATTATTTATAAGCATGTTACATATATGCATTGTTCTCAGTATTGTTAGTCAAGGAATTGAGTTTGTGAGTTTTATGTGTAAATACTGTCAAGATTTTCCATTTCAATCAACATTTCTTTTTCAGCATCAGTTATCTGTGAAGAGTTTGGGAGCATGGAAGAGTATGGGGCTGTATACATCACCACTTTTGGAAGATTTACTACTGCATCTTCCATAATGGCTCTAATTTCTTCATATGAATGTGACTAAGAGCCTGATTTGGTGGAGGCCTACTAAGCAACTGTATTTGCAGTTCTCCCAAGGTACTGATTGTTCACCTTCCCTTTTAAAAGGGTTATCTTCATACCTTTTTTATTGTGATTGTGAAGGATTCTCTATGTTTATAAAATTATTTACCAACTCTTCTTAATATACCTCAGGCAGTATTAGCTGCAGCTTTCTCCATTCTTGAAATATCTCTCCAGAAGGCAGCTATCTGCCTGTGAATAACTTCTTTATGCATCCGGTTAACTAAAAAAGAATATATAACCCTCCAAAAATATGGAAGTGAGGGGCACCTTTGTAATTTCAGACAACTTAAAAGTAATTGTTTCCTTTTAATAAAAAATCCAAGGAAATAAAACGAAAGGGCGGAGCACAGGTTCAGCAGCAATAGTCACTACTCTCCCTATGGCGACGGCGTTTCTAGCACGGGCATCGGTGGCCTTGCTCGGAGGACCCCGTTCCCCGGACTACCGGAAATCCGCTTTTGTGCAAAGAACCAAGGCGATTCTTCCTTATTGCCGCAAGGTTGGTATGGTGCCTTTTTCGGTTGTGCATCGAAGGAGTTCATTTATCCGAGCCACAAATGAGGTCAGCGAGTCGGGCTCAGTTGATTCTACCCTAATCCAGAACATGAAGAAGAAGGTTCGTCCTCTACTGTGACGTCTTTTATCCCTCATTTTTTAAAAAAAAAATTATTATTTCCTTTTCCCCATATTTTATCTGAAAAAAGTACGAGGAGGGTATTTCCATAGAAAAAGTCGGTCCCTTGCCTGCCAAATTGCCCCAGAAATTTGAGGTGCTCTGGGAAACATATTTTTTGACTTTCAATCCCTTATCTTGATTGATTATTCATCAATTTACTTTGGGGACCTTACTGCCGCTAATACTTAGGGTTGTAGCCTTGTCGTCACTGCAGCGCAGAAAATTACAACAATTTTAATCAAATTCTCTCCTGCATGTAAAAGCCAATAATCTCCCCACCCCCAAAAGAAGGGAAAAATAAAGAGGCAAAGGTGGAAATAGACAAGAAAGCCATAAAGTTTCAAATGAGAGAGGTAGATGGGACTTAAGTTGGTTGCCACTTCCCCTCATTGCTGACCTTTCCACTTGTAATAGTTCTCAGGAAACATATGTTTAGAAGGTCTACTTTAAGATATTTAACTGTAGGTTATTTAAGATATTTCTCTAAAAAAGGACATCCTCTTTTGCTTTCAGGTCCAAAAAAGCTTAAAAATCATGAAATAGGGTCATATTGCAAAAATAGCTCCTAACATGTCTTTGGTTGTTTCAACAGATCAAGGAACAGCTAGATGCAGTTTCCGTCACCGTGAAGGATGCCTATGGTGATGGCCGCCATGTTAGGTTAGTTTTCCTTTCTAGTCAAATATAATCTCAATCTCATACGAGAGAGATTTAAGGACAGATGACTGATGCTTAGATTGTGTCTTTAACTTTTTGCAGCATAGATGTTGTCTCTTCAGTCTTTGAGGGGCAATCTAGTTTGAACAGACAGAGGATGGTTTACAAAGTGATATGGGATGAACTTCAGAACACTGTACATGCCGTTGATCAGATGACTACCAGGACACCTTTGGAAGCATCAGAATCAGAATCAGAATGATATGAGTTATATACCAGATCCCTTTCCTGTTCCTATTCTGAGTTACATGTCAACGTTGTAACTGATTTTTTATTTTGTTGATACGTTTAATCTATAAACCTACCAACATTTATAGATACACCATTCTTGCAAATTAATCTACCAACATGGTCATAGGTCTTCTTGAAATTATTAGTCTAGCCCCCTCTCAAATCTTCCTGAATTTCTAGTACGGGAATTTATTGCAAAATCACCAATAAAAACATCAATAATATACTGCAAAGAACCATTATACACAGAAGAATGACAAATAAATGAATCAATTAGGAGATGTAAATTAATTCAATCCAGATTTGAACTCGCTGTTCTGGAGTTAATGGACCGAAAAAATGGGGGTGATATATTTTATAATTCTCAACAATTCATCAAAATTTGGAATGCTATACAAAGATTAACGCTAGAAGAAGATTATGGCAAGAACCACTAACTGAGGATTACACATCCAAATATTTACCAATTGTTGAAAACATGCCTCTGAGTTACAAAATATGGAAGTACATACGGGAACTCTCATTTACAAGTGGCTGGCGTTTAGTAGCTAAGCGACAATAGCAGCAGTTCAAGCAAGATTTGCAGTGTTGCGGTGGCTATCAGCAAATTCTCGAACTAGGCGCTTTAGAATTCTTCCTCCTTTTCCTTCTAGCAACCCGTGGTTATCTTTCATTCCATCAAAGTGTCTGCTCTCGAGATAGTCTGAAGCCGCAGCACCAAGAGCCTTCTCCCAAATTGGAACAAGGGATTCAGCTTCTCCTTGCTTGAGGTACTCAACTGGCAAAGACTGCACCTGGAAAAACCTGGAGGTCAGATGATTAAACAGAATAAAGCAACTTGGAAAATAAAGACTGACGGAGACATGGATATTATCTGAGATAACAAAGACTGATCTACAGAGTATGGTTAGATATCAATATAACATATTAACAAGCATGCTTGCTTTGTTGGCTGGTGTGTGGCAACCAATGATAAGGACTCATGAAATGAAGAATCGATGAATTTCTAATTCTTATGATTTGAATCATCTTGGGTTTTGGATTGCACTAAAACTAGACCATCACAATACCAGAAAACCCTATGTTAAACTAGAGAATAGCATTTTATATGAGACACAAACAAGCACAAAGTTTCTTATCCCATTTGGCACAAATACAAACATGTTTTCATGAATCACACACATTAAATTAGGTTATTTCATCCCATCCACATGGTTTAATAAATTCAACTGGGATACCTCATCCAGTGTCCAAAGAGAAAATTGAATGAATGGCTAAGTACTCACATGAAAAGAAAAACAATGCACTGCATTACGTTTAACTGACACTAGAGATAGATAAGTAAGGCAGCCTGTGATTCACACAGTGCACAATAAAGAGATTCAGTAAAAACTGTAGCCAGACTTCATAACCAATTCAGGTTGACAGCAGCATTTCTTATGACATTCATAAAAGAGTTGTGTTTGTGTTCATTAGTAAGAAATGCCAGAGGATCCCACTAGCCTCATTACACATGCACTTGTTCAATCACTCCCCCCTCAAACACAAGAAACAGAAGCACAAAAAGAGATAGAAAGACTAACTGCAGAACGTAGCCATCCACGTAATGATTCCCAACAAAGAACAGCCTTCCATGTCATTCTCTCACTTATCATGCACATTGCTGCCAATTGTTGCAAGATTGTTGCGGATTTGTGAACCTGAGGAGAGGTAATTGAGATGAAGTTTACAATACATTAGAGTAAACAAAATCGCTAAAATAAAAAGAGGGGGGTGGGGGATTAATATGAGAGATCTGTTATCAGTTATTTATTGAATGATAAATAACTACAAAACAAAATAGTTATTGATATTGGTGCATCAAATGGTGCCCTGAAAAATGATAATCTCCATTTGGGGTTGTTTATTTTGAAATATCAAGATCGATTTCACATTTACTTAAACCAGAGCAACAGAATTTTAATGGGATCTGCTCCTTTGAGTTCTCTGAGGTGTTCATTGAGCAAATGCATAAGATATGATCATTTAGCACATTCGAAAACAAATCAATCTAAAGGCAGAAGATCACTTGAGATCCTTTTGTGACATTATATTTTGGAAGGCAAGAATGGTTCTAATAAAACCCCATCAGAGGCACATGAACCTCATTTAGAGGTGTGAAGCAAAAGATATGGATAAGGGTCTTTTGCAGCTTAGTTCTTGAACCATAAGATAACACAAATACACTTATCCATGAACAAAAAATTGTGATTTCCAAATTTAATTAGGAAGATGTAGATCTAGATGCTGAGAAAAGTGTCAGAATGCTTTCCTTTGGGAACAAAAGTCATTGGTGGTTCTCATTTTCATATTTAGTTGAATTTGACCCATCTACCACAAGACTTTTCACCAGATTAATTACAGAGGAAGAATTCAGAACTTGAACTTCAAATATCACCCTATGCTCTAAAGTGAGAATTTTAACTGAAGGTAATTAGGAGTTTGAAACTTCAAAACAAAAAAGTCGCAGTAGGTACCTATGCAGGCATATTTCTTGAGTTAACATGCTCTCAAGGAACTATGGGCATAATATCAGAATACTTAGTCACCAGACTAATTACAGAAAAAAAATTCAGAACTTGGACTTCAAATATCGTCCTCGTGCTCTAAAGTAGTTTTTAACTGAAGGACAAGTTTGATTCCCTACATTAGTAACTAAGAAACTTCAAAACAGAAAAATTATAGTAGGTATCTATGCAGGTGTATTTCTTGATTTAACATGCTCACAAGGTGGTGTAGGAATGAATAATATCATAATACTTAGGCATGAATTACTCAGGAAATATTTGAACACCACTCAGAACATTTAAATATCCTTTCTTTCTGTACTTGAGCAAGAGATTGTCTTGTTCTTACCCTTGACATTGCTGAAATACCAAGCAAAGCATACACCAGATTCGATACAAGACCCTCTCCAGTGTGAGATATGACCTGTATTGCCATAGCTTCAACTGACTCTTCAACAATACATACATTTGTTTCTAGCAAATAGGTAAGGCCAACCTCCAAAAAGCCTGAAAAGGTGCAGAATGGGTTGGCAGTTAATCTAAATCTGAATATGTATAACCATAAGAAATCTGCAAAAGGAGATTGCCTGATGAATAAAAGCTTTTCCTAGAACTCCAAAAGCAAACTCAACTCAAATTATGCTCTCATAAAAGCAACATATATTAGAACAAGAGTCCTCTCAGATTTAGATTTTTGTTTTAGAGTCTGTAAATAGAAATTCTTCCTTTTTCATTATGTCTATGTAATCATGACTTGTGACATAATCAAACCTAAGTTGCAACCCTTAAGGTCCCAACTGTAATGCTAAGGGCTCATCCTCCCACTTAGTAAGGCGCTAAGAGTTTTCACTTTATGACCTGCAGCAAGTTCTCAATTTAGTAGGAAGCTAAGATTTCTCACTTATTTCTCTTGTTGATCAAACTAGTAGAAATTCCACTTTAACCTAAAATTGCCAGCAATTTAACATCTTTTTCTGACTATTTTGACATCTGTTATTTTAACTTTCAGTCCATTTGCCCTGCATCAACATGCCTTACTACTATATGTTTATGTATCCAATTACTATGTGAGAGACACAAAAACAAGAGGTGAAGTAATGATTATAAGTATATCCTTGCCAGAACTAAAATAGTCTAAGCATAAGATTCCTACCAAGATAAACTTTTTGTCTTTGAAATGAATACATTCTTCAACAACCACATGCATAAAGAAGCTATTCACAAGGCTTACAGGACATATATGACAGAGCAGATAGTGCTGCACCACGATGCATAGCTGTGCAGCAGATAGCTGCCTTTTGGAGGGATATTTCAAGAATTGAGGAAGCTGCAGCTAATACTGCCTGAGGTATATTAAGAAGAGTCGGGAAATAATTTTATAAATATAGAGAATCCTCTACAATCAGAATTAAAAAGGTATGAAGATAACCCTTTTAAAGGGAAGGGGAACAATCAGTACCTTGGGAGAACTGCGGACAAATACAGTTGCAAAATTAGAGTAGGCCTCCACCAAATCAGGCTCTTGGTCACATACATATGAAGAAGTGAGAGCCATTATGGAAGATGCAGTAGTAAATCTCCCAAAAGTGGTGATGTATACAGTCCCATACTCTTCCATGCTCCCGAACTCTTCAATAATAACTGATGCTGAAAAAGAAATGTTGATTGAAATAGAAAATCTTGACAGTGTTTGCACGTAAAACTCACAAATTCAATTCCTTGAGTAACAACAATGCTGAGAGAAAAATGCATACAAATTTAGTTAACAGTCAATATAAAGTTACCAACCAATAAAAAAGGCATGAAACTATATGGTTTCAATAAAGGGTGCCAGTGTAACCCAAACACTTCAACTCCTATGCTGGAAACAAGTTAAAATACAATCTATTAGTTAAGAAGTCAGTCACAAATGCTGGGTCTATTGTAAAGCATTCAATCAACTCTGACATCTTTGTGGAAGTGTTCAAATGTATCAATTTAATAGTAGTACTACCAACTAACTAAACCTCTCAAGAAGTGCCATGGGAATCTGCTAATGACAAGAGCGTAAGTGCAGAGCATGACTCCATCCAAAATCAAGTGGTTTGAAGTGAAAACAGGAAAACTTTAGTTAGCTAGGTTATAAAAATATTCATGTCTATCTCCCTGCACCCTATATACTGTAGGAATCAAATATTCAAGGACCACAGGGAGACGAGAAGGTATACCTAAGAATTAGAATATCATGATGGTTGCTAATGTTTTAAGCATCTAACAGCAGGGTTCAGGGCACTTCAAGAATGCCAATTCTGTTTCAACAATTCATTATAGAAACTTACCTGCTCTGATATACCATTCTTGACTCTGAAATGTGGAAAAGTTTGTTGATAGACAATGCAATATTTTGGGCAATATTGGCATAAAGTGATGAGCTGCAAATGGAAAAGGAATAGCAAATGAAGTACAAGTATGATGCAAATTTCATCTTCACAAGAAAAATAACAAAGAAAATATATGAACTGGAATGCCACAGGCGAACATTGATAAGGGGGCAAGTATATGGTCACTGGCATTTACTTTAGACAATCATAAAATTTCTATTAGTGTATGAAATAGAAGGAATGCAACGGATTAATCTGTCTTCCAATGTTTTTGTGAATATATTATAGCAAGATCTGCAAACATATGGGTAACCATTGCAAACAAAAAAAAAGAAGGAAAAAAAGCTTGTTGCAAAGTAACTCAGTACAAATACTCTCATTATAAAAGTCACATTATTCAACAACTAACATGAATTGCCAGAAGCTGGTAATCTTAAACACAGACTAGGACGTTGTACAGCAACAAGGGCCCAGGCATATAACTCAAGCACAGAGTGTATATTCAGATATAATAAAGTGAATACAGAATCCAATCTCAATCCATGATTATGTCAATAGACTGCCTATAAACGCTCCTCCCTCCATCCAAAAGTAAAAAAAAAAACAACAAATGAATGTCCAAATTTCCTTTCCCAGAGATATACATTCCTGGAAAACACATCATATTCCTTAAATCCAAAACTAACCTCCTTGATTAGTATCCAATAATACATTGGTTCTACAATTAACTATACTAATTATAAAAAGTAAGAGGTAAATAATCTAATCTCCTCGATTTCCTTTTTCCATTTTACTAAAACAAAAAAGAACATTTAATTTTGGATCGAGTACATGTTATCAACTAAAGATGAGAAAGAAAAGCAACCAAATACTAAAATAATTCAAAAGGCATATAGCGAGCTTTAGACAATTCAGTTCCATGTGTCTGAACTTAATTAAGTTGAGCTCAGCTTTAGCTCAAGCAAGTCCATAAATTTGATATCAAGCTTGATTTGACTAATCAAAGCTATTTCTTGAACTTGACTATGTTTTGTGTATTATTCAAGATTCATTTCCTTATCAGGATAAAAAAGGCTTTTCTCAATGAAGTCACAAGCCAAGTACCTTGATGAAAAATTTTTATTTAGTATTCCAGCAGACAGAAATTGATTTAAGACTAATTAAGAAAAAACTAGGAAGATGTTTTGGCTGAGTTTATTGCAGGAAATTCAGTTCTCCTAAACGCACACTTTCTATGTCTTTTTATTCACAAGAATATCCCCGGTAAAATGTAATCCAAACTTCCCTCCTCCTCAACCACCCCCTCCCCACCCAAAAAAAAAAAAAAAAAAAAAAAGCTATTTAAGAATGGTGATAATTTTATCATATGCACCAATCAAAATCACAAAGAGGTTTGAACAGCCTCAAGAAAGATAAAATAAAAGTACCTGATGATTGAATTGCCTGTGAAAGGGCCCTGCAGGCTGCAGAAGATAAACTAGAATTCTCAATGTATTCAGATTGAAAGATTTTCTCAAGCATTGGCCAGAACATCCCCAGAAGCACAAGGATCGAATCATCTAAAGCCAGACCATTTGATTTGTGTGTTGCAAGATGATTGAAAACAGTTCCAATTCTAAAGCAGAAACATCCAAATCAGTTAAGCTCAAAGCTCTGCTGAAATTAAATGTGGGTAACACAATTGACTTCTATCCATCTTGGCTTGCTCAAAATTAACATCCAAACATGAAAACATTCACTTTGCCTTCTAATTCACCTCTAAAAGTTTTCAGCAATGCACAACACCCCCTTTCACATACAGAAGCATAAAGATCTATATAGTTGTTCCACAAGCAGAGGAGAATTTTTAACGATGAGGAGTATGCATATATTTAAATTTTCAGCAATTTTAAAACCTCCCTATTTCGTTTTACTTATGTATATAAAGATCTATATAGTTATTCAACAGAATAGGAGAAAGTATAACTCAGAATGATGAGTATTTGTATATATAAAGATCTATGTTTTATTGTGCTTTCTCCTATTTTCCAACAGATACAGTGAAACAGGACTTAAAAAAGGCTTAAAAGAAGTACAAGAGAACATGCATTTACACAAGGAAATCACAACTGTAGAAGTAGATTGATATGCTATTGAAGATTTATCGTTGTTGGAGATACATATGTATATCACTGTAAACTTAAAGAGAAACTTGTTTCTGAAACAAAAGAATACTTGCCAAACTACGGGATTCAGAAACAGACCCAAAAACAAGCAGCATTCTATAGCAACAAGATCGCACCTATATAGACCCCTTCTGGCACAGTTTATGAGCTGTATATATGTAGCAGGAGCTTGCTGCAATGTTTGGTTGTGACCGGTTTCAATCTGATATAAAAACGAATAATATAAAATTAAATAAGGAAGCAAAAGAATTACAGAAAAACTTGGATATTTAAAGCAGCGCCATAAAACATGATTGTCTAGTAAACAATGATTAGGAGTCCAGATGGTGATGAACCATTCTCTTCTAGGTTTGAATTATCTAAGGTATTTCTAACAAGGTATGCTCAACTATTTGGCAGTGTCCTCACCGTGCTAAAAGAAAATCTTTAGGTTGAGATTGGGTACTTAAGCACACATTATATTTCATATCAAATTCAGACAAAATTTTAGTTGTAGAATTAGGGTATAATATTCACCAGTGTTTCTGCTAGGTCTCAACTCATTGACCTGAGTCCAAATCTAGCATAGACGTCTGAAACTCTGGAGGTGACTCACATGTTGCAGTTAACTCCCACAGTCTAGATTAGTTACTTGCTTTAACACCAACTATCATGTCTTGAGTGTTATGGGTCCTACTTATGCGTCATGTCACGGGCAAGGAACCATTGATTACTAAACAATGAGGCTATTAAAGAGAGCACTCACTTGAGTTAGAGAATAAATAAATCTGTATTGTCCTTTATTAATCCAAACAACCATTTAAATGCATGAAAAGATAACATACCTAATAAACGAGATATGAATCTAAACAGAATATGACTTAATCAGAACCATAAGGAACATGCCTAATAAATGAGCACCGATAGTTTAACTATTTGGCAATCATTGAGTTTGACAATGGATACCTAGACCTCCCATATCCCTAGATCATATGCAGACAAATTTCACGTGTGGGATTGGTTGTATCACTGTTGGTGTAAACAGTACAAAAGAAACACAGGTCACAATGTATTAGCAAACAAGAAAAAATGATGATAATAGGTTACAACAAAGTATCACAATGTATTAGTTTGAGATTGTTAAGTCGACAAGAAAAAATGATGATAATAGGTTACAACAATGTATTAGCAAACTCAGGATGAAAAATTTTAAGTGAGTCTGTTTGATGAGGTTTCATTTACTAAAGCTACCTGCAGAAGGCAGCAAGTAATATTTCATAGTGTCGGTTATAAGCAATCTTCAGTGATGAAAGGAAAACTAAAATAAACTAATTGCAAATAGATGTGCAATAATTTTTCAACGGTCTCTTAGATTGAAAAGTATAGCACATTAAAATTAGAGAAATCATTTATGAAAATGAAATATTTAACTCACAAGTTTTCCAATTGCTGCATAGCTTGGAGAAACTAATCTCAGCAACAAATTATTTTTCAGCTCTGTATTAGGAACAGAACCAACTACCAAAGTGATAGCACCAAATACTTCTTCCTCGTCCTCTGGAGAAAAATGCCCCTCTTCCAGTTTCTAACAATTACACATTTACAGAATATCAGGACAATGACAGCAGTAGGTTCTAATATTCCAGAAGCTTTGCTGGCCAATAAGTGTTCTCCCAACAGTGCAATGGTATGAGAAAGAGAGTGGAAGAAACCATCTCGACATAAAATCAGAGTCAATGTGAACAGAAACAAGAATATACAACAGAAATAGATTTACGTTAAATTTTAAATTTTGAGATTCATATTATGGCTAACCTTTCCAATCCAAATCAATATTTCCAAGTTTGAAGGATCATGCATGACTGTGGTAGACTCCTCACAGAACTTGCGTAAAGCACATGAACAAGCATTTGAACAGAAGGATTTAGAAATCCCTGTTGCAAGAAACAATCTGAAAACAACACGTCAATAGAAGACAAGTGGAATAGAAACCAAACATTGGAAGATGACTATGTAACTTAGATAATCAGATTCATTCTCAAATTCTGCTTTGTCAAAATCTTTGCTAAAGTAATAAGAGGATGGAAATTTTTGAGGATGGTAGTAGATGAAGTCTCAAGTTTCCAATTAACAAAAAAGGACATGCATTGAACATAAAGAACAAGCAAAAGACCAGTTGTTTTATAACTGTGGTATACATAGTTTGTTTTGGCTTTTGCCATAATTATTATTATTATTTTCTTTCCGACTCTGAACAAAAAGTAAATAAAAAAGTTTAATTTTACATTAGTTTTGTATTTAAATATCTTGCGCTATGTAACTTAAAGTCGACTGTCCCATCTTGCCATTCACACTAAAATAATTGACATCATTATCTCAAAGATCCCACACCTTATTTTCATGACACTTCATTTAACAATCTTTTGTGTGAGATGAAGAAATTTCTACACCTTTGTCATAGCAATTTCCAATTTAATATGCCTCTTAGCCTTTGCATACAACTTCCTATCTCTAATAAGCTACAAAGACAAGTAACAAAGTTCTTACAATATTGCTCTAGCGTTTGTCTGATCTGCAGAAATCCACTTGGAATAAGAAGTAATTACATCAGCAAGTGTTCTGTATACCTGAAAAGGTGCCAACATTTGTAGAGAAAGCAAGTAAGAAAGCATGAGTTACACATGGACTATAGAAATTATTTCAAATTCATCTCGCTTGTTCATCTTATCTTTCTTGCATCCTTTTTATGATAACCTTCCTATTCTTTGCTATGAAATAACTAAATAAGCAGCATAATGTACCAGAAGCATAAATCCCTTGGGTTCTTCTGACATATCAGACAAAATTGTGACAAAGGTATTAACAACGGAGAAGTCAAAGCTTGGGCCTTCTTTAAGAACAACTTCAGCAACCTGAGACAAGAAACCTAAATACTATTGAAATCCCAAAAACAAACTGAAAACTATTTCCACACAATCTTCCCTTAAAAAGTAAGATGTACACATACTTTTCAGGATTAAGGTATCCAAATCTAATTTTTTCAGCAGAAAAGTTATGTTGCAATGTGGATCTTAGCTTAAAATATTCTATAATGGATTACTATGCACAAAATTGATGATTTATAATGTTGATATTATCAAAATTCAATCTGTATAAAGCTGGCAGATACTATTTTGATCATATAGGCGTAAAACATGATTTCCTGGCCACTCTCTTTTATACAATAAGCCCTTCCTAATACTCCTTCCATAAAGAACAGAATGCCCATATTTTACCCTGGAATGTCCAAAAACATGCCTTATTTTCTAAAATAAACATATATTAAAGTTCCACAAGTAACCTTTTTAATGCAAATGAATTAAATTACAAGAAGTTGGCGGGTCAAGTAAGTAGTAAGTAGCCATTTTAGTTAATAACAGTAACATCTTTCAAGTGGTCAAACACTCTTCTAAATTTTTACATCAAGTTAAATTCAATTTTAGACATAAAGCATTACATGCATCAAGAGTCAAAGAAACATTATCATATTCCTCCACTATAAGGACATCAACATGATAAATTCTTTGGAAAAGTTGCATCTGAAATGAATATAACAGGAGAAGAATATCAACAAGTACCGTACTTGGGTTTAGGCCAAATAAGATGTTCTCTCCCATGTATATTATTGACTTCAGAAGGGCTGAAGATAGTAAGGCATTTATGTTAAGATAAGCAGAATTGCAGGTTTACCTGATTGGGATGCAAGTATTATATGCTAGACAGACAATTCTGCAACTCATATTTATGCATGTTAAAAATCACAGAATAAAGGCGTGTAGGTTCTGTTAAAGCACAGTGATGATGCCCCTCCCCCCTTCTCCTCAAAACAAACAAAACAAGAAATAACTGTAAGGACCAACAATGTAAGTTTCACATACCACATTGAGACAAAACAACTTTGCTTCAGCCTCTCTCCATGGAATATATGTATCAGGAGAAATCCAACCCCCAGGAAATATCTGCCATGGACAGCAAAAGACAGTGGTATAAAAGAAGTACCACTTAAGCACCCCAATCAAAAATAAAAAACTTTCAAACCGCTGACTGGAAAGCTACTACAAAGTATAAACCTAGCTCATAAAAATATACATAATTGCTAATATTTGTCAAGAAAATTGTATTTGACCCTTAATTATCATTGTCCATGACTTTGGATGACTGGCATAAACTTCATGAGAAAGTCCAGGAGAACAACATAACACACAGGGGAGGAAAAGAAAATGGTAATGGCCAGTGTATATATGTTGGATGAAATTCCATGAATCCTTAAGCAAAATTACTCTGAAAAATATGAAGAAAAAGGCAGTCAATAGCATATGATCTTGGAAGTGATTTCTTTATGAATCCTCGAAGGCAATGATTCTGAGAAAACTAACCACCTCAATAGGATAAGAGAAGCAACTAACATTCCTTCTTTCACTTTTCACAGATTTTCTGATTTTAATGAATATCCTCATGGAGCAAAACAAGAAATAATATGAGTAAGATTGCAAAATTTCAAAGGACATAGGCAATTTTTCCAAAAGAAAAAATTAATAAAAGGAAAGACGTAATACAAAAAGGGTAAGTCACAGAAATAATATCTCACTCAAACAGATATAAATTTTGTTTGGTTTATAAACAGCCTGTCCACAATCAAAACCCAGCAGTGCAGCATCAAATAACAAAATAATGAATCCCTGATTTCTATAAATTATGTTCTACCAATGTGGACTCTTAGCAGTAACAGATATTTAATAAGAAAGCTTTTGGATCTTCATGCTTTTTCAGTCACTCTCAATAAACATGTACCTGCTGTGTATATATAACAGATCCTAAAAGCTGACAAATATCTACCAAAAGCTCCACCAAGTTCATTCTAAATTGAACAAGGCCATCGGGCAGGTCAAATGCTGCTCCCTCACTATCCAGTGCAGAGACATCAACCTGTCAAAGACATCTCCTAAGTTAATTCATGTCAAATAATCAGGAGTCAGAAATGAATTGGAAAAACATGGGAAAACCGAGATAAAAGTCAAGAAAAAAAATTCCTTTAGTGCAAGAATAATTTCTCAGGCGGAGTCAATTTTCCACATGCTTCACATTCCAGATATTTCTAAATATTCACAGGACTTCATTCAGAGAAAAAACCATTGTACTGAACTGTCAAATTTAGGTTTGTTCTTTTATTCTAAACCAGAGAGTATTCCTTCCACATGCTTCACATTCAGAGGAATTTAAACAGTGAAAAAACCATTGCAGGGAATTATTAAATTGTAGTCTTGCTCTTTTATTCTAAACCAGAGACTATTTTAAAGCAAACATGTGACAAATTCAAAAAGGTCCTATATAACAGTAAACAGATACGCAAATTTTGTTAACATTTTTCTTGTTAATGAAGGCTTCCAACCTTGATGAGATCTAATAGATTTAAAGAAATTAACAAAATTTTCAAGAATCTTGCAAAGTTAGTGATGGAGAGTGCCAGTTAGTAATACTCGCAGACTTCCTTTCTCCTTTTTATTAAACTAAACAAAAAAACAATACAGAACAAAATCACATTTGCCTAGGAGTTGCAGGAACATGCATGGTCCACCAACTCTGATGATGCCACATTAAGGATAATTTTCATCAGCAAGAAAGTTAAATTAGGATTTGGGCAAGACAGGTTTTTAAATGGAGAAAGTAGAAAGGTAAGGCAACATATTATTGGACTACTCTATAGCCATTAATATGACTATATATGCATCTGTCAGTAGCTGTTCTTTTAATTGGTTCTGCTGCCATGGAATTTATCAGTTACTAAGTTGCAAGAACAACAGATATGCTTGATTGACAAAATGATCAACTACACTCTTGAAGAGTTGATATTTTAAAGAAATAAAAATTAGGTGGCAAGTACAGTGCAGCAATAAGTATATTACAGGAAAGCCTACAGTCAGTTTAAGAATAATAAGAAACCACAATAAAGTTCAGTGCAAAAAATGATTGAAAGCTTGATAATAAATAAGCATTGTTTACTATTATCTGGAAATCATAAGATTTGGCAAAATCCTGTTAGCAAAAATGAGTTAATACTTTTCTGTAACTTTGTTTTGGGGGGTTGGGGGGAAAGGACACACCTGTGCACGCAAGATGAGGGCATCAAGTAATGCTGAGTACACAGGAAAAAATATTTCTTGCATACTCATTCTATCTCCACAACCTACATCAGAACCAAGAATGCAGCCTGCAAGAGTAGACCTGGCATGTATAGGCGAAAACCATAAATATGAAAAGAAGAAGCTTCAAGCTATAGTGCAGAAATTTTTTGTAAGAACAACAACTAATGTTTTAGTGAAAGCAACAAAACTTCAACCTAGTACTTACTATAGACAAACCTCACTTATAAGCTCTCCAATAGAATTAGAACAGAAACTGCACCAAAATCTCATTAAATTGACAGTGAAAGACCAACAAGAGTGGGAAACTATTTGTACCAGAACTGCAATGTTAAATCTGCAACTTCCCAATCTTCACCAAGAAATGACACACAACTGCAAACATATAAGACATGTAAGAATCAATAAGTTAAGACTGGATATCAAAGAATAACTTACTAGAAAAAATTAAGATACTGCAATATAAAAACTTGCAGAAAGCTGAGATATGTAAAATCATCAAGATTCATGCACTAAAGCACGTTCTTTTCAAATAACGCATAAACAAAATTTCTTTTAAAAAAAAAATAATAAATAAATCTACAGTACATTTCCAACCATTATCAATTAAACACCATAACTAATAGAAGAAGAGGAAAAGAGTTCAGAATCTAACCTCAATAGAGCATCCACAAGTGCAAGTGCTTCTGGACTTGCATTGACGATCAAAGAGGGCGCCTAGAGTGCATCATCATGACAGTTCAATTCAGGTCATTAAAATTTAACAACAGAGTTATCATAATAAAGTTCTATAAAATGCACATTATGTTCCCATTTCCACATGATACTAGGTAAGCCTTTTCTTTTCTTTCTTTAATTTTTTTTTTTTTTTTTTGGGAGGGGGGGTGGGGGGAAGGGGGGTGGAGGAATGGAGTGGAGGGGAAAAGAAGAAAATTTGTGGGGAAAAATCATAAACTGGGATAACATAGTAGAGATGGTTAAAGAAAGTTTAAATTACTTACGGCCTGACCAATTTCTGACATCAAGGATGCAACACCACTAATGACTTTCTCATCTCCACTATTAAGAGCTGGAAGAAGGAGTACTTCCTTTAGAAATCCAACTCTACATAACAGTGCTTGAGGCAAACCCTAAAAACAGAAGCAAGCACATTGAGACTACGATAAAGATCATTGGAAGCATACACTGAAAAGTGAAAACTTCTTGTATACACTAAAGACAGAAGCAAGCACATTGAGACTACGATAAAGATCATTGGGAGCATACACTGAAAAGTGAAAACTTTTTGTATTTTCCCATTTGTGGTAGTAGTTAGTGGTGAAAATTTACAAAAGAGAAAAAAAAAAATGATAATCATGATGTACTGCTGTTATAGTAAGAAGTAGAGAAGGAGTTGAAAGAAAAGCTACAGGGAATCTTGTGTTCCAATAGAAGCAACAAGTAATGTGGATTATTCAAAAATCAAAAGGTTGGCTTTTTTTAACTTACAAAAACGCGTGCTAGCTTATAATAATGAAAAAGGTTATTTGAAGCATTTGAGGCTTTTATTCCAAAGAGAAAAAAAAAAAAGGAAATATTGAAGCAGTCTAATATTCATTTCTTAAATTGCTAACTTTCAACCAAAAGCGAAATCTTGTGTTCTAGTAGAAACAGAAGAGGATTGGATTATTCAAGGATAGAAAAGTTGACCCTATAACTAACATAAAGGTGCCAGTTTGTAATATGAAAAAATTTTAAATGAAGTATTAGAGGTAATTGATAACTGAGTAAAACTATTGGTACATTCCCACACTCCTGTTGCCCTATGTTTGTTGGATAGAATTAATGATTCATGCTATGAGCAACATCGTACCTCATGCCTACTCATGAATTCAACAAGAACTTCAATAGCCAGGTCAAATGAAGACACAACCTGACAATGTAAAGAACAATAACACAACAAATCAATAGCAGCAACCTTTAGAAGGGTCTACAACCAAAAGAAAAGATACACAAATATTACTTGCAATGAACCGAAAACAAAGTTAAGTAGTGGATGTGATGGCAATGAGGCAGCTGGTATCTCAGAGAAGCACCCTGCACGAACCTAAATGCACAAAAACAATTATATGAGTAAAAGAAAGGGGACACGAAATTTCTGCTTCTGGAATTAATTACATTGTGCCTCCTCCAACATTTTGATTAATAAAGCCCCTCTTCATAGTCATCAGTGGCTGTGTTTTTTAACTTTTAATTTTTATTTTTTTGGGCTACCCATGTGCATTAGAAATAAACAGAGTAGTATTGTTCTCCTTTTTTGAGAGAAGAGAAAAAAAAAATATATATATATATATATATATATATATATATATGATCAAAAGCTATCTTACCCAACTCAACAAGCAACGCAAGATCTTTCTATTCATATCAGGAAGTTGACCACCAGCACTATAGGTCTTCTCAGATTGCTGGAGAAGAAACTCAATGACTGCTGGGGTATGCAAGAGAAGCTGTTCTTAACAAGACAATGAAGGTAATAAGAAGCAAAAGCAGACCTCAGTCAGAAGTTTACAACTGTGATATGGAAACCAATATAAACAAATAATCTGCAAACCTCTTGCTCGTAGTCATATCTGCATTTTAAATTTTTGCAGCAATAGGAAATGTAATCATCAACAACCTCTGGCAATACTGTAAGTGTCTCTAACACTGCAATGTTGCCATTATCTTCATTCTGCAGGTTCTGAAGACTGTAGAACAGTTTTTCCATAGGTTTCTCATGTTCTGCCGCATGAAGTAGCAAGGTTGAGAGAGCAAGACATATTTGCGTTAAAAGCTGCATGAGAAGAGGAAAAAAAGAGAATAAGGAACAACACTGTTCAGGTTAAAGTAACAGCAGATAAGAGATCACAGTACAAAACAAAATTTGACGTGAATAATAAATAACCTGAGGAGGACCAGAAGTAAATCTCCTTGCGGCTAGTAATAAAGCATTTAGCAAAGCATCTTTGTCCCCTGACTGGAGATGGCGACCTTCATTTTGAATCTATCAAGTAGCAGGAAAGGGGTAAAAATCATTTAAGCAAAAATATTTGCAATCAAGGACGTCCAAATACATTCATTCAGCCAACCAAACAAATCAATGGAAAGTAGAATTGGAGAAAAAAAAAACCAAAAAAAATAAAAAATAAAAAAGCATTGCAATCAGTAAAAGTTAAACTAAATGAAATGAAACGAATCGCCACACAGAAGAAGAACAACAACAACAATTCGCAAACTAGTTGGAATATGGCAGCCATAGGAATTGGGGACAGACCTTTCGCTTGAGAATTTGAGCAGCGAAAAATTCGACCTCATAGTGGGAAGCGAATTGTTGGTGATGGTCAGAGGTGAGAATGGAAGTGGCGACCTCCCAAGCTGCTTCGCTTTGCTGAAACTGAACCAGCCACTGATTAGCGGCGACACGGTTACAGGATTGTGTGTCGTGATTTAGAAGGTGAACGGCTTGAGCCACCTTGATCTGCAGTTCCATCTTCTTCTTCTCCTACGTTTAATAATTAATACCTCCGGCAGGCAACAAACCCCAATCAAAGAGAGAAAGAGAAAGAAAGAGAATCAACCAGGGAACGACACGCCGGTAATAGTAGCAGCAGACTCCACTCTCCCACTGCCCGCACTCTTTTCTTTCTTTTTCCTCGAGATTGGTTCCTTAAAACCCGGTCCAATCCTGCGCTGCTTTCTGAGGTTTGGTTGCATTTATATTTTTTATTTCACCTATTTATTTCTCTTACCAAATAAATAAATGGTCCGCACTCATTAAAAAAATATAATTTTTTTTTTGTTCTGGACTTGCACTTTAAACGACGTCGTTGTCGTCGAGTAGCCCAGAAAGGAAACACTGTGTTGACTGACTAGTCGAACTCAGAAGACGACAGTGTCTGGAAGAGAAGCAGCAGCTTTGTGTTGTCAAATGTTGTCTCGACACTCTGCTGCTTTTTTACACAGCTGCTGGAGATGAAATTATCTTCGCCTTCGCCTACCGGATTCTATACTTTTCCGGCAAACTTTCTTTGAGTCTCCTCTGCAAGCAAGCCCTAGATGAACTCTCTGAAGGTCTGCAACTTTTTTCTTTGCTTGCTTCTATCTCCTATAATCGATGATTTCATGTTTTTTTTCTTTTTGTTGTTGTTGGCATGGACGGTAATTATTTCTTTGAAAGTTTACTTTTTCTTTTTTTCTTTTTTTCACCTTTACGTTCGAGATGTCGTTGATTTCTAATTCCTAATTTCCAAAGTCCATAATTGTTGTTTGTATTTTGACAGCGGTTAATGAATTAGTAGATGATGGATCGAGTTAGGTTGAACATGAAATCTCGATGCTCTGGTTCAACACCGTCTGAAGAATCGGCTTTGGACCTGGATAGGAACTGTTGTACTCACTCCAATCTCAGTCCACCACCCACACTTCAACCCTATGCATCAGCTGGACAGCATTGCGAGAACAGCGCTGCTTACTTCTCTTGGCCGAGTCGGTTGAATGATGCAGCTGAAGATAGGGCAAATTATTTCGCTAACCTACAAAAAGGGGTCTTACCTGAAACTCTTGGCCGCTTGCCGGAAGGGCAGCGAGCAACTACTTTACTTGAGCTTATGACTATCAGGGCATTCCACAGCAAAATCCTACGTTGCTACAGCCTTGGCACTGCCATTGGATTTCGTATTAGACGTGGTGTTTTGACGGATATCCCTGCAATTTTGGTCTTTGTTTCCCGCAAGGTTCATAAGCAATGGCTTAGCCCTATTCAGTGTCTGCCTACTGCTTTGGAGGTCATCATTTATAGATTTTTTTTTATTTTCATTTTTAACTTGTCATTTACTTCTCCCTGCTTTCTTGGGAATGGAACCATAGACTGCTTGTATGTTTTCTTCTTGCTAAACTACATTCTCAAGTTTTAATGCCCTTGCTCAGGGCTACTCCTTTTTTTTCTAACTCTACCCTGTTTTGAGATTGAACAACTCATGGCTCTTCAGGGACCAGGAGGAGTGTGGTGCGACGTGGATGTTGTGGAATTTTCTTATTTTGGTGCCCCAGAGCCCACACCTAAAGAACAACTGTACACTGAAATTGTAGATGACCTACGTGGAAGTGACCCGTGTATTGGTTCAGGTTCTCAGGTGCACTGAAGTTCTCACTCTTTTCAATACCTTTTTTTTTTAACGTTTTGTCAACTCAAACTATTGACATACATTATCAATTGGATTGTCTTGTAATCCCATAACCATGGACATTTTGCTCATTATATCTTCTCTCAAGTTGGCCTTACTGTGTGTACTGGCACATTTACATGGGAACAGACATTTCCATCAGCATGTCTTTTCATTGAGAGTTAAAAAGTTATATGCATGTACTTTACTGGCAAATTTCAATCTGCTCTGTGAAAATGTTCAGGTTGCAAATCAAGAAACCTACGGAACCTTGGGTGCTATTGTTAGGAGCCAAACTGGTGCTCGGCAGATTGGCTTTCTGACCAATAGGCATGTTGCAGTTGATTTAGATTATCCAAATCAGAAGATGTTTCATCCTTTACCACCAACACTTGGTCCTGGAGTGTATCTTGGGGCAGTTGAAAGAGCCACTTCATTCATCAGGGATGACCTTTGGTATGGCATCTTTGCTGGAATAAATCCAGGTTTGCTACTTCTAACTACCAGAATGCAGATAATGATAATGAATTAGCATGTGCTCATCTTGCTTCTATTTAAATGCTTAGAAATGGTCTTAAGTCCAAAATGTTTTACTTGTAGAGAGTGGTCTCACTATCTTATTTGCCTACTTACTATATGTCAATCAGTTCGAACAAAGATATACTACGAGCCCCATTTTAATTGATTCTGATGTTAAAATACTTCTTACATAAAGATTCAACTCTTTACTGGAATAAATCCAGATCTGCTACTTCTCATTACCAGAATGCAGATCATGATAATGAATTAGGGTGTGCTCATCTTGCTACTATTTAATTGTTTAAGTAGTTTTTTAACCTTTCGTGTGTCTTAATTCCAAAATTCTCTACTTGTAGAGTGTTTTCACTTTCTTGTTTCCCTACTATATTTCAATCAGTACAATCTTGATTGATTCTTATGTTAAAATACTTCTTACATAAAGATTCAACTCTGTGGCAGAGACATTTGTGAGAGCAGATGGAGCATTTATTCCATTCACTGATGATTTTGACATGACTGCTGTAACTACATCTGTAAAAGGTATAGGAGAAATTGGAGATGTGAAGAATATAGATCTACAATCACCAGTCGGTAGTCTTATTGGAAAACAAGTAACGAAGGTTGGTAGAAGTTCTGGACTAACTACTGGAACTGTATTAGCATATGCACTCGAGTACAATGATGAAAAAGGGATATGCTTCTTGACTGATTTCTTAGTTGTCGGAGAGAATCAACAGACTTTTGACCTCGAAGGAGACAGTGGAAGTCTCATCATTTTGAAGGGTGAGAACAGAGAGAAGCCACAACCAATTGGGATTATATGGGGTGGAACTGCTAATAGGGGTCGTCTTAAGCTAAAAGTTGGTCAGTCTCCGGAAAACTGGACTAGTGGTGTTGATCTCGGGCGGTTGCTCAATTTTCTTGAACTTGATCTCCTCACAGCAAATGAATCACTGAAAGGTTTTTTTTATTGTTTTACTATTAATATTATTGTTTCTCTCTGGGTGATGTTTAGATTTGTATGAACAGGAGTAACTTATTTGAATTTTGTGTCTGCTTCCTATTATATAGCTGCTGTTGAGGAACAAAGAGCTGCTTCAGCAACAGTAGTTGGATCCACTGTAGGAGATTCTTCTCCACCTGATGTAATGCTCCCTAAGGACAAATCAGAGCCTTTAGGACTTAACATTCAGCAAATCCCCCCGGATGATGGTGCATCCTTTCCAGATATGAATTCAACACCAAAAGAAGATACTTTCCAACTGGAAGACGATGTTGATGCTGGTCCAAATATAGAACATCAATTTATTTCCAGCTTCAACAGGCGTTCACCACTTCATCGAGAATGTGTACAAGAAAGACCACTGTCTGAAAATCTGTCTGCATTAAGGAATGGTTCTGAGGAGGACCTGAGTTTTTCTTTACAATTGGGTGATAATGAACATAAGAGAAGACGATCTGAGCCTCCACCAAGTGCAGAAGAACCAATTTAAAATGCCTCTCATCTAACTTCCCTAGAGAACTACTGTTTATTTGGCCTTTGTCCTCTTGGGCAAATGAACTTTATGTTTGCATATTATTGCATCGATTGTCCTATACTGATCTTCTCCCTCTTGCTGATGACGTAATATTTATGACAAATATTCAAAATCTCAATATATTAAACATGTGAAAAATCAAAAAAATGACCAGAGGAGAACGTGGATAATACTAATTCTCTGGGGACAAAATCGAACAAAAAATAAATGTAAAAATAAATGTAATGTAGTTCTCATTATTCTATATCAACTCCATAAATGGGTTGCCATGGAAGTAATTACTGCTCGAACCATAGCAATCTAAAAAATCGGTGACATTCAAAATCATGACTCTTTACATTAGAGATGAAACAGCTTCAATGGCACTGCCCAGTGGCCATGCCGCTTCAACTAGGGAATTTTGATATTTGACCTTTTTCACCAATGTAATCTCTTGCCAAGGATCAAGGCCTGTTCAATCATATCATCTGTCAATTTATATTCAACAAATATTGAGTGAATGACTTGCAGAGAAGAAAGAGAGTACCACATACCAAACCCATCTACAAGCAAGGTGAACTGATAAACAAGATCCATGCATAAATACGGTAGGTTATCTGGCTCCACATGCTTATATATAGCTTTTGCATCCTCAAGTTTTGTTTGACAAGCACGCTTAGCTTCATCATGAAAGTCAGCTGGATGAACTTTGGCTACAGCCACATTTGGATCAACAAAGCCCGCCTATACATGGACATGACAGTACAGTTATACAAGAAGATATGCTAAAAAGTTTATAAGTCCCCACCTATGGCTACAAGCACCGGTAAACTAACTTGCAAAAGCAAATTGTTTCCCAGTTACTAAAGACATGTCAGTTTTGTACCTCAACAGCTCTGTCAAAGAAGAATGACGCAACAAATAGATTCTTCTGACCATCACCGCCACCACCATTCCATATACCACCAAATGTGCATTTCATATGAGAGCATGTTGATTCATTAACTTTGAGGGCTTCAATAGCTACTTCTCTACAACTATGCAAACTGGAACCAGATGGGGAAGCTGAAGATGGATAATCTTTTCCTCCATATTTATAAGATCCTGATAAAGAATGATGTCATCAAATATTTCATTGCTTCTTCAATACAAAATAATAAGAGAATTCCTCTTGCAATGTGATATGTTATCAATCAAACCTTCTACAAACAAATTTGAGAAGCCAGCTATATTGACTCATCATGGAAAACTATAAGCCTCACAGAATTTCTTGTTTGGTGGGTTAAAACATACTCAATACACATCTTATCTTAGATAAGTCCGTCAAGTCTCTTCCCAGTCATTTTTTAACACAACAAATTGACTGAAGATAGGAACCAGCAAGAACAGAGAAGTCGCAGAAGCTTTGAACTCTTCTAACATGCTTTTGAAAACAATAATAACAATCCAAATGGTGCACTCAATTCTCAAATCAACAGGTCTAATTAACCCCAAAAAAAATTAAAAGAATAAAAATGTGATGATCAAAACGTATGCACAATAGAGAGAAAGGGCAACATGCTACAAAAGATAGAAGCTTGCTTAATATGGTTCTTAGTTGCAGTATCAGTAATGGTATTGGAGGTCATTGGTCTATATTCATATTAGAGACCCGGATAAATATAGGTGATATAAAAGTTGTGTTAGATTATAAACTATCTCTAGTGTTATATTAACGAGTTTACAAACAAAAAAAAAGTCATAATTCTCATTTTATTCTATGAAAATTCTTACATGAACAAAATTTTCACAAAAAAAAAAAAGTGAAAAATATAAAATATAACTTCATGAAATTTAATGCCAGTCACGTTTGACTCTGTGTATTAAAAGGCAATAAGACGGAGAAACTCAGCCAAGTAAGACCAAGACTCCTTAACAAATTTATAATACTCAGGTGTGACTTTCTTATTTGTCATAAAGTTTACAGCATTTCAATACCCCATGTTAATCTATGCAAACCAACTGATCTCTATGGAGTTTAACCTATATCAGGATTACAGGACAGGATAATTCAAGTGAAAATAATCCCTCAAGAAACTTCATTATAAACCTAACTGAAGCTTACCAAGGCTAATATACTAAAAGAAAAGGGTTATAGCAATCAAAAATATGAAGACCTCACATTCTCTATGTGCATGCAGGAAGACATGTACTGTTTATTTCATCCCAATATTTAGAGTACCACATCTAGAAGCTTAGAAAAAATTTCTCTTGTGAAGTGTGGCCCTTATCATTGCAACGAAATATTCAATCAAAGAGAGAATGTACCAAAAAAAAAAAAACAACACACAGACAAACAAAGGTTTTCCAGGATATTTTAACGAGCATTCAAAATTTTACAAGGAATGAATGGACAGATAGAATTACCATTGAGGCATTAGAAGACACACAGAAGACATTAGAAGCATTTTCAGCAAGAAACTAAACTATCCACGATGAAGCAAAAATAAAATTTACCACGAAATCCAACCAAAACACATGGGTTGCCAGATTCATCACCAGCCTTCAAAATCTCAGCTCGAGCTGCTAGTAACCCATAGTGCAAATAACTGTGCATAGAGTCAAAATCTCACTTTAGAAAAATAAAATAATAAAATTGTTTATATCTCAGTGATATGATAACCAACTGAATATGCCTTTAATTAATAGCAGAAGCTTGCTTTTGAAAGATAGGTTGAAGAACAACATGATTCTTAACCAATTCTTCAACATAATTCTAAACCAGTAAGAGGAGAATCCTACAGGTCATCAAGGGAGGAAAATAAAAAGATTAACTAAAACATTAAACTGATAACACTACCTATGAACATAAAGGTAGTATTTAGTTCCCATGAGAAACATTTCCTGGACATATGTTTCTTCTCCATCAGACAATTTCGGAGCCTTTGCAGCATCTGATTCGGAAATAGCATATGCCATTTGCACAGAGCCACCACCAAGATCAACAACTCCAACAGTGCTTGCGTAATTATTTCCTAAATTTCCTAGGAGATAGTTAATAGTCACCTGCATAGGCAAGCCTAACATTCATTACAAACAAATAACTCATTTTCTCTCACACAGATTCTATGTGAGAGAGTACATAGAGAAAAGTCTTATGTTTATCACATTAACTTTTTCTCTAATTAATGTTTTAAACAACCATTGATTTCATAAAAAAAAATTAATAATTAAGAAAAAATAAAATCCTCAATAGGACAGAGGATGGGTTTACAATATCCCAATCACCTATACACTGGGAGTTACACTTGGATAGTAATAGGAACATCACAAGAGAAAGTTTGGAAAAAGTTGAAGATGTTCTTCAAGCCTTTAGGTTGTATAGTAATCACTGAATCCAAATAAAATTTCTGTATTTCCTATTCATATTCAAAGCGAATTAACCTGCAAAGTCTTTAGTTATTTCTATAAAAATCAGGTTTTGTTGGCAGAAACAATTATAATGATCAATGAGACTAGATCTAATAGATCAAGAGAAATCACCATAATAAATTAATTAGTCTAAAAGAATGAGGCTAAAACTCGCAATAAGTATAGTATCACATTGTCTTCTTTAAATCCCTTCTCATTCCCATCGGTCTATTAGTGTAGTACACTATGATCAAAAGTCAATATAACAATTGATAGACAGTGTTATATTAACATGCAACTACCTCATGAGAAGGTAACCATCAAGAGGGAGAGGGAGGTGAAAGTAAACATACCCATTGATAAGCACCTTCCTGATTCCCATCCAGAACAGTGACCCAATCGGCTTTAGACTTGAAGGAGCTTTTCTTCTCCAAGAAATCCCGAACCTTTAATAAGAAAAAATAATCTTCAAAGCAGTTCATATATATATATATATAATATATATATATAATATATACACACGACCCGTAATGGGGACGCTGGGAAGAAGATCGAATGAGAAATTAAGCTTAGAGAAGGGATTAGTTTACCGATTGCAAAATCCTCTCTGAAGCATCTCTTCCAAGTTGCCTAAGACCTGCAGTTGCCTACGTAAGCATCAGTAGGAGAAGAATTCAGTGACAAGAGAGAGGGGGGAAAAGAGAAAAAAAGAAAGAAAATGAAGGTGGGGGTGAGGGTCGGAGGGGCACATTTTGTAGGGAATTACTCACCCCAACTTTAACAGGCGTTTTGGAACGAAGGTCTTTGGGAACTACAGCTTCAGCCTTTTCCAGGAGATCGAGTAAGGAATTGGCAGCAGCGTCGGGGTCCTTAGCGTATGCACTGAGACCGGGTTTTTTCTAGAAATATAGAGGTAAAGTAAAGTAAAATGAAGTGAAGGGATGCAGAAAAAGAAAAGAAGGGGAAAATTCGATTAATACCTGGACAAAAAGCTCGAGATCAGTGCCAATGGGAATAAGATCTAGGTGATTGTCAAAGCCGAAAACATGAACACGGCTACCAGAACTACCGGCGTCGAAGATGACAGCATAGGAGTGGAGGGAGGAAGGAGATAATTTGCGAGGAAGGGAATCAGGACGGGAAATAGTACGGGTAGGAGGCATGAGGAAGAGTACAAATGAGACAAGGAGAATCGGGAGAGAGATGACGAGGAAAAGACCTTTGTAGCGATGGATCTTATCCAACAAGGAGTCCTGAGTGCGGTTACGCTTCAGCATTTTCTCTGTAGAGGTGTTACCGTTGCTTCCGTTTACGATTTGTTGTTCATCTAAAAGCTCAGCTGCCGATGGAGATCGGTAACGGATCTGAAGGTTCCCCGGAGCACCCTGATTTCCTTGGACGGACTCCAGCTCTCTGAATGAATGAGAGAAATTGTCAGATCCGATGAACTGAATAAACAAACAGATAAAAGGCAACCGATGTGGGATAAAAGGGAGAAAATGTAGGAGGAAAAGAAGAACAATTTTGGTTCTTATTGCCCTTAATCAACAATCAAAAATCAAAACTCTCTCTCTCTCTCTCCGGTGCCAGGAGGAAGGAGGAAGGAGGGAGGAGGGAGAGTATTCCTTTATTTTATTTTAATTTTAAATTCTTATTTTCTCTCTTCCGCTCTATGTATGTATCTACAAAAAAGAAATAGGTAACTATAAAGCAATCGCATTTGTAAGCAAAGGAAACAAATAAAAGTGTGCAACGCCCGTTACTCACGCATCATCATCATCAATCAAATTTTTTCATTTCTTTTCTATTCTACTCTGTTTTTTTTTTTTTTTTTTCTGCTTCAAATCATGTGTGTATATATATATATATACATATATATATATATATGTATATGTTATGTAGGTAGGTGCTTTAAGAGAATTCTCAAGTATCTTTAACATAAGGAAGTATCCATGGACTTCCTCTTGGTGAATTAGAAGCTGTCTCAAGAAAACAGTGCATACCAAAATTGAGGGAAAATAGACATTGGAAAAAGGGATACAGCACACAGGGAAGTTATTCATGCCAAAAGAAACTTGTGCTCAGATAAACAAGGATAAAGACCAGATACTAGAGGGATTTTTTCTTTTCTTGAACAAAGATACTTGAATTAGAAAGTGAAAAATATCTGCCTACTATTCAAACAAGGATTAGATTCGTAGAAAGGGCTAAATGACTAGACATGATATACAAACATTTCAAACGGGGGAAAAAGAGGAAAAAGAGGGGAAAAAAAAACTAGATTTAAGCAATTCTACAAAATCACAGCTCTGAAAGAATTGCAGGAATGTAGTGTGATAATTCTGCTGTGAGTGACTGAAATCCATTGACAAGCTGCGTATGGAATTCCTGATCTTCCTCTCCAATCAATCTAAAATGTACCCTTATTGCGCGTTTACACACAGCCATAAATTCAAGGAGAGCAGCAATTAGTTGCTGCAATTCCTGCGACCGCAGCCTTGTTGCAGGCTCGCCAGATAGGAAAGCTGTGCAAACACTCAAAACTCCACTATTCACCTGCACACGCATAAACATTCATTTAAATTATTGAAGCTGATGATCAGCAAGCAGTGCAGATAGATGGATATCAATCAGAAAATGAAAGGAGAAAAACAATCCTATGTAACTATGACCTGAAGAGGCTGAAGCACAGACATTTGCCAGAAATATCACCAATTTCTTATATACAAGTGAGAAAATAATAGCAATGCAGCATATATATATATATATATATATATATAGAGAGAGAGAGAGAGAGATTAAATTACTCACTTGAACTGCAACAGAGCCTTGAAGTATCCTTTGTAAACTCTGCAAACGTGGGAGTTGATCACCTTCAGAGCTGCGGGGTTCCTCCAGTTCATTCCGCAATGCAGCTGTCCTAGTCTCGATCATTCCAATAGCATTTTCAACAGGGGAAAATTCCAGCGATTCAGATTTGGTAACCAAAAGCCTATTCACTAAGGCAGGGAAAGAGCCTTCAGTCTGTAAAACAGTTCGACGCTTCCACTGATCTTCCAATCCACCTTGGGTCTTCCCATTCTTTGTAAAAGGAGTATCGAACAGGAACCGATCAAACACACGTGCCCGTATACTTCCAGTAGAGAGTGAAAATATCCTCTCTCTTCTGCTTCCCAGGTCCTCATCTTCCATGACTGGGTCAACTGCAGTTATCTGGAGGTAGCAGACTCCCGGCTGCAACTCCTCTGCTTTGACTTGTCTAGAGTCAGGAATTATATGCAATGTCGTTCCATCCATTCTTGATTCATATATATGACTAAGTTTTTCCATTATGTCACCCAACCGAACATCACGAGGTTCTCTATAGACATATTCTTTCCTATCCAGCTTCCCAAATTTTTCACCATAGAATCCAACCCTGTAATATGTGGCATCCGTGAATGGAATAGGGCTTGACTCTTGCTCAAGGATTGATTCGTAGATGTTGGTTAACATTGTGTGACATTTTGCTAGTTGCCCATATGATCTTCTACTTTTATACACTGGAATAACAAGCTCCAAAATGCTAGCACAAAAATGATAGAGCTCTGCCTGAGAGAAAAGCTTATTCGCAAGCTGTAGGTATTTTACAGCTGAGTCAACAGTAAGTTTTGAAGCACCATAACCTTCCACCTCTGCTGCAGATGCTTCAGATGTAATCTCACTGCTTACCATTGGACAAATTTTGCGCAAAGCACTAACATGCTCAGTACTCCATACACCATCATTTCTGCTTACAAGGGCCTATAAACAATAACCACGTTTATTTTTTAAGCATGAAACTAATATAGAACTATTACCTGAAATATTTAAACTCAATGAAAAATAACTATTCCCTGAAATATAACTTCAGATAAATGATATCATTTAGTGTTTTCCAATTAATACAGCATCAGATAGCAAGAAGAGACTAATGATCAATGGACATCTAAGAATTTGCCATGACATGCAATAAAGCTTACGACTAAAATAATATATCAGTACAACATGCTACATAGACAGTACAAGCATAAAACTTGACATGACAAGTTTCCTTATAGTACAATTATCAGGGTCAGAAAACATCTGCCTAAAATCACAAAAATGATCATGGTAAATATGTTACAGATACTTCTCCAAATCACAAAAACACCAACATATGCTTGTTTGAAGGTTTTCCATGCAAAATCCAACTAGTACATGTTTCACATATTTTCATGCAAAAAACTTATGACTGACAAGTAGAATCATAAGAAGCAGACCATTTAAGATTATGCCTACTGCATCGCATTACCAAGAATAATTTAAAGAACCAGAAAACATACCTGCATCACAACACCAGCCACAGCGACAGCACATTGTGCAGCTTCCGCCCAAGATTGCATTTCCTGATGTGCATCACATAGGTGTAGCAACCACATTATGTGAAGATCTGGTACAGGGGCAAAGGCCATTGCAAGTTTGTAAAAGCCCTCTGCAGCAGCATATCGGTCCACTGTCATAACAGATGCCTAAAAATAAAATCAAGACAATTGCATAACTAGGTGAGAAGCTAAAGAGTTTTTTCAAATTCTACAACAAGTGATTAAGGATGACAAATGATACCAGAAGTGCATGTTCCAGGCTAGCATCTAAAGCCAAAAGAAGACTATCAGAGAGATGTTTCACTTCTGACCACGACCATTGAATCTCTGACAATTTTTGGGGAACTGAAACAAGCGCATTTTCCGGGAGACCACATTCTGTTAGTAAGTTCCCACTCTTAGATTCATCAGCCATTTCCTGCAATGATTTTCTAAGGCGGCGTGCTTCACCACTTTCTTCAAGTGTGCCATCAGCCTTCATCTGTGTCACTTGAACTTCAGACATCAACTCAGACAGTGTAATAGTTAACATAACTCTTAATCTCGCTGCTTGCATTAAGTAAGAAAAGGAACTCTGCAACACAAAGAGCTTAAATGAACTCGAGAAATAGTTGCTAAAGCATAAATAAAGACAATGAGAAAAGCTACAAGTAAATCAATTACTCTACCCTAACAAGTATCTGTAGCCCAATAACTGCTCTTTTCCTGATATTATCATTTCGGAAGACTGAAAGACGAAGAAGATAAAAAGCAACTTGCTTAAGGAAACGATCATTTTCCCTTGCCATAAGTGTTGCCCCGTGAAGCTCAAAAACACTGTTGAAGACAGGAAACAGAGCTTTCCAGAAAGCAAGTGGCTGATTGCGTGAGAAGACACTCATGAATATTGCTGTAAGGCAATCAAGTTTCCCATAATCAGTCGCAATACTGTGGGTTGCAGCAGTTGTTGAAAATTTGTCAGCAATTTCCAGGATTTGCAGACTTACAGCTGCACCAAGGTTTTCTTCCCAAAGTTCCTGATATTATGCACTTGTATTAGCGGGAAGGTACAAGATTCTACAAAATGCTGATAACACCAAAAGGAGACCATACCAGCTTTTGCCTTAACATGGGGTGCAGAGATTCCCTAAGAGCTTGGGTTGAAGCTCCAATCCTAGAAGACTGTGCCTGAGCAAGAGCTTCCCTTAGGGAATATGGCTGACTGGGTGAACTCAGCTGTGAACTAACTCTCTGCCACAAATATCCATTTTCAGGTGTTCCTTGAGGCTGCATCAATAGGAGAATGTAAAATCTTGAACTACTGACAACCAAGGAAAAGACACAAAGGTAAGAGCCTGCAAGAGAAAAATTGCTTCATGGTTTTCAAGACATACTCTAACATCAAGTCTTGCTGCCTCGGACAGATAATGATTAATTGCCGGTGAAAGTCTCTCAGAGTACTTAGGGGATGTAGGTTTATCCTGCCCAGGACTGCGAGAATTGCTGATGAGCATGCCATCAGCAGGTCTTCGGTGCTGCAAAGTGTTAAAGGCAATCGTAAACTTTTTCTTTCAGATGATTTGAAGACTTACAGATGAAACACAAAATATTATAATCAAGTCCTGATATTTTAAAAGTCTCAATTAAGTCTATCCCAAATAATAATAATAATAATAATAATAATGAAATAAGTCATTATTTTAACAAATAGTTGAAAAATTAAATGGAAAGAGTAAAAGGGGTTATTTTACAACTATCCATTAATTCTGCTACAAAACAAGATCTCCTTCCCTTGGATGTTCAAGAAGCAGTCTTATAAATGGGCACTTAAGCCCAGAAGTCATCACAGTATACTCCCACATGTTGGGGAAAATATGATTCACATACCATTTATATGGAGTAAGGAAACACCATCATTTGCACTATTACGAATATGAAAATAACAATTAAATAAAAAATGATAGAAAAAAACTAATATACACATAAAAATTGGGGCCAAAGAAAAATGGCATTAAAAAATCACTCAAACAATAATCCTTTTGACAAATTTTGGTGACAAATATAGACAAAAAAGATTAAAACAATATGGTTTCATAAAATAAAGGACTTGGATCTGAACTTTTAGAATATCAAGGATTCAATTGGGAATCCTTGACAATTTTCAAGGGAAAATTTACATATCACCTTCAGACATATTGCATAATATAAAATGTAAAATCAAATGGAATATTTAAGACTGAAAATATCAAATTTGACCACTGCTGAAAATTCCAAATCCACCATCAGTAACCTTTAAGGAGAGATGCTCTGCTAGTTGGTATAGCTAATTATGTGGAAATATCAAAGAGAGCAGCATGACAATTAGCAAGGGTAATGTTCAGAACAGTGTACCACCAAAAAGAATTAGCCCAAATCTGTAGCAGAATTGAACACAGTAATCGAAAACAATAACTTACAGCAATGTGTTTTTGAAGAGGAAAAAGCATATAGAAATTGCATACCTCAAAATGAACAAGGCACTCCTCCAAAAGTTTAAAGAACAACCTGGTACGAGCAATGCTTTGTTGCCAAGCCTTCACAAGAGAGGTGTCATCCAGATTACGTATTATTTGCAAAACAATAATCAAGACCTCACGTTTTTCTATAGCACTTAGATTGTAGAATACTGGCATTTCATCTAAGATCTGCAAAAAAAAAAATGATTCATATAATAAGATAACAGTCACCCAACCCAAACGACGATATTGCAACACAAAATATTAGAAAAATCAGACCTTATTTCTAATATCTTCAGAATATTAACTATTATATTTGATAATAGAAGCATGAAAATGAGAAATCAAGACAATCTGGAGCAAAGAATAACTTCCTGTTAAAAAAACATTAATGGAAGTTGAAAGATCCAGCATAATTTCCTTTCTTCTAGTTATAGTTCCTGAACAATACTATGTGCTCTTAAGAAGCACTAAAAGGTCATTTTTCCAAGATTTAAAAATCCTAAGTAGAACTCAAGACAGAAATATTAAAATTTAGCCCTGAAACTCAGGGGCTACACTAACCCACAAATTGAGAAACAGGCAATCAAAATAATCTTTATCAAACCACAAGTACACTTATAAAATAAAATTAGAAAAAAAAAAAAAAAAAAAAAAAGTAGCACATAGTAGCAAGTAAACAAGGCTGTAGCAAAAGTGGAGTAAAGCATGGTTCCAGTTATTTATCATGTTCCAAACTCATTTGTCTCAGAAATAATTTGGCATATATGTACATGCAGCAATTTCTAACAAAGAATTCAGCATCTAAAAGTTTTTAAACCACCCAATGGAATATTCATTTAGAAACAAATTTGTCCTCAATGTGGTAACAAAAGGAATACGTGAGCACATAACTACTTATTTTCTCTGTTTCTACTTATTTGTTAGATTCTTTAGACAAGGCAATTATTTCATTTTCTAGCTCACATTTTAAAATTTGTACATCAGAATTTTATGATAATAATGATAAATCATGTGATATTCCAAAACTACTACCATGAGGCACTTTACTTAAACAAAGCATATGGTAAGACTAACATATTCTATAATTAATTCCCTGAATTTAAAGAAGATGCCAAAGAGATCAATTGCAAAGGAATAAGTTCCAAATGTTTGTAACATTAGTGAGAATCCCTATGCCAACACACCTGGCCAACCAGTGGGAAGTATAACTGGGCAATATAAAGCTTATCTTCGGGCTTCTGATAGCGAACATCAAATTCATGTTTGCACAAAAGGACCGCTAGAACTCTAGCTGCCTGAGAATTTGCAAATGACCATGTTATGAGATTAAAAATGGCCAATCATGGTGCTTGAGCAAGGGTTGCTCACTAATTGAAGGAATCGAACAGTAAAATCTAACAGCACCCTTACCTTTGCTCGCATAGATACATCATCATGGTCCCAGGTAAGGAAAATCTCTTGTATTAAGACAGATGAAAGATAGTTCCTGTAATTGAGAAGATGACTTCTAAGAATAAAGTGTTCAAGAAATTTTTTCAAACAAGTAGTAGTTTCGTATGCATACAATGAGAGAAGAGCCACCACCTTGGGACCCAAAAGAAGTCAAGTAAATCAGTTACCCAACAATTCGATCTAAGTATATTATTGTAGAGTAGCACCTTCAATAAGGCCGGTTCAGCTAAAATATAAGCAAGACATAAACTAGGGAGGCCATGCTAGGGACCAAGTATTTAGGCACAGCCCAAATATTGGAAATTCGATGCATTTTAAATGGGTTAAGTTGTTTGTAAAAACGTGAAAGCTTGCTCAATTAATAAAAGATAAAATATCCTTAACAAAGACTCCTATTCCTACTAAAATGTCATTCTGTAGAATGTTCATGGATCAAGAACTTCTGTCGATTTGGAAAAAATCAAGAATGTTACTTATTTATTTTCTATTTTAACCTTATCCTCTACTATACTAAACCATTGCAGTAATTTGTATTCAATTTTTTTAACTCCCCTCAAGGGAAGAAAGAAAAATCATTACTTGAGGTGGAACTTAGCCAAACCCTACCAAAACTACAATATCTAATACAAATATACCCAATGCCAAACTGCTTCATCAAACCAATCCTCTTAAAGGCAAGGCAAGGGTGAACTTTGTGCCCCCTTAAATAGGAATTCCCTAATCCATATAACAGAACCTGAAACAGCTTGTAAATAGGACTGGAAGGAACAATATTCTAGGATATACCATGTTTAAATGCGTATAGAAGTGCTACTAAGACTAAGATAGCATTGGAACCTTCACCATATATTGAACTAATAATCCAAAAGCCAATATGAAAAACAAAATATCAAATAATACTCCCCAGAGCAGCACCACAAGAAGTCAAAAGGATCTCTAATTTCAAGCACACTCGAAATATAGTTAACCAACCTTCTAAAGATCACTCAGTAGCACCAAAGTTTAAATAAGTTATTGACATCAAGAAGTGGGAGTAATGAGACTATATAATAAACTGAAAACAAAAAGGTGACACTGAGGACTAATAAGATTCTTGATTCCAGGAATTCAATCCATGATTAGAGCCCTGACATCCTATTGACTGCATATTGGCTTTCAAACTCTTTTAATCCAAGGTTAGGCTCAACCACTGATCTATCCACTAATAGGACCATAATCAAGATAAGTTATCCAGAAAAGGGTAATAAAAATTAGCATGCATCTCTCATAGAGATGAACTTACAAAGTCCCCAAAAATTTCATACTGAAACATTTTGAAACTCTATTTTGGAGTTCCCCGATCTTTTTCATATAGAGGAAGAGAATTTAGTCTAGTTAGGGTATATGCAAGAGAATGAGGAAGCCAGAAGAAAGAACTAAAATGCACATCAATATAGATATGGCACCAATTCATGCAAACTCCTAATCCTTTGTATTTTTCCTTCAAGTCAAAAGCATGTCTCACGTTTCCCTTTTTTAATCTTTCTCCTTATTCTTCTTCATTGATTTAAGATTCTTAACAAATTTTACAATTTCCAATATAAATTAACCAAATAGAAATGAAGATATTTTTTTCCCATCTGTAAAAAGTTAAGTGGGAAGAAGAAAGGGGTCCATTGCCCCTTCTTTATGTCCAATTAACTACAAAGCCCTCCACATTTGGAGACAAAGGAGTGAATTGTAAAGTTAATCACGGTGATATTTGTCATTGCCAAGGAGGTGACTAAATAACATTTCTATAATTAAATTCAAACAAAAGCTAGTCTTAGCTGAAAGAGAGAGATTCTTGAATTGGCACTAAAAATACAATGCCTCTTTTTTTCTAAAATCATTTAAGCTCTTTCCCAGACTGTGAAACAACATCAATCAACTTTTCTCCCCTTCCCTTATTTGTTTCCTTCTCACTTAAAATCAACATCAATCACAAGAACAATATGATTTTCACGGAAATAGTATCTGGCAAAAATAAGAAGAATTAAGAAGCTGTGCAATTTACCTATCTGAAGGATCTCGCCCAGGCATCTCTACAAAAAGATCATGGTCACATACAATTTGTAGAAACGTAAGTTTGCAATCATGCAGCACTGGTTGACAAACCCCAGAGAATTTGTCGAGGTACAACGACACCTAAAGAGCATAAGTAGGGAAAAATATCATTCAATGCCATTTTATACTAGAGAGGATGGAAAGATGACAGTGGAAAACATAAGAAAAGTACTGTAAGTGATACATGCGACTAAAATGAGACCTAAAACAATGAGAAAACGGATAGAGAAAAAAATTATTGTCACATAAAAGAGGCAGCTAATCCTAGTCCATTACACCATAGAAAGAAGATGCCTCAAATAGGGTTGAATTACTAGAGTTTCCCTTTTCTTTTCTTTTTTTAAATTTTTAATATTTATGGGAACATAGAGTTCATAAAGTTTACAAAGGTCTCATAGTTCCACATGTTTACATCAAGACAAAGCATACAGACTAAACGAGAAAAAAAATAGGAATTGAAAGGCAAGTATTTGAAGTCAACTAAGTGTATCAGTGTCATAGGAGTCTGTATGATATACTTTAAGGGCATATTGGTCAAAGTTTAAGAAAATGAATTGTTTACAAAAAAACAAAAAGAAAAAAATGTTGGCCAAATGTAAATCATACATTTGGAAACATCATTTGTGATAAAACATTTAATAATTTCTGAATTAATGATGATATTGGGTCTCTTAATCAGAGATCAGCTTAAAACACTGACCCGTATTAGACTCCAATCACTGACTAATCCTCATGATCCCTCAGTTTAATCAATGAAAATAGAGTAGCTTTGTCTCTGTTAAATTTCCACATGCACTAAGCTTGATAGACAAGGGTTAAAATTTAACCACTTCACAGTCAAAATCATCCTTTACATTCAACTTGAGACCATAATCCCCCACTTGAAATAGCAGAGGAGGAGAGAAAAGAATATAAAAAGAGAAGAAAAGATTCAACCATCTACGAAAGAAGCATACCAACTCAAAAACTTGACGAGGCTCAATGACAGACAAAAGGTCATAACAAAAGAAAGCCAAGCTGCTGTTTAAATATTTAGCCAAGCCTAAACCCTTCTTGCAACGCTCGTGAACTTCAGTTAGAAGGCAGTCATACAACTGCATTATACATCTAAAAACACCTTCCTTCAACTGCATCGGAGGGATGTCATCACCTAAAGGAAAGACAAGGAAAATAGAAGGATGAAGTAAAATGTTGAAAGCAATAACTCATCCATTTAAATCAGACCAATACATTTGATTGGAGATTGGAAGATAATTAAGAGCCCTTAGCAAAAAAAAAAAGTAAAAAATAAAAAATACACCTATATACATAACAGTTAAATGAACTATCTAATACTTATCAATTCCATGAGTTCTCAAACAGGAAAAGAGAATTTGTACACCTGAATAAAATTCACTAGATTGATGCTGCACAACAGCTCAAAGTCTACTCCCACTTACCCTTCACAAGCTATTGTACGAAACATTATTAAATTTTACATTTTCTTACAATTAAAACAAGATTTTGGGATATATCAAACTTATTCCCGTGCATTGAAACAAAAATTTCCAGCTGAAAGAATAATTTTAAGTGGCTGCCATCTTCACCTTTATATTGTACTCTCTTCAATGTGTTATACATCCATAAATACATAGGAACACCTAAGCGTTCATGCTAAAATTTATTTTATTAGAAATTACCTGCAGGAATATTGTGATAGAACAAACGAGTTTGCTCCAATGCCATTGATTTGACAATTAGCTCGAGGAAAAACCAAGCCATTGCCAACACATCATCATAAACTGGACCTACACGATAGCCTTTGGCCTACATATAAATCATGGTTAAAAAAAGGATGATATAGATACAAGACTAATTCATTCAGTAATTCACACAGCATGAATGAGTAATAATTTCTTAAATTGCATTTCTAATGTAAAACCTTGGAGATTTGTTTTGTCAAGTGCAAACATTACCTTGCTCCGTGCCAAGCTTCCCCAAACTGTTGATAGGCCAGGATACACTGGTGGTTGCCGGCCACCAAAATCATCAAAAGCATAGTCAACATAGTTTACGAGGAATACATTTCTTTCAGCTTCATCAACTGATTCTTGCTGTACCCTACAGAAATAGACCTTGTTATTGAACATAGAAATTAACATAGCTTTCGAAGAATAAAATGCTTTAAAATAAGAAGAAAAATGGACAAATGATAGCAAACAACCACAACCAAGATACTTCCAGATTTTCAAGAACCCTATTTCACTGCTGATAAAATTTGATTGCAGCAGTACTATAGAAATTTGAAAAGTATACCTTGTCAAAATATTGACCATGGCTCTGAATGCTGCAACCTAAGCAAATACAAAGATGATTACAAACTTAGAATAAGGCAAACAAAAAGGATTTATGGAAATTATAAAGAAAGGTACTAAAATCTGTAGGAATCAAGAAATATCAGAGACAGGAAGGTGAACGCTTTGCTGATAAACCTGGAGTGTTTCTCCACCATTGCCAATAAGATGGAGAAGCATATTTAGGATTGGATGGAGAAACTGAAGCAAAGCAGTAGAGTCCACATTCTTCAAACTATTAATAGCCTGCACAAAAAACAGGTGCAAGACCAACATTTAAAATAACCTTGAGTATTTTTCCTAATATGCACATGGTAAAATCTGTTAAAATCACACTGTTCACAGGTATTTAATTCATTACTAGGGTACTAAGATGAAGAACCATAGGATAATCTTTCCCTTTGGCTACATCTAAAGCAAAATGAATGTCATTGACTATCACTTTGTCAACCCATAATCAGTAATCTTGACATACATCCCAAAACAGTCTGAATGAAAAGAAATTTTTTTCCTCCGCACTTGATGCTAGAATATAAACAAATTATAGACCCGAACAATTTTCAAGGTGTATCATGCCAAGTCAGAGAGTTCAAAAAAAGGACATAAACTTCTCGAGCTGATTGTAGGTTCCATCCATGTACACAATTTTTTCTTAACCAGTGAGTGAATGTGCTCGCCCTGCTAGAGAGATTAACGAAACACTTTCAGGCACGTGAGAGTTGAAGAAAGCATGGTCTACCATGTCATTCAAAGTTTAAATGCCACAGAGGCCATCCTCCATTTGATAAAATCAACACAAATCATCTACAGTTTTGCTTGTCCAAAAAGGTCTCTAATGCCATGCAAAGAGAAGACGATACACTAAAATTTATTTCATAAAACTTAATAAAATGATTCAAAGTTTTCATCTTCCATTCAAGAAATAAATCACTGTGTACAAAAGTCAGATCAACCCAAGAATTCTACCATCTCCTGAATTTCAGCCATCAAGCATATCTACATCAAATATTTGGGAAACCGGTTAACAACTTTTGGTGGTTCCAATATATGACACCACTTCAAGAGCACAATTATAATACATGTTCACTTTTTGACATATTTTTAAAAATAGAACATGTTAGATGTCATGGTTTTAAGATTAATACTTAAATGCTTGTTTTAATACATCTGTCTGCATATCATTGTCTTCTTTCGCAGTTCAGGGACTTTCTTAAAGCCAAAGGTAACGGTTAAATTAAAACCAAGAAGCATTACAATTTTAAAGAATTGGAACTTGGCTTCTTCGGTCCCAAATACAGTATAACATAGAAAAGATATTCTATTATTGCCAATTTCTTTCTGTGAAATAGGATCAGGACTATGGAATAATAGGCATAAAAATACCCTCACTAGGCTAGCTTTCTTTGCTCTGTATCTGGCCGCTTGTTTTGTTTTGTACAGTCCTTTGCATTTGCACCATTGAAGGGTTTCTCCCAAAACATATCTCCAACCTTTCCACCTTCCTAGTCCCATTTTAGTCATCTAGATTCCACATTCTCTTTTATCCTCTAAACCATATTCAAAGTTGACATAGCAAACAGCTCCCTTGTATGATTTCTGTCCTTTTCTTTTTTTTTTTTTTTTTTTTTTTTGCCTTTTGAGGGGTTGAAGGAGGTTCTATTGGCCAAGTCAGATATGACTGGTTCATTTCACATAACTGAGAGAGAGAGAATTCACATTATGTACCTCAAGAAGTTCTGATCCCCAGGGTGGACTTGTTCGGAGAGTGTGTCTATCGTACTCAAGGAAAAAGTCTCTAATGCGCTCACTAATGGGATATAGTGATGAACATAATCGCAAACGAAGTCTAAATATATTCTTCCCATCCTCCAAGTAGTCCAACCTCTCCTAGAAAATGTAGCAGAAGCAAAAATTAGCAAGCCAAGATTATCCATGTGCAGTAGCAACAAAATTAGCATGGCACAAACAAAAAAATGTGAAGAAAATATTTTAACCTATGCAGATATGAGTAAAAATGATGTACCTTCACACTATCTTGAAGATAATGTGGAATCAATTCTTTCATTATAGGCAAAGAGATCTCTGTTCTGAACCTGAATTACCATGAAATCAAAATTATCAGTTACATTGTCATGTCATATCTCAAAAGGTATAAAATCTATACTCAGAAAAGAGATCTCACTTGATGAATAACTAATATTCCCCCCACCTCACAAAAAAATAAAATAAAATACCCTAAAATAATATGCATTTTAAGATCCATTGAGTATAAAAGTATACATCAAACCACCTAGCATACATTAGGACCAGGAAATGCTATTTGCAAGCATGTACATTTAATCATTTAAATTTAGAGATCTCATTTCAATTTGTAGCCTTCGCTCATGTAACTTGAAATTCAATGCATAAATACAGATAACTTGCTTGAATTGATATGGAGGGCGCAAAAATAATCCACAACAAAGTTCAAAGAAATTCAAACCCAGCCAACAATATGCAGTAAAAATGACATTCGTTTCCAGTTGGAGCATTTGCAGCATATCATAGAGTTCATAAGCTTGACTTGGAAAGCACAGGAAAATAGCATTCCTTGTGAACTATAGCCAAAAAAACTGAAAGTTCTGAGAGTAGTCATCAACTACATAAGCTATTTCATTGAACAGATACACTTCTCGATAGCAAGGCATAAGGGATCTTCAACCTCTATGAGTAAAATGGTTCAGATACAACTACTATATAGGGTTTACAAAGCAGCATCCATAAAGGCCACATAAGAAGGGATATAGCTTAAAAATTTATAAGCTATTGGAACTGATGTACAGATTTCTGTATTACTAGTATCTATTAAACTTGGAAAGCTTCTTTATCCTCTTGACAAGGATTTTCCAGACAGGTCAAATAGTTGGTAGAGGAAACTTTCTTTTAGGGACATCCGAAGCAAGCCACTTCGCTGAGAACATAATTCTTTCAAATCTACTTCCAAGAACCCCTTTGATTGCTACTTCTATAGTAGCATGATCCTGAAGTTTCGTAAAGAAGAGATCAACTTTTCAATAGGACCGCCTGGTCCATCCCTCTGTTTAGAATCCAACTCCATAAGAATTACTGCTGAGAGTTCTCTCTTTCTTTTGCACAAAGGTTAGCACAATAAAATACTAGATACATTCAGAATGGAACCAAAAGTTCTGCATATCATCATCATATAATAAAGGCACACTAGATGGTGACTGGTGAGAGGCAGTGCTATCAAAAGAACTATCCCCAAAGATACCAGCTTCCTTGGACACAAAACCAAGAAGCCAGGGCAGCTAATTCGAAGCTCATGATGAACAACAAAGACAAGACTTTGAGGATTCACGTGACAATTTTTTTTGTAACAAATACCGAATCATCTAATTGTTGTTTATGGTCAAAGATTTTAGCTTTCAAGTTTTCAAGTCCTCGACTTACTAACTTTACTTGGAGGAGGCCTTCAATCATTTTTTATTTTATGATTTTGATGTCTAAAAATAACTCTGTAACAGCTCTAGATGAGATGTGATTATGGAATGGTTAAGTAATTCTTGTTTGTCATATTTCCTCTTTCCCACATATTCTTGTAGGGCACTTTGTTCCCTTTTTCATTTTTTCCTTCTTAAACAAGACAGTTTTTTTTCTTGTTTGATTCCATCAATGCAGCATAAACTAATCAACACTATATCAGCCAGCAATAATGCTTACACAGTGTCACATCAGAAACAAAGAACATTTCATGGAATGAATAGCCCACATAAATTATACCTTCCAAGTTTCCCTATATCCTATCATAAGCTGAATTCCTTCAAAGCTTCACCAAAAATAAACAATACTAACCAACTTGCTAAAATTCTATTGCTTATCTGTTCAAATTAAAAGATAGAGCATCACCATGAATGTTAGCTCAACATCCTAAAAAATCCCTCTTTTCCACTCTTTCCAAATTGGCATATGCTAGTTGGTCCTCATTCACACCTTTTGATTAATAAAATACAAGCTGAATCCATACAGGATATTAAGGTACATTTCCGCTACTTTAGGCCTGACTGTGTTCTGCACAAGGAGAGAAGCATCCTCCCAAGTATCACCTACAGGCAAGAAATACATAATAGGATTTGGCAAGCCAAAATAATACCAACCTTAAAGCTTGCCCATACCAAATTACTATCAAAAGCTTTCACCTTAACTCAACTAAAACACCACCCTATTCTCTTATACTCAAAACTTCTGGCTGTCATTTTCTTAGAAAGGAAATATGAACTGATTGTACCCATTCTCATTTATTCCAATGTAATGGACTTGCCTCATAAGCAAATTTTCAAGAAAGGTATTATACTAGGGCCCAAGAGAGAAAAAGATAGATGAAATGATTACAGTTGCATGCCTATCATATAACAACAGTAAAATAATACAATTAATCACAATCAGTATGTCATTTACTTCATAAATCAAAGAGTATACAGAGACAGAACCAGAATAACCAAGATCAGAACATACTGAGCATGGGTAGACAATGGAAGAGAAGCATATCCAATCACCACCTGCAAAAAAGGTAAACCAACCCAAAAAAACAATATAAAAAGCCCTCATTTTAAGAAATGATAAAAAAATTACTGAACTTACTGGCTTTGGAGCTTCTAGTTTTGTTTGTAGGTCAATGTGAAAAAAAGTTAATAAAAGGTGATGCAATGGCGTCCAAGTAGCAGGTAATGAAACTTTGATTTCATCGTGGTAGCATGCAACCCTAGCCCCCACAGCAACTTGTGTATGAGCCCATTTATGGAGTGATGCACCTGGCTCTCTTGGATGCATTGCCTGGTCAAAGATAATCCTATGTGAAAAAATATGCTGCCTAAAGTAAAATTACTCTTTGAAGTATGCAAATACCACCTACCTCCAAAGGAGGTTTACGAATATCTACATCATCCTTCCGGAGTTCAACTCGTATAAACAAATTTCTTTTCCGACTCATGTTAACAGTCAATGGATATACATAGAGGCAATGAAAAAGTTGCAAAAATGGCTCATTCCTTGTTGTAGTGCGGAAGTCGAAAGCTTGGAACTGCAGAAGTGGTAAAAAGATGATATTCATTGATCAATGTAGAAAGTTTTACCAATTGATGCACAAAAAGGGATGTGAAGAGCAACATCTTTCTTGCAAACAAATTAATAAAATTATTTCATGACATACATCATCAGCTGCAGGTTCTAGATTTCCCTGAGCAATTGACCCATTCCGAGCCAGTTCTTTCCCATCAACATAATTTGACTTGGAATTGGCAAACTGAACTCCATCAGAACCATTACCATGGGATCTAGAAAAACTGGAATCAGTCAACTGGCCCCCATGGCCAACCGAATCAAAAGTTACTCCCCCACTTTCCATAGTATTTTCTATATCCAGAGAGCTAGCTTGCAGTTTTTCAATCTCCAATCTTAAAACGCCTTTGACAGGTTTATGAATCTTGCGCTTTGGATCCTGACATTTGAAAAAATTATGGAATGGGAAACACAAAGCAGATATCATTAATTGAAAAGCCAAAGCTATATATCACAGAACATTATGAGCTTGCAACAAACAAAGCCACAAAAGTAATAGACAGCAAAATAATCTTCAAATGTAATCAAAACGTGATGTTTGGAAGTCTGTGTTCCTCAAATACAAACTAACATATGTTGCTGATTTCTCTTCCTCCATTTCAACAAAAATGAAATTAATCTAATATACATAGCCATTTCAGTGAGTTGATCCACCCTATTGCATCATGTCCCATTTATGGGAACTAGTCTACTACCTCAATTTCATTACATAGGTTGTTATAGGTTTGAAACTTTTGTCAAAATATAAGCTGTTCTAGAAAATATAATAAGTAACTGTTAACATTTTACTGATATAATCTTTCTTACTTCACTTTTCAAGGTAATAAAGTTGATGGATCCTTGACTAGTTACACCAAAAAGGTACATTATCCTTTAATGCTTAATTAGTGTTCAAATCTACAAAATGGCCTATAAAATGAAACAGAGGCAGTAGTTCTGATATCAAGTTCATTTTTGAAGGTGCTAAACTGAAGCATATTTTCTCCCCATTCACCTCATGTAAGGGACCACTTCACAAAAGGGAAGTATATGATAAAAATTAAGTTAAGGTCAAATTTATTGAGTACGTATAAGTGTGTGCATGGATGGCCTACAGATCATGTGATCAGAATAAAGCGCAGAATTTGACAGTGGCCATAAAGAGACTGGATTCCCACACCTGAAGCGAATCCTCTGTATAACCTTCTTTAACTTTATTTAAGTTAGATACTTCAACCACAACTGCACTTGAATAACCAAGTTTCCCATCTGAAGTTATCTTTGCAATTGGCTCTGAAGCATGATCCTGAGAAACTGAACCTGATAAGTTAGGAGCAAGTGGACTGCCAGGGGAAGCAGAACCAACTGATGCTGCAGAAGCACTGCTATCAAAAAGTGGGATGATGGCCCAGGCAAAAGGCTCTCTGTATGGCATGATCCGAGACCACACTTGTAGCTTCTGCTTCTCTCTCTCAGTAAGGTGCACCTAATCAACAGCCAGGGTCAAGGTATGCCATGGTAAAAGTACAAGCAATATTGAGACAAAGTAGTAAGAGAAACTCCAGTGGTATGACTAATTTGCAAAAACATTTTTTCCAGCAGAAGAAAAGACAAAAATAGAGACCCTGAACATGAATATAATAAGCACCAGGAATGACCAAGGCTATTTGTGCATACTAAAGCAACGACTGAACTGCTTCAGGGAAAACCTCCATACCAAAACAATAGCTGATATCACAATTAAGTAAACCTTGCAAGATATGGAGTGTATAGAAAACCACTGAATTGTCTCATAGATGAGAATCATTAGGTAAAAAAACAATCTAGTCTTACTGGTTCTTTCCGTGAATAAACTGAAGGGGTAACCCCACCCTCCTCTGTGGCAGGTTTTTCCAACTGGATCAACAAACAAACTGATGCTGATGGGGCATCTAGATGAAAAACACCACAAGGATTGAAAGAACTGCTTGCCTGATAATGGTCACATACAACTCGTAAATGTCTTGTACAATTTTAATAAGAGAACTGGAAATGAAATAATACTAAATATATGCTTACATCTTGTGATTCCAGTGATGAAACGTGAAAAATGAAATCTTCTGACAGTTTTTCTCTTCTCTCCCTATTATATAAACAAATTGTGCCATAAAACGGCTCTACAAGAAAACTTCTGAATCTCAGAACAAGGAACTTCCGATGCTAACAAAAGGAACAAAAAACAGGAAATGTTTACAGAGAAAGAACCATTAATCACAGAATACTAATAATAACAAATAACTCACCAGCTAATCCAGCTTGAAATGACAAAGAAAGAACTTTTACAGCAATCTTTAATCCACTACAAGAAGAAAAGGGAATATGCTTCAGTATAACAACAAAACATGGCAGGCTTAGGTAAATGATTTAGGGAAAATACTTCAATATAATAGCATCAAAACCTGGCATGCTGAGGCAAATTATTCTCCTGATTCCTTTGTCCAAATATCATTGACCTCTCATTCTCCCAGTCAAAAACAGGTTCATATGCTGGCAAGGGCGATTCACCAAAATGCTGCAAATAATTGATCCCACAAGTTTAAGAAAGATTGCAATAGCATATCAAAATAAAAATGTTCCTTAATCCAGCTAACTGAACAGAACCTTAGGAACCTGTGAACTTAATGAACCAGAGAGGCTAGATTCTGTGAATTGTGTCCCAGATGTGCTAGGGAGTTCATCATCGGCTGAATCCTCAGCCTTGGTCTGCCTAGCATTAGCAAGATGCATTTCTGAGAATAAATAATTACAGAATCAGCAAATGGATATATCAGTGAACTTGCATCAAACAGGACATGTCTTTTAGGTACTTACAGTACTACACAACAATACTATGATATCTTCTAAAATTGCAAGGAGTATCTACTTTCTTTGTCCCTTCAACTACCCAACTAATTGTGATTTAGGATACGGGCTTACACTCTAGCAGTTTTAGGAAAGCATACGTAATGAACATGAAATTCATCTTCTTTAATTATTTTTTTTAATTATATTTTATTTGCTTTATTTGCTGCATATTTAAATTCTTTTCTTCAGAAAGGAAAAATTTACAAATCATTTAGCCCAAAAAACAGGAGTTACGATAGGTCCGAAGGAGAGCATGAGAAAAAGATGACAAGAAGTCAAAGGTGATCCTTCCAAGGACATTCATAAGAAGAGAACCAATAGAATTCTCTTTAATCTTCACTGGATTACAGAAGAAACTATTTCTTCTAGGAATTTTTCTAATGAAGCACAGTTGAAAATATAAACTAGGTTACTAGAAGAATATTTCAAAATTAACCAATACAAATTTTGTTGTTTATGCACATGGATTCTTTAACTATTCTCTAGGGAAAAGAAAAAAAAGTGTCCTAGTTTCCTTATTCCAGGTAGTTTTAACGCTCCATTTTTCTCTATTTCTGTCAATGATTGTCCTGTTAGTAACTGAACGTGTGCATCCAAGCTCAATTTCAGTGCACCCAACAAAGTTAAATTAGTTTCCAATTTCATTTTTTGTTGCCTACTACATCATTTACCATCTTAGAAACATGTTTTTTGTTCTTGAATTTCAACGATCGAAGGCTAACCATTTGATAAAGGAAGATAGAGCCAATGAAAAATGTAATTTTTAATTGCAGTCTTGAATTTCAACTCAAGAAATGAAAGGACAATATTATTAATAAAACTGAAATTTCTAAAAATCTAAAATGATGTTTAGACAGACAGTGTCATACATACTAAACCCTACTTCTGAAGTGAAGTCATAAACTAAACTCCTATCTTCAGTTCCTATTTTTTGCAACCTCTCAGGTTTGAATTATTTGAAAGTAAAAATCCACATTGTAGAGTGACAAGAAGAGAAAGAAAGTAAAGCAAAATTAGCAACTCCATACAAGTTGTGCCACATCAAAAGATGTTCAGATTTTATTTTTCTCTCATGTAGACTATAGTACTTCAATTTCAAAGGGTGCAGCATACGGTGTCACCCAAGTACAAGCAGAAGTAGAAGGTAAAAATTGCAGTTCCCTTGTACCTGTCTCAATATCTGTATCAGGCCCTTCAAAAATTTGACTGTGAAACTGAACAGGGCCAATGCTTTCATAGTGCCCATACTTATTCTCATCCTTGACCCAGTCAGTCCGGTAGCATTGAACAAGTTCATTTAAATGAGGCCACTGCTCCAAGTTTTCATCAAGCTAAATAATAAACATGCAAAAAAAAAAAAAAAGTTTAAAAATTCAGAATGTGGATTACTAGGTTAACAATAATTAGTTACTCCCAAGAAAATTCACATAAATTGAAATGACTAAAACACAGTATCATTTCTTCTATAAAGAATAATTAATAGACATTAGTTGTTAATATGGAGTATTAATTATTATCTATTACTTAACAAAATTTTAAAAAAAATTAATAATAAGAAAGAAAACTGACCAATGGGTCTAACTTCAGAGACGCAGCAAAAGACTGGCGCGGAATCCTTCGGAAGCGGTGACCGGTGGAAGCAGAACTGTCCATGGCCGACTGACACAAGTAGACGAGTGGATCGGAAAAACAGAAGTAAAATACAGAGGATGCTAGAGAGATCCTACATACCTGAAGATAAACAAACTCAATGGCTAGTAATTCTTCTACCGGAGCAGATCCATCAGCATTGCAGGTGGTGGTAGCATAAGCCTAGGGTAGGGCTTTCCTTCCTTCCGTCCGGTATTGTTACTACTTTCGATTCCGATAACCAGTGGAGACAGGCTGTGGTTTATTGCTTTTCGTGCTGTTTAACTAAACGCACTCTCTACACTACTAACTACAACCTTTTTCCTTTTCTTTTTTTTTTTTTTTTTCTTTTTTTCTTATTGGTTGCTCATAATTCTACTCAAAGTGAGTCAACATTTAAGGAAAGGCGAAAAAAATGTTCGACTACATGGTCAATTATATTCCTAGTTCTTCTTCTTATTTCAGCTATGGGCAAATTGGCAACTTTTTCTTTAAATAATAATAATATTATTACTAGTAAAATTAAGTTCAATGGTAATTCATATTATTCGTAATTTAATTAAATTTGAAGTTATTATACTAATAATAAAAAATTGAATTTAGTTTATTGTAAATTTTATGCGAGATTTAACACATGTAAAAATTAAAATAAAATTTTAAATTTTGATTCTTGAATGGAATGAAAATAATATTATTTACTTTTACCTCAATATCACCTTTGAAAATTTTGTATGAAATTAGAGAATTTTTTCCGTAAAAAAGGAGAGAGATAAAATAAATTTGTTAGATGATCTAAAATATGTGAAAATAAAAATTTGTTAGACGAATGTAAATTATTAAGGGGACTCTAAATTAAACAATTATTCAAGATCAAATTTTATTTAAAAAAAAAAAAGAAGATATTTTTACAGAAATAATAAATCAAAGATTAAGCAAATGTAACTCTTCCCTTCTACAACATTTGGCTTGGCTGGGAGTTTTAATATTGCCGAAAATTAATAACGCTGTGATAACAGCCAGTAACAAGATCTAGGTCAATGATAAGGGGATTCAAATGATAACTATAACTTGTTCCAGTCTTGTAGAATATGATCTTCTGCAAACTCTTACTCAGGGTACCTACCCGAAAGTTCCCACAATACAACACAAAGCAGTATGAGATTTCCACCATCCACTAATCACCTCCCATAATCTGCAAATTTGAGAATGAAAATAAGTTTAAACTTATAAGAGTTGTTGCACTTGGAAATTGGTAAGATGAAGTAAATATAATTTGTTGATAGGACAAAAACATAATGACAATATGGTCCAATAATACTAACCAACCAACCATCTGCTAAGATGTTCAAAAGATAGTGGACATGAAAGTTTTTGCAACCATGCATGCACAATGATTTTTCCATTGTTTCAAAGTCATGATGTACTCAAGTTCAAATCCTTACTGGATGTACCTTAAAGATATCTCCAAGCATCCCTTGCATGGGATTTCTTCGTTGTACTCCATAGAACTTTAGAGCAATTTCATCTATCAACTGCACCATCATAGTTTTCGTGAGAAAAGAAAATAATGGTCAGCCTCCAGAATGCTATTAAGTTGTTTGAGTATGGTTCAAAGCCATAGACATATGAATAAGAAAAAAGTTTTACCTCATTAAATGTAGGCTCTCTATCTATGCTAGACTTATAGTTCTGCCTCAACATCTGGAATAAAGGCAAAGCATCCCTCTGCAACCTGCAGCAAAAAGTTACCATCTTCATTTGACACATCTGATAATGATCCTAAACCAGGACTGATTTCATGTTGAAAGGGTATGTAGTTTGTTGGTCTTTGAACTAACATTAATAGTAAAATAAAACTATCACAATATCTCAAATGCATAACTTGAATATAAGGAAAAGGAACCAAGAACCGTTGAAAAGCGTCTTATGAGAAAGGATACTATGAAGGTCATATCAAAGATTCTATACTAAAGGGCATGCATCACTAAAATGTATCTGTATCCAGTTTTCAAAGTAAGGCAAAAGAGGAGCTCCTCCGAAAATTTTTATCCCTCAGAAAAATAATACACAATTCAAAAATATAAAATGTCTAGAAGAAACAACTCACGTCTGGAGAAGATAAGTGATAAACTGGGTTAATTCTGATTGTGGAAAATCAAGCTCCTTAGATCTGAGTTGTCTCACCAATTCATCCATGAGATAGTTAGCATCTCTCAAGTTACCTAGAGATAAGTACCTAAAAAATAATAAAAAGAAAAACTCAAGTCAGAAGCATCTCTCAAGCTACCAAGAGATAATTACCTAAAAATTAGCGCAATTTTTCCAGTAATTTCAAACTCAGATTAGATAAAAAAATATGGTTTCAGTTGAAATTGTTAACATGTCCATCTAATACAATATTGAAGATAGAACTTAAGACAAAACTCAACTTGCCCAAGAATGTATAGATCTTCATCTGTTATGACCGTGGTGAGGAAGAAACTATAATATAAAGACCATCCACATCATTTATTTTATGTTATCAACTCTATTGAATCAAGACTCAAGTGATATCAATTTTTCAGTACCTTAGCCTTTCTACTTTTATCTTCAAAGAAAAGAAAAATTGCATCAGTAGATTTCTAAAATTCAATAAATGAGAAAAGGTTGGTTAAAAAAATGAAAACAAAGATATTTAGGTAATAAGCAGAACAACTATATCATTCAAATCATGATGAAGTATGAACAAAACTAAATAAACTTTTGTTTCTCCATGGATCTAGCCTAACCAAGAGTCTTTTTTGTCCTAGTTTTATAAGGAATGAAACAAGTATGTTATAAAATCCTTTTTGAGTGACGATGTAAGTTGCATCCTTTAAAAACCTGATAAAAGTAACGTTTGTCTCAAGAGAACTTCTCAAATGTAATCTAACACCGTGCAGACATTATTGTGGAAATTACACCAACACAAAAAAACTTACAACAAAATTGCCCTCGCAATGGCCAAATCATCTTCACCAGGATAACACTGCACATTGAATAACAAGTGGATTAAATTCATTCTGCAATTTAAGAAGGATACCATATGGCAGCAGAAACATTTTGTCACAGTGATAAAAGATTTCAGTCTAGAGTTTCACAGTAGACTAAGGCCCTTCCTGTCATCCTTCCCGCTCCTTATTTTCCTGAACCCTTTTTGGTAAAAGTTTTCCAAAAAAAGAAGAAGAGAAAAGGAAAAGGAAACAAGAACTTGTAGCACCAAAGATAGCACAAAAAGAACTACAACACCTTAATAACTTCCACAAACTAAGATTATTTATGATTTTCCTAGTGTAAAGACCACAATCCAGGATTATTGTTGCATGGAACACCGATATCTTCAACTTAGACCTCCTTTAATGGTCAAAGCTGACAGAGAAATTACTCTAACGAGCAATGCAAAGCACTAGGAACTCCCATAACTTAAAGAGGTAAGTGTAAACTGTTTTAAGGAGAGCACACGCTTGCACAAAACATGATATTTTCACATGCTAATGTCATAACACATGACAACGATATCCAGAAATTAGCATAGCTACTCAGTGTGAATCAATTGACCTTTATAAATAAAGACCAAAAATCCATAAGATTGAAAAAAACATAAAATTAGAAAATAAAAAAATAAAAAAATCCTCAATACTTGAAACTATGATATGCTAGCTTAAAAACATAATGCCCCTCTGTGAAACAGTAACAATCATCATGCGCTGTAAGTTTAAGATAGAAACAAAATAAGAATAAGATAAGCACCAAAAGGTATCTCAGCGACATGTTAAAGAAAATTGCTTAAAGTGAGAAAAATGACTGCTCACCTTGCCCATGAAATTTACTAAAGTTGAAGCAAAGTTCTTTGGACTTTTCCCACGAACAAAATGAAAAGAAACTTTAACCATGTCCTGAACAGAAACAAGGCATTAAAATTCAGGATCAGAGTGCACACTATAACAGACATGAAAGTCCTCCTGGAGTAGAATTATGAGAGGAATACTATGACATACTCTTTTATGATTACATCATATGGAAGGAAATGGAAGCAAGAAGTATGTCCATAATGCTAAAGCAAGTACTGTGAAAACAAGATTAAAGAGGTGGGGATAAGGCTTTATGCACGTTTTGACTGTTAATATAATGTTTGTACGCACATTTCTCTATTTCAATGGTCACCAGGTCTAGAAGTGACACTATAGCAGTCCCAGGTTTACAATACAATGGCACCGTCACATCACCATCAAACACTAGTAATCCTTAACCCACTGGTATTTAACAAATTAACTACTAGATTTCTAACTCATTAGTTTTTTTAAAATAGAAGAGTACATTTGTTAGTGACAAGATGAGCTAAAAGAAAGAGCATGCAGGATCCTCAAAAAGGGGGAAAAAAAACAAGAACAACAAACAAGAGCTTGCATAAGAGATGTTTGCCAAGTGATTAACTCTAACCCTCTTTATTAGCTTAAACTTTTAGTACATGTGGCAATTTAATTCAATTTAACATGGTGTTAAGCACAGAAAGTCCTAGGTTCAATTCCTGCTTTAACCCCATTTGTTGATTATTGTCCAAGTGTTTGGACTTATTATGAAGATTTGTGTTCAGCTTATGTATAAGGGGTTGTATTTAGTGACTAAATCTAACCCCTCTCTATCATGAGCTTAATCTTTTAGAGCAAATGATAATTTAACATGACACAAGGATGTTTTAAGGCAAGTAGTTTTGTTTGACATGGGTTTGTCCCCTTTCTAGCAAAGGCTCTATGCAAATTCATTAATCTTTTGTTTTTGTGGGAGGAAAAAATACCTAGAGTTACTTATCTGTTCTGTCATTTAGTCTTTTTAAGGAAAAACAGAACAGTATATACCTGATGAATTGTTTGGAAATACAATCCCCACCCCCCACCCCCCCACTCCTTTCCACATGGGGTGTATCTGCACCAGCAATCATTTCAATATATGCACAAAGGATAGAAGACAACAGTTATACATTATATTTTTTCTTTTATCTCGTCTTACTATCTATACTTTATCATCTTTCTTTCTCCTCTTCTTATTATAGCCTAATTTTACAACTAGTCTGCCCATTATAACAATCTCTATCGAGAATAGAAGAAACAAATTTGTGCTGCCAAATAAGCATGTTGCTAATAAATTTTAAGTGGATCCAATTCATTAAAAAAGATAAAATAAACAAAGTCACGAGCATACAGTTTTTGGTAGACATACCACCTCAGGAGATTCTGAATATATGTACTCAGCAAGCATATCATGAAGTTCTGGAGATCCCCTCTTACATGCTCCAAATTCAGCAGACCACCTAGAATAAAACTGTATAATCACAAATCATTGAAAAAGAAATGGTTACTGCATAATGGTTGCAGTGCCCATGTCAATTTAATAAAATTATTCTCATCCACCAAAAGTCAAAGAACCAAGTAGAGAGGCTAAAATTAAGTAAAAGGAGCGGAAAATAATTTAGTATTTATGCATGTGGCGGAAATAGAAAACATATTTAGGCAAATAGTAAATTTATCCCATACACAAGGTCACAGGAAAGATTTAACTGCACGAGATTTTTTTTCCTCTCCTCACTGAGAAGGTGGTGATAGCAGAGTGGAAGGAAGGAGTTCATCACATCAAAGGAAAAAAATGAAACAAGTAGGAAATGTATCACTCAAGATGCTAACTTCCCAGCAATATTATGCCACAATTCTAAACCTTGTAACTATTTCCAGTTAGGTTGAGTTTATCAATCATGTCATACCAATTATAGCAGTAAAAATAACAGTATAACCCTCAAAATCGTAACTTACATTCTTTAACTTAAACTTGTAATAAGTCACAACTTTAGTGAATTGCTTGAGGTTTTTCACTATCTTGACAAATACTAGTCTTTAAGAATTCTAATTTATTTACTCATAAAGTTCAAGCCTCAAACCATAGAAAAGTTTATTTGTTTATGAATATCAATAAACTATCAATTTTTAGCTGGCTGCAGGCTTGCTTGAGGTTTTTCACTATCTTGACAAATACTAGTCTTTAAGAATTCTAATTTATTTACTCATAAAGTTCAAGCCTCAAACCATAGAAAAGTTTATTTGTTTATGAATATCAATAAACTATCAATTTTTAGCTGGCTGCAGGCTTGCTGTTACTGCAGATCCGAAGCTAACAAAGAAACTTGAATACTTAAACTTTTAGATAACCTAAGTTGTTGAGTAACTTTTAGATAACCTAAGTTGTTGAGTAAAAACAAGCACTTTTTACATGGTAGGAAAAGAAGAAAAGGGGGGGATGGGGTGCAAGAAACATAAAAGTAGGAGAAATGTACGGCAAGATTGCACAAGTATTAGGTGGTCCAAATAAGACAATGGTTCTACTAGAGCAATTCAAATCATCAAGAATCTTTATAACTTTCACCCTGGAAAGAGGAGGGAGGGTGAGATAAAGTATCATACTTAATAGCAGCTCTCAAGAATGATGAGCATGCTTCTACTCGAACTTTAGCAGCAGCAAGGGCTTCAGAGAGTTGCTGCATATCATCATCATCTGCCAGGTCTAGATGTTGTGGCACAGGAATTTGAGGAAACTTCTTGTAAATTTTCCTGACACGATCTTTACAAGTAAAGCTTGTTACTGAAAATGAAAAAATAAAATAAAATACAAAAAAGACAAAAAGAACTAGAGAAACAATTAATATGACAGTCTGAGCCATATTACTCCCGTACAAGAATGTGATGTAAATCATAAGGATCGAGACAAAGAGGATTTGCTGATTGGATGACATGGAGCAATCCATTGGACACTAGAAATTTTTTAAAAGTGATGCCAAACTTCTAATAATTTGGTACCTCTTTGTAAAAAAAAAAAAAAAAAAAGTAACAAAACGTTGGTAAAATATCCACAATTTTCATGATTTTGTATCCTAATTCTTTTAATGTACCATGAGAAGCTATCTTCTTTTTTCTTTTCTTTTTTTTTCTCCATTTTCCTTATTTCTTGTTCCTCCATAAATAAATATCAAGCAATAATATCATTCTTCATTTAGAATTTAACAGAGTTCAATTTCTTGACACTCTCACAACTGAAAAACCAATATTAGTGTTTTCAAGAAAAAAAACTGAATAACAGAATAGAAGATACATCATTAGTGCTCATCCTCTCACTTATACTTAATGTGCATACCTGTGACTTAACTCACCTCTAAAGCATAAAGGTAATAGCAGAAGTGCTTAAACTTCTGTATGAGGTTCAGAAAATGTGTGTATTACAAGACATTACACGGATAATATGTGAAGGGAAACCCAACAATAATGCAATACACAAACATCAAGAAGAATCAGAACTACAAAATTAATAGCCATTCTAGTGATTCTCCGTAGCCTATATCTCAACTACTACATCAAAGTTATAAAACTTTCAATTATTATTCTTAATGCGCAGGTCAGCACTCCAAGGGCTTCATCAATTCTAGTGACCCATCAAGCACTAAGATATTCTGTACAAGTTTGAATTGGTGCATAGAAAAATGAAATGCTTTAAACATACCACAGAACAAAGTTTTCCAGAAACAATATAATTTGCATCCTATCATGGTTTATGATGACACACAACTCTGATCAGGGCACCAAAAGAGTTCAAAGTGTATCTAAATGGTTTGTAGAACATAAGTGATATGAATCTACAAGTAGTTACACATAAAACCATCATAACACATGACAAAGAAAGTCAAAAATGTACAAAACTCAACCAAGACATGTGTTCATATATGGCTGAAGTAACCACAGTTTTCACAAAGAGAAAAGAAACATAAAAGACAACTAAACCAAGCATCATAAGGAAGAGAACAAACCAAGAGTATCTTCGTTGTAAGTATAAGTCCCTTTTACAAGTGCTTCCACGAATAAAACAGCAAGCTCAGCCCCACAAGTAACCTATGTATAACAGGGTAAGAAGGAATCAGTGAGAAGAAAAAGAAGAGTACGATAGGATTTGAGGAGACACATGGTTAAAAGGATATCAAATTTTGGCTAAAACAAGAATATGATGATCTACACAGTTAACGTGGTTATGGGTATTAAAATGAGATATATGTATAGTAGAGCATTTTGAAAACCTAAAATATCACATTTTAGTTATACATTCCAAGTGGGCTACAAGAAAGCATAAAGATATGGTTATGCAAGAGAAATCCGAAAGATAAAATTATAACCTGCCCGTTCTCCAACTGTAAGCAAGCACCTGACTGGAGAATATCAAGAGCTTCAGAATATCTTTCCGCAGACAGGTACCTGCAAAAAGCCTAGATCATCAACAAACAAGCCAGTTGACAATTCAAGAAATGAAAATTTTCAAATTAGCATATACCTTGCACTGAATGACTTGTACATTTGTTGAGCTCCGTAGAAATCACCCCCGTTCACAACTTTCTGGAGCTTTTCGATATTCTATAAATTGCAGTATTAAGAAAATGGCATAACTTACACAGTAAATTAGATCCGAAACGTAAATGAATTAGGAGAAAAATGAGCAATAAAATAATAAAAAAAAATCATCAATTATAATCTAAAAATTCCATGATAATAACATCAATTCAAAATATGGTTGAATTAGGAGAAAACAGGGGAAAAAATTTTAAAAATTCATGAATAAAAAATAAGGTGAATTATACCTCTTCGGCAGGAGGTAGAGTTGCCCGCTTTGAACGTTCCCGCGACATGGTTATTTTTCTGAGGAGCCCACAACCTCGTCGCCGGTCTTCGTGTTTGCAGCAACTGCAAGGATCGGGGTCTTCGTGAAATAAAAAGAGCGAGATTCTTTTTCCCTCTTTCCTTTTTCTTAGTGATTTTCTTTAACAGAGATAATGAAATTTTTGGGTGTATTTGGTTATAAATTATTTTAATAATCACAAAATTATTATATTTATAAAATCTAAAAAAAAATTATTCAAACAATTGTTAATCATACACTTTTTAATTTTTTTTTAAAATAAATAAATTTGATTAATTCTGTTTTAAATGTTCAATTATATTTTTTTTTTCCCATAAATCTTAAAATATCATTTCAAGAGCGTAATTTAAATGTACACTAATTCGGCCTAAGTTACATTTAGAAGGCAACTCTTAAAATGAGACTAACCGAGTTTAAGTTGCCCTCATAATCCAACTCTTGTTCAATAAAAGCAACTTTTGAAATGACATTCCTAGCAAATGTCTAAGTTGCGCCCAAATCTAACTCTTACTCTTGAAATAACATTCTTAACAAAAGTCTAAATTGTGCTCAAATTCACTCTTAACCTAGCAAAGATTTAAGTAAAGTCTAAGTTGTGCTCAAGTTCTCTTAACCTAATAAAGATTTAAGTTGCGCTTAAATTCACTCTTACTCTTGAAATGACACTTCCTAGCAAAGGTCTAAATTGCGCTCAAGTTCACTCTTAACCTAGCAAAGATCTAAGTTGCGCTCAAATCCACTACTCTTGAAATGACACTTCCTAGCAAAAGTCTAAGTTGCGCTCAAGTTCACTCTTAACCTAGCAAAGATCTAAGTTGCGCTCAAGTCCACTCTTACTTTTGAAATGACCCTAACAGGATTTAAGTTAAGCTCTCAACAAAATCTAATTCTTACTCATGTAAAAGTAACTCTTGAAATGACATTCCTAAGGTCTAAGTTGCACCAAAATCCAACTCTTACTCTCAAGTGAAGATGACTCTTAAAATGATACTCACAACAAAGATTAAATCCATAAGTTATTTAAAAGCTTTGGTCGGTCCAAAATTTTAAACATAAAGTTAGTTTTTTTTAAGCCCAAAAAAAGTTTTTCCCTCATTGGGATTATTGTTCTTTAACATTTGCATCCATCTAGTCAACACATTTCAGATAGTAACTCTGATGATTGGTACAATCCTTTTTTTTGGGTGGGGGAGAAGAGTATTATTGCAAATAATGATTAATACAAGTACTGTCAGCCTTAGGGAACTGATGCAAAAAGACAATAGGCCAAAGAATCAAAACAGGAAGGGGGTGAAGGAAATATGTCTGAGCTTCATCAACTTTTTTATTATGATATTCTAGCATTTTTCAGAGACTTGGAGACTATTGCACCTTCTGAAGTTTGCATAGCATATTTTCCTAATGTAGCAAAGCCAGAGTCATCTGTCTGCAAGTGAGGCTGCACCAGCTCCCAAATCTTTTTCTTCTGTATCTGCATAAAATTGGTGATTGAGAACACAAGGTTAGATTTTTACATTTTCCCCTTTTTTGCTCAAAAGGGATGTGCATATACATATATTACTACTCGAAAATATGTATGACTTGCATCACAGGCCTCAGAGAATGGTAAGAGGACATTAACACACATGCTTAAGTAGCAACTGAAGGACATAAGTGATCGAGGTACACTAAAAGCACTTTCATGTTGCCCATAATCAGCAAAATTCTAGTAGAGATATTGTGACCTAAGAATGTATATCAACCCAAGGAGGTTGCTTCTAGGCATAATGGTTTGCAGCCCTCATACTCAAATTATGAAACCTGAATTAGAGTGGTTTGAGCTTGCAAGATAAGATTTAGACTTTCAAAACACCCCACCCCCCACACACACAATTTGAAAAATCAAATGTCTATGCAATCTCTGGTGATGTAAATACTCCCCCATTCTCTGCAACTGAAATTTTGCAGTAAAATGGGTTAAAAAATTCAGAAGCAATTCTCTGATACTTGTATTAAATCTGTGTAGATTTTCTCCAACTAATACAGGAGAAGATAAAAGTAACAAAATTTTAAAATATATGTAATCCAATGGTAGAACAAGTTAAAGTCCAACTGTTTTTATGCATTAATCCTACCAAAAGTTCCACTTAGAGCACAAGAACAGGATGTACTCATGCTCTCCTTATTCTTGAGAGCCCTCTCCACTAATTTTTCAGCAAGAATTTCCAAAAACAAGCTACATTGATTGAAACATTCAACAATGTGCAAGAAATTACTTGACCATCACTAACCTTTCCCACTTTTCATAAATTATTAATTTTTAGATTGAAACATTCAACAATGTGCAAGAAATTACTTGACCATCACTAACCTTTCCCACTTTTCATAAATTATTAATTTTTAGATTGAAACATTCAACAATGTGCAAGAAATTACTTGACCATCACTAACCTTTCCCACTTTTCATAAAATATTAATTTTTAATCTTTTAAAAATTACATATTTATTCATATTAAAGAATTTCCCAACATAACAAAAAATAATAATAATAATTCAAACTTTAACTTGCTTTAGCAAAGAACTTAACATATTTCTGCCTTGGAGCAAAACAGGTCGACAGTAATGTGGAACTACAAAGATTATGCCAAGAGAAGAACAGAGGATTTTCAATACTGTGAGATGAGGAGAAAGAGACCAACAACCAGAATTGATAGAAACATTCAACAATGAGCAAGAAATGACTTGATTTACTACCCTCTCCAGCAATTCTTTATAAATGATTGCTTCTGTTATAATTCAACACATTCTATTGACCCACAAGAACATAGCTCTAATCCAAGAGGATGACAAAGATTTTTAACAAATACATGTGTTAGAATTCCAAATAACCAACTAGAGTTCAGAATATTTCTAACTACCACTATATGTAAAAACCTACCAAAAATATTATAATAGGGACTTCCTGAAACTATAAGATTAAACTGTTCATAACTAGAATATTTAAACTAGAAGGAAACAACTATTCTCTCTTTATTGTACCTTCCTTTTGTCTCTAGTACATCTCAACCAAATTTATTTTCACTTTGCCTTTGTACCAGTGAACCTACCTAGATTGATAGTCCAACAGGTAAGTGTCAATAGCTAAGCAAAGACAGACCGATTACAACCCAATTATGAGTGAACTGTTTATATCTCTCGTGTTTACATTTCGTCTCAGTACCTAACAAAGTGGTATCAGAACAAGGTTATCGGTACCGGAGGTGAACCGACAAAACTACTGTCAAAATTCAAAGTGCTCGGAACTTCATTTTGACACCACAGGAAGCTTCGTCTCGTCGAGACGAGTTTAGAACATCTCACAGAATTAAAATCCGACATCAGACGAGCCCGTACGGTACGTCCAAATTTTTCTGTCAAATTTTGTGTTGTAGGAGATGAAGAAGACGAAGCTGACGTCAACGTAACATCATCGCATATCAGCTGCCCAATCAGTGCCACGTCAGCACCGCCATGCCAACCGCCACGTAGGCAGAGCCATGTCAGCCGCCCAGTCAACAGTGCCACATCAGCCACCACTCAGTAGACTCCCAGTCAGCATCAGTCGTCACGTCATCAGGGAGCGTTTATCTTCGGCTTTTATTTTTTACTGTCATTTTGTCCGATTTTGACAAAGTGATAGTTGTTCCTAGCCAAATCAACCATTCCAGACGCAGCCGCGCAGTCCATTTTGTGAAATTCGGACTCTAAAATACCGTTTCAAGAAATGACCTCAGAAGATTCGAATCTATCAACTAGCTCAATGATGAGATTATCATCATCAAATTATTCCATCTGAAAACCATTGATGGAGGATCTTCTATACTGCAAAGACTTGCACGATCCCTTAGAAGATGAAGGGAAGAAGCCAAATGAAATAAAGGAAGCCGATTGGATAAAGATGAATTGGAAGGCTGCCGCTCAGATCAGGCAGTAGGTTGATCATAGCATTCTCCCGGAGATTTCCTAGGAAACAAATGTTCACAAGCTCTGAATGAAACTGGAGGAGATATACCAGTCGAAGACAACACAGAACAAATGTCTCCTCATGAGGAGATTGGTGAAGCTACAACTCAAGAAAGGAGGATCAGTAGCAGAGCATACAAGTGCATTCCAGAACTTGCTAAACCAACTTATTTCATGTGATATGCTTTTAGATGATGAAATGCAGGTCATTTTACTCCTTGGTACACTCCCGGACAACTGGAAAACACTAGTTGTCAGACTCAGCAACTCAGCAGTCGGCAAACTGAGTATGAACATTGTCAAGGGTGCCTTGTACAGTAAAGAGGCAAGAAGGAAAGAAACTGAACTCGACCACCCACATGCTTTTGTCACATAGAACAAAGGAAATGACCAACGAGGAAGGAGTCAAAGTTGAAGTCGATGTCGAGGCAAAGGCAAGCCTCAAGATCATGGCAATTTTAGAAATGGTAAGAATTCAGACAAAGGTAATTTCAAGTGCTATCACTGTAGAATTCCAGGTCACAAGATAATCGACTTTTGGAAGCTAAAAAGAGAACAAGGTCAAAGCAGCTCCAGTAAGAAGAAGGAAAATGGTGATACTTTAGTCACTATTTCACACGAAGTAGCTCTTCTTTCCAACAGCATAGAAGAATGTCTCCACGTTGGAAACGACGAAGGTGAATGGGTGGTGGATACAGGATCCTCTCATCATGCTACTTCACATGAAGAATTATTTACCACGTATCAATCTGGAGATTTTGGTACCGTGAAGATGAGGAACATCAGCTGCTCAAAGATTGTTGGGGTCGGGACTATACTTGTGAAGACGGAGGTTGGATGCACTTTTGAGCTAAAGGGCGTTCGACACATCTTCGACCTACGACTCAATCTTATATCAGAATCTATTCTTGATCGAGAGGGCTATGAACAATACTTCGGACATAACATGTGGAAGTTAACTAAAGGTTCTTTAGTTGTTGGACGTGGTCACCTTTGTGACACTTTATACAAAAGTAATCTCAAGGTTAGTATTCATAGTCTTAAAACATTTGAAGATAAAGGGTCCCCATATCTATGGCACAAGAGACTCGAACACATTGGGGAGAAAGGTTTAAACATCCTGAGCAAGAAAAACCTTATCAATGTAGACAATGAAGTTTTTCTTAATCATTGTGAACACTGCCTTTTCAACAAATAACATCGAGTCTCGTTCAAGTCATACAGGAAGGGAAGAAGATCATAAGTGTTGAGCATGATACACTCTGACGTATGCGGACCCATTAAAGAAGAGTCCTTAGGCGGAAACATGTATTTTCTAACTTTTATTGATGATGCTTCCAGGAATGTGTGAATATACTTGTTGAAGATACATGGAGTGGACTTGACATCTAGCTTATGTCTTTGCTCTTTGGATACATGTGCAAATGCCTTGCACCCGAATACTCTCAGATGAGAATATGACACATTCTTTCGTGACCAAATCTTCTCTGGAACATTAAAGTTTAATGGTACTGAAGGTGATCTGTTGATCAGGTAGCACGTCGCTAGAACAGCTTCTCCCCAGAATGGCTTCGACAATTTAGCCATACTGATCATGCATCTAGCTTTCTCCACAATGGTCCGGTTCATCCTCTCAGCTACACTATTATGTTGTGAGGTACATGGGACTGTCTTCTCATGTCGAATGCCGCGATTTGAGCAATATGCCTTGAAGTCATTTGAAGTATACTCGCCTCCATTGTCAGATCGGAGGCACTTCAGCTTCTTCCATGTTTCCATTTCCACCATCACATGAAAATGTTTGAAATACTCAAGAACTTGGTCTTTGGTCTTCAACAAGTATATCCACACCTTCCTGGAAGCATCATCAATAAAAGTTAGAAAATACATGTTTTCGCCTAAGGACTCTTCTTCAATGGGTTCGCATACGTAAGAGTGTACCATGCTCAACACTTCTGATCTTCTTCCCTTCATGTATGACTTGAACGAGACTCGATGTTGTTTGCTGAAAAGGTAGTGTTCACAATGATTAAGAGAAACTTTCATTTCTACATTGATAAGATTTTTCTTGCTCATGATATCTAAACCTTTCTCCCCAATGTGTCCGAGTCTCTTGTGCCATAGATTTGGAGACCCTTTATCTTCAACTATTTTAAGACTATGAATACTAACATTGAGATTACTTTTGTATAAAGTGTCACAAATGTGACCACGTCAAACAACTAAAGAACTTTTAGTTAACTTCCACATGCCATGTCCGAAGTATTGTTCATAGCCCTCTCGATCAAGAACAAATCCTGATATAAGATTGAACCGTAGGTCGGGAATGTGTCGAACACCCTGTAGCTCAAAAGTGCATCCAACCTCCGTCTTCACAAGTATAGTCCCGACCCCAACAATCTTTGAGCAGTTGGTGTTCCCCATCTTTACGGTACCAAAATTTCCAGATTAATACGTGGTAAATAATTCTTCATGTGAAGTAACATGATGAGAGGATCCTGTATCCACCATCCATTCACATTCGCCATTTCCAACGTGGAGACATTCTTCTATGCTGTTGGAAAGAAGAGCTACTTCGTGTGAAATAGTGACCAGAGTATCACCATTTTCCTTCTTACTGGAGCTGCTTTGACCTTGTTCTATTTTTAGTTTCCAGTAGTCGATTATCTTGTGACCTGGAATTCCACAGTGATAGTACTTGAAATTACCTTTGTCTGAATTCTTACCATTTTTAGAATTGCCATGATCTTGAGACTTGCCTTTGCCTCGACCTCGACATCGACTTTGACTCCTTCCTTGTTGGTCATTTCCTTTGTTCTCTGTGACAAAAGCATGTGAGTGGTCAGGTTTAGTTTATTTCCTCCTTGCCTCTTCACTGTACAAGGCACCCTTGACAATGTTCATACTCAGTTTGCCGACTGCTGAGTTGCTGAGTCTGACAACTAGTGTTTCCCAATTGTCCAGGAGTGTACCAAAGAGTAAAATGACATACATTTCATCATCTAAAAGCATATCACATGAAATAAGTTGCTTTATCAAGTTCTGAAATGCACTTGTATGCTCTACTACTGATCCTCCTTTCTTGAGTTGTAGCTTCATCAATCTCCTCATGAGGAGACATTTGTTCTGTGTTGTCTTTGACTGGTATATCTCCTCCAGTTTCATCCAGAGCTTGTGAGCATTTGTCTCTTAAGAAATCTCCGAAATAATGTTATGATCGACCCACTGCCTGATCTGAGCGGCAGCCTTCCGATTCATCTTTATCCAATCGGCTTCCTTTATTTCATTTGGCTTCTTCCCTTCATCTTCTAAGGGATCGTGCAAGTCTTTGCAGTATAGAAGATCATCCATCAATGGTTTCCAAATAGAATAATTTGATAATGATAATCTCATCATTGAGCTAGTTGATAGACTCAAATTTTCTGAGGTCATTTCTTGAAACGGTATTTTAGAGTCCGAATTTCACAAAACGGACTGCGCAGCTGCGTCCGGAGTGGTTGATTTGGCTAGGTACAATAATTACTTTGTTAAAATCGGACAAAATGACAACAAAAAATAAAAGGCGAAGATAAACGATCACTGATGACGTGGCGACTGATGCTGGATGTGCAGCTGACTGGGAGCCTGCTAAGTGGTGGCTGACGTGGCACTGCTGATTGGGCGGCTGACGTGGCTCTGCCTACGCGGCGGCTGGCATGGCTCTACTGACGTGGCACTGACTGGGCAGCTGTTGTGCGATGATGTCACGCTGACGTCAGCTTCATCTTATTCACCTCCTACAACACAAAATTTAACAGAAAAATTCGGACGTACCGTACGGGCTCGTCTGACGTCGGATTTTAATTCCGTGAGATGTTCTGAACTCGTCTCGACGAGACGAAGCTTCCTGTGGTGTCAAAATGAAGTTTCGAGCACTTCGAATTTTGATAGTAGTTTCGTTGGTTCGCCTCCGGTACCGATAACCTTGTTCTGATACCACTTTGTTAGGTATCGAGACGAAATGTAAACACGAAATATAAACACGAGAGATATAAATAGAGTAAAAATTTCCACTATACGAAATAGTTTACAAAAAAACTCTGACCGGAGGAGGAGCTACGACAACTCGTAGCTCGACTCGACTCGACACTCTTTCTTTCTCTCACAGAACTCTCTCTATCTTCTCTATTTGTGTTGGTGTGTATTTATTTCTACAACATCTACTCTATTTATAGGAGGGAGATGGAAGAGTTGGTGAGTATGAATGACACAAATGTTCACACAACCCTTTTGAATATTATGCACAAGGAAGAAAAAGTCTTTGATGGACAAAGAAGTCACTCCACCTTTCGGTGGAGTAACATGTCTAACATGAACCATAGTATATTTGTGGTCTTGGATGACTAAGGTAGAACAGCTTAAGGAAATCCTTATCGCATTCAATAACTATAAAGATGAAAGAAGCAGCAGAAGTGCAACTTGCAAGGTGTATTGCCTGTCCAGAGGTCTTGCAAGAACCTTACTATTTGTTGCATAATCTCTAACAAACAAATAAGCATACTCAAATTATTCAGAAAACATGATCAACATTCTACAAAGAGTACAAACCTGGTTGGGTGATGCAACGTCAGGTAGATTTTCATGCTCATCTATATTGCCAAACCATATCCTTTGACCAGGAAGTGAGCCCTCGGGAGGAACTAGAAGCTCCACATTCTCATGGGATGCATCAGAAGCTGCCATCAACATTCCATATGACTTGATGCCTCGCATATTTCTTGGCTTCAAATTAGCAAGCACGACCACATTAATTTCCTGCAAACTAGAAAAAGCATTAAAAATTTATGTGAAAATCATAGTCCAAATTTTCAACAAAAGATGTTGTGCCAAAAATATTTTAATAAATTGATAAGGGCCGCCAAACTTCAGCACAAGTAACTAACAGAACACTTTGATATTTTTTTTCTCAAGCACCATTCCAGAAATAAGAGTCATCCTCAATGAAGAAAAAGAAATATAAAGATCAACAACAGCAGGCATATAGCTAGAACTGGAGTTTAAGAAACAGCACAAATGCATACACAATTCAAATTCTTATCTCATGACAAGGAGACTAAATCAAATGTTCAGCAAAATCAATGGGCAAACAGAAGAAAACAGAGTACACAAAGAGAATTGAAGTCTTTCCGAAGGAAATGAAGAAGAAAAAACATATATATATATATATATAAGACAGAGAGGAGCGTTGAAGAAAGGGACCTGAAGATGGTCAATGGGCACATATTTGACGAGACCACTGCAGATAATCCGCGGTTCAGGTTCACCGACATCGACCTCTTCGACATAAAGGGAATCAGCCTCCTCGTGTCTCCAGACCTTAAGGATTTTCCCAACCCTAATGTCCAACGTATTGGCCGCTTCTTTGATATTCATCAACTCATCTTCGGCGGACCCGGTTTGATCCATCCCCGACGTGGCCGTTGAGTCAACTCCGAGAGGAACAATATCAGAGGACGTGGTGGTACAGAAGCACTTCCACATTCCTCTTCGTCTTCTTCCGGCAATACAGCTGCAGCGATAACAGTAAGTGGAAAATGAAGGGATTGTTTTATTTGCAGCTCGTGTTATTGGATAATAGCCTTTATCTGCAGCGATGAAAGATTGATTCATCAACATTCTTGAAGGAAGAAAGTGTCTCAGCACAGGACCAGGAGCGCAAGATAGCAAGTATGGTCCGCTGGAGCAGCATCTCAGAAAGGAGGCGACCGCAACCATGGCAGAAAATCTTTACAGTACTCCTTGTTTGGATAAGTCCTTCCTTCTCTCTCACACAAACACACAAACACACAAACACACACTCACACACACATATATGTTTGTATTTAACATTTTTACTATATATATATATATATATATATATATATATATGCCCTAAAGAATTTTGTTACAAAATTTAAAGAGGATCTAAAAAGAAAAATTAAGGACTGTAAAATTAGTAAGAACAGTATGCTGTTCTTCTTCTTCTTGTTAGTACTAATCCTTTGGTTGCAGACATGCAAATTTAAATCTATTTGAGATAATTAAGAAGAGGAGTTGATTATCCATTCTACTAAATTATTAGTATTTTCACACTTATACATTACATTATCACATAAAGAAAAAGCAAGAAGCAGAGGAATTAATTAAAGAATGAAAGGTGGGCACAAAAAAAAAAAAAAAAGTGTATCCAAAACCTTTGCTGGAAGAGTATATCCACCGCTATAATCAAAGGCATCACAGTCTTCCTTCACAACTACTATATCATTAACATGGTCATGCGGATGTTGTCTGATTCCACCGCCATTTGTTGTTCTTATCAAGTCTGTAACCGATGAAGAAGAAGATGCAGATGAAGTTGAGTTTGTATTCAGGCCATCATTCTGTAGAATTGTCTCCAGTGCCTTGACTACCTCACTCATTGTTGGTCTGTCTGCAGCTGATTCTTCTACGCATTGCATTCCCAACTCTATGAATCTTCCAAGCCCCATTAGGTTCGCTCCACTCCTGATTGCTGGATCTAACTTCTCTCTTAAACCTAACCATTCTTCATCTCTTTTATCCATTCCCATTCTAACCTCTCGAACTATATACTTCCCTTTCTCGATTGGTTGCTTTGCAGTTACCAGCTCTAGCATTACTACACCAAAACTGTATACATCGCTTTTCTCAGTCAATTGTTGGGTCATGTAGTATTCGGGATCCAAGTAACCCTGCATAGAGCCATGAAAATAATACATTTCTTTTATTTGCCATATATATGTATATATTTACTTGTCACAGCTTCTTCAAATACTCACCAATGTGCCTTTCACTTGAGTAGATACATGCCCTTTGGAACTGTCAGAAACCAGCTTTGACAGCCCAAAATCTGCAACCTTTGCTGTTAGATTTTCATCCAACAGAATATTGGATGATTTCACATCCCTATGAATAATTGGGGGATTTGCAAGCTCGTGCAGATAAGCTAGTCCTCTAGCTGAACCAAGTGCTATCCGTAGTCTCCTTTTCCAATCTAAATGAATTCCAGACCTCCCTGAAAACATAAAATCAGTTTTGAAGTTCCAAGTAAGCTGCCAAGTTTTTAGCCATTGTCTCCCACAGTATATCAATTCGATAGAATTTTATGAACTTACCAGATAAACTCTCCCTTAGAGTTCCATTAGGCATAAACTCGTAAACCAACATCTGCTCACCCTGTTCAAAACAAAATCCAACAAGGCCAACAAGGTTCTTGTGATGGACTCGGGAGAGCAACTCAATTTCAGTCTTAAATTCAAGTCCACCCTGCATGGAGCCTTGTTGTGCTCTTTTGATTGCTACAATTTGCCCACTTGGGAGCATCCCTCTGTAAACCTGAAAATCTCAACAGTGAAAGGATTAGATGAAAATGAAAGACGATTCTCGACACCTGTAACAAGAGAGTTGATATCACAACATACCTTCCCATAGCCTCCAGAACCAATCTCATTCTTTTCTGAGAAGTTATTTGTGCACTTCTTAAGTTCATCATATGAAAACCATCGAGCCCCTTTCAGTTGTGGTGCACCTCCACTGTCATTGCCACTTGGAACCCAAGATGCTGTCCAAAAGAAGATTGATAAGATGTTAGTCTATTACTTTTGGCAACAAAATAGTCTTGCTGTTTAGAATTGAATGTGGGGAAAGCAAATATTTCGTACCGAATGGTTTGCTTAATCCAATGGCTCTTTCAGCGCGTTTCTTTTGCCACAAAGCATATACTCCAAGCCCAACAAGCAACAGGACTAGAAATGCGCTGCCGACAGCAATCCCAATTATCGCAGCTGAGCTTAAAGAGGTTCCACCATGTTCTGCTATAACACATTTATTTATTCTAATCTTGAACAAATCTTATCATTCCTGAATTACCAATGCAAATGAAGTCAGCAATTAATCCATACGTACCTGCAAAACTGTATGGGGCTGCTATAAAATAGTAGGGTCCAAACTGTGCCGGAGGCTTATAGGTCTGGTTACTCAAGAAAAAACCAATTCTCTGAATTTCTGATCTATTGAAGTATTTTCCTGTGGATGGAAAGAGTTGCAATTGCACCTGTAGATAATCGTCAACGTTGAAGAATGGGTTCTGTAGTGAAACAGAACCAGGAGTAAGACCTAATTTCACCCATAGGCTCATCTCCAGTTCATGAAATAAATTAGTATTGGACAACTCCCTGAAGGATGGTCCCCTGAAATAGAGAGTTCCCTCGTATGAATAAGCACAATCGCAGCTCTGTGGACTGAGATCTTGGTCAGTGGGACATGATTTGATTCCGCAATTGGCTAAGCTGGTAGAGTAAGGCTTTGCAAATTGTTGTTGAAGCTGACAGTAGCTGGTGTTTGCCAGAGCTGCAGCGCACACGGGGTTTCCAATCAAACTGTAAAAACAAATGAAAAACACATAGAGTAACTAGTTTAGAAGATAAACACGTTTCCTAATCCAAAAACAGTGCTAGTACAAAGATGATAAGTCAAGCAACTAGCTCACATGAGAGTATTGTCATATCCAGATCCAAGCGTCACTGCAGAAATTTCATTGTTCTGCATATCAATGAGCTGAAGTTGCTGACTGACACTCTTACCCATATCTAAGGTGTCATTAAATGCATTGTTTCTAAGTTTCCTGTCATAGGCAGAGAGACCTTAAAGTGAACACAAACACACACATATATATATTATGGCTCAGTATTTACAAACTTTCACTGTAATAATTCAACTTACACTTGTTCAATCTGAGGTGAACTGAAAACTCTCCGGGGCACTACTCCCTGAAGTGGACCGTATTCAATAACCCTGAGCATAAAACGAATTTCTGGAATGAGATGGATGGGTAATCTTAAAATTTATGGTGGGAGTTGAAGGAGACTATCAGTAAATGGCTCTCTACACTTACAAAGTAGTGAGGGACTGTAACGATGAGAACCATGCAGGCGCTTCTGATTCTTGAAAAGAGTTGTTGCTCAAGTCCCTGTAAAAGAAACAAGCATCTACAACTGAACCACTATAGCAGACTTGGTGTGTAAATTTTGTGATATCAGGAAATTTAAAGCATCTACTTACACGTAGTTGAGGTTATTCATTCCTGTCAAGTCTGGTAACGGTCCAGATAGCTCGTTGTGTGCCAAATTCCTAGAGTTAAACAGAAAGTGTCACTAATGATCTGCCCGCATTCCAAAAAAGGAAAAAAGATGTTTATGCTTCTGCTCAAATGTGAAAGAGATGCTCACAACTCAACCACATTCGTGAGGTTGTTCAAGTTAGATGGGACAATGCCACGCAGGGAATTACGGTCTAATCGTCTGTAAAGAAAAAGAAAATGTTACAAACATAGAAGAGAGTATAAAATCAGAAACTTGTTTCTGAGTGGTGTGTACTCACAAAACCTCGAGTGTCTGAACATAGCCTAATGTGGATGGAATTTCTCCCTTCAATTGATTTCCATCAAACAGTCTGTCAATTCAAATTCAAAATCAAAATCAAGAACAGAAGCAGAAAATTTCCAGGGGAAAGTGAATGAAGGTGGTAGTGTGGTGGAGCTAATGAACTTACACATGTATCAGTACCATGTCAGAAGAAAAAAGTTCCTCTGGAATTCGACCAGAGAGCTGGTTTTTGTTGAAATGGCTGAAAAGACACTAGTACAAGATTATGATCTAGTGAAGAAAAACAAAAAAGAAACTGTTGTTGGGACAATCATACTCACAAGTGTTTAGCCATTTTGAGAAGGTCCAATCCAGGAGTGTTGGATGTTGAAACAGGGATGGTACCTGTCAACTTATTGTCTGCCAAGTCTAGCCAGTATAATTTGGACAGAGTCCCCAGGGAAGGCGGAATCTCACCGCTGAAGTTATTTGAATTAAGAGCTCTGCCCAAAGTAGTAGAAGAAGGAACATCAATGAAATCAGATAAATTTAGATGATAGAAATTGGATTAGCAGCTGAAGGATACCATTGCTATGCCACTTACAGAAAAGACAAGTTTCCAAGATTTCCCAATTCAGGAGGTATATTTCCACTGAAGCTACATCCGGCAAGGATTCTGAGGATGCAAAAGATAACAGAGGCATCAGAATAAATTACCAAACAAAACCAGTAATTTGAGGGATAAATTCAATTACAATATGTTGAGATTTTTCAAATCCCCTAGCCTTGGAGAAAGGGGACCAGTAAGGCCACGGTTGAAAGAGAGATCCCTGTAGGAGAAAGGTAAGAACAAATTCAATTTTTAATCTTCTGATTAAACAAACAGAAATCTGAGGATTATCCATACATATATATATACATATATATACACATATATATATAAAAGAAATCATACTTACAAGGATACTAATTCAGAGAGTCCGCCAATATCACCTCCTAATTTACCTTTTATTCCCATTGTTGATAAACCCCTGAAAGAAAAAGTATGTGTGTTTTTTTATTCACAAAAAAAAATAAAATAAGAATTATTCAATAGAACAAACTGGATGGGAGAGGGGTTCTTACATTTGAGTGACCCTTGAGTTGTTATTGCAGGTAATTCCTTCCCATGGAGCTCCACAAGGATCATCCGATTCACTCCAACTCGGCGGTGTATTTTTCCATTGATCCTTCAAAGAACGAAGAACCGCAACTGCATGAAAATTGATTTTTCCAAATATATATATATATATATATATATATATATATATATATATATATTAATCAGATTCCTATTCTTCTGGTGATCATCATAATTAATGTTAGGGTAATAAATAATAAATGTAGTACGTACCGTCGCGGGAATCGGTAGAGGAGAAAATGGCAAGTAACCGAGAAGACAGGAGAAGGTAAAAGAGAAGCAGCCGGAAGGCAGTTGCCATGCCGGCCGGCGGGGGAATTTTGGTTTCAGCTAGAAGCTAGCTGATAGTAAGTAGAGAGTGAATGTTGTACACTTGAATGGACATGAAAACGAAAACAAAAACAAAAAAAATGGAGCCGGAGAAATTTGAGTTTGATATTTTGTTTATTTTTTATTTTTTTATTTCTTTTTGTTGGAGGAAGACGAAGAAATGATGACAAAATGAAAGTCCGTCGAAGTAAAGAAACATCAATTTCAATTGAATACAGATAGTCTGTGGGAGGGAAATATGGAAACATTAGTTAGGTGCTGCTGCTGCCTTTTTTTTTTTTTTTTAATCATTACATGATTTTGTCTTAGATTAGAAGCTAATCAATATATTCCTCCATTCTCTTTCTTTTTTTTTTTTTTTACTATATATCTAGATTTATATAGAGAAAGCTTTAAGTCAACTTTATCATAAGTCAACATTAGGACATCTCGCTTTATAAGTAAATCACTTAAAACACATAAATAAGGTAACTAATATGTGGAAAGAGATTTATAAGTCAACTCTAAGAACTAATATGTGGAAAGAGATTTATAAGTCAACTCTAAGATATCTAAGATAAGTTAAATTAAATTAAATAAAATAAGTGAGAGTTGACTCTAAAGTGAATTCTAAGATATCTAAATAAGATAAGTTAAAATTATATGTGAAAAAGTCAACCATTGATACATAATAATTAACCAAATCAAGCTAATTTGTGGAAGTAATATCAGTGACTAAATTACTAAAAACAACAAAGTTGTATACTTAATTTTCTTTCTTTGTATTCATCATTATGGTTAGTATTTTACATTTTGTTTGCTTCTTTTCTCATGGCAATAGCCGAAAGGAAGAAATGACAAAGAATGTCTGTCTCTCCACTGTTATTAATAGTACAATTCCACTAAAAAAAACAATGAAAGCAGAAAACCTCCTCATAATTTAGCTTAGCTGGGACGAATGAATGTACATCATATCATCGCCATCACCACCAACAGCCCATTACACAGCCAAAAATTACTAATTGTAATTTGTTATAAACAATTGAACCTTAGCTCTCATTTTTTTAAATTCACGATGTGGGATACTTAAATTTAATGTTTTACTGGTTCCTCCGCCTGCCTTCTGGCAACCAACCATTCATCCATTACAAAAAGGAAAAACCAAACAAGAACGACATCACACAAACTTATTCATTACTCAATGAATTGGCCGGTCCTTATTTTTAACTAATTTATGTTCCAATTGGATTCGTCTAAATCGGATTCGTCTAATTCTAAATTTTAAATAATTATATACATTAATTAGAAATTGAATCATGCATCTCACTTAAACTACGTATTGGAATTGAATTCGCCCGTCTTTGATGGAATTTTTTCTTCTCCAAAATTCGAGATTTTTCTAGGACAATGCAAAATTTTGGATTGAACCACATATTCTTGATGTAATTTTTATAATTCTACCATGTTTTAAACTTAGTGTTATTAAAATTAAAAAATTAAATTGAATAAATTAAGAAATAAAAAATTATACCAATTCAACTACTATTACTATTTCTATTTCTTTACCTCTTCATTTGTTAATATAACTAAATATTTAATAAAGAGAGAAGAGAGGCCGGCCATGCATGGAAATGCCTTTGGGCCTATTAAACAAATAATGCAAGTTTATATATATAATTAATATTAAAAATAATTAGTGACTTTGATCCCAAATAAATTTATATTTGACAAGTTTAATCTCAAAATATTTTTTTTAACTTAGGTCCCAAACATTTTTTTTAAGTAAATAATAAGGTCATATTTGGCAAGTTTAGTCTTAAAATATTTTTTTTATTTAGGTCCGAAACATTTTTTTAAGTAAACAATAAGGTCATTTTTTATGAATTTTGTAAAAAACTTTAAAAATTTAACGGTTTTCTGTCTCTATCGTATTTCTAACTCATAAACTTTCAAAATTATAAATAAAGATGTTATGAGAATTATTTTGAATTTTAATATATTTCTTTGTCATTATTTTAACGTTAATTTTATATTATTTTGTGACAAATTTCATAATAAAATAAGAAATTTTAAAATTATAATAGTTTCTGTAGAATAATTTATAAAAGTAAGCCTAGAATATTGGAAAAATTAATAAAACAATGATTAGAGTAAAATAACATTACAATTTATTTTAGTAATCATTAAAAAAAAAAAGAAGATAAATTAGCACAAATAGGTTTGGTGATTGAGAAAATGTAAATATTTGGGGGACTGAATTGAGAAAATTTTTCCTGTAATTAAATAGAAAATGAAGGGCTTAAATTGAAATTTAAAAAAGATAGAAAAGAAAAAGCCTCCCGCTACTAATAATTTTGCCCTTTCAGCAGTAAACGCTCTTCTCTTATCTTCTTCTTAGAAAAAGTTCCGAATGTTTGAGGAGCTGTTCCGCTACGAACAATTTACAGGTGAAATTAATGGCTTTTATGTATGTCTTTGTTATGTCCTTTGAAATATTTCTTTCTTCAATTCAACGAAAAGAATATAGAGATAGGAATTATATGTCTTTGTTGTCAGTTATGGAGAAGTTATTTTCACTTTAACTTTGCAATTCTTATTAATTTGTAGCTAATTTTCCACTTTCGAATGCAAACCTCTTGTGTTAAATTGCGTTGAGTGATCCTTCAATGTATATATGTATAAAATGTACTACTATTATTGTTGATGAGAAATTTCTGCTTCATTTTGTTTGTTGAATTCTGTTATCAGTTCAAAATTTTTCTTATATATATATGTATTTGCCCATCACCTGCTTGTTTTTATGTCTATCTGAAAATTCTAAGATCGAATCAACAGTTAATCCGTTTTCAATATTAATAGCTGCTGCTTTTGTTCTAATGGTCAAAGCTTGCAGTAGAATTTCTGTTTAGTAATCTCTCATGGTAAAGTTTTCATTTTGAACAGTTCTATCTGTTTTGGTCTTCTTTTGACTTGTGATTTTAGTAATTGCAGATTTGGGGCTTCTAGTTTGAGAGCCACGCGTGCATTAAACATTTTTGTCTTTCCTCTTTAAACCCATCAAAATGCAAGTGCTATTCCCCACATTCTCTGTATTATCTTGCAATTTGAGACTCCAAAACAGCTCTCTCTTGAATCCTAATCTAAATTTTGTTGGATTGCATACTACAAATTGTCTATCTTCTTACCCTGCCAACTTGAGAGCCAATTTTCGAGTGAGGCCGCAGAAGTTCCTCATATCATCTGCAGGGAATAACCTTAGTGATTTTCTTGATGAGGAAAGTTCTGAATTTGATTGGGATGATCAAGAAGCAGTAGATGCTGGAAACGATGAATCACCATGGAAAGGGGCAGTTATTTATAAGAGGAATAATTCTGTTACACACACTGAATACTGCACGACTCTAGAGAGTTTAGGGTTTGGAAACCTTTCTACAGATGTTTCAAAGTCCCGGGCTTCATTAATGGGTTTGAGAGTAACAAAAGCTGTAAAAGATTATCCGGATGGAACGCCTGTTCTAATTTCCATTGATGTTACCAGAAAGAAGCTCAAAATGAGACTTGATGGGATTATTAGGACTATCATTACGCTTGGCTGCAATAGGTATCTTTCCTGATCTTATTATTATTACGTAATATCAAGCAAAAAACATATGCGCAATGGTTTTATCTTATTCTACTTTGCTTTGAGTGGTTATCTATATTTCTACAGCTATGCTTGTTTAAACTATACAGAATTAATCTGCTTTTTATCTTGTTCATTCTCATATAATACTAAATTTATTGCTGTGCTTTAATGCTTTAGGTGTGGTGAGCCTGCTCCCAAGAGCATTTTCTCTGACTTCTCACTTTTACTAACTGAAGAACCTGTGGAAGAACTGGAAACTATAAACATGGGTGTAATGTATGGGGAAGGAAAACTTAGAGGCTCTGGAAATACTGAACTGGAATATGAAGATGATGATAATTTGATTGACGTAGATGATCAGCTATATTTCCCTCCAGAAGAGAAGGAAATTGATATTTCAAAGCCCATAAGAGATATGGTACATCTAGAGATTACCATTGATGAACTCTGTGATCCCAACTGTAAAGGTTTGTGCTTGAGATGTGGTGTGAATCTTAACAAGAACACCTGTAAATGTAAGGTGCAGGAGATGGACAGAAATTATTATGGCCCTTTAGGAGATTTAAGGAAGCAGATGCAGCAAAGATAACTAGTAAATGTGTGTTTGTTAATCTAATCAAGATGCTCCTATTTGATGTAACACCAAGCGGTTATTCCCTGCACCAGTTTTGCAGTACTAGGAGATGCGAACTACATATAGGTTGAATGCAACCGGAAAAGGCGCCCATTTCCAGTTGCATGTTGCACATATCGAGAAACAGCAAAATGGATACTTGACAGTGGACAGAAAGATGATATCCTTCTCTTCTTGTATAGGGTAAGTTTGATTTGGTAGCTATATATCGTTACATTCCTATGGTGCCAAGCCAAACAATAAGAGAATTAAGGATCTCTGTGCTTGTGCAAAGCGCAAGGAAAAATGTTGTATTACATGTAAGATTCGGGGAAGAACATTGCTTGAGAGATTTTCAACTTAGCAAATATAATCTCTTTTTATTGATTTAAACTTTTTTAGGTGCCATGAAATCCTTTGTTTGTTTCAGCAATTAATAGAGACAGAAGGAGAGATTAAACACAAAAGAATGAACAACTATCTCATTTCTTTGTTACATACAAGCACAAGTAATGATGAAGTTGCCAAAAAAAAAAAAAAAGAACTCGTTCTATTTGCTACAAGTAAGACAAGTGTATCAACTGACCTGTTGAGATAACAAGACAAGAAGCCCCTGAGGACCAACTAGTATTTCATTTATGAAACTTAACAATCCAAACCAGACTACTGGAGTCACATCCACTCCACCAAGGGGAGGAATCAACTTACGAGTTGGGACAAGAATTGGCTCTGTAGGTGCATATGCTAAGACGTAAGGAAATTTCCCAACTGGTAACTTTGGGTACCAAGACATGATAATTCTCAAAATGAACAAAAATGAAAATGCGGACAGGAAAGGACCTAGAAAACCAATTGCCAGCTTTGCAGTGGCAGGATCCAAATCCATTACCATCAGCTGCTTTTGCACAATTGTTGTTGTAGCATTTGATATTCCAGCAGCCTCTAGTGCATCATAGATAGTATGATCCAATATGCCTGTACTTGGAGCCATAGAGCAATGCACTCCACATTTAGAACCTTGCAAATTATGAGCTTGCACTTTTCTGCCAAGAAACTGAATTTTGGCCTGTCCCATTTAATAAACTCATCAAATTTAAGCAAAAGTTCATTGGCTTTTTTCTATGTTTCCTTAATATATATATACATATATATTAAATCGTGTATCATATATGTCAATTTCTTAAAACTAATATTTGTCTCATATAATATACCAATGAAGAATCAAATTCTTCGTGTTCATCCAACCATGAAATTGTGATAACAATTTGAAAATGTTACAACAATTACGGATTCAATTATTTAAAATTACAACGAATATGGCCTAGAGAGAGACTCTGTCAAACAATAGAAGTATATTTGAAACTATTCCGTTCCCAATAACTCGGAATTAAACAAACAGAAATTCCCAATTCTTATGATAGTCAAAAAGCAGGGAAAATTTGCACATTTAGGTCGCAGAATAGAAAAGGAGAAACAGAAACAGAACAAAGGAGGAAGAAGAGAGAGAGAGAGAGAGAGAGAGGAAAGCAAAATTACCTTGCCGGTGCTGCCAAGACAATTGCGTAATGATGCGTTTGCAGAAGGCGAAGAAGAATCTAAATTTGGAAAAGCGTAAGCATAAGGAGAGCGAAGAGAAAAGGAAGCCATCAGAACTGGTGGCTCTGATTCACTGTTAGTTTGCAATCAGATATTTTCACAACACTTCTTTCTCCATTGATTCGTGAGCACCACCAGGGAGAAAGACTGTCAGTTTAAGATATGGCAATTGGAATTCCAGAAAAAGTACAATTTCACATTTAGTCCCTATATTGTTATTAAATATCATATTTGGTCCCTATATATTATCATTATAACGTTTTAGATCACTAATAATATCGAAAATTTAAAATTTTTTGAAAAAGAAAAATATTAGAGATAAATTGAATTTAATCCGTAATATAAATTTGAAAAGATGGAAATTCCCAAACAAGGACCGAGTTGTCTCATATTCTGTCGGAGTTGTTCCTTTTCAGTGGCTGTTGAAGATTCCGGTCATCTTCCCTGCTAATGGAGGCTGTGGTGGTGGATGCCGGTTCTAAGTTTCTTAAAGCTGGTTTCGCCATTCCAGACCAAGCTCCTTCAATGGTACGCTAACTAACCCTTCAATTTCAATTTTAATTTCAATTTCAATTTTAATTTCAATTTCTTGCCTTTTGTCTCCCGTTTTCTGTTGATTACATTACATTCATTCAATTAAAAAGAAAAGACAGTAGCTGAAATGAAATGAAGTTGATTTATTTTTTGTTTTTTATACTTCTCTGGTAAATTATGTTTGAAGTTTGCACTATTTTCTTTCGGTATAGTTACTTGAATTGAGCAGTAGGAATTCTTGCAGAGCCCTTTAACCCAAAGTCATTTGCAGTTGAGAATAATATATGTATACGTCCAAGTTAACGAAGAACATTCAAATGTGTTTCACTTTTCTTCTTTTTCAGTTCTGCCAAGTATGTCTGATTTTTTCTAGTAATTGCTTTAGATTATCCCAACACAAATGAAACGCGTGCCTGAAGATGCTTCTTTAGATGATCCTTCCTTACTTGAGGATATCACAGTTGATCCAATTGTTCGAGGTTTTGTCAAAGACTGGGATGCCATGGAAGACTTGCTGCACCATGTTCTTTATACTGGCCTTGGTTGGGAAATCGGCAATGAAGGACAAATTTTATTTACTGATCCACTTTCCACTCCCAAGGTCTCATTCTATTCCTCACATACCTTTAATTTCAGCAGTTATTTTTTTAAAAAATTTTAATCTCAATGTTCTTGGTAACCTTGAAGTATGAATACCTAAAAGCATACATGTGGATGATGTATAGGCTTGGAGATTTTTAAGGCTTCTGACATTATAAGATACAGCACTCTCACAAATTTAGATCCTTGCTTTAATTTAGATTCATGAGAGTTACTGTTGTTCACCTGGAAGGACTTACTTATAGATAACTAAGTAATATAATCTGAAGACATTGATTTATCATAAAGCACATATTTGGTATGGACATTTACATTTATTGTAATGTAACACGTTGTTGGTGTATTTGTTATCAGGCTGTTAGGGAACAGTTGGTGCAATTGATGTTTGAAACATTTAACATCTCCGGCTTCTATGCCTCTGAACAAGCAGTATTATCACTTTATGCTGTGGGGCGCATATCAGGCTGTACAGTTGATATTGGTCATGGAAAGATAGGTACTGGATTACAGGATCCTTCACCTCACAGATTTTCTTTAGTTTTATTCACTAAGAGATAAAAAAATAATTAGAAAGAAAACATCTTCAAAATATATATATATCTTCAATATAGATAGGTTCTGTCTATATGATTCATGTGACCTTGTTTGAGACTTATTAGGCTAACATATGTAACTTAACAAGATACTCCTATTAATGACCTGTAGTAAGTAAGTGAATAGACTAGGTTTTGCAATTTATTTGTCTGGCTAATTTTTTAGACTTTTTCTTGGTCTTAAGAGTTATATGTCCCCAAGTGCCATTTTCAGGTTCTCAGTCTGATTAGTATGATTATAACTGAGTTCTAGTTGGTTGACTTTCTAAATTCTAGAATATAGATATGTTCCTGTGACTCTCTTTCATGTAGGGCCCGATACTCCCACAAGATTGGGCTGCCAACCACCTCACTCCTACTTTAGTATGATATTCTCCGCTTTGGGCCTAAACACTCACGGTTGTTTTCTTAGATAACTACCCAAAAGGCTTCCTACTAATGGAACAGGTGTAATCCTTATATGCTAGACAACTTTAGCATGATCTTTAGATGTGGGACTTGGATTGATATCCCAACATTTCCATAATTGTTTCTGGTAAATAGTTTATAGAATGAGTCATGGTTCGTCAAAAGAGGAGATATTTACTGTTTTCTGTTGTCTATTCCTCTTCTCTACCTTATTTTAACTAAATGTCTTTTCTAAGTTGTTCTTTTCCTCTTCTCTTCCGGAGACCTCTTTTCCCTAATTGTTTCTCATAAATAGTTCATAGAATGAATCATGTTTTGTCGAAAACTTATATTTCTCTTGTTTTCTGTTTTCTATTCCTCTTCTATACTTTATTTGATCCAAATTTAATGGGCACCTTTTGTTAATTGCATATTTTTCTCGTTTCTTCTTTTTAAATTGTATCTCGGGCGTATCACTTTTCTACCTTAGTTTTGCAAAAGCTTTCATAATCTTGATAGTGAGCAACGATGAGGAGGTTTTTGTTTCTTCCAATATCTCTTTGGCAGTGCTCTTTCCTTTCCCTTTTATATTTTCTTTTTTTGTTTTTTTTTTAATTTTCCTTTTTCTTTTGGTGTATGGCTTTGAACACTTCATATGAAAAGTTTTCTTTTCTTGGACAACATGAGCAAGTGTTTATTTTATGTGTTGCTTTAGCTTTTAATTTATTTGACCTCTGAGGTTGTCTCCTATTTCCTTAACACTCTTACCTGTCCTCCAGATATTGCACCAGTTATTGAAGGCGCAGTACAGCACATAGCTTCTAGAAGATTTGAGTTAGGTGGTCTGGATTTAACAAAGCTATTTGCAGAAGAACTTTCTAAGTCCAACCCACATGTGAAGCTTAATATGTCTGATGTTGAGAAAATAAAAGAGCAATATGCCTATTGTGCTGATGATGCTGCTGCTTATAAAAAGATCCAGCAATCATGTCAAGAAGAGCAGCATACATTGCCTGATGGACAGGTTTGAAGTTCTATATTCTGAACCTCATAATTTACAAATATCCAATTTGTTGGTTGCATTCTGCAGTCAATGCTGTTATAATTCAATAACTAATAATATCCCAGCTCATTAGTCTCTAACTTGAATTCTGTTCCTTCCCCTTTTAGGGATTATGTAGCTCTATTATTGGCCTGCTTACCAACTCTGTTCTGAGCTTAATTTCATAAAATGACTTCTTCAGGAACTTATGTTTAAGTTGATACTTTGACATTTGAGTTTGGAGAAGTGGAGCAAAACTAAAAGGAAGGAAACTGCCCCCTAAAAGACCTGTCCATGAAGTATTTTCAACCTTAAGAAATGTAATGCAAAGCCAATAGCTTGAACTTTTACTAAAATTCTTTACACACTATGAATTCCATAGGCAGCTATTAATATCAGAGAAGTTAAATATTTCCATAAGGAGTTTTCAAACAATTTTATACTTACCTCTCTCATCCCCAGATTGGCAAAACTATGATTTCAATTCACTTTCTTGCGCAAGGGCTCTTTAAAACCAAATTCCTCCGAGTCATCCTGAATTATCAGTTTACACACATGATTATGTCTGTTATTTTTACCTCTCTCAACGTACTATTTTCTTATGTGGAAACTAGCAATCCCCATTTAGATCTTCTAATATCACAACAGAAATATCTCTTTCTTGTATCTATTATCTCAATAGGCCTGTAAAACTACAAACTGATGTGCACTTATGTCCAGAGAAAGTATATAATTTAGAAGAATGGCAGCAGAGAAGAAAAGATGAAGATAGCCAAATAACTTTTATTATCTATTTAGTAGATTCAATCTTTATGGAATGTTATTTTCTTAATTCTCGATGGGGCTTGAATTCTAGACTCTATTAGTGTTAAGTGGCAAAAGACCATAGTCCATGCTTCAAAATTGAAGCCAAGATTAAGAGTAAGCTTGAGACTTACAAAAAAGAATCAAACACACAAAAGAAGATTTATTCTGTTAGCAGTAGTTTTTCTGATCAAACATCAATTTTCTTTTCATCAATCTTTGTTTATCCCTGACAGGTAATCAAAATTGGAAAAGAAAGATACACTGTTGGTGAGGCTTTATTTCAGCCATTAATTATGAATTTAGAGGCACATGGAATAGTTGAGCAACTTGTTCGTAGTATTTCAAGTGTATCTTCTGAAAATCACCGCCAGCTTTTAGAAAATACTGTACTCTGTGGTGGCACTGCTTCCATGACAGGTATTCTTTTCCTCTGTTGATTATATACTTGTCTTGTCATTTTGGGTCCCATAAGTCAGCGGAATCATTTCACCCTATAATCATGGAAGTTTGATGTTTTATATTGAGGGTTTAGTTGCTTAAGAAGGGACGATATGATTTTAGCAGGGTCTGATTAAAATGATTTGACTTTTATTTTGTTTTACAATATAGTAAGTAAGAAGTTAGGAATCTTTTCTGGTTATCTATGAGGTAACAAACATAACCATGTCAGACACTTGTCTGCAAAAGAGAAGAAGAAAAAGAGAAAGAAAGCACAATCATAATTATCAAAATCAAGTCTTTGTTTGTGGAACTGCCCTGTTAATGGCTTTATATAGAGCTTGCATTCTATTTTCGTCAGTTTCTCATTTTAGAAAACTTTCAATTAATATAATAGAATGTGAAGAGGACATAAGTGAAAATTAAGGTTGCATAATTTGCTTGTAAAATCCATTTTCCTTTGGTATATTCTTAGCAAAACTCTATGTTCATGCACTCCTAACTAGTTATATTCATTATTTCTCCTCACGATATGCATGCATTAGGCTGTGTAACTATTGGTAGGAATCCTTTCTCCTGGGATCTTATGGTTGTGTATGCTACTAAAATGTTGAAAGCCTGAATGCACTCGTTGAGGAGCATGCATTATGAAGAAAAGTTTTTTTAATACTATTTTTGGAAATCAAACTTTTACAGGTTTTGAGGACAGGTTTCAGAAAGAAGCTAGCCTTAGCTCATCAGCTGTTCGACCTTCACTAGTAAAGGTGACACATAAAATTTTGATTTAGTGAACAAAATGGAACTTTTTGTCAGGATTGAATTGAATTATAGGTGTGGATTTAGTGTACTAAAAGCTGGTTGATTGATTATGCAGCCACCGGAATATATGCCGGAGAACTTGATAACATACTGTGCCTGGGTTGGAGGAGCCATTCTTGCAAAGGTAGTGTTCCCTCAAAATCAACATATAACTAAGGCAGATTATGATGAGAATGGACCTGCAGTTGTTCACAAGAAATGCTTTTGAGGAGAATGTTCTACCTTTTTTCTTGTCCTGTAAAGTACTGTTTGACTCTCTCTATGTTTAGTTTGTGTAGTAGCTTTGATCATCTTAGGTTTGACTTAGTTTCTCATTTAAATACAAGACATCCTAAAACCCTTCCTATCAATTAATATTACTAGTCATCACACTTATTCGAGAAAGATCTCACCCTAGTAGCTTTGACTTTTATATTGTAATATCAATTTTTCGATATTGTGTAACATTCATAATACACTTTTTTTTTTAAAAGAAAAGTTTCTTTTTGTGTGTGAAAGTTCAAATTACTTGAATTTAAACCTTATCTATGGAAAAAAACAGGTGCAAGGAGAATTTTCTTTCAATCGAATCTCATGCTGCTCAAATCTAGTTTAGTTAGGATTAAAGTGACTATCGGACACGAATAAATTATAATATAAAAAAAATACCTCTATTTTTGTCTCTCTTTTGAATTTATATTATATATATATATATATATAAAGAAGATGGAAAAATAGTGGGCCGTGGCCCTTAGCAAAAAGATAGTGGGCCTGGGTGGGCTCTATTGTAATGGTTTACTAGAAATAAATTAGCCCATGTTCTTGGGCTTTGGGTTTCGAAACTGTCAATATAATGAAGGAAAAGCGCGCTGAAAAGAGCGACCGTTTTGGTTGCAGCAGAGCCGGCGGAACGGAGAAGAAGATGAAGTTTACAGTGAAGGCTTGGAGCAAAGGAAGTGCCCGGTCGGGAATTCTACAGCTGGGTAGCTGCCCTCAGCCTATAGAGACGCCGGCGCTACTTTTGACCACCCGCAAAGGCTTGCCCCTTTTCATTTCTCCGGACCTCCTTTCTTCCCTCCCTTCCCCTGATTCTCATCTTCTCCAGTTTAGTCCTCTTCATTTGTAAGTCTCCGTCTCCTTTGCTATCTTCCCACTTCCTAATTCTTTGCGTATTCAGCGATTGATTGAATTTAGTTTCCCTTCTAATTTGTTTGTGCATGACTATTGGTTTCTCTACTTCGCAGCTTAGATGGTATTTCTCCTACAATAATGTCTAACATTGGAGGAGTGCACAAAATGCTTGGTCTCCACGACCGCATTCTCACTGCTGTCCCAAGGGATTCTATCACATCCCTTCCAGAATATGAAAGCACTAACAAAACTGGAGCATCTTTTGATACTCCTTGTGGTCGTCGTCTGGTCTTTTCACCTTTCCTTACCTTTTTCCTACATGGTTATGTGATTGTGAAGCTCAAGGCTCAGATATTGCTTGTGTTTATCATATCTTTTTTCCAGATCAAACCTGCTGACTACATGGAAATGGTGTCTTCTATGAAGCCAGATTTATGGGTTTCTTTGGCGGATGAAGTGCCTGCTTGGGTTTCCACTAAGAGAAATAAATCCTCTGTTGATCGGACTCTCAGATGGCTAGATGATTGCATATCATTAAATGTGGTAATACACTGGTTTAACATTCAAATCCGGATAGATGAAATAGATACTTGATTAAGTCCTATTTCTTACGTAGCAGCTGGTCCTTTTTCTGTTTTGATCCCTAGTAGTTTTAGACGTTAATGATTGAAAAGAGCAGAAAGATAGTATTTTTCTTTTCTTTTTTCTTTCTTTCAGTTTTCAGAGTACTCTCTTCTTTGGTTGATAGAGGGGTGGTTTTGGGGGAGTGATTAACAATCAAATGAATTTTGACTCGTGATAATTTCTAGTCTGAAAGTATTTAATGTCCTGAATGCTTATGTTTTTGGATGGTTTTGGTATGTAGAAAGGATATTAGATAATGTTTCTCAAATTGTTCAGCAGATTCACATGCTGTATATTAACCAGAAAAATAGACAGGGGGAACTCTTTTTGGATCCATTGTGGGAGGTTCTAGAGTAGAAGAACGGAGACATTGTGCAGAAGAAGTCTCAAAACGAAATGTATCAGGTTGCTATTTCTTTCAGTTGCCTCAAAATTTCCTGCTTACCATGGTTTTGGATTTGGATGTGTAACAAATTTTATGTCAGCAGCAGTCATCCTGTATACACCTTTTCTTAATTGCTGAAGAATAGTTGGTTTCAATTTGGGATTGCCTTTAAAATACATTGAATCAAGTAATTAACTTTTTTTAATCTGTAACAAAAAACCTACTTTAGAACACAAAACAATGAATCAGGAAGGTTAAAATGAAAGTGTGGCTGAGGTAGATAAATTTTAGTTGCTATAATTTCATGATAGGTTTTGTGCTAAGAGCTGGAAAATTCATAATGCTTTCTCTACATTTGGCTCCTCTGATGGATATGGTAGTGAAAGTTTCATAAAATTTCTTCAACGGTTAATCTCATAGATGAGGAACCAAAGGGAGCAATTTTGATATGAAAGATGCATCTTAGATTATGTGTTTTTGGGTTGTAGATTTTAGGAAAAAGATGCAAAAAAATTACAATATGCTACTTTAGTTTGAAAATGTTAGTTGTTACTATCTTGAAAATAAGCATGGTATGTGAATTGAGGTTTGCAGGATTCTGGATTGGAGGGTTTGGTCTTGGTGAAAACATGGATGAAAGATCTGCTCTTCTCACAGCAATTACGGTATGAATTTTACCTTTAGTTTTGGAAGCGTTGTTCCATCTCTTGATTTTGCCAATAAATACGTACTACTAAACTAGTGTTTTACCATATAGGATTTCATATAGCAAGGTATAGTTTTGATACCTTACCACTTAAAAGGAGTTGTGGACTTTATACTAGAACTCGTTGCTATTTGGTGACAATCAATGTGATAACCATTTTGTCTTTAGTTTCACTTTGAACGTAATACTTTTTGGTATGTCCTCATGTTTTGATGGTTATCTCTTCCATGTTAATTCGGTAACCTACATGAATGATTGTCAGCTTTTTTAAAAAAAAATTTCTTTTTACTATATCCATACTTTATTGTATCAATAATCAGAATTATTATTTTTTTAGAAAGAGACTTAGAGTTCTATAGGGTGACTGAGGGGAAAAATAAGATAAAAGCTTGTCAACATAAATTACCTACTAGTCTAATTAACTGAAAAATCCTGTTTCATGTTTGGATCCTTCATTTAAATTGAGCAAGAAGTTGATAGTTTTTTTCTGTATGATTTTTTGGCCAGGATGTTTTACCAGAGGATAAACCTCGACAGATCTGTGGCCTTGGACTACCAGGTACTGTCTGATTTTTAGTGATTCCTTTCCAACTCAGGCCCCTTGGAGTTTCTTAGATTTACGGTTTTGGAGGGATAAAAGGAAAAGAAAAGCGTGATTGTAGTCTCTCTTTTGCATATGGAACTTTAATCTGTCTCTTAAACCTTTCCTATTATATTTATTTCTTCTTTTCGACAGAGGAAGTCTTGCAGGGAGTTGCTGCCGGCATTGATTTATTTGACTCCAAGTAAGTTGGTAGTCTGACATTCTAGAAAAATTTCACTGTTTCTCGTCATTCAGTCAAGTAAAAGATGTCTGATCTATAACAGTTATATTTATCATCTTACACTTGGTGGATTTGCTCTTACCTTCCCTGCTGAGGGAAATAAAGTAGAGTTTGGTGATTTTCAGCCAATTGATGCAGGCAATGATGGTATGAAAATCAACCTGAGAGCAACAATTTATAGGTAAACTTATTCATACAAGATCTTATGGTTTTAATCCTTAAAATTGGAAATTTGAGTGTGTGTGTGGTCTCTAGGATTCTTTATATGTACATTTATAATGTTAGGTTGTGAATGTAATTGACATCATGATCATTAAGATGTAAATGTTATTCAGTTTGTCCATTCACATCTACTTATATGAAACAGCAGTTTGTCTTTGTTGTTCTATGTATTGTATATAGTACATATCTTTTATCATTCATTTTGTTTATGAAGTTTATGGATAATAAAATGGTGTATGAATGAACACTAATATTTTTAAATTTACTAGTACTATGTATGTAGGATTATATATATACACATCAGTTTGATATACTTTTAATAATCTAAATTATATACATATTGCAAAGTTTTCATTTAGAAGCATTATCCCATATTTGTAAATGCTGCAAACAGGAAAAGATACTTAAATGAATAGGATTTGACTAATCAACAGCATAGTTTCTTCAATTTTTTGATGAACAAATTCTACATTACGACTCTTTTTCTGTTTCATCTCTTGTATCAATACTAATTATAGATAATTGCTTTTCATTTAAAGTTCTTATCCTTTATTAGTAACCATCTTCATTTTCATTGATTTCTTAGGTGTTTTTCATTTATAGGTGTATATTACTCAATAAAAATAAAAAAAAAGAAGAAAAAAATGAAGAAACATTAGATATTTAATCCATCCAGGTATATGGTCCCCTTTCATATAGTATTCAATTTGCATCCTCTGTAATTTATGCAAACTGTATAATGTCCGATATATAATATTTATTTTTATTAAAACTGCTGTTCTGCAACAGATTTTATTAATTGCCTTAACATTATAACCTAAAAATAGGAAGCAAATTGTATTGGATGTTAGAGAGGCATAGTATGTATTATTAGACTAGACTAGATTAATTCTAATTTGACATTGAATGTGTCATTTCATCTACTTTTAATGATTTTTTTTTTCTAATAATGTAAGTAAAGAGGTGCAATGTCCTAAAGTGTTGCTTTGATTTGGCAGGAAAGATACATCTCCAATACTTGCCAGCTGCAACTGCTTTACATGCCAGAATCATACAAAAGCCTATATCAATCACTTGCTCAATGTTCATGAAATGTTGGCTCAGACTTTATTAGAAATGTAAATATATTTTTTGACACACCCCACTATTCTTCATTTCTGGTTCGCTCGGATGATTTCTAATTGCATTTTTTAAAAACAGACACAATACGCACCACTACATGGGATTCTTCCGGTCCATCAGGGAAGCAATTAAGGATGGAAGATTTGAGCAATTCCGGAAAAGTTTTGTTAGCTGTAGACGTGACCATCTGTTTGCTGATGAGGCCTTGAGTGCATAACATGTAGACATTTTAAGGTGAGCTCTCCTCTTCCAGTGTTTTCCTGGCTGTATGTTTTAGAGGCTAAGATTTGTTTCTCAACAAGTTTGTTGAGCCAGAAAGAGAGTAACACAGGCAGTGATCAGTTGATCTTTTTCCAAAAAGATTATGATATGTTTTCACTTAATGACTGTTTTTTGTTAGGATTGCACAAATTCATACAAAAAGAAAAAAAAGAAAGGGAAATTGCCTTGTATCCATCACAAAGGTTGTTTGTTCTCCTCAATGAGAATATGAACTTTCTAAACATTAGATCTATTGGAGGTGGAAATTGACTTTTGGTTGCTTTTTGTGATAATAATTAGGAGGAGCTAAGAAATGACAGTGTTAGAACCTAGGGGCATTATAGTCTTTTTATCGTCTTTAGTTTGTCTATATAAAGAGACTTCTGTTATTGTAAATCTCATTCATTCAAAATATACATTCTTATATATCTCTTATTCTCTCTCTACATATATATACATATATATATTCTAACATGGTATCAGAGCAGAGTTTCTGATTTTTCGGCCAAGTTCTATTGTGCCGTCGAACCTCCGCTGCGTCTTCTCCACGATCCGCCATAGGATTTTCTCAAATCTACATAAATCTGCTGTAGATCAGTTACCACCTCCCACACCATAATTCTGATGTGATTCGCTTGTACTGACGAACCTCCGCTGGACTGTCGACCACTGCCACGCTTCGCCACCATTCCTTGATCCACTGTCGATCTGTTTTCTGAACACACCAGTGTGTTCGTCTTAAAATTCCGAACTCAGAAAAGTAAACCACTATCGCCAGAACGTCGTAACATGCCCCTACGCGCAGCTCGAACAGGCGCGTTCCATTCACGCGCCGCCACTGGTGACCTTCGTCCGATTCAAATATGTGCTGACGTCATCCTGATATCACAGTGACGTCATTTTTTGACAAATCAATATCTGACTTTGACCAGTCAAATCCTGCCACGTTATCGCCACGTCATCACCCAGTCAGCGCTCTGTCAGTGCCCCGTCAGCGCCACGTCAGCGCCACATCATCTAGAAGTAGGGTAATTATAGCTTAGCCCTTGAAAGTTTCTGACCTATTCATTTTGGTCCCTGGATTCTCGGATTTTTTACAAATTGACCCCTAAACTTTTGAATTCTGCAATTTGGTCCCTGTAATTGCTGATTTTTTGCAAAATACTCCCTAAAATATTTGATTTTTGAAATTCAGCCCCGTAATTCTCTGTCTTCTTCAAATTGACCCCTGAAGTTCTTAATTAATCATTATGGATAGATCTGAGTCCTCCAGACCTATTGTAATGACTTTAGATGGTCAGAATTATATACCATGGTCTCATGCCATGTCGAGTTTTCTAAAAGGACGAAAACTTTGGCGTTATGTCACTGAAAATATTGGGATACCTGTTAAGGAGACTGATGAGAAACCAAATGATTTTATGTTACGACTTGAGGAGTGAGACAGTAAAAATCACCAGATAATTACATGGATTCGTAATACTTTTATACCATCTATTAGTCTACAGTTCGGGAGATTTGATTTCACTCATGCTCTTTGGAAATTTCTGCCCACAAGATATACTACTGCTGATCTGGCTTGTCAGTACCAGCTTATGACTTCCTTGTGCCGATAATGTCAAGAACTTGGACAGTCTATCAGTGCCTTCTTGCCTCAGATATACTCTATATGTGATCAGTTGACTTCATCTGATCCTAAGTGGAACTGTGATGCTGATGCTGTTCTGTTTACCACATATCGAGATCAGCAACGTCTTATTTTATTTCTCATGGGACTATCAGATGCTTTTGAGCCGGTTCGTGCCTCTCTTCTCCATCGTATACCTCTCCCTACACTAGATCAGGCTATCTTTGAGCTCTTATCTGAGGAGACTCGTCTTGAATTGAGCTCGAATACCCACATGGATACTGCTCTCGTTGCCCTTAATTTTAGAGGTCGTGGATCTTCTAATGGATCTCGAGGCTCTATCTCTCGGAATAATGAATGCACCTTCTGTCATGCCACTAACCATCGCTTGCTGACTTGTCCTACTCGAATTTGCCAACACTGTCATAAGTGTGGTCCTGGTCATTATAGGTCTGATTGTTCAAAACGGCCTTCGAATACATATATATGTTCTAACATATATATATATATATATATATATATATATATATATATATGTATGTATATATATATGTATGTATATATATATATATATATGATACCATTTCTACCAAGATCTAAACACTAAACACTTAAAACATAATAAAACACTTAAAACACATAAAACATGAAAACAGTCAAGGAATTTTTACACTAAAATGTTTCCGTCTATATGATTCTAGAATACTCCATGTCAAGCAAAATTGCCTAAAACGCCTATTCTCGGCTAAAACGGCTGACAGCCGACCATGGGTTTTTCTAAAACCTATGCCAGAAACATTTAGTAACCCTAACTTATGTTATCTAAATGTTTTCTTATTTTCCAGACATTTTTTTTAATTGGCCTTATCTGTACTTGTCTTGACGTAGAATGGGTCACGCATGCTCCACTTAGAGAAGTTATATGGTTTTAAGATCCATTTTACTTTTCTGTCTACCAGACTATATACAGATAAAGGCCAGTTATTTATGATGATTAAACCATTTTAATGAACGTATGTAGCATATCACAAACTAAGTTAGTTATGAACTAACATGTTTAATTTCTGAAAATTAAAATAAACTTACTGGTTTAGAAGACTCTCAAACCGAATGGAGTTTTGAGTTCCTGGAAGTTCTTCTTTTATTGAAAATATAAAAGTGTTTATACAAAAGAGAGGATGACTCTTTGGAACTTACAAAGAAAGAAAAATTTAAAATTATAATGCTTAACCGATTTCGCCTCTGCCTATTGCAGAGTAAACCTTCTCTATTTATAGAGAACCCTTTCCAAGTGGATTTGAAATCCCTATCTATTATAATTTTTTGAATTTTTGATTCCAATAATTTATTGGTGGCGGCTTTCCTGTAGCAGTCTTTAAAGTCAAAAGTTGGTGAATTGTGTTGGCTTTTATGAAAGCATTGTCGGCCATTATTGACTTCTTTTGTCGTTGTCGACCATTTGTTTATAATATCTTCTGTCTTTATTTGGATGCTGGGCCCTTTCCTTTGATTTTGAAATAATTTATAAAAAGGGAACAGATAATAGTCTGCCTGATTTTCTTACTCGTGAATTTATATCATGACTAATAATTTTATGGCAGCTATGCAAGATCGAGGAGAATCCTCCTCTTATAGAGGAAGGGTGAGAGGACAAAGCACTCCCTCTTATAGAGGAAGAGGAGGCAGGGGAAAACCTCTGGTTCAACAAAGCAATAAAATGTTAGTAGCCGAAAAATTAACAGGCCAAGCCTATAAAGAATGGTTTAAAGACCATGAGAAAGAAAATCCATGTATGGCTAATAATCCGTCATACGCAGCAATAATAACTGATGAAGAGTTAGAAAAGGAAATTCCTTTTGTTACTAATCCATATAAGGAAATGATATTTCCTCTTGAATTTTCTGATCTCAAATGGAGGGACAATGTATGGAAATTAATGGAAAGATATCTCGAATACAAATCGTATCCTGAGCTATCATATAAACATAGGATGCATTCAGAACATATTCTAAAGATCACAGGAACTGCTGAATTGCAGCACTTTACTCCTAATATGCAGACTGAGTCTGTTTATAATTTTAGCAAGGTTATTATCAAGCAAGTTATAACTGCTGAAGACTGGGGTCAAACCTTCAGACAAAGGGAATATACTATCCCACAAATGAAAGGATCATTAACCCATTACAATTATTGGGATTATATGGATGCTTTTTATAAAAGCTTTTTCTATGAAAACAGGAACCATAAACATACTTGGTTCTTCAAGATATGTCCATCCTTTCATAAGGCAGAAAAACCAGCATGGTTATACCACTGGTGGGATCAATATGGTCCTAAGATTGATATACTTCCAGAACCCTATAAAGGATTATATCAGGAATGGGTTAAAGTATCTCCGGCTCTTATAGAAGCCACTAAAAAGGATCAGTTAGTAGAAGGAATGCCTTCGTTTACATTTTTTACCGAATTCGGAATACCATGGATATGGAGATGGTACCCCATCATATGGGAAACAACTCAAGGAGTTCCTTGTATGGTACGGAAGACAGAAACCAAATTCTGGAAAAAAATGCTCAGACCAGACGAGCACGGGATCCTAGAAGGACAAACCACTATTGATAATATTCAACAAGCCATCAAGGCATATACAGAAATACAATCATACTCGGAAATATCAGACATTCCGAGTCCATTCAAGCAAATGGCTAGAAGACTGAAGATTCAGCAAGGCACCATATCAACAGCTGACATGATGAAGGCCTACATAAAGGCAATAAAGGAAGATCTAACAAAAATTTTTCCATTAGATACAGATGTGTCTATGCCGACAAGATCATCGGCAACCAATTCAGATAATACAGAAGAACCGGAATACACCGGAGAAGAAGAAGAAGAAGGTTGCTGTGCTCAACCACCAGAAAGTACCCAAGAAATCTGGGAAAGAACAATGAAATTCATTACCGAATGGGAACAAACTGCCTCATCCAAAACAACGGACCCCACCGATAAAGGAAAGGACCCATCATCCAAATAAAGACAGAAGATATTATAAACAAATGGTCGACAACGACAAAAGAAGTCAATAATGGCCGACAATGCTTTCATAAAAGCCAACACTATTCACCAACTTTTGACTTTAAAGACTGCTATAGGAAAGCCGCCACCAATAAATTATTGGAATCAAAAATTCAAAAAATTATAATAGATAGGGATTTCAAATCCACTTGGAAAGAGTTCTCTATAAATAGAGAAGGTTTACTCTGTAATAGGCAGAGGCGAAATCGGTTAAGCATTATAATTTTAAATTTCTCTTTCTTTGTAAGTTCCAAAGAGTCATCCTCTCTTTTGTATAAACACTTTTATATTTTCAATAAAAGAAGAACTTCCAGGAACTCAAAACTCCATTCGGTTTGAGAGTCTTCTAAACCAGTAAGTTTATTTTAATTTTCAGAAATTAAACATGTTAGTTCATAACTAACTTAGTTTGTGATATGCTACATACGTTCATTAAAATGGTTTAATCATCATAAATAACTGGCCTTTATCTGTATATAGTCTGGTAGACAGAAAAGTAAAATGGATCTTAAAACCATATAACTTCTCTAAGTGGAGCATGCGTGACCCATTCTACGTCAAGACAAGTACAGATAAGGCCAATTAAAAAAAAATGTCTGGAAAATAAGAAAACATTTAGATAACATAAGTTAGGGTTACTAAATGTTTCTGGCATAGGTTTTAGAAAAACCCATGGTCGGCTGTCAGCCGTTTTAGCCGAGGATAGGCATTTTAGGCAATTTTGCTTGACATGGAGTATTCTAGAATCATATAGACGGAAACATTTTAGTGTAAAAATTCCTTGACTGTTTTCATGTTTTATGTGTTTTAAGTGTTTTATTATGTTTTAAGTGTTTAGTGTTTAGATCTTGGTAGAATGGTATCATATATATATAATATATATATATATATATATATATATAATATATATATATGTTAGAACATATATATGTATTCGAAGGCCGTTTTGAACAATCACACCTATTATTTTTATGATGTTTCTTCCTATTAAAAGTTTTCTTACTTCTGAAAGGGTATAAGGTTCAGTATTTTGAACCTGTTCTATTAGAGGCGAAATCAGTTAAGCAATATAATTTTAAATTTCTCTTTCTTTGTAAGTTCCAAAGAGTCATCCTCTCTTTTGTATAAACACTTTTATATTTTCAATAAAAGAAGAACTTCCAGGAACTCAAAACTCCATTCGGTTTGAGAGTCTTCTAAACCAGTAAGTTTATTTTAATTTTCAGAAATTAAACATGTTAGTTCATAACTAACTTAGTTTGTGATATGCTACATACGTTCATTAAAATGGTTTAATCATCATAAATAACTGGCCTTTATCTGTATATAGTCTGGTAGACATAAAAGTAAAATGGATCTTAAAACCATATAACTTCTCTAAGTGGAGCATGCGTGACCCATTCTACGTCAAGACAAGTACAGATAAGGCCAATTAAAAAAAATGTCTGGAAAATAGGAAAACATTTAGATAACATAAGTTAGGGTTACTAAATGTTTCTGGCATAGGTTTTAGAAAAACCCATGGTCGGCTGTCAGCCGTTTTAGCCGAGGATAGGCGTTTTAGGCAATTTTGCTTGACATGGAGTATTCTAGAATCATATAGACGGAAACATTTTAGTGTAAAAATTCCTTGACTGTTTTCATGTTTTATGTGTTTTAAGTGTTTTATTATGTTTTAAGTGTTTAGTGTTTAGATGTTTTCATGTTTTATGTGTTTTAAGTGTTTTATTATGTTTTAAGTGTTTAGTGTTTAGATGTTTTCATGTTTTATGTGTTTTAAGTGTTTTATTATGTTTTAAGTGTTTAGTGTTTAGATCTTGGTAGAAATGGTATCATATATATATATATATATATATATAATAAAATATATATAAGAATGTATATCTTGAATGAATGAGATTTACAATAACAGAAGCCTCTTTATATAGGGAAACTAAAGACGGTAAAAAGACTATAATGCCCCTATGTATATACATATATTACATTAACACCCCCTCAAAGTCAAGGAGGTTTTGCAGAGACCAACTTGAGTTTGGTAATGAGAGTATCAAAACGACCAGGTAGAAGAGACTTGGTGAAAATATCAGCTGTCTGATCGGCAGATGAAACAGGAAGTAGATGGATCGTACCGCAAACCACATGTTGACGAATAAAGTGACAGTCAATCTCAATATGTTTAGTACGATCATGAAAAACGTCATTATGAGCAATCAAGATGACACTTCGATTGTCACAATGAAGCACAGTAGCTCCTGAATGACTAACACCCATATCCTAAAGAAGCCATCGAAGCCAAAACATTTCTTGTGTAGTATCAGCCAGAGCACGATATTCAGCTTCAGTGCTAGAGCGAGCAACAAGTATCTGCTTTTTACTACGCCAAGATATGAGGGAGTCTCCTAAAAAGAAGCAGAAACCAGTGGTAGAACGACGATCCGTAGGATCTCCAGCTCAGTCTGCATCAGAATACGCACGAAGCTCCAATGAGGACTTACTGGAGAAATATAGACCATGAAAGAGGGTGCCCTTCACATACTGGAGAATGCGAAGTACAGCAGCATAGTGGGTGGAGCGAGGGGTAGACATGAACTGACTGACCAGATGAACAACATGGGCAATGTCAGAACGAGTAACAGTCAGATATATAAGGCTGCCGACGAGCTGTCTATATAAGGTAGCATTAGATAGTAGTTCACCATCAATAGCGGTAAGGTGAAGATTCGCTTCTAAAGGGGTTGATGCGATCTTACTATCAGAAAGACCAGCACGTGTAAGAAGATCCGAGGAATACTTGGCCTGAGTAAGAGAATAACCAGTAGGTCCAGATGAAACCTCAAGGCCAAGAAAGTAGCTCAAGGGACCAAGATCTTTCATCTCAAAGTGACGATGAAGAAAGTCTTGTAGCTCAGAGATACCTCGAACATTATCACCGGTAATAATCATATCATCAACGTGGAGAAGAAGAAGAACAATGTCACGAGTAGTCTTTCGAATAAAGAGAGCAGAATCATAATCACTAGCGGAGAAGCCAAGATCCCGGATGGTAGAGCTAAACTTGGCATACCATGCATGTGGAGCTTGTTTGAGACCATAAAGAGCACGACGAAGACGTCACACCTGTTGGGAAGAAGATGTAGACCCAGGAGGAAGCTGCATGTAAACTTCTTCAGTCAAATCGCCATTAAAAATGCATTTTTGACATCCATCTGACACAAAGACCAACCACGAGCTGCAACGATAGCAAGAAGACTCCTAACGGATGTGAGTCTGGCAACAGTGGCAAATGTTTCCTCATAATCAATACCATACTCCTGAGTAAAACCCTTAGCCACAAGACGAGCTTTGTATCGCTCGACAGTTCCATAAGATCGGGTCTTAATCTTATAGACCCATCGACATCCAATAACAAATTTTCCAGGAGGAAGATCAACAATATCCCAAGTATGAGTCTTATCAAGAGCCTGTAGTTCCTCAGACATAGCTTGCTGCCAAATAGGATTAGTACATGCCTCACGATAGGAACGAGGCTCATATTGAGCCAATACAGTGAAAAAACAATGATAATCTCGAAGATGAATAGGAGCTTCCCTTACTCGAGTGGAACGACGGACTGGAAAATCCTCAAGATCAGAAGGTGCAACTTGAGGTGCAAGATCAGCAGACGATGACTCTAAGGGATATGTGGTCATCGGTGGCGTATCATGGATAGTGTCATCAGGAGAAACACCTGGTACATCAATGTCCTCCGGAAAAAGGTCAATGGTGGGATCAAAAATATAAAGAGGGGCAGAAGAAGGGGATACCTGAAAGGAGGATAAAGAAGAGAACATTTTATGTTCCCAAAAGACAACATGTCAAGATACTCGAAGACGACGAGATAAAGGATCCCAACATCGATAGCCTTTATGTTCAATCTCATATCCCAAGAAACAACACATTCCAGCTCTAGGTTCTAATTTGGTTCGCTCATGTGGTTGTAATAAGACAAAACAAACACAACCAAAAACCCGAAGAGAATGATAATCAGGAGGGGAATTATGAAGTCGCTCATATGGAGTAAGATTATTGATGATAGGTGAAGGAACTCGATTAATCGTGTACGCAGCTGTGAGAGCAGCTTCCCCCTAAAAACTTTCGGGACAACCAGAGGAAATAAGTAAGGCACGTGAAGTATCAAGTAAATGACGATGTTTTCGTTCCGCTCTCCCATTTTATTGGGAGGTACCAGGACAAGATCGGTGCGGAAGAGTGCCTTGTGCTCGCAGGGAGGCAAGAAAGGAGGTATCACAGTATTCTTGAGCATTATCTGAGCAAAAATTTTGATTACACGAGAAAATTGAGTTTTGATCATACTAGCAAAATCATAGTAGAGCTGTTGTAATTGTGATCGATTTTTTAAGATATAAAGCCAAGTGTATCGAGAGAAATCATCTACAAAAATAACAAAATACCGAGAACCTCCTATAGTAGCTGTGGGAGCAGGCCCCCAAATATCAGAGTGAACTAAATCAAAAGGCGCAGATGTAACAGAAGTACTTTTATGAAAAGATAACGCATGCTATTTTGCCAGTTGACAAGACTAACAATCAAGATGTTCATTAATAGTAGAACCTAGAACACCTTTAGAAATAAGAAAACGTAATCGACTTAATGAGACATGCCCTAAGAGAGAGTGCCAAATTCCAAAGGGAACTGACGAGGGGGATGTAGAGGTGACAGCAGCTGTAGTAATGGGAAGACGAAGATGTATAAGTTGAAATAACTTTCCATGTCTACGGCCTATCCCAAGAGTTTGACGCGTCTGTAGATCCTGCACAACACAACCAGTATGAAAAAATGTAACAAAGAGACCAAGATCACATAGTTGGCCAACAGATACAAGATTAAACATAAGATTACGAACATAATAGGTGTTGAGAAGGGACAAAGTAGGAGTAGAGACATGTCCAACATGTTCAACTTTCATAGATGAACCATTAGCAGTAGAGATGGTAGGAAAAAAAGACTCAGATGATTTTGATGAAAAGATAGATGAATCAGAGGTCATATGATTACTACATCAGAGGTCATATGATTACTACATCAGAGGTCATGGTGATATACTTGTAGAAGGATTACCAGAGCCAGACATAATCTGTTGTAGGAGAGTAGAGAGATCATTGACATCAATCAACTTAGATGAAGTAGAAGAGATAACAGAATCCCCAGCGATAGCAGTAGTAGACTGAGGACGGGTGTCTTGGGGGGAAGGTCGTTTTGGACAATCAGACCTATAATGATCAGGACCACGCTTATAACAGTGTTGGCAAATCCGAGTAGAACAAGTCAGCAAGTGATGGTTAGTGGCATGACAGAAGGTGCATTCATTATTCCGAGAGATAGAGCCTCGAGATCCATTAGAAGATTCATGACCTCTAAAATTAGGGGCAACGAGAGCAGTATCCATGTGGGTATTCGAGTTCAATCCAAGACGAGTCTCCTTAGATAAGAGCTCAGAGATAGCCTGATCTAGTGTAGGGAGAGGTATACGATGGAGAAGAGAGGTACGAACTGACTCAAAAGCATCTGATAGTCCCATGAGAAAAAAAAAATAAGACGTTGCTGATCTCGATATGTGGTAAACAGAACAGCATCAGCATCACAGTTCCACTTAGGATCAGATGAAGTCAACTGATCCCATATAGAGTATATCTGAGGCAAGAAGGCGCTGATAGATTGTCCAGGTTCTTGACGCTGTCAGCACAAGGAAGTCATAAGCTGGTACTGACAAGCCAGATCAGCAGTAGTATATCTTGTGGCCAGAAATTTTCAAAGAGCATGAGCGGAATCAAATCTCCCGAACTGTAGACTAATAGATGGTATAGAAGTATTACGGATCCATGTAATTATCTGGTGATTTTTACTGTCCCACTCCTCAAGTCGTAACATAAAATCATTCGGTTTCTCATCAGCCTCCTTAACAGGTATTCCAATATCTCCAGTGGCATAACGCCAAAGTTTTCGCCCTTTTAGAAAACTCGACATGGCCTGAGACCATGGTATATAATTTTGACCATCTAAAGTCATTGCAATAGGTCTGGAGGACTCAGATCTATCCATAATGATTAATTAAGAATTTCATGGGTCAATTTGAAGAAGATAGAGAATTACGGGGTTGAATTTCAGAAATCAAATATTTTAGGGAGTATTTTGTAAAAAATCAGCAATTACAGGGACCAAATTGTAGAATTCAGAAGTTTAGGGGTCAATTTGTAAAAAATTCGAGAATCCAGGGACCAAAATGAATAGGTCAAAAACTTTCAGGGCTAAACTGTAATTACCCTACTTCTAGATGATGTGGCACTGATGTGGTGCTGACGGGGCACTGACAGGGTGATGACGTGGTTTACTTTTCTGAGTTCAGAATTTTAAGACGAACACACTGGTGTGTTCAGAAAACAGATCGGCAGTGGATCGAGGAATGGTGGCGAAGCGTGGCGGTGGTCGGCAGTCCAGCGGAGGTTCGTCAGTACAGGCGGATCACAGCAGAATTATGGTGTAGGAGGTGGTAACTGATCTACAGCAGATTTATGTAGATTTGAGAAAATCATGTGGCGGATCGTGGAGAAGACGCAGCGGAGGTTCGACGGCACAATAGAACTTGGCCGGAAAATCAGAAACATTGCTCTGATACCATGTTAGAACATATATATGTAGAGAGAGAATAAGAGATATATAAGAATGTATATCTTGAATGAATGAGATTTACAATAATAGAAGCCTCTTTATATAGGCAAACTAAAGACTATAATGCCCCTAGGTATATACATATATTACATTAACAGACAGTTTGACCCCCCAAAAAAGAAAAGAAGATGTGAATGCAATCTTTAAGTTTTCACACACGGGAGTGTGGGACTTGCAGTGTAATATTACAATTGCAATTTGCAAGAATAGTTGTCCAAGTCAAGAAGAACTCTACTCTCTATAATGAATCAGACAAGAAATGCAAGGTCTGAACTGAACTTTGTATAGCAACTTCCCCAGAAAGATTATAAATGAACATCTCCGTCTTCACGAAAGTCTTCTCCTCCTTACTTCATTATTTTGACATTTCATTCACACTTCAAATAAATAATTGCATACATATATGTACACATAATATTTTAATTGCAATGGTGGATTGTGCATGTTTGTGTTGTAATCTCTCCAAATTGCATGTTTGTATTGTAAAGATGTCTCTAATTCATGTATATAATTATTTAAAATTTACGTAAAATTATCTCTTGAAAGGACAAGGTTAAAGAATTTCATATATTAAAAATAATAATAAGAAACTTGTTTTATTCTTAAATGAATGTTGGAGTTGGCCACCATCTTTGTCTTACTACAAACTTTTTCCAAAATATTTCCATTCACAAGTCTTCAAGCACTCTTTCAGTTGTCATTACATCGCCAAAGTCTTGGAGATCGGTACAAAATCAGTTGGAAAAGTCATAAAAATCCAAAAGAAACTCCAAAGAAACAAAGAATATATATTTACAAGAAAAAATACGTATTCTTACATTATATTTCTTATAATAATTCGTTAGTACCTTCCTCAGTATCATACTATAATTTACTGTATTCTCTCTTCTAATAATAATAATAATCATAATAATAGAAAAAAGACAACTACTTCTACTTTACGCGGTCTGAAGAAAAATATTATATATATATATATATATACATATATGTATAAAGATAGATACTCTAACATATGTGTTAAAGTCATAGCCATGGCAGCAGGTGAAGGAGTGACCTTAGAATACACTCCCACTTGGGTAGTAGCACTTGTCTGCACTATCATCGTTGCCATTTCTCTTCTTGTTGAACGTCTTCTTCACTATGCTGGCAAGGTTCTTCTTCTTCCCTTCTCTTCCATTGCATTTTTTTTTTTTTTTTTTTTGTTTGATTCTTGTGGTATCAATTCATCAATGCTATCCCATTTCTTTTTTTTGCAGTATACACTCAAGAAAAATCAGAAACCTCTTTATCAAGCCTTGCTCAAAATCAAAGAAGGTACAAGAATATGTCTTTATATATATATATATATATATATATATATATATATATATATATATTTTTGTAATTGAAATTTTTTATTTTATGTTGTTCCTCAGAGTTGATGCTGCTGGGATTCATATCTCTGCTTCTCACTGTTTTGCAAGATAGTATTATCAAAATATGTATACCAAAGCACCTCACCAATCACTGGCTTCCTTGCAAGAACAAGGAAGAATCCTATGACTCTAAATCCAAATCCCACTTTCAGACAAACTTCTTTCCTTCTTTTCTCTCTCTAGACCGCCGCCACCTACTGGCAGAGGCATCTGATGCTGCAGGCTATTGTGAAAAGAAGGTAACTTTATTATCTATCTATCTATATATATATATATATATATATATATATATATATATGTATGTATGTATGTATGATTTCTTGTGTGGCTAATAGTTTTCTTTGACTCTGTGATGATTATCAGGGAAAGGTGTCTCTTTTATCTCTCACAGCTCTGCATCATCTGCATATATTCATCTTTGTTTTAGCTGTTTCCCATGTCATATTTTGTGCACTGACTATTCTGATCGGAGGTGCTAAGGTAACTAACTTACTAACTAACTAACTACTGCTCACAAACTCCTTTCTTTCTTTCATTCTCTTTGCTATTTTGGGGCTGCAGATTCGCCAATGGAAACAATGGGAAGATTCTATTCACAAAAGAATGGAGTTTGATCATCAGCAAGAAGGTATTTCCAATTCTTCTTACCTGCAAAAATGAAAATGTGCAATACTAAAAAAAAATGGTGTCATTCATTATCTGCAGGTGTAGAAACTAAGGTAATTCATGTACAAGATCATGCATTCATCAGAGGCCGATTCTTGGGAACCGGTAAAACCTCAGCTGTGCTTACTTGGTTGGTAAGTTGATGAACATAACCCTCCTCCCATGTATCGAGATATTATATGTATGTATATTTTGTGAGCTCATCATTTCAGTCCTCTTTTTAATACCAGAGATGATGAACATTCTTCACTTTTTTGCTTTCTTTTTTTTTTTTTTTTTTGTAACAGCACTCATTTTTCAAGCAATTTTATGGATCTGTCAACAAATCAGATTATACAACTCTTAGACTTGGATTCATTACGGTAAGTTTGATTTGTAGCATCATTCAAGAAAATATTTTTGGTATTTTGTAGAATAAAGTTGTCTGATTATCATCCACTTGGCAGACACATTGTCCAGGAAATCCAAAGTATGATTTTCACAAGTATATGACCCGTGCCTTTGAAGCTGACTTTAAGAAAGTTGTTGGTATAAGGTAAGTTGTAAATGTTACCTGAAATCAAGGCTTTGATTTCCCTCCTTGTTAGGTCATATTTATTTATTTATTGATTGATTGATTGCAGCTGGTATCTTTGGATATTTGTGGTTGTCTTTCTTTTGCTGAATGTCTATGGTGAGATATACAATTTTCCACTTTTTGTTTTGTGTTTATAAATAGTTTTATATATATATATATGTATGTATGTATGTATGTATGTATCAGGATTCTTCATGAATGTTTCTTTTTACATATTGATTGCAGGTTGGCATGCATACTTTTGGATATCTTTTGTCCCACTTGCTGTAAGTATGTCAGGAATCGAAACACAAATACTAACAATTATAAGAATCAAAGTAAACAAACAAGAATAGAAGACATAGTGATTTAAAGATATATATATATGTACTGTAGTATTAGAAATTGTATAGGGTTTATAAATTTCATGGATGATTGAATGAATTGAAGAACACATATGTTGGCTATGGCTATGCAGCTTTTCCTTGCAGTTGCAACTAAACTTGAACACGTGATCACACAATTGGCCAACGAGGTAGCTGAGAAACATGCAGCAGTGCAAGGAGACTTGATCGTGAAACCATCTGATGATCATTTCTGGTTCCGTCGCCCTAAGCTTGTTCTTTTGTTGATCCATGTTATTCTCTTTCAGAATGCTTTTGAAATTGCTGTTTTCTTCTGGACTTGGGTAAGAGATGTATATATATATATATATATATATACATATATGTATCAATCAATCAGGATTTCAATGGTTCATATGAATGAATGAGTAATGATGGCAGGTTCAATATGGTTTTGAATCTTGCATTATGGGCAAAGTTGGTTATATCATCCCAAGAATTGTTTTAGGGTAAACAAAACCTTCATCTTATATATATATACATATATATATATCTGCTGATTTAAAATTGGATGAAAATTGAGTACTGAAATTTTGTGGTGTTTGTGGCTATCTTTAGGGTGATTGTGCAGTTTATATGCAGTTACAGTACACTGCCACTTTATGCAATTGTAACACAGGTAACAAGAAGTTTGATTTCTTTTTTTTTTTTTTTTCCTTTTGAAATGTGATTCTGAAATGCTAATAATAATAATCTGTTCTGTTCTTGTGGGGTGGGGTAATAATAAAAGATGGGAAGTTCAATAAAGATGGTTGCATTTGATGAACCTATACAAGAAGGTTTGGTTGGGTGGGCACAGAAAGCAAGGAAGAATACAGGTGCTCAGAAGCACAGCAATGGCTCTACCCAAGTACGTCCCAAAGAATTCCTTTCTCCTCCTCAGCAGCAATTGGTTCCACTTGAAGGACATGTCTCTGCCATGGAAGAAGGAAGAGCTGCAGAAATTGGACTTGCAACAACCACCTCTAAGGACAAATCTAAGTGAACTAATCTTACCATCAAAACTATGGAGCAGTGCTAGTAATGTTACTATTAGAAGCAAAAACAGCTCTTTTGTATTCTACTTGAGCACCAGTACAATAAACTATATAATCTGTATGTAATTTAGCCATACACCATCAACATTCTACCAGCCGCCTAACTGTCCTTGTATCTTTGAGTTGTGAGATGACCTACCGCCCTTGTCTTTGTAAGTGTTTCTAGAAGTAAGAGACTTTCTTCTCCCATGGGCTGCTTGAATGGCTCGCCTTCTCTGCTTATTCAGACGCTTGTTAAGCTCTAGGTCATCTTCCAGATCAACTTGTCTGTCTTCCTCTGCCGCGGGTCCACATTCAGTCTGCCCCTCATCCTCAGAATTTCCTCCATTTTCAGTTTGTGGTCCTTCGTGAACACTTTGTTCTTGTTCAATTCGATTATCTTCCTCCTGAATGACCTTAATGGTTAGCACATCATTTGAAGCTAAAAATGACTGACATCTTTTTCAAAATGAGTCAGAATTAACAATTTTTCAAAGGCACGAAAATAGTGAGCCACCAAGAAAGTATAGTTTTCTTTTTCTTTTTTGGAGAAAGTTATGAAAGTCAACTTTGGAAAACCATACCAAGACATCATCACCCATTCAGGTTCTAAATAAGATCACTCTATGACACATCACAACTGTATTAAGGACCAGGAAAACAAACTCTTTTGGGTTTCCAGTGATAAGAATCTCAACTGTAGTACTTTAGTTGAACTCGTGAGGGATATGTTACCAGAGACTATGAATTATCTTTCAAATGGTTCCAATAGATGTAGAGTAGGAAAGCATGCTAAGAGAATATAGATAAACTTATACTCTACTGTGACCATAAGTTACCAAATTCATGCAAAGGGTAGTTGGAGCCATGTCACCAAAAAAAAGCCTCAGATAAGACTCATTGCAAGTTTAGAGCCGAAATTGCAAGAAGTATCACAAGTCCAGTACTCAAAAACATTAAATTGTAAATTTGAGCCAAAATTGAACACCTTGCTCACAAAATAATTTATTTTTCAAATTACCTTATCAACAATGCAGAGAGAACCAAAATTTTCAATGTTGGCATCATTTGTGTCAGAGTTAACTTCTCTTTCTTCATCATCTGAACTTGAATCCCCCTCACTGTTGTCTCCTAGAGGCTGCATAAACAGAAGCATCATTATTCATCATATTTGACTACAAATTAAGTCATTATAGTGAAAAATGGCATTTGAAGAAAAATGCTCATTTGACCCTCAATGACCATCTATTTTGAATCAGATTAGCATCCGCTATATTAAACTTGATTGTACCTGTTGAATGTTCTTCTGATCCTCTCTAGTGAAACCACTAGCAGCAAGTTGCCTATCCAGGAAACCAGCATCTTTTTTTATATCTGAAAACTGTGGCCTGTCAGATTCAGCCGTGTCTACATCCAAATCATCTGTTCCATCATCTACGATCTCTTTGAAAGAGAGGTTGTACCTAATAAAATGGCCGAATGACAAGAACAATACAGGATGTTTAGCAAAACTACATATCCAAGATGGCAATTACTCGCAACCTTGTTTTGATAAAAATTCTAGTGCTTGCTTTAATAGTGTCAAAGTATCAATAAAAAGTCATATCTATGAATTCCTTGCTTTCTTCTAATTTTTAAAGTAGTGTCCATGACATTATAATTACGCTACCACAGAAAATTTATAGCCAATAAAAGTCATCTATCATTAGAATTAATAAGATCCTCTTTTGGGGGGAAAATGTGAAGGAGGGAGGAGTGGAGTTGCTGAACAACAAACCTCTTCCTGAAGAACTTAAAGATGCATTCAACATCACGATCAAAGTACCTGAAGTAGGGATCATATAAATGGAATAAACAATTTGGATTGAAGAGATTCCACAAATCAACAATGATAAAATAGTACGTTTAGAGACAAATTTCAGAAGGCATAGAGTATTAGAACAGAGCAGCTTACATCTGTGCATTACGATGAGAGATAGAAACCATTTGAGGGAAATCAATCATCGTTATGTTCTCATCATCGTCAATCTATCATGAAAATGAATCAAATATTAGACACAAGTCGCCAGCAGGAATAAAAGTAAGTAAGTGGAATAGGAAGGATGCGACAAGACTTTAGCCATTGGAATTTCATTGGAGTGTAACTTGTACATGAAAGACATAGTATTTTGGAAAGAGGAAAGAAACCCAAAAAGGGAAAAGTTATCCTCTTAAACTGGATGAATATAACCAATTTCTCAACTAAAATAATCCATGCCAACACAAGCAACAAAGAAATTTTCTTCGTTCATCCCTTGATAGGAACTCATTTAGGTTGATGTTAATAGTATTAAACGGTAAATAGATAACTAATGTCAACTCCAACTACCAACAAATGTGTATTTAAAAGTATAAAGTAGCATACCATAATGTTAAACTCGTTAAAATCACAATGAATAAGCCCATGCTCTGTAAGACGAATAATAAGGCCAATAATTGTATTAAAAACCGCATCAGGGTTCCCCAACTGTTTAACCTGCACACTGTACATAACAAATTTTAATGAAATAATAAGAACAGTGAGAACTGTTATTTGTTAAGAACATTAGTATAAAGGACATAATAATTTTAATGATGCTTCACACATATTAAAGGAACTGATATCATATACAATTAAGGACTCTGAAGGGTTAAAATTAGGTGTTTGATTACGTTTTCCGTGGTTATATGCTTTTACCTATTTATCTTGTGCAAGCTGAAGTCTTAAAACCCCATAAGCATATCCTCTTACAAACTACTATAGCTTTAGAAAATGGCTAAGAAATGCATATCAGATAAATCTTCAAGTAGTAATACTTCAATATGGTACTAAACGGACAGTAGACTTAACAGCTGCATCAAGGGTTGTACAATGACTCTTAGTAAGCCTCATCTTGTATAATTTCCCAATTTGTTGGGTTTAGACTTTTTCTCAAAGTACACATGGAAGCTGATATGTCTTAATGTATGTTACAAAATAGCTCAAATGAAAATAATTTGCAGGTAACTTCTTACAGTGGGTATCCTTGGATGAGTGACATGACTACGCAATGTCGATTACTATCTATGGCATTTGGAACAGGGAAGCCATGTTCTTGCAAAGCCTGCACGGTCAGAGATTAAGGTCAAAACAAGGATAATCATGTCAATCCAGAAATTGCAGGAAGCAATAGATGGATATAGAACATTGGCAGTTTAAGAACCTTCATAAATGCAAATTCCTTGAGAGCAGCAAGACGTGACAAGTAAAGCCAGTTGTAGCTACTTCGATGCTTCAAATAATCACGCTTAGACTTGACTGCTCTAAACGACACTCTACCAAGTCTGTGCAACTTCATTGCAAGAATTGTACCATCTTCAGTAGCAACCTCAAAGATGTCTTTCAGAAATTCAAAAAAAAGGATATATATGTCATATGCATATCAACTATTCAAAATAAAAACAACGTATGAAAACCAATATATCTTATATAGGAAGAAAATTCCAAAATAATTACCAGATTCTTTCCCCACACCAATTTGTCGGCCAACAGCAGTAAACACTCCTCGATTAACCATGGTCTTTATAGCAAGAAAATCATAACCAAGGTACGTCAGGCGAAACCCATCATCTATAAAGCAGCAGAGAAAATCAAGATTAGATGGGTCTTTTGGTTTTTTGCATAATGATCTTTTTACCCTTTATTAATAGGCTTCCTCAGTGTGGTATTACTGAAAGTGGCATTTAAATTTTATTACTTTATTAAATGAGAAAAAACTAATGAAAGCAATAACTCACATTTGGAAGAGTCGTGGTGCACAAGCTTGTACTTGAGCAGATTTTTCAAGACCTTATAAGTTCCTCCATGCCTATCAGTGGAAAAACAATAATCACCAGAGTACCAGACAGCAAGATAACAACATATAAAGTAATAAATGGATAAACTGATCAAATAATTGACATTAATATTAGAGGTTCAGGCTGAACTCATAAATAGATAGAAATGCTCAACTTCAAACACAGAGGAAATTTAGTGCTTTCCTGTGTGTAAAATTCTAACAAGATTTTAAGGTGAACTCAAATGTATGAATTGTAAAGGCAATTTATTGAGAAAACTTCAAGCTTGGACTTGATATTTTTCTGAATATGGCTCGATCAAAAAATCATCATGCCCATGACATTCTTTGTTAATGTATAACAAAAAAAAAAGAAAGCTGCCATTAGAAAGAGATAGTATGATCGTACTTGAGAGCAGCAATTCGATCAATTAACTCCGAAGGCACAATCTCATGCTGAAATTCACCACGAAGATACATCAGACAAATATATACATATGTAGCATTAAAAAACCAAAATTTGGAAACTAACATTGCGCATTCCCATCTCGACTGCAGTGAGAACCCTGAAATCTTCTTTAGAGAGGTATCTCAACATGTTCACGTCCAACTTCATCTTCCTCTAGACAGATTATGCTACTATTAACTATGTCTCTTATATATATATATATATATATATATATATATATATATATATTAGGCACTGGCGAAAACAAAAAATCTCCGCCTCCGACGAACTAACTACCGGCCGAGATGGGTTTTTGCTGAGCTTTAGGGTTTCTTCGTTTCCCTGCGGTTAATTTGCTAAAAGCCTCCTGTCTATATTTCCCCTTTTTTTGCTTTTATACTTTCCAACAATTACAAAAAGTGAAAAATATATTTTTTAAAATTAAATTTATTAAACATAAATCTATTTGTGAGTAAATTTATCTCAATTATTCTAATAAATATATATTTATAAATTTTTGTCTATTTATTTTATTAATTCTCAATTCATTTTACTTTAAAATTTATTTGAATTTTATATATATATATATATATATATATTAAACAATTTAATAATATTTCCAAATTTTAATACACTTTAAATTAATCTAGAAATTTAATAGACGATTTAATAAAAATTTAAAGAAAGGATTAATCAATTTTAAAAAAATAAAATAAAATAAAGGATTAATGTCACTAAATATTTATAATTTTAGGACTATTTATACTAATTTATCTAAAAATATACAATTATTTGTATTATTCATATAATTTTTTTATTATTACATTCATACAAATCCTAGAATAATATATTGAATTACTATAAGTCAATTCAAATAATATACTAATATATATATATATATATATATAACATTATATTTAAATAGTGTAATAACATAAATATTCTTACATTTTACTTAATAGATAATTTATCATAATTTTTAACGAAATGACTAATGTTAAAAATTTTTATAGTTTAAGAAACAATTTTTAAAAAATAAATAAACTAAGGACTAATGTCATTAAATGTGTATAGTATAAGGACTATCAATTTATCTAACAATATATAATTATTTGTATTATTGTTATAATTCTTTTATTATTATACTAATACAAGTCCAAGAATAATATACTTAAATTAATGTGGGTCAATTCAAATAATATATATATATATATATAATGTAATCACATAATTATTTTTTTATTTTAACAAATGATTTAATAAATTTTTTTTATAAAATCACCAATATTATAATTTTTTATAGTTTAAAAACTAATTTTACAAAAAAATAAAAATAAATTAGAGACCTATATTACTAAATATCTATAATTTGGGGGACTGTTTATACTAATTTAACTAAATAAATACAAATCAAGAATAATATATTGAATTAATGTGGGCCAATTCAAATAGTATACTAATATATATATATATATATATATATATATATATATATATATATATGTTATAAATAATTTTGTATTTTTTATAAATTTTTAATAATTCAAGGATCAATATTATAAAAAATAAATAAATTAGGAATCAATATTACTAAATATTTATAATTTGAGGATTATTTATGTAAATTTAGTTAAATAAAATAATGGGATAATTGAGAGTAATAGTGATGGTGGGAACCCCCAAAGAAAGAGACACCGTTGGTTGTGAGGTAAGTGGAGAAAGAAAACGTCAACCAGTGGAAGGGCGGTGGTGGCCTGGATTTTGGGAAGGTGTATAATTACATAAAAGCCCTCATACGTGGCAAGCATTTTCATCTTATATTGAATACGACAAAATGGACAATTACGTCATTTCATCATAATTTTATACTACTTCCACTCCACCACCCCCAAGATCATCCCCATCATTGAACTTGTATTGTATTATATGATAATAATATATTTAAAATTATTACTAACCTCAAATTATGTGGAGACATGATATTCAATCAACAAATATCCTATTTAAATCTTAAATATTTGTTTTTAAGAAAAATCTTCGATATTTCTATTATCAAAACACAAAAGAGAGAGAGAGAGTTTTTGCTGTAATTTTTTCCAAATTGCAGGTTTGGTTTTTCGATCGATCGGAGCTGAAATTTTAGGAGGAGTCTAAAGACTCGTGAAGCTTCAATCTGAACGATGGATATCGAATTCCAACAGTTCAATCTCGATTTATGAGCTTCGGATCAGCTGCAGTTTATTTTAGTAATTTCTTACAATTTTATTCCTCTATTTTGATTCTAGTGCTTTTCGTAGTATTGTTAAGAGCTAGATATCATTGTGGTGCTGTATTGTGCATTTGTACTTTCTTGTGGTGATAGTGGAGTTGGTTAGACCAAAGGGTCTCGTGGTTTTTTACTCTCTCACGTTGAAAGAGTTTTCCACGTTAAAATCTTGTGTCTCGTATCGTTTTATTTTCTTGTTTAGATCATCTTGTTGGTTGGTGTTCTTTGAAGTATTTGTTTGTTGCTCCTCACATGTTCTTCTAAACGGGAAAAATGTTGATCTTGGGCTCAACACATTCTTCTGTATTCTTGCTTTCCCAACACATTGAACAAAAGACTCAGAGTAAAACAGCCAACTGGATTTGACAAAATTTTCTTCTAATAGAAGAAAAAAAAAGAACTTGATATATAAATATCAGTGAAGAATTAGGCATTCGAGAAGTGAAAGGTAGCAAAATAACCTTAAAAAAGTAGAAAAAAACAGATAGAGAAGATCAACTAGCCAGAGCTAAAAAAACTCGCCCTTGGCCGGGAGAATCTATATATATATATATATATAAAAGGAGTGTTGGCATCACAAGACTTGAGTAATGAAATAATAATAGTTAAATGAAAGTTAGAAAGCAATTAAGAACAAGTGTTTGCTTAAGAATGAAGTGGTAGTCGTCATTTATTTAAGACAACACACTAAGGAACAAATTAGATGCGACATTTTATGTATCTTTCTTCTTCTCCTATACCTTTATTGCCCCACTTTATTTGTTCTCTTTTACAATACATACATACACACACATATATATATATATATATATATATTTGTTTGAAATTTAAAACTCTTTTACTTGTATTATATCTTAAACTTATCATCTTTGAAAGTTACTAATAAAATAGCTGACAAGCAACTGAATTATACGTTTTTGGGAAAAGAATAATTATCTAAATGTTCTACTTCATTAACTATTATATATATAATATATACATACATTGATTTAATATATGAAAAAGTAACTCATAATTTGGATAAAAACATATTATACATTTATAGTATCTTTTACATAATAAATAGGTAAAGATCGAGTATAGAAGAATACAAGTATGAGTCTAAAATACTTATTATCAATTTGAATATTCTTTTGAGGTAATAAAGATGGTGTCAAATAATTAATTGTGAATACCGATAAATCCATAATTGTGGCATGAGAGTTGAGACTAGGTCACGATAAAGAAAGAAAGAAAGTACAAACAAATTTGCCTAACATTTCTCTATATTAACAAATATATAAAGATTACACAATCTTGAACACTTGTAAACAAACGTTATTTGCCTAAAAATATATGGTCACAAAAGAATGCAATACACATAATTATATGCTTGATAGAATTTTAATTTAAACTTGGACTCGAAGATGTGTCACTCTCTTTCGATCACAAAACTCAACCCAAAGCACACAATTCAGGTCTATATATTGTTTGTCACATCCAAAACTTAACACATGTCTATACACAAAAATGTATCATGTCGCCAAAATTGACCTATGTCTCGAAACAAAAGATTTTAGACTACAACATATGAATGGTAGTCACCTCTGGAGTTTTATACGTCCACTAATTCCTTTCTTATCCCACTAATCCTATTAGGATCTTCCAAACCTAATAGAATTTTAATTTAAACTTGGACTCGAAGATGTGTCACTCTCTTGCCACACTGTTCCACCCATCGATCACAACGCACAACTCAACCCAAGCACACAATTGAGGTCTATATATTGTTTGTCACATCCAAAACCTAACACATGTCTATACACAAAAATGTATCATGTCGCCAAAATTGACCTATGTCTCGAAACAAAAGATTTTAGACTACACCATATGAATGGTAGTTACCTCTGGAGTTTTATACGTCCACTAATTCCTTTCTTATCCGACTAATTCTAGTAGGATCTTCCAAACCTAATAGAATTTTAATTTAAACTTGGACTCGAAGATGTGTCACTCTGTTGCCACACTGTTCCACCCATCGACCACAACACACAACTCAACCCAAGCACACAATTTAGGTCTATATATTGTTTGTCACATCCAAAACCTAACACACAACTATACACAAAAATGTATCATGTCGCCAAAACTGACCTATGTCTCGAAACAAAAGATTTTAGACTACATCATATGAATGGTAGTCACCTCTGGAGTTTTATACGTCCACTGATTAATTTAGATTTCAACTAATTCTATTATATTGAACTAACCTTAAAACAGGTGAATATAATATCTCATCTCATATTATAAATATATTAAAAAAAAGCAAAAAGAAAGGAAAACATAAGGGTTAATGACAATCTCCCTCAAGAGTCAATTCTAATTCAATGTTGCAAAAGATATGGACAAAAAGAGTGGCATACAAAATATGGTTCCAATTTCACTCTCAATAAAACCCCTTTTTTTTCCCCCTCTTTTTACATTTCTTTTACCCATATTTGACAATCCATCCATCTTTCAAAATTAAGTGTTAATTTGAAACAAGTTTTTGCAAAATTGTCATTTTCTTTTTTGTCCCAAAGAGAAATAGAAATGATTAAATGTTTTTCTCTTAACCAAATGTGAAACAAACCATTTTCTCACAATAATAAACTAAATTGTTAGGTTTTATAAAAACCTTAATGATATTACTCGTTTCAACATAAAATAAGTATACGTCTATATCAAGATTTTGAATGCGTTATTGAATTAGTGTACATCTTTTTTAGAATATTTAGGTTTTGATTGAGACTTTTTTTTTAAAGATATATTATATATGTTGTGATATAAAGTTTCTTAAGAGATTTTCAAATAATTATTTAACAGAAGGTAATCCTGTGAGGTCCGAACAATATTATTCATGTTGTTTATAACATGTTATTAGCATAATGCTTGCACTATAACACATTTTAAACCACTAAAAATGGACAATATCATTGTTTTGTTTAAGCAAAAAGATTAGTGAATTAGGTACCACACAAATTTATGATTTACAAGTATAATCATAATATATATATATTTCACTTTTTAAATCCTAAACTTTTTTATAAAAAAAATAAAATCTTTCTTCATTAATTTTGTTATTTTATTTAATTCTTTTTTACAATTTATATGTTTTTAAGTCATTTTTACATAAAACATTTGTAAATTTAAAGTAAAGAGGGATTGTATCATTCATTCACAAAATATTATTGAAATGATAAAATAATATATATAAAATTCATTCACAAAATATTATCGAAATGATAAAATGATATATATAACAATTATATTTCATTTGTCATTCCGCGGGAATAGTTAAATTTTTAAAATTTTTAATATAATTAGTGAAAAAAGTATTATTTTTTTGATAAATTTTTTTTTTTTAAAAAAGTAAAAGATATTAATTTTATATATAAAAAATACTATAATATATATATAATTTTTATATTTTCTTAGAAAAAAGAAAGAAACAGAAAAAACAAGTGGGGGAGAGAAAGAGAGAAAATATTGGTGGAGAGAGTACTCATTTCTTTGGACCATTGAGTCCAAACAAAAACAATTAGAGCCTCTCTTTCTCTCTCTTCTTTCTCCACTAAAATAAATCAGGTCTGTTTCTTCTTCTTCTTCTTTCTTCTCCTCCTTCTCTCCTATTTTTCTTTTCTTTTCATTTCTCTTCTTCTGGGAGAGAATCTACTTTTATCTTATAATAAATCAAATTTTGTTTCTGCTTTAATTTCTCATACCCTTATATATTCTTTTCTTTCTCCTCTGATTTTTATTTTTGATTTTTTTTTGGTTCTGAACTTCATTGTATTATTATCTGTTATTTGTAGGGATTTTCTGACTCTGGTGTATATCTAATCTCTTTGAAGAACTTTTCTTTTTCTAATTTGGAGGTGAAGGGTTTTTGAGGTTTCCTTTTTTTTTTTTTTCTTTTTCTTTCTTCTTTTTTTGTGGCGTTTATTCTCATCCCAACCTCTGATTTTGTTCTGAAGTTCTGACCCGAATTTGGTTTTACATTTGTGATCATTTCTTCTTTCTTGTGTGATGGTGGATTCGATCTTTAAATCGGTTTCTTTTTAGGGGTTTTTTTTATTTTCTTTCAAGTGCAAGAATTCAGAGGTTGGATTGGGTTTTTTTTTTTTTAATTTTTATTATTTGTTTTCTGTGTCATCTGGGATTATAGATTCAAGTTGAATTTTTCTTCTTCTTTTGGTATGAAAAAAGAGTCCCGGATCATCAGTTATCCGTGAAGATTATGGGTATTTCTGGGTAGAACTGAAGTGTGTGATATTCTTTCTGGTTGTTTTTTTTTTTGTTTCCCTTTTCGGGTACAGAGTTTTTTGGAGGGCAGAAATGGGGGATGAGAAGGGTTTTATTGTTGGAAGTCAGAATAATATTGGGGAAGATGATCCTCAGGCTTCTGAAATGGAGGTTGAATCAAGTGAGACAGAAATGTCAAGTCTAAACAATGAGATTTTTGTTCTAAACCAAGAAAAAGGAGAGGAAAGCAATGGTAATGTTGTTTTCTCAAGGGAAGCCCCTTTGGTCAGTATTGACTCCAAAAACACTGATGGAGGTGGAGGATTTTGTAACTGTGGTGTGAGGAAACTTAAATCCAGATTGGCTGCTGCTTCTGATTTTGAACTTAACAAGAATGAAAAACCAGGCGAAGAAAAGAAGCTTAGTAGACAGGACAGATTAGAATTAGGCCGGTTGTTTCAAGGTGCTGTGAGTACTCATGATTGGGAGCTTGCTGAGAATCTCATCTTCTTGGCTGATCCTCAAACACTTAATGATGCATTGTGTATTGCTCTTGATTCAATTTGGTTTTTGTGTACACAGCAAGAATTGTATGGCATCACAGGACTAATCAAGAAAGTTATTGCTAGTGGTGCTTATGATTTCACAAGAGCTGCTCTTAGGACTTCTTTTCTTGCTTCCTGTGTTTCCGCCTGTCAGAGTCGAACTATGAATCTTGCAGATACTGTTACTGTTATGGCACAAAGGTGAAAATTTGTCATGTCTTTTGCTACTTATTTCCTTGCATTCATGGCAATGATCTTTCTGTACTGTGTATATATATTGGATTCTGATTTCAAATTGTGTTTTTTTTGACTCGTATATTATCATGTTTTAGTGTTTTTGTTGTGCTCCTATGCAGTTTGAACTTTATATTAGTCCCTGCTTCATAAGTTTTATATAGAATTTGGATTCATTCTTTGTGCCATTGAAGAATACATATCCTTAATAGCTCCAAACATTTGTGAAGGATCGGTTTTTAACGTATAGGAATCTTTCTTTGTTAGCCGTTTTATATGAGTAAGCCATACATTTATGCTGGGAGAGATTGTTTACATTTGTTCAAATGCATAGTAGTTTTAGTTGATATTTGGGATATTAGAGATATACATTGTAGGATGTATGTATTTTGACCTTTTGTATTCTTCGTATTGAACTTCATCTCATGATTATATTTCACCATCTTCTGTTCTAGATTGCACGAACGGCTGCAAGAATGCAATGGTGATGAAATTTTGAAGGCAGAAGCTGGTGCCAAGGTACAGAAATTCACGGAATGGGCTCTTAAATGCATTGGATTCCACTCCCGTTGCCAAGGAAATAAGGATCGAGCCGGTCATAACTCTACTGTTGAGATCCAACTGCAGTTATCTGCCTTCAAGACATTCTTGGATCTTGCGGGCAATAATCTCTCCGGGAAGGACTTTACGGAAGCCTTTGATGCAGCTTGCTTCCCGCTTACACTTTTCTCTAGTTCATTCGATCCTGGCTGGGCTTCAGGTACATCTGCAACTGCAATTCAGGGGTTATTGGGCATGTTGGTGGAAGGTGGTGCAGACAATGTCAACCAGTGCTTTCTTGAAGCCTCGCGTTTTGGAAGCACCGAGCTTGTTCGTATTCTATTGCAGGTATCCTAATCATAGCAAAGTCATGCAAGAATAGTTCCACAAATATGTTATAACTTGTGAACATTTCGTGCACATACAATTAGGTTTCCGAATGTGTAGGTAACCTTTTCAACCTTTCTAACAATTTTTTCTTGGTAGATTGCCCAAAGGAACAGCTTGGATGTTGATGTTGACCTGGCTTTAGGGTTTGCTTCACATTATGGTAAGATTGGCACTATGGAATGTCTAGTAGAGGAAGGCAATGCTATGGCATTTTTAGGTCCTTTGATGAGAGCAGCCGAGAGGGGTTGTATGCCGGTAGTACAGTGGTTTGTTAAAAGGGGTTGTCGAGATATGGAACTGTGTCTTGCGCTAACAGCAGCTACATCCAGCAGTCAAGTCGAGGTAGCTGCATATCTCCTTCCGCGTGTCCCTCAACATGTCCTAGCTGCTTTGAGCATCGAAATTCTGAAGGCTGCTGCAGAACGAAGCGGGGGATCTCTGGACGGGGTTGCTTTTCTGCTAAGATCTGATTTCCTTGGGGACCCTGTTGCTACATATGCAGTTGCAGATAACATCGCTAAATCTACTGACGACACATTTGCACCGGAGCTAAGGTCATATCTTCAAGAACATTGGTCCGAGACTGCATTTGTGGATGGAGTTAGGGAAGGTCAAGAACATTACACAAACTTGGTTCGGATATTAAAACGTGGGGAGTCTCCTATTTGTTTAAGAGATCTTCCGGGTCCATTAAGGGTGGGAATAGCATACCTGCCATTGTATAGAGAGTGTGTCAAGGCGGGAGGTTGCTTATTATCCCAAAGACTACGAGGGCAGCTAGTGGAAGCAGGAAGAAGACTTGGAGGTGTTGAATTGGATGAGCCAAGCCAAGGGCAGCAACTTTTAGCTGTGCTGGAGCATCATCTTCCTCCATTTTTGCTCCACAAATCATCTACTGCTGCAAAACAGTGACATAGTTTTCCCTTTCCCATTCCCATTCCCATTCCCAATCTCAATCTCTTCTGCTAAAATTTTGGTTCTCTATTACTATCATGATGATGTCATAGATGATGATAATAATAAACAAAAATTCTCCTCCTTAGTGCTCAGTTGAATAGGAAGAAAGGCCACAAGGTCTGTCAAGATATGGTGGTGGCATTTTTATGTAATGGGAAGAGAGAGGAACTGCTTCAATTGAGGAAAGTACATTCTATAATATGATGATGATCCCATGTATTGTGTATATTGGCTGACTGGCTGGCCAGTTTGTTATCTTTCAAAGGAAATTTCTTACTCTATTATTGATGATGCAAAAATGTTGTTTCCAATATATTAAGTAGAAAAGGGCCTTTTAAGCTAATGCTAATAGAATAAGATCCAAAGGTGAGATATGCCATACAGGCAAGAAAGAATATATCTTTAATATATATATTCTTTCTGTAATCTAGTTGGGGATTTATGGAAAAAAAACGCTTACCAAGATCACAAAACTGTCTGGGCTACCAGCTTTTTCCTAGGCAAGAAGAATATATTATTGAAGAAAAAGGAGGCAAAAAGCAACAAAGATCCGAGTTGTTCTTACTGGAAATGAAAATTCTGTATGTAGTATTACTTTTAGAGATAAAAGAAGTGTGTTTGACATATCTATCACTCCCTCTAAACATATATATATATATATATATATATATATATATATATATATATATATATAGGAATCATCTGAGCAAAAAAATGGTTTAATCTCTATATAATTGGTAAAAATAATTTGTAAATTTACAGACACGTATAAGAAGTATTAGTAGTAGTAGTATTAGCAACATGATCTCCTCTGACATTAGAATAAGGCATAAAAGCTAAGACCATAAGCAAACCAAAAATGCAAATCGGAACCAGGAGCAGCATGAATGGCGGCGGCGGCAATGGCGGAAGTATAAGTGGAAGCAGCAATAAGGATGCTGTTAGACAGACAAGCAGAAGCATGGACTCGATGCTGAAATAGCTTGCTGAGAAAATCCTCTTTCCAGGTCCTTGAGAGAAACTGCTACTACTCCTCTTTCTAAAATACTCTGTTCTATTTCCTCCTTCTGTTAAAGCCGACGATGACGATGACGACGATGGTATTTGTGTCTGGCCATTAATATTTCGATTGTGATTTACAGCTGCTCTAAAATCCATGATGCTGCTAAAATACTCTTCTTGCAAAGGAATAAACCCTCGTTTTGAACCCGTTTTCATGTCTGCTCTTTGCTGTTCGCTTCTCATCATCTCATTTAATTGATTAAACAAAATTAAAATTCGTTTTACTCTTCTTTTAAATTTCCCCTGACTTCTTCGTTCTTCTCAATCCTTTTCCGGCGGATCTCGGGAAGATTAATTCAAAACTCCAGAGCAATGCAGAATCTTATCTCTCTTCGTCAGAACTGCATACAACGTCAACAGTCAATTCTGGCGAACCAAAAAGTACATATAATATACAAATACACACAATAGATTGCATCCAACTATTTCTCATTTTTTATATTCTTCAAAAAAATAATCTATCCAAACATTAATTTCTCAAAAATTAAACAGAACAGAGAGTACATGACACACAATAGATTGCATCCAACTATTTCTCATTTTTTATATTCTTCAAATAATAATAATCTCTCGAAACATCAATTTCTCAAAAACTAAACAGAACAGATAGAACACGCATACATACGTACATACATATATATATATATATATATATCATATAAAATCCATCCATCCAACGATTTCTCATTTTCTATATTCTTCAAATAATAATAATAATAATCTCTCGAAACATAAATTTCACCAAAATTAAACAGAACAGAGAGAATATGCATACATACATACATTATATAATATATATATATATTATATATAATTATATATATATAAATTAATCCATCCATCCACAGGATCAACAGGTACAAAAACAAAGCTAACCTGTATACGAAGAGATCCTCGAGCGAAGCTTGAATGAAAAATCCAACCGCAGAGAAAAATAGCGGAAGAAAAATAGGGGATGCAGCGACCTCGGGAAGGGAAATGGAGGGATTTGTTGGTGAAATGAAGATTCGGAAGGATTTGGGAAGGTGAAGGGGAAGGGAAGATGGAGAGGATTTGAATAAGAAAGTGGTATTAGTATATTAGTACTATATGTAGAGAGAGAGAGAAAGAGAAAGAGAAAGGGGGGAAAAAAGGAAGGGTTGGATTCAGTGAATTTCGAAGACAAGTGGGACACTGGCAATATACCCCACATTTGATGATTTTTTGGAAAATGAGGTTCTTCTCCCCTGGCCCCTGTCCCTCCCCTTCTCTCTCTATATATCTTTTTTTCTTATTATTATTATTATTCTTTTTCCCCTGTTTACATCTCTTTCTTTCTCTCACTATATCTTTCTAGACTCAATATCTTTTTTTTACTACGCAATTTTAAAATACATTATTAAATAAAATAATTTATTTATAATAGTTTAATCTGTGTTAAAATCAGATCTTTTTATTTTTAAATGAGTAGAAATTTTAGTTTTAAATTTTAAATAATTGTATATTAAAATTTGAACATTAATTTCACTTAACCTAGCCAATCCACACCCAATTTTATCTTATTTGGGCTAGATTAGTCTCTTGCATGAGAAAATTCTAGTCCTATGATTGGAACCCTTGACTCTAATTAAGCTAGCTAATTCACATTCAAATTAATCTTTATTCGAGTTGGGTTAGTCCTTTTGATCCCAAATTTTAAATAATTGTATATATGAGTTAGAATTCAAACTCGTGAACTTCACTTAAACCAGATAATTCGCATCCAGATTAATGCATATTCGAGCCGAATTAGTCCATTGCATGAGGAAACTGTCTCAAATTTTAAATAATTGTATAGATAAGTCGAACCATTTACCTCATTTAAGCCAGTTAATTTATATCGAGACTCATCCCTATTTGAGCCAAATCAGTCCCTGCATAAGGGAGCTCTGATCCCAAATTTTAAATAATTGCATACATGAGATTGCAATTAAGTCAGCCAATTCATAGTCAAATTAATCCCTATCTCAGCCAAATTAATCCTTTGTATGAGGAAACTTTAGCCTCAAATTTTAAATAATTATATTTATGAGTTAAGATTCAAACTATGACCTCACTTAAACATGATAATGCACATCCAAATTAATGCATATTCGAGCCGAATTAGTCCATTGTAGGAGGAAATTGTCACAAATTTTAAATAATTGTATAGATAAGTCGAACCATTTACCTCATTTAAGCCAGTTAATTTATATCGAGACTCATCCCTATTTGAGCCAAATCAGTCCCTACATAAGGGAGCTCTGATCCCAAATTTTAAATAATTGTATACATGAGATTGCAATTAAGTCAGCCAATTCATAGTCAAATTAATCCCTATCTCAGCCAAATTAATCCTTTGTATGAGGAAACTTTAGCCTCAAATTTTAAATAATTGTATTTATGAGTTAAGATTCGAACTATGACCTCACTTAAACATGATAATGCACATCCAAATTAATGCATATTCGAGCCGAATTAGTCCATTGCAAGAGGAAACTGTCCCAAATTTTAAATAATTATATACATAAGTTGAACCATTGACTTCATTTAAGCAAGTTAATTTATATCGAGATTCATCCCTATTTGAGCCAAATCAGTCCCGGCAGAAGGGAGCTCTGATCCCAAATTTTAAATAATTGCATACATAAGATTGCAATTAAGTCAGCCAATTCACATTCAAATTAATCCATATCTTAGCCAGATTAATCCCTTGTATGAGGAAACTTTAGCCCTAAATTTTAAATAGTTGTACTTATGAGTTAAGATTCGAACTATGACCTCACTTAAACCTGATAATGCACATCCAAATTAATGCATATTTGAGTCGAATTATAAGAAAGTTTTGGTCCTAAATTTTAAATAATTGTATGAGTCAAAATTTAACGTCACTTAAGTCAGAAAAACTCGAGCATGCACCTTAGGGTAAAATATTTTTAGTTAACTAATTTTGATTTTTTTTTAAAACCAAAAGCAGAACATCTGCTTCATGTATTAGATAACCAATTAGTATGTAAGAGATCTATTACACAAGGATGAGAGGAAAAAATCCAACTCACACTCTGATTAATAGAAGCTCCAATCCTTGTCAATTTATGAGCTACATGATTACATTGTCTAGGCCAATGGATCACCCTATAAATGGGAAATTTGATGCAAAAATGTAGCTAAACCGTCAAAGACAACACCTAAATATGAAAAGTTATGATCATTTGATAGCAACTGAGATACCACCCTCTTGCAATTTGTAGCAATCACCAATTGTTGAACCTAAAAGTCCTATTGTCACGATCCAGACCCTCGGACCCGTGTCGCAACTATGGGCCTGGCAATACCCATAATCAACTACTTGGTATTGTCCTCACTATACCAAAAGGAATACCCCGAGTTGACTATGAGTACCTAGGCTCATTCTTACATACCATTCCAATGGACGTCCGAGATTCTAGAGGTAGCTCCCACCCTCGAGTGTAGCACTTAGTTCTCATAGTCCGGGTGATACGCGAAAATCGTATCACATTTTTAGCATGTTTTTATGTATGTTTTAATGTGAAATCGAGAGTAAATTGACATTAATTGTTTATTATTTACTTGATTTCACGGTTTTTATGATTTTGGAAGTGTCAGGTGCAAAGTAGACGAAAACAGTAAATTTTGGGGCAAAAATGCAATTTTTGGAAATGTTGACTCGGTCAAAGGTCCGGGACGGGCGTCCCGAGCCGCCAGAAGCTGTCCCACATCGAATTTTTCAGAGATTTTCACTCCGGGAAGCTGCTATAAATACCCCAGGCCTCCAGCAGTTGGATTCATCCCTCTCCACTCGATCTGAGTCATTAAGTGGTTTCCAGTGTACAATTTTCCAGTACACAACTCACTCAGAGACTCGGATCTCAGTTTTCTTTCTTATTAGTGTTTGTTTTAGTTTCTGAGAAATAGTCTCAGATCTTAGGTTTCTATAGATAGGTTCGTTTCTGGTATTCATAGAATACCCGGGATTTCGTTAGGAGATCCTAAGAGAGCTCTAGGCGTTCGAAGAGTCAGTCCACAGGGCTAGGCTTAAGCCCAGGACGTAAGGTAAAGTCTAGCTACTAGGCTGAGGAAGCGTCCTCCGAAGGTTCTGGTGAGCAGAGTCAGGGCGAGCAATACGACATATACAGCAGTACGCTCCGTAGGCGAGACTTCGTAAAGGGTGATTTCTTTATGGCATCGGTCCCCATGTCCTCTCTATATATGTGTTATTGCTTGTTCTAAATATGAATTATGAATATCAGATTACGATTTTATGAATAGTTGTGTTATATGTTGAAGTTTTATGTTTTCCGGAAATAGCCACCTGCTAAATATTCATTATGTCTGCATGTCTAATGTAAGTCTCTTTTAAACTAAAACTAGGGTTAGACAATTCCTAACACGGTCTATCCATAACCTGTTTAGTTTAACAGGCATCAATTAGTATTGGTGTCTGCCATACTAAATAAAATAACCAACGAAACACCTTGTTTGTTAGAGTAGTCTAGGTAGGCTGAGTAGAGAGTTATGCCGGCGGTTTTGCGACGAGCAGCATGACCCCGAAGTGACATAGGGTACCGTTCATTGCTGACTTTAGTCCGGGCCGTGAGTAGGGCCGTTTACCTTAACGATGGGGCGGTAGCATAGAGACCTCAGATGTGGTACACCTTTAGACACAGAACATAGTTGCATTCCAGGCTAAGATATATCTAAAACACTCGAATATAGGTCAATCAACATATAGGAACAGTATAACATAGAATCAGAACTCATCTTTAAAACACTTTTAGGATTAATTAGACTTAAACCTAGTGGAGAATGGATCACCCTCTCATCAAAGTATTTGATGAAGATTGCATAACTGGATTATAAGATAGGAGTTAGGATAAAAGGCTAGTTACTACTAAGCCGTTGCCACTTCCCTGGGAGTACGATAATTAAATTAATAAAATCGTAGATACTTTCCAATAGACTAGCTACACGATAGGTACTCTGCCTTAGGTTCTGGCTGATTAAGTGACACCATAGAGACTAAATGTGACAATTAGTCAATCACAGTCCTTAATTATTCATAATCAACATAGGGTAAAATAACACCTATTTAGCATATCGGTCGGAAACCGCATCACCGGGCTAGTTACCTGCTCTGATACCAATTGTCACGACCCAGACCCTAGAGCCCGTGTTGCAATTATGGGTCTGACAATACCCATAATCAACTACTTGGTATTGTCCTCATTATACCAAAAGGAATATCCCGAGTTAACTATGAGTACCTAGGTCCATTCTTGCATAACATTGCATACTTACTTCACTTATCGATGTGAGACGGGATATCACACCTGTATTATAGCAACACCATACCAAACAGCTAGGGTTTCAGCATGTTCTGCTCATATAACTGAACCCAAAGGTCCTGCCCCCGACATCATCACATGTCCATAGCAATCTTGTAATACAAACCCAAAACCCTTTCTATCACTACCATAAGATGCGTCAATGTTTAACATCAACCAGCCTACATCCATCTGATGGCAACCACGTCGAAGGATGAGCACAGTCGTCATGAAAATCTTCCCAATGAGCATCAACACAGTTTTGAAAGCTTTTTAGATATGATAAAGCTTTATCCACTATTGAGTTCGCATTCCAATCTTGTCCAAAAAAAATGAGCGCAATTCGAGCTATCCATAAATTCCATAAATTCCATAAACACATAAAAAATTGACAAAGGGTTTCCTTTAAATATGTTGTTTCACATTTAGTCACATGAAATAAATGGAGCCAAGAAGAGGACTTCACAACCCACGCTGATACCGGAAAACCCATCACATGCCATATCGTTTGTGCAAAATCACAATCTAAAAAAATGTGGGCATCAGTTTCCGCCACATTATTACACAACAAATAGCTTCCTCCAAATGAAATTTGCCTCCGAGCCAGATTCATTCCAATAGCTAAAGCATTATTGCAAAGTTGCCAGATAAAAATTTTCACTTTAGGTGGTACATTGTAGTCCCAAATAATACTCCAATCCGAGGAGGAATGGTGTGAGGATATTAATTCATATCCCACATATGAAGATAATTCTAGAAGTTAAAGGTGATTAGTTTATAAGAATATCACTAATTCTATTAGTATGAGATCTTTTGAATGGTTAACCAATAACAAAACCGTGAGGTGATAGATTAAAAAAAAAATTAAATGAAGGTGCCATTTAATCAATAAAACCGTGAGGTATTTGGTATTGATTAAAGGTATAGTTGAAGAAGTAATCTATATATATTCCTTTCCCTTTTTCTATTTTTTTTTTTTTTGGTACATTTTCTATCTCTCCCACACACATGCATTCAATCTTAGGATCCATATTTGGAAATGGAATAAACGATATGGTCTCTCTCTCTCTCTCTCCTCCCTCAGTCAACATTTATTCCACTTGCAAACATTATATATATATATATATATATATATATATATATAATATATATATATATAAAAGGAAAGATGTAGAAAAAGTAGTAATTTTGGTCAAAATTAGGGAATCATGAAAAGAGTTTGGGGGCAAGAGAGAGTAGAGGGGAAGTCCAATTTGGCAAAAAGGGAAATTGGAGGGTGGCAGCCTTTTTGGTGGGTTTTACTTTTACCATTCTTTCTAAGCAAACTCAAATTTATACCTTACTATCAATATTTCTTCACACATTTTAATTTTATTTGATAAAAAATTTTATTTTAACTCTTATACAACGCTTACAACAAATATCAAATATTTGATTTACTATCAATATTTCTTCACACATTTTAATTTTATTTGATAAAAAATTTTATTTTAACTCTTATATAACGCTTACAACAAATATCGAATATTTGATTTAGTGTAATTTTTACTTTAACAACATATTTATATTTCTTTCTTTCACCTTCTCATCTCTTTCTCCCTTTCACACTCCATTTTAGAATATATATATATATATATATATATATATATATATATATAATATGTATTTAAAAGTATGATTAACATGATCAACATGATTCTTGTTTTTAAGTGGACAATTCAACAAATATATGTAATTCTCATCCTTTTGATTACTCAACATCTATTTACTTAAAAATTTTCCATTTTGATACATTTCTTAAAATGATTAAGATGGACAAAAAAAGGTTCTTAGGTGAAGTAAAAACCAAGATAAACAATGAAGAAAAAAGGTTGAACAAAGTGGCTAAAAAGAACCAACAACACCTAATTTCTAGACCAAACTACTCCTAATTTTGAACATTAAACAATATATATTTTTATTCTATGTTTTTGTGTTGTTTTTATTTTGCTATTAAACCATCTAATTTCTAAATCTAAATTCCTTCAAAAGAAAAAAAAAACCCTGATTCTTATATGACACTTACATCAAGTATTGAATTTTTAATTACGTGTAGCATTTATATTGCACTTTTCCACATTCCCAAGAGATTGATTGAGGGTGTTATACTATATTTCATTCTTTGATTTTGTGTTGTTTCTGTTTTACTCTTAGACCAGCTAGTTTCTGGATCCAAATTCATCGAGAAAAGACCTCATTCGGTCTATTACATAATATTCACAACGAGTATTCAATTCTCGATCACGTGTAGAATTCATAATGCGTTTTTCTTCAAATTTTCGAGAAATTGATTAGAGGGTGTTGTACTAGTTGTTGTTGTTGTTGAGTTACGTTGCGTTTAAGAAAACAAGAAACAAAAAAGAAAAAAATGGAGTTATTCCAAAAACGTGGTTGTGGTTTTGGTTTTGGTTTTGGTTTACCGCTGGTTTAGTTGGAGAATAGAGAATTCCAGTTTTGCATAGCGCACACAGGTTTTTCCATAGTAATAATACAAAATATAAATACAATGGATTGCTTACTTACTTTCTTTGAACCTATCTTATCACCTGCACCTTCCATTCCTCCCCACTCCCAAACAAGGATGGATCACATATGTACCAAAAAAGATGGTTGTTATCTTTATTGGACCCTATTACTTTCTCTCTCTATCTCTTCTTTTTTTTTTCTTATCCTCACAAACTAATTCTACAATTTTTGCATAATCCCATATATTTCATTTCAAGAAAAATACACGATAAACTGATAAAGAGCTCTCTTTAGTGATTTCAATGATGTTAAGGATTCAAATCACGGTTCGTGTATGCAGTTCCAACTTGACTATCACTGGATAGAGATTAGTCTGAATGTTCGTCTGGATTCACTTCGGTGAACCTTACATATTTAAAACGCGTTACTAAATAAAAGACTTTAAATTTTTGTTTAATAGAAGTTTTGAGATTTCTTAGGTGAATGATGTAGGATTTTAGGTCATAATATATATATATATAATATATATATATATATATATATATATATATATATATATATAATGAATTGTCAAGCACTAAACATAATGAAGAATTGATCAAACTTATAATAATTCCCTATCAAGCTTAACATTGTTTAGATATTCCTCCTAACTTAAAAGAAAAGGAGACAGATATCTAATGATGGCAAGTTTTGTGATGCTTGTGCCGGATGTAGGTATCCTACCAAAAAGACCAATCACGCAAATCCAATATGTATATATATGTATGTATGTATGTATGTATGTATGTATATAATGTAAGGAATTGGTTTGTAGGCAGACAATGGCTTCTGAAGGGGAAATGGAACGAAAGGTCTGTGTTGGAGAGAAGGAAAACAATGCGATGATTGGATGGAACATGCACCACCACACATTCCTCATGCATTCTGTCCCCTCTCTCTCCATGTGTTTCTGCTTTATATATATATATATATATATATATATATATTTATTTATATGTAGGTGTTTAAATAAAATCTTAAGTTTAACGTTTCTTTAATGTTACGTGGAAATAAGATCTCGAGTTTAATGTTTCTTTAACGTTATCGTATGTGGAGATGAATGTTAAAGAAAACTTCTCATTAATGTAAGTCGATTTCAAATTAATTTGATTTTAAATGATTATCAAATATATATATATATATATGGTTAAATAATCTAGTATATTTTTATTGATTGGATTCAAATTTTATCTATAAAATTTAATTTTTGTTCGGAAAAAAACACGATCTTGACTCTTACTTATATATTTCATCGCATACATCTTGTTATAAACAAATCAATGGTATTTTTCTTTTTTGTCTGAAACCTGTAGCTCTCTCAGCTTCCAGCCAGCATTGGAGTTCTAATAATCCTTGACCATTCTATCCAGATGATCTCGTGGGATGGGCATAACAGCTTGCAGGTACAAAGGACTAGAATCTAGCCATAGATCATACCAAAAGGAAGTTGAACAACCATTCCCAATAGACCAACTTACAAAAGGAACCATATCAATAGCACCTTGCAGATGCTTCTCCAAACTGAAGAGCTGTTCTATTTACATCTTTGGCGGACAATCGCTCTCCACCCGCCATACATGGCTTGGAAGATACAGGAGCTGAAATTGTTTGGTTGGTGTACTACATTCCAAATCAACTTTGCCAACAGCGAGAAATTGAGAGATCTGAGGTTTGGGGCCCCCAAACCACCTAAATCCTTAGGCATACAGATATTCTTCCAAGCTATGGTATGCATAACGCCCTTGCCATCTGTTGGAGTTGGTAAATATTTCGAAGACACTTCGGGGGCGAAGCCCCCGCCTCGAGGGTCCCGTTGCCCGGACAGCGGACGGCTGCCCCACTTGCCGGTGAGCGGGCGGGGGCTCGAGGGCAGCGCCCCCGAAACACCAACGGCTTTAGGCTCAATGATATGTAGAGTTTAGGCCCAGTGATATGTAGGGTTTAGATGCCTATATATATGGATATCATTGTAACGAGTTAATTGAACCAAAAACATAATAATAGTGAATTCTGTTTTCAGGACGTAGCCCTAAATTGGGGTGAACCTGGGTAAATTGTGTGTTCTTATTTTATTATTATTATTTGATTTCGTCTATCAATTCATATTCTGCATCGTTTAAATTCCTACACCATGTACTGATCCCCAGGAGGTGTCTGACTGAAGAAATGGAACCAGCACCCCGACAATTCCATATTAAAATATTCGGTAGATTCATGAAATACCTGGGGGGGGGGGGATGACTTCTAGCTCCATGCTTGTAGAAATGTCCAAAGAATTTGGATGTTTTGTTTTCTAAAAATTCGCAGACGGTCGACTATTTGGACCTTTAGGCAACTGTCTAGACTGTCCCTGCTTCATTCCACTTGGTCTTGGGTCGAGTGGGCTGGGTACCCGCCGGGTATCAATCGGGTGCTGGGTGGGTGGGTTGTTGCTACCTAGTCCTCGGTCAGTAGCAGGTTGGTGGGTCTTGAATTTACCCGATGATTTTTGGGCCTCACCGGTGGGTTGGAGTTTAGTCTTGCCTTGGCCTTTCTTCTTCCTAGGTTCATGGGCTGAGCCCGACCCACACCCCGCACCAGGTCCTTGGATCCTTTGGATTTGTTGTCTCAACCAAGCCACCTCTTCCTCAAGCTTTTGGGCTTACTCAATCTCCTGACCCAATCCGACTCCATCAAGGGCCATAAATCTTGAGCCACTTTGTGTAGGGGAGGGGTCCCGATCTACCAGATAGTCATTATCCAGGTTAACCATAACAGGCCCATATCTTCCCTGGCCCGTTAGGTCAGCTTCCTCATGCCCCGCCACCGCATACAGTGGCCTTCCCCAGCGTTCCACTTGTCGGGGTTGTGGCCGTTGTTTCTTTTGATACCCGAAAAACATCCACGGGCCATAGGGCGAATCATTTGGCAGGTCCAACAGCATCTGTGACTTCTGATTGACCGAGAAATCTGGTGGTTGAGGTAATAAAGAAGGGCATTCCTCAATCACATGTCCATACTTACCACAATTAAAGCATATTAAATGGAGGCCTTCATACTCCACTTTTTGAGCGAAATTGAATAATGTGAGGGAGGGAATAAGAGGCGCCGCCAGATTCACTTCAACACAAACACGTGCAAATTTAGCATGTTTTCCAGTTAGAGATCTGTCATCCACTCTCACTGTTCTACCCAACAGATCTCCTATGGAGGATAGCGTTTCTTCATCCAACATCTCCGGTAGAATGGACAAAGAGACACCTTCCTTAATTCCTTTGGTCTTAAAAAGCCTTTATATTAACTCCACACAAACCAGTTCATTGCATATATACTTACATTATTGTTTTCCTTTATTATGGGTTCAATTCCTCGTACCACACATTTCTCCCTCCATTAAATACACACTCTATCTTGATTCAATTATATATATATATATATTCCAATGTTAGTGGATCATATTTTTTTGTTAGACTAAAAATCTTATTTAGCAACAGTCATACATGTCGAAAAGTCGTCACAAAATAGTATTTGTAATGAATTTATAACAAATATGACTGTAGTTAAAAACTTTTTTGCTAATAGCAACGACATTAAGATTCAGAAAAAATTTCATTTGAGCGACGATCATATCTGTCAAAAAGTCGCCACAAAATAATATTTACGACCGATTTGCACCAAATATGACTGTTGCTAAAAACTTCATTATTAATAGCGAAGACATTAAAATTCAGTCATTACTTGTGATGGATTCACAATTATGTACTTCTGTCACTATTTGCGACCAATTTATAACGAGATACAATCGTCAATATTTGCAATAAGTTTTTTACTACCGATGTCCATCGCTATTATTATTGGATTTTTGACAACTCAAAACCGTAATTAATTACGATCGATTTTCAACTTTCTACAACTGTCTCTATGCAATAGTATGCAATAGATTTATAGTTATTTATAATTTTCGATATTTGCGATGAATTTACGTCTTTACACGATTTTTGCTATTTATAATAAATTTTTTATTATAAAAGACAGTTACTTTTTGTGATGAATTTTTTATTAACAAATTCATCACTATTCTTTATAATTCTAAAAAGAATTTGAATTCGAAAAAAAGAGTTTAACATATAATTATTATTTGAAATGATTATTTAGATTAATTGAATTCCACTTATATAACATATCTAATTCATTCAAGAAGCAATGAACTTGTGGTCTTACACATTGTGTCGAATCAAGGGTTTGTCAATGCATCATTTCATATATATATATATATATATATATAGAGAGAGAGAGAGAGAGAGAGAGAGAGGATGTGGGGAACCAATTTGAGAGTATACATGAATCTGGTTCAAGAATCTCCTTTATTCATATCATGTCATGCATCTCTTCATTAATTTTTCCACGGAGTACTCAAGTTGTCCGTTTCATCACCATAAATTCAAAGGCAACATTAAAATAACCAAATCATCATATATATATATATTGTGCACTTCATGTAGGCCTCACAAATTTAGAATACAAAATTTCAAAACTTATTTAACAACTATTCGGTAAATCTCTCACAAGCAATGTGGGACTCCAAATCAAGTATTTGATTTGGTATAATGAAAACGTACATTCTGAACACTATATCTCTTACACAAGCAATGTGAAACTCCAAATCAAGTTTTTGATTTAGTACAATAGAAACGCACATTGTAAATACTATATCTTTTCCATAAGCAATGTGGGACTCCAAATTAAGTTCTTGATTTAATACAATAAAAACGTGCATGTGAATACTATATCTCTTCCATAAGCAATGTGGGACTCCAAATTAAGGTCTTAATTTGGTACAATGAAATCCTGCATTGTAAATAGTGTCTTTTACACAAATAATGTGGGACTCCAAATCAAATTCTTAATTTGATACGATAAAAAAACATATCGTGAATGCTATGTAAAGTCGCAGTTTTGATATTTACTGTGAATACTATTTCAAGAATTAAAGTATCATCTTCCCCCACCCCAAATAAGAGTTAAAGACTCTAAAAATACAACCCAAACGATGAATTTGAATTAATCGAAATTATAAATTATGTTCTAATAGACAAATTAGAGGGGTGGGAAGAGCATATATGCATCACTTACCATAACTTTGCATCTAATCTACAAGAAATTAAAGAGATTTGGACGGTCCACTCCAAAGACCCTTATATTATATATATATATATATATATATATATATATATATATGTATGTATGTATATTTAAAATTACTTCTTTTTCTTTTTTGGTTCTTCAAAAGACAAGATCAGGATGCATTGCATTATTCAACTATTACTTATGCATTAGTAAAAAAAGTATACTTTTTTGACTTACTTGGAAATGCCCTAAGAATCTAGTACACTAGTACATGTATAACTTATACTTATTAATTATATATATATATATATATTATATATGTGTGTGTGTGTGTGTTATGTAAAGATATATATAAATCATAAATATAATCCAAATCATACTAATTAATGATTCAATTTTAAATTAATTTAATACAATATATATATATATATGAAATTTTTTATTACCATTTATTACGAGGATGGCTCCGAATGTCCACACCACACTAAATCCAAAGTAAAAAAGGACAAATACGGGATGCACCTTTAGTAATACTAATAAAATTAATAAAAAAAAAACGTACGCCATCGTCATCATCTTTAATATTATAATAAGGGATTAGTGCTGTCTTTTATATATATATATATATACATTATATATATATATATAAAACTGCGTAATGTATATATAAATATAATTACAATAAGTAGATTTGTCTTAAAAAATTGATAGTTGAACTATATGTTAATAGTAATAGCTTAAGACAATATAGACTTTATAATCAAATATATATATATATATATATATATATATATATAGGTAAATGAAGGGGGAATGATGAATCTATGGAAGAAGAAAGAGAAAGCATTAATGAGAAGGTTCTATTGAAGAGACAACAAGGAAATAATGCTTAGGAAAAATATCTTTTCTAAGTGGATGATTTACAGTGTTTTACAACAACAATGTCTTTCCACATGTCTGGGCTAAAATGAATGATATGACATCTATATATATATATATATATATATATATGTATGTATACATTATTCAAGGAAGCAAATATATTTAGATGAAAATGACTAAATCCATATATATTGATATGTATCTATAGTTTAAACATGAAAAGAAAAACTTCATAATGACATTTGACAAATTAGAACTATCTAGAGAATGAAGTGTTATCACAATTGAACAAAACTGAAAGCAGATAATAACATAACCTTAACCATTTTTCAATTGTCTGATTTTAAGGTTTTCTCCTCTTTAGGTGGTGCAAATTGTCTGCTAAGCTTTGATCTTGTCCAAGGATCCATACCTGTTCTCTGGGGTGGTTGGGGAATCGGAGGCTTTGCTTGTCTAAGTTCATCTTTTCTATCTATAAATCTGCAAAGTCGATTACGGGGACATTAAACGACTCTAATCTTTTGTATTACTAATGATATATCTCTAATAACAATGTCAGAAAGGTCGAGAAAAGAAAGTATCTTACTCAATATACGCCATTGGTGCTGCATCCCCAACTCGTATACGAGTACGGAGTACTCTTGTGTATCCACCGGCTCTCTCTCTAATTAAAACAAGAAATATCATCATCTATAATATAAGCACAGTCCTATAACAGAATGGTATATAAAAGTTACCTATATCTATAAGCCAATTCTGTAAACAGTTTGTGTATAACATCATCTCCGCGGACAAAAGCAGCAGCACGTCTTGCAGCACAGAGTGTACCCTGCGGTAAAATTTATGATCTTTCAACATAATACATACATAAAGGCATTCCGGAACATAATTTCTGCCGGCTCATAAACTAAAGTTCTTATAACTAGAATCATCCCCATAGATTTCAAATAAAATAGAAGAAAGAGATTTTACTTGCCTCTTTTCCCAACTGCACCATGTTATCTGCAAGCCTACGAACCTCCTTTGCCTACAAATCACAATAGAAACTAACTAAGCAAATCATATATATATATATATATATATATATATACAACACAATCTGTTATCCCCTCAAGTTTATGCAACACACACCAAGAATCCAAAATCAGTTTCTATTCTGAATTAATTCAAGCTAATTTGCTTTGGATCATTTAACCTAGAAGATCTGCATATGCGGAAAAAGTGATTCTGGTAGTGACAGAAAACACTTGACTGCAAAGAAATATTCACTCTTGTGAATCATGCTATTGAAATCTACTTTAACATAAAGGTAGGTCAGATACCCAAAAACAAAATAGAGAAGCTCAAAGTGAACTAAAAGAGATACAGAAACATGTATATACATACACTTGTTTTAGCTGAACCAAATTCAAATTCTAACCATCAAAACCCTAAGAATCCAAATAAATTCATCAACAAGAAACCATAGAAGGAATGAATTACCTTGGTAATGGTAGTTTCAATCCGCTCATGCTTCACTAATTGTGAGACCATTGTCCTGATTACAACAAACCAAAAATTTCCTCAAAACAGATGAACAGATAATAAGAATTAGAACCCTAAAACATAAACAAAAGTATGCAAACCTGAGCATGGACATTCGGTGACCAGTTGGTCTATTGAGCTTTCTAAATTTAGTCATTTTGCCTGATTCTACAAAAAAGAAAAAAAACACAGTAACGTTCAGAGTTTGGAAATAATAAACCCTTAAAAAAATTCACATTATGAATCCAATAAGAAGCAATCAAAAATTGAGAGGAAAAAGAAAAATTATATACTCAAAAAGAAATTCAAATCACTAATCATCACTTTATAGAAATGGGCTAACATTGTTTTAAAGCAAAATTCGATTTCAAACGATCAAAAATTAAACCAAATTTTCAGGTACAGTGGAGGAAATTCTATTCTAAACTGAATTTCCACATTTTCTACAAGAAATTGACAACCTCTTTGAGCAGCAGAATGGAAGCTAGACCGATCGACAAGAGCTGTGAAGCAGCTGGGTCGCGTCTGTTACTGTCGGAGAATGGATACGAAGGGTTACTAAAATGGAGACGACGAAAGAGTAGGAGGAAAAAGCCCTATTAATGATCCAAAGTATCACTCAGGGTTAGTGAAGAAAGAAAGAAAGAAAGAAATTTTAGGGTTCTTTAGGACCTTCCTTATAAAAATGTAATCTTTTTCTCACTTTTTCTTTTAATTCTTAGACTTTTTTTTCTTTTTTAACAATTTTTTTATACAAAAATTTATTTAATTTATTATAAAATTATATAAACACAAATAAACCAATGAAATAAAAAATAAAAGATCTAAATTTTGAGAATAGGTTTATATTAAAAAGAGCTGAACTTTGGGAAAAGTTGTCTCAATTTCTTGAACACTAATTTCTTTATACACAAAATTTAAAAACTTGGGTGGAGTTGTTTGGCAATGGAGTTTTTTTTTCACAAAAGATAAATTATTGTCTAGTAATAACATTCATTCTACATAGTCATCATCTCTAAGAAAGAAAAAGCAAGAAAAAAGACTGCATTTTTGAAGCAGAGTGCAACAAAAATAACACTCTTTTGTCATAGCTAGCTAGCTAGCCAAACAGCAATAACACAGTGTTTCCAAAGGAAGAACAGCTAAACAAGGAGGATGTTTAGAAACCTTCCTCCTAAAATTACACAACTCAAAATTCACAACAATAATACTTTTATTTTGGACTTGAAAAACAGATGACTAACACCTCCTTCCTTCTCTTAGTCACAAATTGCTTCCACCATTGACACTGATCTTCAATCCTACAAAAGAAGAAAGAAAAGGGTAAACGGCGTTTTTGTAGAAGAGTATCAACCAAAGAGAGAAAGACAACCGAAACATTATGTCACTATGCAAAGCAAGGAAAGGAAATAGATCGAAAGAAGTGACAATATGGTTCCTTCTACAAGTTCGTTCTATGCATCTTTTGCAATACTAAGATATCGAGCCTCGTATGAGTTACACGAATATTTGCGTGTCTTCTCAATTCATAGATGTATCGTTTGGCCAATACAACAATAATCAACATTTTGTCCCCCTCAAACTATTATAACCATACAAACGTAACACACGAATATTTGTGTGTATTCTCTCAATAGTCCTCCTATATGTATGAGAATCATAGACGTATCGTTTGGCCAATACGACAATAATGAACATTTTGTCCCCTCGAACTATTATAATCATATAAGCATAATTGGGGAATATATGAATCATAGACGTATCGTTTGGCCAATACAACAATAATCAACATTTTGTGCCGTCAAACTATTAAAATCATGTAAACGTAATTGAGAATATATGAAAGGAGAGTTTACCTCATCATCGTCGTCGTCATCTCCTCCGTCTTCCTTGTTCTTCTTAAGACGAGTGGTGCCACCTTCCTTAATGATAGGCAACTTCATAGCTCCAAAAGGCGTGTCCACGTGGACGTTCCCTTTTATGGTATAACCGGTGCCTTTCCCTCTAATCATATCCCAAAGAGCAGAACCAAAGTCCTTTGGCCTAAATGTGATAGGAAGATCGACATAGCTAACTTCATTTTTAGCAATTTGAGTAACTTTTTGCATATCTGCCATACCAATGCTCACATCAGAAAGCCAAACCTCACAATCAAGATCATTGAGTCCCAAGTCAAAATCATTCATGTTTTCAATCTTCAAATGAAGTATGGCAACAGTTTCTTCGAAAGAAAATCTTTCGAAACTAATTTTCTCGATGTCAACATCAGGCTTATAAGGTATAGGTATCTCTCCTTTCTTCTCAAGAGGCAAAGTTATCCTACCAAAAACAGGCACATCTACTATTAGATCAACCTTGATTCTATAAGGGATGATACTTCCAGGCTTAATATCATGATAAGTGCTCTTTATGTCATCATATATCAAGCAAAGCGGTATCTTAACCGTCTCAGAACCATGGGCGTGAATCGTTCCGGCATCAGGAATCAATCCAGAAACTAATTTCCTCCCATCACTTTCAACCAAGTAGTTAATGTCAATAAGAGGGATAGGTACAGGATTTGGGTTTTTCACCAATACATCAACAACTATTTCTGCTTTTTCAAGATTAATATGTGGGATATGAATTGCAGAAACATCTGCTGTGGGTTTTCCAAACCCTATTGTTTCCTCAATCTTCTCTCCAATGTCATGAATAAAGTCCTTTACTTTGTCTATAAATCCACCTTTTTCTTCATTATCCTTATCTTCCTTGTGTACTTTACCTTTATCTTTAGCATCTCTTTCAACTATCTCAGGATTATCAGAAGATGCCATGGCTGGCTAGACACCTAAATAGCAAAGCAGTAACAGGACAAAAGAATCAGATACAGAAAGTACTGCAAACACAAGTAATTTCAGAGTATCAATGAAGTTTAACAAGGACCCATTCATTCCTTTTGGAGTTTCAAATTGGACCAAATATATTAGTTCCAAAAAGTAGCTTCCATTACTATACAGATCAAGTTAGCTTAAATTTGTTCCTAATCACAAGATTTAAAAGAAAAAATGATGAGTAAGCATTTGAACATCTACCAAATCCTAGAAAATTGCAGATCCGACCCCCTAAATTCCCAAGTACATCAAGAAAAAAGCAGTAGATCCATAAACAGAAACAGAAGAGAAGAAAGACATTCTTGTGTAAATGACCAAATGTGGAAAAAAAAAAGTACAAATGGGATAAAGATCCAAAATTCAAATAAAGATGAAAAACACATGCAGGAAACAAGAACAAGCAAAGATCAAATTTTGATGATTACCCAGAAAAAAGAAATGGATCGGAGTAGGTCAACTGGTATTTCGTCACTCGCAAAACAATCTAGAAACCAGGAAATCAGAAAGAAACCATGGAGTTTGGGAGAAGCTTTATATATGGAAAAAAAAAAGATAAGAAAAAAAGGTTTGGACTTTTAGATCAGCTCTGTTCACATTGCTGTCTTCTTTAATTAGCTGTTGGGAAATGCGTGATGGACAGAAAAAGCCAGATTAGACACGTGGTAAACCACACACACACACATATATATATATATATATATATATATTGAGAGGTATGAAAATACCCTCACGCTGACAAGGCAAGTACACTAAGAAATTGGGACTCACCCGTCACACGTGTCAGTCCACTTGGCATGACATGGCAGATCCCACTTCGCCACACCGGACCATGGGCTGCAGAGTCACTCCGACTTGCCTCGTGCCGAAGTCACTACACTTCAGTACATTGATCAAACCACTTGATCAACCGCATTTCTGATGGTCAACACTTGACTCAATCTCAGTCAAAGATCTCCATAACAACCCACTAAAAGGAGGGGATCTCATATCTTCCCACAAAAACCGGTAACCGTCAGATTTCGCTAACGAATCACTCAAACGGTAAAATCTCTATAAATACCACCCCCGTACAGGTAACGAAGAAAAAAAAAAGGCTAGATTATTCTACTAATCTCTCTCTCTATTATCTATCTCACGGTCACATCCCTGACTTCTCTCACAGTCACATCACTGACTCACCCCACAGTCACACCACTGACTTCTCTCATAGTCACGTCACTGACTTAACCATCGGAGGGTTTTACCGGAGACCTTCCACCCTCCGGTTAAACTTCACTGTTTTGTAGGCCCAGCATTGCAGGACGGTGAATCTTCTGCGATACAAATTCAATCAAAGAAAAGGGTATTAGATAGAGGGAGACTATCAAACGACATCGGATCACAGACACGTGGCATCTGACCATTTTTTGACGAATCAGTTTGGTTCCGTTACCGGGAAACGAAAACGTTTCACATTCCTCTGAAATTCAAGATGTCACAACATTCAAGCGACCGTAGGAGCCGCCTTGACACCACTGTCCCCGCGTCTCGACATGAGACCTTGCGCGCGGCCCAATCCTGCGTCCCCGATCGACAACAACCGCGATCCGTCGTGGAGCGCTTAGGTCCACGCGGCTCACCTCGCAAGTCGCCGAACCTACGCGAGCACCTCAACGGCAAGAGGGCTATAGATGACAACGGGCTAGCCGAAGAAGTCGTAGACTTACGAAGGGAGCTTGATCGAATCCGAGCGGAGCGCGACCTCTCCAAACAATGGAAACAGCTCCGCGCTGCGTATCGGCGTAGAGGCATCTCGCCTCCTCACTCCTCCGACGACGAGCGAGATCCCGCTGAAAGCCGACACCAACGGTCTCGGAACGACGTTAGTCGGCGGACTAGGGGCCCAACTACTAAGCCACTTCGCGCTGTGAGCGAAGTGGGGGAAAGTCAGCCATCCGACCAGCCGAGCAAAGAAAAGAAACGCCGCAACGGCCACAGGCAAAAACGAGACCGACGAGAGCGAAGCCCGGCCGACCCGCAAGAACGAACCGAAAAAGAGCAAAACACCCTATGCCGGACCCTTCGCGGAGTGGATTCACCTCACTATGGCGGACCCAGACCTAAAGCTCCCCGCGTACCTCCCACAGTATACCGGTCAAAGCAAGCCCGAGGAGCACATCACCAGATACAGATCGTCCATGGACCTCGTAACAACTGACGAGGCGATTTTGTGCAAAGCCTTCCCCAGCACCCTGGGAGAAAGGGCCATGAGATGGTACTCCGCCCTGAAGCCGGGTTCGATAGAATCTTGGAAGATGCTCGAAAAGGCCTTCGTAGACAAGTTCAACACAGCGGGAATAATCCCCAAGACCAGTAGCGATCTCGCCAACATCAAGCAAAGGGATGATGAGACCCTACTCGAATACCTGGAACGCTTCAAGAAGGTGCACGAACAGATCGATGGCATTTCCCAAGACACGGCCATCATCTGCTTCGAGAGCGGCTTCCGGTCGAATCACTGTACACGGAGCTCCAGCTCCGCAAGCCAGACACTATCGGCGAAGTGTTCGATGTTGCCCGGAAAGTTGGACTCGCCGAAAGGAACTCCACGGAGTCATATTATCGGAAAAAAGAAAAGCGAAGGGAGTCATCCCCCCAAGGCCGTCGAGACAAAAACAGGACGCGGAAAACCGAAGCTACCGTCCCAAAAAAGTCCAAAGAGCACCTCATCGCCGCCGTCAGGGGAAAGCTCGGGGAGAAGGAGCACTCATCATCGCGAAACCCCGGCAAATCTACCGGGACAAAACGAAGTTCTGCTGCTACCACCAGGACTATGGACACACCACCGAAGACTGTTACCAATTCAAAAAGCTGATCGAAAAACTAGCACGAGAAGGGCAACAGAAGGATCGCGAGCCGGATAAACAACCCGGGGGAAGGCCCGACCGAGTGATCGAAGTCATAACTCCTCGGTACGAGTCCATCAGAAAGATAAAAAGGAAAATTTACAATTTAAGCAAACCTTCCCCGGAGTTGAACTTCGACGCTTTCCCTCATGAGCCGATCACCTTCTCTGACCAAGACCTCGAGCTAAACGAAGAGGCCCGCGTTTCCCCCATTGTCATCGAAGTAGGAATGGCGAGGCAAGGGATCGACAGATGTCGAGTCAGGAGAGTACTGATCGACACCGGAGCCACCAAAAACATCCTCTATCACAAGTGCTTTAAAGAAATGGGGATGAATGACAGTCATTTGAAACCCAGTAATACAGTGCTTGAAGGTTTCACTGCTCACAAGATTAACGTCAAAGGAACTGTCAAGATAAAGGTCACTTGGCTCGACATCTGCACCCGCGAAGAGGAGATCAAATTCTACGTTGTGGACATCGATTCCCCTTACAACGCCATTCTTGGAACTCCGGCGCATGCTGCCTTCGAACTCGTCATCTCCACATCACACCAACAAGTCCGATTCGCCACCCGCAACGGAGTGGGGTACGTCAAAAGTAGCCCCAGGAGCCTACTCGCATACTTAGTGAAGTCCCGCCAGACCTCTGAAATCGAGCTGCCGCCGGCAACAGTCGGGTCGGTTATGACAACCAGAGAGCAAGCGGAAGCCGCGGCCCACGACTTGTCAGCAGGCATGCCGGACACGGAAGCCCCCGGGAAAGGAGTTCGACGAAGTCACCATACACCCTGACTATCCCGACCAAAAGGTCCAGATGGCAGCGAGATGCCACAGTCGATGAAGGCGGAGATAACACACTTCCTCTCCACCCACCTCGACAACTTCGCATGGAGTCCGCAGGACATGCCAGGTATCTCTCCCGACATCGCCGAACACAGGCTCAGCATCGACCCACATTCAAACCGGTGAGGCAGAAACCAAGGCAGTTCGGAGACGACAAAGAGAAGGCAATACAAGCCGAAGTCCGAAAGCTCCTGGACTCAAAATTCATACGCGAAGTGGAGTACCCTACATGGCTCGCTAATGTAGTAATGGTTAAGAAAGCCAACGGGAAGTGGAGAATGTGCGTGGACTACACGGATCTGAACAAGGCCTGCCCAAAAGATTGTTATCCACTGCCTCGCATAGATGCTCTGGTGGACTCCACCTCGGGATATGAGTACCTCAGTTTCATGGACGCATTTTCCGGCTATCACCAAATCCGGATGAAACCAGAGGACCAAATCCACACATCCTTCCGGGCAGCCGAAGCCATCTACTGTTACAACATGATGCCGTTCGGATTGAAGAACGCGGGGGCCACCTACCAAAGGATGATGAACAAGATTCTGCGAGGTCATATAGGCCGAAATGTGGAAACCTACGTGGATGACATGGTCGTCAAAACCAAACGAGGCCATTCTCACCTAGATGACTTGAGCGAGACATTCACCACCCTCTCCGATACGGGCTCAAGCTCAACCGGCGAAGTGCACGTTTGGGGTAAAATCAGGGAAATTCCTTGGCTTCATGACTTCCGAACGGGGGATCGAAGCTAATCCCCGAAAAATAGAGGCAATACGGAACCTGGCCGAACCTCGGTGTGTCAAGGATATACAACGCCTTAACGGCTGCATTGCCGCCCTGGGGAGGTTCGTGTCGAAGTCCGCTGAAGATGTCTGCCATTCTTCAAAGCTTTGAAAACCGCCGGAAAGACTTTTCGATGGGGTGAGGAATGCACTAAAGCTTGGAAAGATTTGATGAACTACCTAGCAAACCCACCATTGCTAAGTGCCCCCACTCCGGGCGAAGTCCTCTACATGTATATGTCAGCCGCGCAACAAGCCATAGCGTCAGCTTTGATCCGGGAGACCGACGGCCAGCAGCTGCCTGTTTACTTCGTCAGCCGAGTGCTGAGGGACGCCGAAGTCCGCTACACATACATCGAGAAACTAGCATACGCCTTGGTCATCGCTACAAGAAAACTTCGGGCATACTTCGAGTCCCACCCCGTGGTGGTATACACTAACCATCCCCTGAAGCAAATTTTTCACAAACTAGACCAATCAGGAAGGATGCTCCGGTGGTCCATAGAAGTATGCGGCCTGGACATCACATTTGCGCCACGAACAGCGATCAAGGCACAAGCCCTCTCGGACTTCTTGGCAGAGTTATCATTCTCAGAAACCACCACCGACGAAGGAGCAACCCCCACACTCCCTTCTGACGAAATGTGGACGATGATGGTAGACGGAGCAGTAAACGCTAACGGAGTAGGAGTAGGGGCCACCATCACATCCCCCTCCGGCAAACACACTGACGACCGAAGTGTTCGCCTCAACTATCCCCTATCAAACAACCAGGCGGAGTACGAAGCACTAATCATAGGAATGCGATGGGCCCTCGACTCGGGAATCAAATCCTTAAAAGTATTCAGCGATTCCCAAGTCGTCGTCGGACAGGTTAACAATGAATTTGCTGTCAACTCCGACAATCTCAAAGCCTATGCGAAACAGTGCCTCGGCTGGCCGCTCAGTTCCGGCATTTCGTCCTCAGCAAGATCAACCGCAGCGACAACGAAGTGGCAGACAAACTAGCAAAGATAGCATCTGGAGAGGCCCCCAACGACCTCGACGTCCATATAATTCAAATCTCCGCCCCAGAACACATCTCACCGATTCAAACTTCGGGGTTCGATTCCACCACATGGATCGACGAGCTGAAGAACTTTATAACTTCAGACATCCTACCAGACACAAGGCCAAAGCCAGACAAATCCGCCAGCGCGCGGCCCGATACACGGTGCTCAATGATATTCTGTACCGACGCTCTTTCTCCAAGCCGCTGCTCCGCTGTGTACCGCCCGACCTCACTCAGTCAATCCTGGAGGAGTTACATGAGGGTATTTGCGGTGGACACCCCGGATCGAGACCCTTGGCAGAAAAAGTGATAAATCAGGGATATTATTGGACCACATTACGGAGGGATGCAGCGAACTATGTGAAGCACTGTGACACATGCCAAAAGTTCGGCAGCATACCCCGTCTTCCATCGGTCCCGCAGACCCCTGTGCTAGCCGCTTGGCCCTTCGATATGTGGGGGATCGACCTCATGGGCAAATTCCCCAAAGCCCGCGGGCATCACGAATACTTAGTCGTGGCCGTCGACTACTTCTCCAAATGGATAGAAGCAAAGCCATTGGCCGCCCCCACAGAGGAAAATGTGCTCAATTTCTTCCACGACTTCGTCCTTTGCCGATACGGAGTGCCGCGAGCCATCGTGTCCGACCACGGTACTCAGTTCGCCACTAAGTTTACAGCGGAGTGCACCCGCCTAGGGATCAAACACTGGAAGTCATCCGTTGCACACCCGCAAGGAAACGGACAGGCTGAAGCCGCCAACAAACTAATTCTCACCGCACTGAGGAAAAATCTGGAAGGCAAATCCAACAAATGGGTTGACGAAATCCCGGCCGCATTATGGGCAGTGCGGACTTCGACTAGGGGCCCCACAGGAGAAACAGCCTACGCCTTGGTTTATGGCACAGAGGCAGTCTCACCAGCCGAACTCGCACTCCCATCATACAGGATCTCTACATATGACGAAGAAAGCAATAAACGTCAACGCCAACTAGACCTGGACTTACTAGAAGAAAAACGAATAACGCCCGACTAAGAGCAGACAATTTAATTGGCAACCAAACACACCCATGATAAAAATTTGGTCATAGGCCACTCGGAGTCGGAGATTGGGTACTCCGAAAGATTGAGGGAACAGCAAGACATATCACGGCGAACAAACTCACTCCAAACTGGGAAGGACCGTACCTGATCAAAGACGAAGTCCGCCGGGGAACATTCCGCCTCATGGACCAGGAAGGAACAATACTCCCCAGACCCTGGCATGCCAACCATCTGAAGAAATACTTCGTCTAAAATATTCAGACGAAGTCAAGGATACAGGAAATAAACACCCCGCCACAACCAGTGTCGAAACAGGCCCCGGGCGAGGTCCTCAGAGATAATAAGTAAATTTCATTATGATTTTCAGCCAATAAGTGATCTTAATAAGGTTCCCAAAACCTTTATTCAAGACATGGTTCCAAGTTATGAGGTATTAGCCGCAATTTTCCGAAGTCATTATTATTCAAGATCTTCCGAAGTCATCATTATCTTTTGAAGTATTATTACCTTCCGAAGTTATTATCTTTTGAAGTCAGTACTGTTCGAGATCTTTAAAACGTTTTAGATGAAGTGCAATAAATAAAAATACGAAGCAAAGTTTTACAGAAAAAGTGAAGTTCATTAACTTATAAAGAATACATACAAAAGAAAAAATTCTACATAGTGGGGGGGTCTTCGACCGAAGAGGGAGCAACCTCGGTCGAAGAGGGATCCACTCCGGAGGGAACATCTATGACAATAATTGCCCTATCCCCCACTTCGGGCTCCTTATCCGCAGGGTTCTCCAACTCCACATGCCTCTTCTCCAAGTCTGCCAGATCGGCTTTGGCATCCGAACAGTCAGAGGCATGTTTGAAGAGATGGGCAATAAAAGCGGTCACCTGAGGATCAAATGACGAACAGTTAAAAAAAAAAGAAAGAGAATCGACAAAGGGTGCAAGCACTTCGACTTAAAAGACTACCTGGGAAAGCCCAGCTCCGATTTGCCCAAAGGCATTCAACGGGCTGATGGGCGCCTCCTCCAACTTGCTATTCAAGCTGAAGTCCATAGCCCGATGAAGGACCGCTCCACCATAGTACCGCGCCCAACGACGGTCCCCCAACGGCAAGTTCGCCAAGGGAGGCGAAGCGCAGATGATGTCACGGGCCAAGACTTCGTGCTCCGGCCTTGACTCCGGCGCCTGGAAGCCTTCCTGGAGCCAGGAGCAGGATTGCCGGAGTGTCTCCTGAATCTCCTGGGTCGCCAGGCGAGCAGCAGTAGCCGGAGCCACCTCCCTCAAGTCCGAAGACTCCGATAATCTTGGCCGCGAAGTCTTAGTGGGCCCCCCTCTCTCACTTTCCCGAGCACGCTTCGCTGGAGGGGCACGAGCTGGCTCCTTCCTCTTTGGCTGAGGAGGGGGAGAGGAGCGAGTGGACCCCGAACCGCCTGTCGCAGGCGGAGTAACGGCGGAACGGTCCACCGGCTGCGGATTCCCGGGACTCCGACCCTCTGAGCTCTGGGCCGGCCCCTTGCGAAGTGTAGAAAAGTTCATTCTCTTCATATCTGCAAAAACACAACAAACACGGAGTCAGCAACAGAATGGAGATAAAAAGTAATAACCCTACTCCGACTATCTCTATACCCTTCGCAACATAACAGCCCGAACCCCGGGGATCTTGACACACCGAGCACTCAGTAGAAAAAACCCCTCCCGGGTGCAGCTTCCACATTGGGTACTCTGTCAAATCCTCGAGTCCCAGTTCTCTTCGCCGGGCATCTGCCGCCGGCCCGCCTATCCCACAGGCATGACGACTCTCATCAGCGATAAGTTCGCTGGTCAAGAAAGTTCTAGACTGGGTTTTGGGATTATCTCCCAGTTCACTTCGGACAAAATCAAGAAACCTCCGATCCGAATCGGAGTACCTAGTGTTCTTTTTCGGGGGAAGCTAAGGACGAAGTGTCCTACACTTTGGGTAAAATGCGAAGCCCGTTCTGGACTCCACACACACCCACTTCTCCCTCCACTGAGCTAACTTATTTGGGGGGGATTCGAAGAGAGTGACTACACTAGGACGAGGTCGAAGGGACAACGTCAGATTATTCATGCGGAGGACGGTGAAAAAAGTCCTCAGCAAGTTTGCAGAAACCTCTACACCTACCTTCCTACACAAGACTGTAAAGGCTACGAAGTACCTAACTCCGTTTGGATGTACATGGGCGGGCTGACATCTGACTAGGTTCAAAAAATCACAAAAGGCAGGGTCTAAAGGCAAACTAAGGCCAGAAAACGAAGTGCTCGTAAGGAATAGGGATAAACGAATCAGACATACGCCCACACTCCCGGAGATAGAATAACCTAAACCTACTCCGGTCGACCTCACTAAACAGAAGGGGGGGATCTACACTAAGGCTGTTCTTCCTAAGGGCGAAGTCCCCCTCCAACCTTTTCTTGGTCTTTGGGAGATCTTCGGAATGGGCGGAGTCAGCGTCCTCATCCTCGAGGACACTAGGGTCACGAGGGTCTCCAGACGAGGAGCCCGCGGCAGCCACTCCGCCCCCCGAGTGCCTAGACATCCTATGGGCTAAAGGGATATTATCGAGGCCGGCGCCAGACACTTCGGCTTGCTCGCTGTTTGCAGAGCTGGTACTGGATTGCGAAATGGAGCTTGAAGAACTAGACTCCACCGCAACTACTGGGACCTCGGAACTCTCTGAGTCAGACATATCTACAAACATAAAACAGAAGCCCTATCAGAAACTTAAGATCATTCACTCCGACTCACAGTTTCACATTCTAAAGGTCCCCGAACTTCGTTTTCATCCAGTTCGTCATTCCAGAAACTCCTACCCAAAGACCCAGCCAAAAATCACGCCCTCAAAAGCCCCAAGCAAAAAAAAAAAAAAAGACAATAACAAATCCATCCCTTACCTGTGGAAATGTGGAAAAAACTTGGAGAGCTTGCGGAAAACGCGGAAACACTGGAAGATTCCCGAAAGAAAGCAAGGAATGCAGGGAAGAAATGCAGAAAGAATGTAAGGAAGAAGGCAGAAACGTCTGAGGAGATTTCTTGAGCAAATGAAAGCACTTCAAATTTGGTAGAGTTTCGCTGAAGAAGGAAAGGTAAAAAGAGGATCACTAATGCAAAAGAACTATTTATAGGAGAGAGAAAATTCGAAAAGATTATAATAAAAAAAAAAAAAAGAAGAGAGGAAAAAAGGAAAAAAACCGTGAAGCTTCCTCAACAAGCTTCACCCGACCCGACACCAACCGGGTCGAAGTCACACCAGAAGTCACCTCTCTGACAGCTCACATGCGGCGCCATCATTGCACGCACGTGGAAAAACACAAAAGACGCCTCCTCTGGAGACGCGAAACGGCTAGCCGACTTCTCGGTAACCGAACCGCCATCATGGGAACCTAACCCCACACCGAGGAAGCCGAACGTCACCAGACACTCCGACCACCTCGCCAGGGCCACACCTCTTCAGGTGTTACACCTCTTCGCCAGGGTGCACTCTCTGCCGGATCACACCTCTTCGGGTGTTAGCCACGTCGCCGGACACCTCTTCGGGTGTTACGCCACTTCGCCAGGTCGCACCCCTTCGACATGTCATACCACTTCGGGTTGCTTACACCCCCTTTGGGTAAATCTCACTGCGGATTACACCCTCTTGGGTCACATCTCATCAGGTTACGCGCCCTCGGCTCACACCTGTTCGGAAACTATTGAGGACAAAACAAGCAGCTCGGAAAACAATGGAATTCCGGTACCGTCGAAGCAAACGAGTCTATGCCTCATCCACTTCGACGAGGGGCCACTGAGAGGTATGAAAATACCCTCACGCTGACAAGGCAAGTACACTAAGAAATTGGGACCCACCCGTCACACGTGTCAGTCCACTTGGCATGACATGGCAGATCCCACTTCGCCACACCGGACCATGGGTGCAGAGTCACTCCGACTTGCCTCGTGCCGAAGTCACTACACTTCAGTACATTGATCAAACCACTTGATCAACCGCATTTCTGATGGTCAACACTTGACTCAATCTCAGTCAAAGATCTCCATAACAACCCACTAAAAGGAGGGGATCTCATATCTTCCCACAAAAACCGGTAACCGTCAGATTTCGCTAACGAATCACTCAAACGGTAAAATCTCTATAAATACCACCCCGTACAGGTAACGAAGAAAAAAAAAAGGCTAGATTATTCTACTAATCTCTCTCTCTATTATCTATCTCACGGTCACATCCCTGACTTCTCTACAGTCACATCACTGACTCACCCCACAGTCACCCACTGACTTCTCTCATAGTCACGTCACTGACTTAACCATCGGAGGGTTTTACCGGAGACCTTCCACCCCGGTTAAACTTCACGTTTTGTAGGCCCAGCATTGCAGGACGGTGAATCTTCTGCGATACAAATTCAATCAAAGAAAAGGGTATTAGATAGAGGGAGACTATCAAACGACATCGGATCACAGACACGTGGCATCTGACCATTTTTTGACGAATCAATATATATATATATATATATTTTTTATTTTATTTTTTATTATTATTATTATTTTTTTTAAATTTAGATGTGCATTGTCCGACATTACCTTAATTTTTGTAAGAACCCATAATTTGATTTTTCTTGTTTCGTTTTTAACTTCATCCACTATCCTGAATTATTATATTTTTTGCTAAAATTGATACCTAAATTTTATTAATTTTATAAAATTTATAATATTGATCATTTCTTTAAAAATTTTATAAAATAATTTTTTTTAAAAAAAATATATATATATATATATATATTAAAATATTTAAATATTCTAGCAATATAAATACATTTCACATATTTATTAATTTAATTAAAAAATTTTAATGAAAAGACTAATATCGTAAATTTTTTATAATACCAATTTCACAAAAAAAATTAACAATTTAGGAAGTGATATCACTAAACATCTATAATTTAGCGACTATTTATGTCAATCTATTTATTATAAAATATATTTAAATAGTGCAATAACATAAATACTCTTGAAATTTTTTTTCTTAAAGAATGAATTAACAAAAATTTTAACTGAAGGACCAATGTCACAATTATTTTATAGTTTAGAGACTAATTTCACAAAAAAAAAAATTAAGAACTAATGTTACCAAACCTCTCTATAGTTTGAAGACTATTTATGTCAAATTGCTAATAAAAATCTAATATAGAATATGGAATTGACCAAATTACCCTTAGCTTCTTCCCATCTACAAAAATTTTAGTATCACCAAAACTAAGCATAAACACAGACAAGTTTCATTCTACATCTACAAAATATAACAAGGCAAGAGAAGGAGGTGTCTGAATCTATCTATATATATATATATTTGGCATTGTTCACAGGTTGTCAAATGTAATCACTGAGAATTCTTCTAAGGTATTCAAGCTGCTCGAATCCACCTCGAAGTTCTTCCCACTGCCATAACAATAACATAGAATTGTTCATGAGCTCTACTGTTAAACAATCTATGGCACACTAAAAACATCATTAAAGAGTGTGTGTCTGAAAAGGTCACAGGAGGATGCAAAAGATGTCATTTTCAAAGCAGTATCTCTAAGCCCTTGAACTCCACTTTTAGCTATCAGAAGCAAATGAGCAACCAAAAACATATATACATATATATATATATATATATATATATATATATATATATATATATATCCATAAGTATGAGCTTTCTAAGACTAGATAGCCAACTAGTCTGTTTTCTCGACCCTTAGCATGCATGTATATGTGATAAAGACAGAACTCATTTCTTGGTGAGACAGAGATACAACATTCCAACCAACAGCAGCCATATATATATATCCATAAGTATGAGTTTTCTAAGACTACATAGCCAGCTAAAAATAATGACAGACAAAAAGTTTCAAGATCAAGACGCTCTGTTCATTTAGTATCAACTGAACTGAATCAGAGAAAACTGTTTTCTCGACCCTTAGCATGCACGTATATGTGATAAAGGCAGAACTCATTTCTTGGTGAGACAGAGATACAACATTCCAACCAGCAGCAGCCATATATATATATATATATATCCATAAGTATGAGTTTTCTAAGACTACATAGGCAGCTAAAAATAATGACAGACAAAAAGTTTCAAGATCAAGACGCTCTGCTCATTTAGTATCAACTCTACTGAATCAGAGAAAACTGTTTTCTCGACCCTTAGCATGTACGTATATGTGATAAAGGCAGAACTCATTTCTTGGTGAGACAGAGATACAACATTCCAACCAGCAGCAGCCATATATATATATATATATATATATATATATATATATATATTTATATCCATAAGTATGAGTTTTCTAAGACTACATAGCCAGCTAAAAATAATGACAGACAAAAAGTTTCAAGATCAAGACGCTCTGTTCATTTAGTATCAACTCTACTGAATCAGAGAAAACTGTTTTCTCGACCCTTAGCATGCACGTATATGTGATAAAGGCAGAACTCATTTCTTGGTGAGACAGAGATACAACATTCCAACCAGCAGCAGCCATATATATATATATATATATATATATATATTTATATCCATAAGTATGAGTTTTCTAAGACTACATAGCCAGCTAAAAATAATGACAGACAAAAAGTTTCAAGATCAAGACGCTCTGTTCATTTAGTATCAACTCTACTGAATCAGAGAAAACTGTTTTCTCGACCCTTAGCATGCACGTATATGTGATAAAGGCAGAACTCATTTCTTGGTGAGACAGAGATACAACATTCCAAACATTCCAACCAGCAGCAGCCATATATATATATATATCCATAAGTATGAGTTTTCTAAGACTACATAGGCAGCTAAAAATAATGACAGACAAAAAGTTTCAAGATCAAGACGCTCTGTTCATTTAGTATCAACTCTACTGAATCAGAGAAAACTGTTTTCTCGACCCTTAGCATGCACGTATATGTGATAAATAGACAACTCACTTCTTGGTGAGATAAAGATACAACATTCCAACCAGCAGCAGCCATATATATATCCATAAGTATGAGTTTTCTAAGACTACATAGGCAGCTAAAAATAATGACAGACAAAAAGTTTCAAGATCAAGACGCTCTGTTCATTTAGTATCAACTCTACTGAATCAGAGAAAACTGTTTTCTCGACCCTTAGCATGTACGTATATGTGATAAAGGCAGAACTCATTTCTTGGTGAGACAGAGATACAACATTCCAACCAGCAGCAGCCATGTATATATATATATATATATATCCATAAGTATGAGTTTTCTAAAACTGCATAGCCAGCTATAAATAATGACAGACAAAAAGTTTCAAGATCAAGACGCTCTGTTCATTTAGTATCAACTCTACTGAATCAGAGAAAACTGTTTTCTCGACCCCTAGCATGCACGTATATGTGATAAAGACAAAACTCATTTGTTGGTGAGACAGAGATACAACATTCCAACCAGCAGCAGCCATATATATATATACATATATCCATAAGTATGAGTTTTCTAAGACTACATAGCCAGCTAAAAATAATGACAGACAAAAAGTTTCAAGATCAAGACGCTCTGTTCATTTAGTATCAACTCAACTCAATCAGAGAAAACTGTTTTCTCGACCCTTAGCATGCACGTATATGTGATAAATAGAGAACTCACTTCTTGGTGAGATAAAGATACAACATTCCAACCAGCAGCAGCCATATAGCGACGCTTTAGCATTGTATGTCCTAATGCAGTACCTGTAAAATGGAGTAAAGTCAATAAGTTTTTTTTAGTTATTCCCATCAATCTTGATAGTTTCAATGGCTTTATACTGAACCTGAATTTCTAGAGAAGTGAGTTGGTCCATCTATCTCGAGTGCAACCTTTTTATCAACCAAGACTGCATCCAAGGTGTATCCATCGACGACGTATTCTCTCACCCAATCTAAACCTGTACTAACAAGAAGACGGGCGACCTCCTTCTGAAATGAGGAAGTCACCTTTTGATTAAATCTCTTGGTTCTTCCTGCATGAGCAACTTTCTCCTCTAAATCACTTTTCAGTGCTAAATGAAGATTTGGATGCTCTAGCTTCAAACATTGGTTAGCTAAATGAAACTGTGAAGCAAACATGATATCCTCCCTGTACTGATCAGAAATTCGTTGTTCCTCGAACTGTGTAAGTGCTTTCCATACATGCTGAAAGAAAACTCGATCCATTTGTCCAAGAACAGCATAAGACCAAGAAATGTTCCCCAGTTGATCTCTAGTAAAGTTGAGTATAGGGGAACATGAAACATGTTCATGATCAGAATCTCTGTAATCAGTTTTGTCTGAACAGCACTTGAATTGATTAAAACTATTGAAAACTGAATCAAGAGAGTCCATTAAAAGGTCAGCCGGCTCAAATAGAGAGGCAAAAGCCCACAAAACCTGAGCAATCTCCTGTGGTTGAAAAGTGCCAATTATATCTGAGGCCCTTTCAGATAATCTTGCAAAGAGTTCTGGAGAAGAATGCTGCATTGAAGCAAAAGCACCGGCTACGTTAGCAACATTTTGGGAATTGAAATCATCAACCTTGGTCAAGGCTACCTCAGCCACTCTATCCATTTCTGTCAAATACAGAAGCTCACCACCAATCTTGGACAATGCCCATGAAATATTTGAAACACCCTGTGCTGAGCATTCAGGCAATGTTGTCATTGCAATTGCTACAAGCATAGACATTTCTTTTTGTCGAGCAAATGCCAATCTTCGAGTCCTCATCATTGCAACTTTCTCCATGTTCTTAGCAATTCTGTGTAAAGCAGTTGCAATATTTAAAGGGGAAAGAGGAGAAGGGCTAAGCCCTTTTGCAACAGCCATGACTGTCTCTGCAGTAACCTCCAATACTTGTTCAGCAGTTTGTGCCTCAACAATAGCTTTATTCAAGTTAATCTCTTTCCTGCGATCCGATGGCCCAGAAAATTGAGAGAGTCTCTGAATGAATGTTTCCTTGTTTTTCTCCTTTCTTTCTTCAAACATTCCTCCTGCAATCATGCCCACCATGCTATTTAGGTGAGCGGAATCATCAATAAAATTTAAATCATCTATTGTGAGTTCTTCCTTATTATCAAGATCTGAATCTTCATCCAGATCACTTGAATACGTCTTCTTGATCTTTTGTTTCCTTTTCTTTTTCTTCTTCTTCTTATCCTTATCACCATTGATCAAACTTTCTGCAGCAGATGTCAAGCCTCTGGCTTCAATAGACTTAAGGGCTGCCTTCCTAGCCCTCACACACCAGTCCATCTCATCAGTATCTTGCAATATTCTAGACTTGTCTTGTTTTTTCCTCTTCTTAGGAGGAAGAAAACTAAAAGGGTCTATCTCTCCGAGGAATTCAGCCTCCCAATCGCTAGTAGAATCTCCATCATCAGACTGATGCACTTTAGCAATGTCATTGACATCCTCACTATCCACACCATTTTCATCCCCATAGTCAATAACTTTAACACCTCTAGAAGAGTTCCTTTTACTAGTACTAATACAACAACTCCTGAGGAATTGGAAGCCCAACCTCAAGCCTCCTGAGGATTCATGTCTTGGATTTATGAAGGTAAGTGATGAAGTTCTTATCTTTACATTATTTGATAGTACCAAAGTGGAAAACAATGTTGGTTGCTTGTGAAAATTGGGGACTGTACGAAGCAGCCCAGCTTCCATCTATTTCTACCCTAACCAAGGATATAGGTTGGTATAGCAGCTGAATTCAGAACATGGACAAATTCTCGAGGTTAATAAGTGTATATAAGTAAACGTTCTTTGAGCTGAATCCCACAACAAAATACAGTCTTTTTCAAGTTTCTTGCCAGAAAATGTGGAGCAATGGGTGCAGACAGACATATAATGGAATAAAGCTCCTTCTTCTCACCTGCACAGAAGCAAAAGAACAAACACCTGAGGCTCAAATTCAAATTGGAGTTCCCAAACAGCTCAGAGAACACAGAAAACAAAATTGTTCAAAAACAAATTCAAATGCATCCAATTATTCATCAGAAATCCATAAAAAACAAAATGAACCCACAAGAAATTGGGGGGAAAAAAAAAAGAACTTACACAAAACAGAAATGGGATAGAACAGTGAAGAAGGCAAAGAGAAATCTTTGGAATTTGGATGGTTGAGACAACAGTGAAAAGCTTCCAATTTTGGATAAAGGATTTATTACTACAATATTTTTTCTTTCAAATTCTTCCATCAACCAATTATTATTATTATTATTATTATTATGTTTTACCACTTTATTATCCCACATCGATTTTCTACAAAATTTCTGAATGGTAATGCATATTTAAATACGTGTAGGGTCAACCGTGTTTGTCAAACAACTCTTTCTTTACAACACGTATAAGAGGGAATATTGCAAAGTTTTCTTTTCTCACCTTCTTCACCAAATAACACAACTTATCTTTTCTCACATTCTTCACGTTTTTTGTTGGTTGGTTTTGCAAGAAATGGTTTCCCCACCACCCCTTTCCCTTTTCTTTTTTAAGCTTATATATATATATATAGCACTCAGTTTCTTTCTTGGACAGAAAGTTATATATATATATATATATATATATATATAATCAATATTTATTATTTGAGTGATCCTGGGAAATGTTTAGCTGGTGCGCAGTTAATTACTTCAATGACCAAATCATATATACATATATATATATATATTATATATATATATATATATAAATTAGTTAATCGAATCCATCAAATGAAAAAGACATAATTAGTTTATTCATAGGTGGAAAGGCGAATACATGATTATATATTATACATTATTGGTGAATGTATGTATAATTTGCCAAGTCAAAGAAATAGGGGAAAAGAATTCAAAAAAGAAGAAAAAACACATCCAAATTCTCACCTAATCTCCCAATCCCCAAAAGAAAGAAAGTCATGGAAATATACATACATATATATATATATATATATATATATAAATATAATATCACTTGCTTCAAAGGTCCACGGAGAGAAAGAAAGAAAGAAAGAAAGAAATTCACCACAACCACAATTACAACCACCATTGGAGAAAATAATGGAAGGTCTTCTCCCAATGGTATACAAATCCATTAAGAAAAACAGAACTCGCCGCCACTACCAGTACCTTTCCTCCTCTGCTTCTGATATTATAATTCCAGAGAATTTCTACAACAATCAACAACAACAGTACGGTACCGTGGACGGAATAATGAAGACTCACCGGCGATGCAATTCTATTCAAGTCGATTACTTAGGACGACGCCGTTTCTCTCCCGATCATCATCATCATCCTGCTACTGCTGGTAATTATAATTCAAGGAAACTTGTTCGTTTCAGTAGCCATAGATTTTTCTCCTGCGTTTCTGGTACCTAAATAAGAAGAAGAAAGAAAACCTAATTTCAATGGTGTGTATGTGTAAATATGAAAAAAGGTACTCCTCTGTCATGGAGATGAAAAAACGTCGTCGTCTCGTCCATGTCAACAATTTTCTTTCTTTTTTTATAGTAAAAGTGTACTATTGCAGAAGCTAAAGAAAATCCAGCTTCAATCACATTTCATTACAAAATTCATGTCAAATTATATATATATATTGTGATTTTATTATATATTCAGCAGTTTCCCAGTTCTGTGATTTAACATATTCTTTTTGAATACTGAACAACATTATGTTTCAGAGAATATTGAAGTCAATGATCATCAGCTTTTTTTTTTTTTTTTTTTTTTTTTTTGGACTTTTCATGAAAAGTTCACTACTTTAATGGCTGCTGCTCTCCATGAAGCTGGTGGAAAATTAGTGCAGATTAGGTAAGAGTGTAATGACATTATCAGATTTTAAAATGACAAAAATAACCTTACATCGTTATATATATATATATATATATACTCTGTATCTAGATATTATAATTCTTTTTTTAATATAATAATTTGTCATTATTTGAAAAATTCTATTTATTACCAAATTAAGCTCTCTTATCTTGCATAGATTGAGAGATTCCACTTAAAAAACTCCGATAATATATATGTATGTATAGAATTCTAATGAATTTCTATTTCCAAAATCACATCTTTTATATATATATATATGTATAGAATTCTAATGAATTATTTCCAAAATCACACTTTGATATATATATATATATATATATATATATATATTATATAATATATAATCCATTCCCATTCTCAAATGAACCAAAATAGAAACTTAAAACAAATTATTAGTTAGTTTGCCTTATACCAAATATGTATGTGTTGAGATTATAAGTTTGATATAGTAAAAAATATATTACATTTTTATTTACTATTATATATATATATATATATATATATATATATATATATATATATATATATCACATATCATTTTACTCTCCTAAAAAAAAAAAGAAGAAAAGAAAAGCATGTGGGGGGAGATGTAGAAAGAAAGGATGAAAGTAAAAACAAAAAATGATGCAATATAAAGTAAGTGGTAGAAGACAAAGTAGAAAAAACAGAAAAATGATGCAATATAAAGTAAGTGGTAGAAGACAAAGTAGAAAGGACTGAATTATCGATGTGGGATATGAAGATGTTTGTTGATGATCATCTAACCACTACTATGAGGATAAAACTCAAGAAAAAGGGTTAGATAACCATCAACAAACACATTCATAGCTGCAGAGAATTCAAGCCTTCTTTGTTTTCTTTCCTTTTTCTTTTCATTTGGAGCTGCTATACATATACATATATATATATATATATATAGTCAGAATACTTGAAAATTATGGATAGAATATTCTTGGGATTATACTTTTCTTCTAAAACTGAATCTATTTGGTGGGACTCTTATTGTTAGTTTTGACTTCTATCCATTTTAAGATTGTCTAAAAACATCATCAAGTTCTTTATTCTGCATATTTTACCACATTAAACTTTTCACATTCACAAAATTTGGATTTTAGAATTAGCACTTCTAACTTAAATAAATTCAATATTTGAATCTTTAATTATTTAAAATTAACAAATTGACATAAATAGTTCCCAAACTATAGAGTTTTAGTGACATTGACCCTCAAATTATAAAAAAATCGTGACATTAGTTCTTCCGTATTTATGTCAATGCATTATTTAAATATATTTAATAATATACAGATTAACATAAATAGTCCACAAACTATAGATGTTTGACAATATTAGTCTCTAAATTATTATTTTTTTTGTGAAATTGGTCCACAGATTATATAAAAAATAAAAATGTAACATTAATTCTTTCGGTAAAAATTCTTCATTAAATAAAAAAAACTTCAAATTTATTTATGTTATTACAGTATTTAAATATATATAATTTATATACATATATCTTTAAATAATACTTTAATATTATTCTCCCATATTCTTTTAGTTATTTTTATTTTTTTTCATGTTCTTTCTGTTTGAAAATTTTCTAATTTTTTTATTATTTGCACCAATTAATTTTCTGCCAACTTTTTATTTGTTGGGAAATAAAAACAAAGAAAGTGGAAGGAAAAGAGAAAAAGAGGAGGAAGAAGACGAAGATGAATAAATATGAAATGATATTATATATTATTAAATATATTTAAATATAAATAAATGACCAATCTCACAATTTTTTTATAATTTGGGGACCAATGTCACCAAACATCTATAGTTTGAGGACTATTTATGTCAATCTATTTATTATTTAACGAATTTTTAATGGAAGGACCAATGTTACAATTTTTTTATAGTTTAGGGACCAATTTCACCAAAAACAATAATTTGAGGACCAATATCACCAAACCTCCATTATTTGAGGACTATTTATGCAAATCTGCCTTTAAAATTTGGGTTAAATCTTCTTCTAGACCAATCCGACTTGCATGAGGATATTAGTCTAAATGTAGATTGAGTGTCCTCTCATATTTCGAAGATTGCAGGTTCAGAAAATGAATTTAGAAGGAATTTTTGGACGAAAGTGCAAATTAAATGATTTTTTTTTTGTTGGGGTTTAAAAGCTAAAAAAATAAAAATTATCTATTAGGGTTTACTTTTATGAATATCAAACAAAAACTATAACACTCGAAATAATAGAATGTACAAATCTTTGATTTGATTATTTTGCCTAATATGACAAGAGCATAGAACAATAGTTAACTTTTATGATACTCTCAAACAATGTTAAAACTCATTCTTAGTTGTCTTTCGATGAAATCAAGGATAAATTTTCAGACATTATTACATAAGTAACAATAAGTAAGTGTTGTCATCAAAATACATGTTTCTAGAAAAACAAATAATGGGATTTAGTAGATTTTATGTTTTCTTGGTGATTCTTCTGACGTTTTTTTCTGCTTTAATTGATGCAAAACACTTGAAGAAGAGTGAACTTCTGTGCCGACAATGTTCATCATGCGACACAAACAAATGTCCTCCAAGTGAATCTTATCCTCATATGACTGCATACGATGATTCTCTTATTTCTGCTGCCTTGCAATCTGATTATGTCAGTTCTAAAGACAGGAAAATCTATTCTGTTCCGAATTTTCAAGGTGCTGATATTAATTCTTATTATGGCTGGGAATCATCTTCAGGTTCTGCTTCTGGTTACCATAGGTAAATTCATTTATAAATCTAATTCTTATCATTTTTTTTGTGTAGAAAAGTTTCGAGACGAAGATAATTTGGTTGAAATTTTGAACCAGTTTCAATCTAGTTTCTTTGTTTTGAAAAACTAAAAGATGAAGATAATTCGAGTGAGACTTTACCTTGTTTCAGTATAGTTCCTTTTATCTTGAAAAGAGATTCGAGATGTAGATAACTTAATTGAGAATTTGAATCATGTTTTAATCTAGACTCGAGATGAAGTTCTTTTTGTCTCAGACAGTCTTGAGATGAAGATAATTCGGTTGAGACAATTCGACTAAAACTTTGAACCATGTTTCATTATAGTTTTTTTGTCTTGAAAAGCCTCTAGACATAATTCTTTTTGTCTCATAAAGTCTCAAGATGGAGACAATTCGACTGAGACATTGAACCTTGTTTGAATATATTTTCTTTATCTTGAAAAGACTTGAGCTAGAATTCTTTTTGCCTTAGAAAGCCTAAAGTTGGAGACAATTGGACTAAGACTTTGAATCCTGTTTCAATATAGTTTCTTTGTCTTGAAAAGATTCGAGACAGAATTCTTTTTGCCATGGACAGCCTCAAGTGGGAGATAATTCGACTGGACTATGAACCCTGTTTCAATATAGTTTCTTTATCTTGAAAAGGCTCGAGACGTAATTCTTTTTGCCTCAAGCGGGAGGTAATTCGACTAGACTTTGAACCCTGTTTCAATATAGTTTCTTTGTCTTGAAAAGATTCAAGACATAATTCTTTTTGCCAAGGAAAGCCTCAAGCGGGAGATAATTCGACTGGACTTTGAACCCTGTTTCAATATAGTTTATTTATCTTGAAAAGACTTGAGCTAGAATTCTTTTTGCCTTAGAAAGCCTCAAGTTGGAGACAATTGGACTAAGACTTTGAACCCTGTTTCAATATAGTTTCTTTGTCTTGAAAGGATTCGAGACAAAATTCTTTTTGCCATGGAAAGCCTCAAGCGCGAGATAATTCGACTGGACTTTGAACCCTGTTTCAATATAGTTTCTTTATCTTGAAAAGACTTGAGGTAGAATTCTTTTTGCCTTAGAAAGCCTCAAGTTGGAGACAATTGGATTAAGACTTTGAACCCTGTTTCAATATAGTTTCTTTGTCTTGAAAAGCCTCTAGACATAATTCTTTTTGTCTCATAAAGTCTCGAGATGAAGACAATTCGATTGAGACATTGAACCCTGTTTGAATATATTTTCTTTATCTTGAAAAGACTTGAGCTAGAATTCTTTTTGCCTTAGAAAGCTTCAAGTTGGAGACAATTGGACTAAGACTTTGAACCCTGTTTCAATATAGTTTCTTTGTCTTGAAAAGATTTGAGACATAATTCTTCTTTTTGCCATGGAAAGCCTCAAGCGGGAGATAATTCGACTGAACTTTGAACTTGTTTCAATATAGTTTCTTTATATTGAAAAGATTCGAGACAGAATTCTTTTTGCCATAGAAAGCCTCAAGCGGGAGACAATTGGACTAAGACTTTGAACCCTGTTTCAATACAGTTTCTTTGTCTTGAAAAGATTCGAGACAGAATTCTTTTTGCCATGGAAAGCCTCAAGCGGAAGATAATTCGACTGAACTTTGAACCCTATTTCAATATAGTTTCTTTATCTTGAAAAGATTCGAGACAGAATTTTTTTTGCCATAGAAAGCCTCAAGCGGGAGATAATTCGACTGAACTTTGAACCCTGTTTCAATATAGTTTTTTTATTTTGAAAAAACTCGAGACGAAATTCTTTTTACCTTAAAAAGCCTCAGATAATTCGACTAGACTTTAAACCATGTTTCAATATAGTTTCTTTATCTTGAAAAAACTCGAAACGAAACTCTTTTTGCCTTAGAAAGTCTCAAGCTAGAGATAATTCGACTTGACTTTAAACTCAGTTTCTATGTAATTTCTTTATCACTAGACTCGAGACATAATTTTTTTTGCTTTGGAAAGCCTCAAGTTGGAAATAATTTGACTGGACTTTGAACCCTATTTCAATATAATTTCTTTATCTTAAAAAACTCAAGACGAAATTCTTTTTGTATTAGAAAGTCTAAAACTGGACATAATTCGACTTAAATTTAAACCATGTTTCAATGTAATTTCTTTATCACTAGACTCGAAACATAGTTAAATACTTCTTGTTATTTGGGGATATTCATATGATATATATATTTTGCAGATTCAGAAACTATATGGATAAGTGTTCCGATGGACAAAGCTATCTAACAGTTGACAAGCACGGAAAAGTAAGGCTACGAGGATTAAATTCGCTGGAAAATTTAGCAGAAGCCGACTGGAAATCAATAGCACCACCGCCGGAATATAACCACCGAGAATTCCGATTCTGGATTTCTCACAGTACGGGAAAATGTCTAACGGTTTTCGGAGGAAATTCAAAGAAGAGAATCGTCGGAGTTGCAGATTGCAGATTTGATGGTTCCAATAAAGGCCAACTTTTTGCCTTCCGTTTCCATTATCATAAAGCATTCTGTTGTTGTGGCATCCATAATTAATTCAGACATTCTTCTTGCCCCTACAAAATCACTGGAATTTCTTCTTCTCTAATATCTGCCCCATTGGGAACTGTACCCAAATATTATATACATATGCATATATATTAGAATAAGAAGTAGAAAATTCGAATCTTGAATAGTAAAATTTGAATATGTGTTGTTATTCATTAGTTTAATCTGTCACTAATGGTAATCTATTCTACTACTAAAACTTTATTCTACTACTAAAACTTTTAAAGTGAGTGAGAATTTATTACTTTTTAATATATATATATATATATATATATAATCTAGCATTGTTTTTGAGCTTTGGAGTTTTTGCTATGAGTAGCTAAAGGACCCTTATACTATCCAAGGAACTCTTTTGTCAAATAGGGGGCTTTCTTGTAGAAACATGAGAAGGTAATTCTTTTCAAAGAAGCTTAGATACTTGAGTAATAATAACTAGAAAACAAAGATAAGAAAGTGATACCTTCTTGTGTATTGGTATCACGATGTGAGATGAGGAGAAGATGTGTGAAAGGACAATTATGCCCCCCTCACTCTTCTGTCAAATTGGCGTGCTCTCTTATCCCACAAAAAAGAGAACAAGGAATTCCTTTCAAAGAAGCTTAGATACTTACTATCAGTAAACAACTCAAATATTATAGTTAGAAAACAAAGATAAGAAAGTGATACCTTTTGTTTGACGATCGTACTTCCTTTTGTATTGGTGTCGTCGTGATATGAGATAAGGAGAAGATATGTGAAAGGACAATTATGCCCCTCATACTATCCGAGGAGCTCTTTTGTCAAATTGGGGAGCTCTCTTATCCTGCAAAAACAGAAGTGGGAATTCCTTTCAAAGAAGTTTAGATACTTAAGTCAGTAAAGAACTCAATTATTATAGTTAGAAAACAAATATAAGAAAGTGATACCTTTTGTTAGACGATCATACTTCCTTGTGTATTGGTGTCGAGATATGAGATAAGGAGAAGATATGTGAAAGGACAATCATACCCTCAATCACCATATATTACCATATGACTATAATTGTATTACCATTTATGCCCTTATATGTAAACTATAGATGCAACAAAGTATTCACGTATTTTAGAAGTTGAAAGTACACATGACAAAAACATAAGTAGAGCTGAGAAGAAGCTACCTGCATTTGCATGATCCCTGCATCAACATCTAACAATCACTTTTTGTATTTCAAAATTAGTTATTTTACATATGAAAATAACAGTGAATTTTCTTACTCTACAAGAGAACAATGAACATGATTTTATAAGAGTGCAGTTATCCAAGGACATATATTAGGAAGAAATTCAGAAAGTACCTCTCTGGCTTGACTTGATTTGCATCCTTCCTGTTGGCAAACATGAAAAACACAGGCATTTTGCTTACATATGTTTCAGGAACTGTTCTTCATAATGGCTTCATGTTAACAGAAAATGACTATGGAAAAAGGCTAAAACATTGTTTTGGATGATAAATGGGCAAAAAATATACTCTAGAAATAAAGCAAAAAATTTTGATTGCATAAAAAGTACAAGGAAGATTCTGAACCTCCTTGTAGTACAAAGATGGAAATGCAAAATTTTACTATAACATAGCTTGATTCTTTTCAGCATAGCCAGTGCATTGGTTCCATCATCCATGGCCAGAGCAGAAATCGCTGCTGAATTACTCACAATTTACAAGTACTTACATGCATCATACAATAGTTTCGGACAAAAATGGCAGCAGATTTCATCACAGCATCTTGCTTCAGTACTTACATACAGCAGGCTGAACTTTGCCCCTGCGCAACTCCCGGTGTCTGGAACAGAAATCTGACTGATTAACCTGGACCCAAGATTAGCCACTGTATAACATTCTAGAAATCGTTCCTGCTAATTTAATTAAGGGTAGGAATGACTTCTTCACTGCTCTTAAAGCTATTGAGACAAGGAGGCTTTGCTGCTCCGTAATAAAAGAACGCCATTATCTTCGACAACTCATCTGCAGTTCGAATTGCTGACGAGCAAAAAGAATAAATTTTACTTCAATTCACATATTGTCAAGAAACGAATTCAATAAATTCTCTCATGTGTCTTTACCTTTCTCGCGGTATAATATTTTCCCAGCTTTAGTAAAGATGAGTTCTGGGTATACAGATACTTGTAGAGCAGATGCTAAATCAGTCTCAACAACAGCATCAATGGCCACACACTATCACAATAGATTCCATTACAAAAATTGTTAAACACTACCCAAAAAGGAAAAAGAAAAAGAGGCCTACTTACTCTAGGAGATGGTAGCCTGCAGTTCCATATAATTTGTACAGCTTTCTCCAATTCATCCCGGATTTTTTCGTTTTCTTTTGGTCTGCAGGTTCCCAAAGATTTGTTAAATTAACTGTCAGTAGATTTCTCAAAGAAAAAGTTGCATTCATCATGGCATAAGCAAGGATAGAAATAAAGCTCCTGTTATGTCAACTCTATAACGTGGATTCAACACGTCCTAAGCTACAATTAGAAAGATCTCCAAGTAGAAATCACGACTGCAATAACATTGACGACCAATGGATTTTGAGAGAGGCACTACAATGAAACTCAAGAACAAATTGGAGAGGGAAATAAAAGTTGGACACTTGACACCATAACTGGGGAAGGACGAATATTATATAACAGCTATTTGAATCATCACAGAATAAGTCAGCAGCCTTTCAAGTTCATTTTTGTTTCAACTAATGAACCAAGAAAATGACCAAATGTTCAAGTAAAAGTGTGGAAAACCAAAAACAGAAGCAGTCGTACGAGGAAAAGAACAAACATTGTAGAAAAGGAAATAACCGGAATACATAATGATCAACACAATGATGATATAGAAATGAAGCCATAAATCACCTTTTATAACGATTATGCACGAGAACTACCAAAGGACTGATGTCTTTGAAAATTGTTTCTTCCCATTCTGCAGATGTTATGTCTTTAATAGGACGAATATAATCATCATCTTGCCAGACTATTTCATTTTCACTATCATAATTCTCATCATCATCATCCTTCTTGACATTTTTAATAGTAATTTTGTTGAAGAATTGACCCAAATTGAAGCCCCATCCATCAGCATCTTCAGGCCAATTAGGATCATCCTCTTCAACAACAAGAGGGTAATCTGCCAAAAGTTTTTGCATTTTTTTTCTCTTTTCAATTGGGTCCATCTCTTCCTCAACATCAGGGTTCCTATTAATCACTTCCCGAATTTTTTTCCTCCACTCCTGCCTCTCTTCATCATCCATATCAAAGAAATCATTCTGCTTTTCGCTTCCGTCAGATGATTCATTTCCTTTATCATCATCATCATCATCACTTTCCCACTCTGCTTCCACAACATCTCCTGTTTCAGAAGCTCTTAGCCTATGTTTTCCAACATAATCAAGCTGAAAACATGATCCAATAACTCAGCTCACCTTATCAACATGCATCTTAAAAAAAATATTGGTTAGAGTTTCAAGATAATAGTAGTATAATAACACACCATCAAATATGATTTTGAAATTTTGAATGGGGAGATTCTTCTACCAGCAGAAATACTAATACTTCTCTGCATCATTCTCTTTATAGGAAGAGTAGCACTGAATGGTGAAGTAACTTTAACTCTTTCTACTGTAAAAGGTGAAGAAAATAGCTGCAACATAAATGAAGACTGCAATTCCATTTCCTACAAAATTGTTTCAATTGCATCAAAAACAACTATTGGCAATAACCCATGAACACTTAAAGCACAGAGATTTTATCTTTCTGAGTGCAATTAAAAAAGAAATCCCCAAATAAACACCTCAAATTACCCTAGGAATCATACTAAGAACAAATTTTACTCCAAAAAAAAATCCCAGAAAAACTGGGAAGTTTCTAATAATAAAAGTGGATGGAAAAACTTAACATAGACAAACAAAGAAGCCAAAATTCGATCGACCCACCTCCAAGAACTCAGAGAAGCTTTTGTATTGAATTGAGAGCTTGGCAAAAGCTGAGCAGTCCAGCTACCAGTTTTCAGAGAGAAACCAAAGAAATGCTTTGTTTTCTTTCTATCCGTTCTCTCCAAATATGTACAGAGGTTTAAGATCAGGGTTTAAACATTTTTTATTAAAAAAATAAAATAATATATGTATATATATATATATATTTTTTTTTTGTCAAATTTTTTAAAGTTTTTAAAAAATAATATTATATATAATATATATATATATATATATATTTTGTAGTAAATTAATAAGAATTACATTTGAAAAATAAAATTATTAATTGGGATTTTTTTAAAAATTTATTTATTTATTATTTTTTTAATTTTATTTATTTATTTATTTTTTATAACCGCTCCAAATAATAGGAAACTACTATCCGTCGTCGCCAGAACCCTACACGGTTCATACTCAATTCCTGCAGCTGCTCAGAATCTCTTCTTACATTTGCTGCTATCTCAATTTCCATTTAATCAGGTTGCCGGCGGCGGTTGTTACCAACTGGTCTCCGCCGCACAACTTCCGTTTTTGCTGCCATCTCTGCTTCTTGCACCAGGTCTCTTCACCTGTCCTTTACTCTTCTTAGCCGATTTTAGCTAAATACGGTTTAACAGCTATAAGTAGATTATTAGGCTTGCAGTGAATATGAATTAGAAGTTTTGCTAATTGAGTATTTGGTCTACAAGAAATTGTGATTTTTTTTAATGCTAACGAACACAGAAGAAAGATGAAGAGAAGTAAACCTTTTAATGCATAAGTACATTTCCTGTTTTCAATTTTGGATTGCGGTTTTTTATTTTTCTGTAAAATAATTTGTTTGTATTTTTCTACTTGGTGAGCTATTGAATCTGCAGAAGGTATGTTGTTAATTCTACTTATGACTATTGATTAAAGATATTTTCTAGACCATGAAGTGCTATGCTTTCTTCCGTTGTGATTTTCTTTAGTTGAGGATTTGTTTATTTAATCTATTTGTTCAAACCTGGTAATAGTATCATAGTTGAGAATATGTATTTTAACTAATAGAGAACAGAAAATATAATTATTTAATAAAATTTCTTATAATTTGGAAAAGAATTTCATAATATTTTTTTTCTCAGGCCCCAAAATCCTAATAATAATAAAAGAGGAAAAAGAGGCCCGAGCTATCCAGACTATGCTTGTACTTATGATTATTTTTTCTTCTTTTTTCAGTAGCAGAGCTAGCTGATAAGATGGGTGCAAAACGGGAGAAGCGCAGTGGTGAAGATACTGGTGACAGAAGAAGGAAGGTTAAAGATGGAGAAAACATTAGAGGATCTATGAATAAGGAGAAGAAGGTAGAACCAGTGCTTCCTTCAACAATAAAGAACAAGGACAGAAGGTTGGCTGTTCATGCCAAAGCCAAGCAAGAAAAAAGGCTAGAGAAACGTAAAAGGGCCAAGGCTCGTGAAGCTGAAGAGAAAAGAGCTCTTGAACTTGGCGAGGAGGTTTTCCTTTTCATTTGACTCTACCCTAGTGATTTTGTCATACTGATTTTGTTGTCCTAAATTCACAATTATAAGGGTTTTATGATTCATTGTAATTATCTTTGTGCAGCCTCCACCAAAGAAAATTCCTCACACAATTGAGAATACAAGAGAGGTTGATGAGACAGTCTGCAAGCCTGATGATGAGGAGGTATTGTGCTAAGATTCTCACTTTTTTGCCTAACTTCATGTCCGTTCTCTTATTCTTTTCTTTTCTTCTTATGCAGTTGTTTGCTGGGAATGATGCTGACGAATTTAATTCAATTCTAAACCAAGGCCTCACTCCAAAGATATTGATCACCACTTGCCGTTTCAATTCTACTGTATGTTCCTAACTATTCTATCTTTCTTTTTATGTTCATTTTTCATAATGATCTTACTATTAAGGTCACAGTGGGAAACAGGAAAGAAGGATCTTTATTTGCATACCAGTTCACAGCTATTATTCTTTGTAGATACAATTAAATGATATAACCTTCAATTTTGTCATTATATTGTACATTCTTTTCTTTGCAGAGGGGGCCTGCTTTTATATCAGATATGCTCTCTATAATTCCTAATGCTCACTATTACAAAAGAGGAACCTATGACCTTAAAAAGGTTTACTACTCTAATTGCCTTCTTCCTATGCGTTGTGCTTTATGAACTCTCCCTTCCCTAAGCAGGGTGTATTTTTGTTTTATGACATCTGTGAAATGTACAGATTGTAGAATATGCCAGGCATAAAGACTTCACTTCTATTATTGTTGTCCACACTAACCGCCGGGAACCAGGTTATGTTTCATGAATTTATGTTTAACCTTCACTTGTTATTGTAAATTCAGCTTTAACTGTGCATTGCTTCTGCTGGTTCTAAAGCTGATAGTCTTCTTCAGATGCTCTGTTAGTAATGGCCTTACCTGATGGACCTACTGCTCATTTTAAACTTTCAAAGCTTGTTCTGCGGAAGGATATTAAGGTTTGTTTGGTTCTCTAGTGCTTTTGCTCTTGAGATATTTTCCTCACTTCTCGAGTTAAAGAGTGAAATTTATTTTTATATTTCTTATCAAGAAGATCTTGACTTTTGGGAGCTCTTTCCTGTATATTGGATATTGATGCGAATAAGTATGCAATAATCTTCAGTAGCCATGTTAATGGGTAAAAGAATCTTGCCTAACATTTATCAATGGCCCATAGTGCATCGTTGTAGGGAAATTCAATTGCCATTCTTTTTTTAATAAGCCCAGATGTCAAACTTTGCTTATCCACTTTCTTATTTTTGTTCTTCCAACAGAATTGAGTATTAGCTTGTAACTTGTTTTCAATTGATTGCTTGCAGAATCATGGGAAACCTACTAGTCACAAACCTGAGCTGGTATTGAAAAACTTCACAACACGTTTGGGATATCGAGTTGGGAGGTAGTCCTGTTTCTTCCTGCATCTCCCATCCAAAGAATGTCTACATGCATATATACATAAAAATAGATATGTCTTTGTGTATATGTAGTTTGATACCATTAAATCATTTCCGAACTTGTATATATGACTTACTCTTTCTCATTCTCCTGCTTCCCACAACCTAGACAAATAGACGAAGAATGATAACAAATTCATCTTCAAACCTAAAGGAGAAAAACCGAAAACTGTACCTCTATTATTGCCTTTGGGATGTCTTTGGTTCAGTTTTTTTTAATAGTTATTTTATCTAATTTCTAACATGAAAAGATTTTGTCCATCTATATCTTTAACAGGTTAATACAATCCATTTTCCCACAAGATCCTAATTTACGTGGTCGTCGAGTTGTAACTTTCCATAACCAGCGTGATTTTATATTTTTCCGCCATCACCGGTATGTTGTCTTTGGCACCTTGGAGGTTATGTGATAGAAAATTTTCATTTAACAATTCAAAATTTTTCCTTTTCTGACCACTTTTATCTCTTTCTTTTCCTTTTTCTTTTTTTTAATGGGAAGTTATATTTTTGAGACTAAAGAAACTAAGCAGGCAGAATCTGGAGGCAAGAATATTAAGGGTAACAAGGATGAGAAAAGCTCGGAGCAAAAAGTTGTTGTTCGACTTCAGGTTTGTGCTTTTGATTCTTTTCTTCCTTCATCAAACAATTTTCTATTTCCTATTTTCTTGGTGCAAAGTAACTGATGAGCAATCGAGGTAATGTGGACAGTAGAAATTGAGTTAACTAAAAATGCAAGTGCATCATTCCTAGGTGAGAGTATGATGCACACACTTTGAAGTATGTCTCATTGATTTGGGGGCATGATTCTTTGTTGAATGTTTTTTTGCTCTTCCTAAGTGCAGTGTCCTGTTCCTTTCAAGTAGTTGCTGCAGTGGTAGGGAAAAGAAAAAGGGTTGATGGGTATAGTGCTGCCTGTATTGTGGTACTAGTTTAATTAGGATTACTTAGCTTTTAAATTAATCTTGATAAAATTATTGTATCTATAAAATTGGCCTTCTTAAACAACAGACTGTTGATTAATTTTTTGGCTACAACGTTTATTTTCCCCCACCCCGGACAGTGCCTTGCTCTTGAGTTCTTACTATTGTTGCATGCAGGAATGTGGTCCTCGTTTCATATTGAAGCTGATCAGTCTGCAGCATGGAACCTTTGATTCTAAAGGTGGTGAATTCGAGTGGCTTCACAAGGTAAAAATCGTGATACGAGAACTTTGACTTGTTATATTGATTGATCCACACATCAATGGTTATGGATGATCTTCATGTTTAAACATCCTCTAGCTAAATTATCTCTTACTAATTTGTCATTTTCTTTCTTTTCTCTTTTAATGCCAGCCGGAGATGGATACCAGTCGTCGGAGATTTTTCTTGTGATCTAGAGCTCTGGTACTGGTTTTTGGGAGTGTTCTTACCTTACTCTTCCAGTTTTGTTCTTGGATAGACTCTTTACCCTGGATTAACTTGGGGGTATTGACCATAACTTGTCTGAGTTCTGGTTAGGTGTATTATATATATACTATCTGATTTAAGATTTTTTAAAGCTTTTTTTATCTTTTCAGTGAAAAAATTAGTGATCAACTGATTCAGAGTCTGTGACTTTCTTGGATAAGTAAACAAGCTTTTCCATTAACCTTTTGTCTCAGACTGTACCATTGTATCACTGTAGCAAACAAGTAATGTTGCTATTCAATGTTATCAATTTGTAATAGGCTTTTGACTTTTGAGGGTACACAATATATTCATTTATGATTATGTGTAATTAGTTGAAGGAACAAGTGGAATTATCACCTCTAAACATTGGCAACCGGTCCGTATTGGTCGAGAAGGCCCATGCTTTATCATGCTTTATCACATATTTTCTTTGTTGACGATCTTCCCTTGTTTGGAGAAACTTCTTTTTCTCAAGCTAGGATTATAAAATTTTTGCTAGCTGACTTTTGTGGGTTTTCAGGACAACGTATTAGCAGGGGTAAGTCCCGGATTGGGTTCTCTCCTAACACTCCGATGTATCTACGGAACTCAATTTGTTCTGAATTCCAAATTTTGGGGAAAATTTTGTCGTCCTTTTAAATTTGGGGGTCTCGGGGTTCCTAACCTTCAGGAAATGAACCTTGCTCTACTGTCAAAACTCCTATGGAAACTAGTTCCATCTCCAGATAGTGTTGGTAGCAGGATTTTACATGGTAAGTAAGATGACTGGAAAGCGATTTTTACAAAAGAAATCCAGATAGTGTTGTTCTCTTCTTTGGTGTAGTATGAATCGTGCTGCTAGCTCTTTTACTCGGGAATTCAGGGGGATGTGGGAGATGGTGCCTACACTGTGTTTTGGTTGGATAACTAGCTCATTTGTAAGCCATTGGTGAATTACGTTCTTGGAACCTTACCAGATCGTTGAGGGATAAGGTGGTTCAATTCTTTTGGTGTGCAGAATCGGGTTGGCGGATGATTTTACTTCAACAACTTCTACCACCTTGAATTCTCTCTATTTTGAACCAAAGACGACTACAACAACCTGGTGTTGGAAGGGAACAGTTTCTCCATAGCCTCCTTACGTGGGTTGAAGTTGTCAAATCTCACCTCTGAATATCTGTGGAAGAAGATTTGGAGATTTAAGGGGCCCTTGAGGACTTCTCTTACATTATGGTTTGTGCTACATGGTGCTTTGACGATAATGGAATTACTATGGAAACGGGGTGCTCTTGATTCACCATAGTGACACTGTTGCAGCTACCAAATTCAATCATCCCTTCACATTTTGAGGGACTGTCTATCACAACACATATCCTTAAGTCCGTGTTGCAATTATAGGTCTGACAACACTCATAATTAACAGCTATCTGGTATTATCCTTATTATACCAAAAGGGTATTTCGAGTTGACTACGAGTACTTAGCGTCCTTACTAGGGTCCACTTGAACATAATAGGCATCGGCTCAAGATCAACCAGTGAATTTTCGGGATTCTAGAGATAGCTCCCACCTTCGAGTGTAGCACTTAGTTCCTATAGTCCGGGCTGGTTACCTGCTCTGATACCAATTATCACGATCCAGGATTTTAGAGGTAGCTCTCACCCTTGGACGTCCGGGATTCTAGATGTAGCTCCCACTTTCGGGTGTAGCATTTAGTTCCCATAGTCTGGGCTGGTTACCTGCTCTGATATCAATTATCACGATCCAAGATTCTAAATGTAGCTCCCACCCTCAGGTGTAACACTTAGTTCCCATAATCCAAACTGGTTATCTGCTATGATACCATTATCACGACCCGGATCCTCGGGCCCGTGCTACAACTATGGGCCTCACTTAGTTCCCATGGTCTGGGTTGGTTATGACACATTCACCCCCCTTAAGGCCTAGGGTCCTCACTAGGGCCTACTCGAATATAATAAGCTTCGGCTCAAGATCAACCAGTGGATGTTTGAGATTCTAGAGGTGATACCAATTATCACGACCAGGACCTTCGGGCCCGTGCCACAACTATAGGCCTCATTTAGTTCCCATTGTCTGGGCTGGTTATGGGACGGGGTATCACATTCACCCCCTTAAGGCCTAGGGTTCTCGCTAGGGCTCACTCGAACATAATAGGCCTCAGCTCAAGATCAACAGGTGGACGTCCAGGATTCTAGAGGTGGCTCAAGATCAATAGGTGGACGTTTGGGATTCTAGAGGTGGCTCCCACTCTCTGGTGTACCACTTAGTTCCCATAGTCTGGACTGATTACCTGCTTTGATACCAATTATCACGATCCGAACCCTCGCGCCCATGCTACAACTATGGGCCTCACTTAGTTTCCATAGTCCGGACTGGTTACCTACTCTGATACCAATTATCACGATCTGAACCTTCGGGCTCATGTCGCAACTATTGGCTTGACAACACTCATAATCAACTATTTGACATTGTCCTCACTATACCAAAAGGAATACCCCGAGTTGACTACGAGTACCTAGACTCATTCTTACATATCATTGTACACTTACTTCACTTTGAGACAGGTATCACACTGCCCGTCAGCTGAGAAGGTTTGGAGGTCTCTTATGTCATCTGAAAAGTGGGATATTTTCCAACAATTGCATCTTATGAATGTGTGAATTAATGATACTTTGTATAGTAAGACCTTTAGGCAATCTTTTGGAGGTAATTAGTCATATATCTTTCGCCTGTTGTTACATGATCTATGGATGAATCATATTGCAAAGATTCATAACTCTCCTATTTTTTTGGAGGATATCTTTGCTTTTACTAAGAGAAGTTTGAAGAACTTTATTATTATTTTTTTTTTTCTATACTTATAATTTTTAAATGTCATGAATTCAAGACACAAGAAAAAATATCTCAAATTTCAAAAAATCTTTAAAAAAAAAACTTGATTATCTTGTCTAAAATTTCCCATTGCAACATATATAGATATAATGGAAGTCGTAATGTAATTTAATTGATAATAATTTCACTTATAACTTTTAAATGTCATAATTTTAAAAAAAAAATCTTAAAAATATTTAATTATTTATTTTAAATTTTTTTGGAAACTTCAAATCTTGTATACTTGTATCTATATATTCATAAAAAAAAAAAATTTAAATAGGTATAGATATTTACGTTCTTATCCAAACAAAATTTTCAAATTCTTTCTTGCACAAAAAAAAAAGTACTTAAATTTTGCCTTAAAAATTATTTACCTTTGATTATTTTCTATACAAATTAGTGGAAGAGTTTGATCCTATACAAATTTACTTTTAGAAAATTTAGTTCCAAATTCTTTTCTTTGACTTTTAAAATTTCAAATTTTTTTATTAGAAAAAAATAAGATTTTTTTAACAGATTTAGTTAAAAGAACTTAAAAAAGTAACAGTGGTTATTATTTCTTTAATAAAGACTGGTAAAAATGTCATTACAATGGAAAAAAAATAGAAGAAGAGGAAATAACAAGAAACAAGAAAAAGAATAAACAAAAAAGAAAAAAAAACAGTGAACAAAAGAATAAACAAGAAGAGAAATTTTAGAAAATTTAAACGGAAATTTTAATTCAAATATATATATCTATATATATTATATATATATATATATCTATATATATATATATATATATATAAAAGGAAATCACATTAACAGTAAACGAAAGAAAAACTAAGAAATGAGAATTTGGGAAAATTTGAAATGGATATTCAATTTAAACAAGTCAAATTGGTATAAATAGTCTCTAAACTATAGAGGTTTATTGATATTGATTCATAAATTAATTTTTAAATAGAATTGGTTTACGAACTATAAAAAAATTGTGACATTGATCTTTTCGTTAAAAATTTTATTAAATCATTGGATAAGTAAAAAAAACTACACTATTTAAATATATTTAATAAAGACAAATTAACATAAATATTGTCCAAACTATAGATGTTTGGTGATATCAGTCCCTAAATTATAAAAAAAATGGGAGATTGATCATTTTCTTAAAAAACACAAGGTATTTACACTATTTAATATATAATATATGGTAAATTATACTTGTAACACTTAAACTTTATAAAAATTTAGCTTTTGCACCTGTATTTATTTTTGCTTTTAACTGACACTTGAACTATAAAATATCACATCATTTGCCCTTCCGTCCAAAATTTTCGTTAGATTTCATTTCCGATCCAATTTTTAGGGGCATTTTCGTCTTATTACAATTACGTACATTTTAAAATTATTAGGGTTTTATTTTTATGAGTAATTTTTGTTGGATTTATTTTAATAAATTATGTAGAGTTACATGTCAATTATGTATTTTAAGACTATCATATTTTATTAAGCCCTATTAAAGTGATCTAATTAAGTTTATTAGGTTAATATGCATCAACAATAATTATGGATCCACATATGTAGATACCATATTCCTATATTAGAATGGGTTGGTTAGAAATATTATTAATATTATATATTAGTTATGGTCTTTGAAAGTTTATTGAGAGTGTCTATTCTATATCCCGACAGTAGAACAAAACCTTAACTTTGATAGATCTCTTGAAAGACTATGATCTACTTTTGACATGTTACAAAGAAAACGTCTTCTAAGATTCTTAAAGATTATGTTAGTGATACAAGATTAAAATACGCTTCCGCAATTCAGTTTTTAATCTGACATACTGGTACTGTGGGATTAGGCTAAGGAACCTATATAATACATTTGTATTTTATCCTATCATATTATTAGAATATCAATCCAAGTCCCACATCTGAACATCATGCTAGAGTTGTCTAGTTTATAAGCATTAGACCTACTCCATTAGTATAAGGTCTTTTGAGAAGATACTTAAAACAAAATCATGAGGGTTTAGCCTTAAAACGGACAATATGATACTAAACTAAGAGTAAGGTGGTTGGGCAACCCAATCTTGTGAGTGTATATTTTATATTTTTTGAGAATCTTTATATTTAATAGTGGGTAAATTATCCTACTAATATTTAAACTTTTCAAAAATTCAACTTTTGCACCTGTATTTATTTTTGCTTTGAACTGACAATTCAATTATAAAATATCACCTCCTTTGCCCTTCCGTCTAAAATTTCCGTCAGACTTCATTTTCCATCCAATTCTTAGGGGCATTCTCGTCTTTTAAATTTATTAATATTTTAAAATTATTAAGGTTTTATTTTTTAGGGATAATTTTGTCTTTTCATAGATAAAATTTTAAAAAATCTGAAAATATTTATTTTGACAAAATCATATTAACCCACTAGAGAAACTATTAACATGTTAAATTATATAAAACTTATATTTTATATTGCATATTAGATGATGCCAAAATAAATTTAACATAATTATATTTGTGAACCCCTAGATTTGAACAAAAATATTATCCAAACAACACATTTTAAATTATATGTTTTCGTAGTCATTCCCTTCCTCAAACCAAATTTTGAGTTTTTTTTTACAATGACATTATTTCATTATTAGTGTCAGCAATGACATTGTATAAAAAAACATATCGAAATTCATATTTTGCGACGAATTCGAAACAAAAAGAGTTGAAGAAGAACTTCAGTGCAAGATTTGAGGAATGTGATAACAACAAAAACTTGTGGTTTAAATTGTGTCATTTGATAATATTTATTTTGAGAATGTTTATATTTAATATAATTTATATTTAAAATATAAAATATAATCGCAATATAAAATGCGTATTTATTATTTTTGTAACAATATAAAATAAGTTCCAAATAAAATTATAAGTTGTCCTAGTGGATAGATATTATTTAGTTAGACGCGAGATTGTAGGATCAAACCCTTTTAATAATAAAGTGAAATGACAAAATTACCCTTGAAAACAAAACCTTAATAATTAAAAAATGCTCATAATTGTAAAAAGACGAAAATGCACTTGGGAATTGAACGGAAAATAAAGTAAGTGTTAGTAGGATAATTTACCATATTTAATATAATAAATTTTTTTTGTATTTGTCCGAATGGTAAATGGTAATTTATTGTTTATATGATTGTGATTTGAATCTAGAGGTTCACGCATATAATCATTGATAAATTTATTTTGGCATCGTCTAATATTCTATATAAAATATAAGTTCCATATAAATTAACATGGTCATAGTTAATGCAATGGGTAAACATGATTTAATCATTTGTGTGGTTGAGGGAGATGGAACCCCTTCAACTTAAGAAGATTTTTCAAATCTATTTTATAGTTCGAAACAAAAATTAAATACGGGTAAAAAGCTGGATTTATAAGTAAATGACCAATGTTACAATTTTTTATAATTCTGGACCAATTTCATCAAAAAAATAATTTATGGACTAATGTCACTAAATAACCAATGTTACAATTTTTTATAATTCGGGACCAATTTCATCAAAAAAATAATTTATGAACTAATGTTACCAAATTTCTATAGTTTGAGGACTATTTATGTCAATATACGAAAGAATAGCAACCGTTAGTTTTTTCTTTCATTGTTTCTTTCTTCTCGTTTTAATGACATTTTTGTCTTTTTATTTATTAAAGAAATAATAGCAATAGTTACTCAAATTAACAAAATTCTCTAAGAATCATCAATCAAAATTAAAAACAATAAATCTCTATGTTCTCTTAAAAGCAATTAGTTCTAAAATAAAAAATTAAAAAGATCTCACCTCTCTGATTGATCTCACCTTTCTAATTAAAGATTTCGCCATAGTATTCGTAGAACTTGAAGATTCACTCAGTAGAGACTCGTGTTTCTTGATGATAATTCTTAAATCCTAAAACTTTACTCAATAGTAGGTACTTGTGCTTCTTGATGATAATTCTTAAACCCTAAAAACTTTACTCAATAGTAGAGACTGTGTTCATAACTTGTTATTAAACTATTAAAATAAGGAAAAGAGAAAAACAATATAGGGAGAAACATAAAGAGCAATTTTATTAATGTATTCTCTAGTATAAGACTTATGTATAATCCTTCTATGGAGGTCTCTCTTTATAAACCCTAGATAAAGTAAGGATACAATCCTAAATAAAGTAGGAAAATAGAGATAGAAGATACGAGATATCTCAATGGATATTCACATAATAATAAATTTATAGCAAATTCAAATATATATATATATATATATATTATATATATATATATTAATAAAAGGAAGTCGCTAATAGTGAACGAAGGAAAAAACAAAAAATGAAAATTTGAAATACATATTCAATTTAAAAATTGGCATAAATAGTCCTTAAACTATAAAAGTAAATTGATATTGGTCCTAAATTAATTTTTTGGTAGAATTGGTCTTCGAACTATAAAAAAGTTGTGACATTGGTCATTTCGTTAAAAATTCTGTTAAATCATTTGTTAAGTAAAAAAAACTACAAGGGTATTTATGTCATTATACTATTTAAATATATTTGAAAAAGACAAATTAACATAAATATTTTCCAAACTATAGATGTTTGGTGATATTAGTCCATAAATTATAAAAAAAATGAGAGATTGATCCTTTACTTAAAAAACCCAAGGTATTTATACTATTTAATATATATATATATATATATATATAATATATATATATATATAATATATATAATATCATTTTCATTTTCCTCTTCATTCATTTCTTTCCTTTCCGCCTTCTTTGTTTTCATTTTCTAATAAATAAAAAATTCATAGAAAATTCATTAATGCAAACAATAAGAAAATTAGATAATATTTTTTTTAAAAAAAGAAACAGTAAGAAGAAGAAAACGTTAAAATAGAGAAAAAAAGAAAATAATATTAAAATATTATTTGATAATATAATATATATATATATATATATTATTAAATACATTAAAATAGTATAATGACATATATATCAAGGAAGTGTGAACCAAAGAAGAACAAGAAAGAAAAATTGCAATAGTTAATTTTTTAAAGTTTGTTTATATAATTCGTCAAGCACCTTATTTTTCTCTAAAAAAAATTTTTTAAAAAATATTAAGACTAAATTTATTAAAAGTAAATTTATTTGGAACTAAACTATTAATTATTCTTTTGTTATATATACCCATTTTGGGCGCTTGATGTCCTCACATTTTCGATGTATTCGGGTCTGCAGAAATGCTCGCAGAGTTCAACTCTTACTCAAATATGAAAGTTTAACCCAAAACTATCAATTATTCTTTTCTATATATTATCAACAAATTTTCTTAATTAGTTTCTATATATATGTTTTGTTTATATATAAAATATAATTTCAATTCTATTCATTAATATATATATATATTTTTTTTTTTAAAAAAAAGAAAAATCGATATAGAAAGATTTAAAATTTAAAATAAAGATTTATTACGTATTTCATAGTAATAAAATACGTAAAAAAAATAATGAATTAAAAAATAAAAAAAAATTGAACTTCTAAAATAATATAAATATAAATATAAATTAAAATAATTCTAAAAATCACGATTTTACACACACAAAAATTTTTTAAAAAAAATTATCTTCGATATAGATTAGATTATAATTAGATTAAATTATTATTATCTTTTTTAACTAGTATTTTTAAAAAAAATTAAAAAAACCAAAAACACTAGTATATATATATTATGAAAAGTCGTTCTACTGCTGTATCTACTCCTAATCTTAAAAAATTGTCAAAAATTTGACAACTTTTCATAGATAGATATATATATATATATCCTAAAATTAATTAATTAATTAATAAATACATTTACTTAATATATATATATATATACACATATATTTCTTATAATGATCCCTTCTTCGTCTCCTTTTCTTAGTAGCTGAGATTATTGATGTCTTCTCCCAGAAGCAACAATTCCCGCAAACTCGCCGGTACGTGTATATATATGTATATTTCTTTTCCTTTTTCTATTATAGACATATTTGTATTAATTACTGTTTCTACTTTAATGTTCACTAATTATTATTACTAGAAAAAAAATTTAAAAGGTGTGCTTCTATTATTAGTGTAGGACATAAATTAATTTAAAAATTATTTGCACACCTCTTAACATGAAATATATATATATATTTTTTTAAATGCAGAATGATTTTCTTCGAGTTCAACTTTGACTCTAAAGTGAGGTTTGGAGCCATAACTTTCAAGAACTCTGACTCTAAAGTGAGGTTTGGAGCCATAACTTTCAATATGGTTATCCGCCCATTACTTTCAATATGGAGCTATCTGTCCATAACTTCAATATGGAGCTATCCTCTTGTGACTTTCAAAATGGAGTTATCCATGTCAAAAGATTGGAACTTCAATCATCTTTTCTTAATGAATGAAGGAAAATTTACATATATATAGTAACGTACTCTAAGATATAGTATTAAGAAAAAAGGAAAATTTATAGTGCAAAAATGTAATTAGTGTATATTTGTACCTACCTGTTTTTATTAATGAATGAAGGGATTCCTTGTTTGAAAGATTTGATTTTATGTTGATGGTTAATAATGTTCACATTACAAATAAAACAGTTGTATGTATATATATATATACACACAAGACACTATAAGGTAACAAAATAGTTATATACAGAAATGGACTTGGGAGAAAAACAAATTACAACTCCAGCCGTGTCAGTTTCCGATGGTAACCTTCTTTCTTCTGATTCTTCTAATAGAAGAAAGCAATTCAAAGGAGTAGTTATTCAACAAAACGGTCATTGGGGAGCACAAATATACTCAAATCACCGGCGAATTTGGTTAGGAACATTTAAAACACAAGTAGACGCTGCAAGGGCGTACGATAGCGCCGCTATTAGAGTCCGTAAAAGTGATTCGCATAGAAACTTTCCGTGGACTGACCCAACCTTAGCGGAAGAAGAACCGAAATTTCAAAATAAATTCGACACAGCAACTTTACTTAAAATGATTAAGGACGGTTCCTATTCAGACAAATTCAGCGATTATCTCAGAAAATTGACAGGAAAATGTACTAACCTGGAGAAGTACATGGATACGGCGACGTTCGCTGATTGCGGTGGATCTAGGGATTTTTTCTGTAAGAAACTTTTCCATAAGTTTCTGACTCCGAGTGACGTCAGCAAGCTCAACCGTCTCGTGATACCGAAGAAATTCGCTGTGCTGCACTTGCCTAGCATTCCTGAAAAAGGCGACGGCGACATTAGTGATAAGGAACTGACGGTTTACGATAAATCGATGAGAAAGTGGACATTTAGGTATTGTTATTGGAAGAGTAGTCAGAGCTATGTGTTTACTAGCGGATGGAATAAATTTGTAATGGCAAAAGATTTGAAAGCTAAAGATAGAGTAATTTTCTCACTTTGTAAATGCCGCAGTAATCGATGTTGTCCCGACCGGCATGAGATACCTCCGCGATACATGATTCACGTTGTACGGCATCATTGCAATCTTAATGGTGAAGTAGTAGCAGCACCACCACCGGAAAAAAGCTCATCGGCACCACCACCGGAAAATAATTCATCATCTTCTTCTCCAGCTTCTTCTACCGATCTATTGAAAAGGAATTCGAAATCTAAGGAATTCGTGATGAAGTTATTTGGTGTGCCTATAAATCTGTAATGTATTAGTTTCTTTTATATATATATATAGGGGAGGAAAAACATGACTTATTTCTAATATTTGTCAATTTTTGTATATCATATATATATATATATGGGTTATAAATTATATTGATATATATTTATATATATATATATATATATAGACAGTAAGTATGAGTTTTATTATAAAGTTTCTTTGGATTTGTTACGATATTAAAAATCTCATAAAATATTTAAAAAATTTATAAATATCAAAAATTTTTATAAAATATCTAAAAAGACTATCAAAAAAATTTATAAAACAAACCAAAAATTTTAATATGAGATAAGTAAATTTCATAAAATATCTAAAAAATTAAACATATCAAAAAAATTCATAAAACATCTAAAAAACCAAAAATTCTAGTTGAGATAAGTAAATTTCATAAAATATCTAAAAATAATTAAAATTATCAAAAAAATTCATAAAATATCTATAAGGAATTAAAAATATCAAAAATTTCATAAAATATCTATAAAGAAATCAGAAATATCAAAATTTTCAAAAAAACTAAAAATATCAAAACAAACCAAAAATTCTAGTTTGAGATAAGTTAATTGATGAACTCAAATTTTGCTTCAATATATATATATGTATTTCTTATTCTTGCTTTAATATACATACATATATATATATACATATATATATATATATACATATATATATATATATATATATATATATATATATATATATTGTGTTGATTAGGGAGGGAAGTGATGAGAAGCAGAGAGAGATGGAAGAATCCATTTGAAGAATCCAACTTTGGTTTCTCTTATGGATCTTTGCTGCCCGTATTCTACCAACATGTTCCAAAGCTCTCCAACATTCCACCCTTGTGAAATGATCCACCGAATCACCTGCTCAATAGCATCATTTTATGTACATATACATATACATATACATATATATATATATATATATATATAGAGAGAGAGAGAGAGAGAGAGAAGGGAAATCAATCTTCACAATCCAGAAAAAGGGAAACAAGAAACAGTAAGATATATATATATATATATAGCAAGAAATTTACCTGCTCTAGTGATTCTAATGCTTCCAAACCAAATGTGTGGTACAAGATGAAAGGTCTTAATGCCTGGAAAGAACATATATATATATATATATATATATATATATATATGTAAGCAACTATATATCAAGCCTTATTTTGCATCAAGAAAAAAAACTAGGAAAGAACAAAAAGACACTTATTTTGCATCAAATCCTTGAAATTGATTTCCATATATATATATATATGTATGTATATGTAAGCAATTATATATCAAACCTTCCTTCAAAACAAAACTAGGAAAGAACAAAAAGACACTTATTTTGCATCAAATCCTTGAAATTGATTTCCACACACACACACATATATATATATATGTATGTATATGTATATGTATATGTAAGCAACTATATATATCAAGCCTTCCTTCAAAACAAAACTAGGAAAGAACAAAAAGACACTTATTTTGCATCAAATCCTTGAAATTGATTTCCACATATTATATATATATGTATGTATATGTATATATATATATATATATATATATATATATATGTATGTATATGTATATGTATATGTAAGCAACTATATATATCAAGCCTTCCTTCAAAACAAAACTAGGAAAGAACAAAAGATACTTATTTTGCATTAAATCCTTGAAATTGATTTACACACACACACACACACACACATATATATATAAGCAAACTATATATCAAGCCTTCATTCAAACAAAATTAAGGAAGAACAAAAGATACTTATTTTGCATTAGATCCTTGAAATTGATTTCCACATATATATATATATACACACAATAATGGACAAGAAAAGACCTGAGAAGCAGCTAGCCACTGGATTATGGCTTTAACTTCAGGATCGCCACCAAATGCGCCACAACCCCAATTCCCAGTAACAATTCCAATTCTATCTCCGTCGTGACCAGAGCTACTACTACTACTGATTGGCTGATCGCCAGAAGTTCCTCCAGATAATCGAGAAACACTTGACGGATTTCCAAGACACTATACATACATACATACATATACATACATATATATATATATAAGAAGCAAAACAAAATACAAAGATTAAAATGATTGCAAGTCATATCTTTATCGATGACAAGTTTTTCCTACATCAATATAATCAAAATACCTTTGCATCATTCGAAAATGCTTCAATTGGATTCTTTATGTCTTGGAAGAATTCTTCGTACTTCTGATATTTACATTGGTCGAAAAAACCAGTGAATGCCTTATTAACCTCCCTGCAAGAGGAAAGAAGAAAAAGATGATCTTTATTTACATTTGATATGTTATAACTATAGGAAAGTATAAAACATACAGAAAATGTATCTAATATTGAAGAAATCGTCTATTTTGAAACAAAATCAAGTACCTGAGGAGGAGTTCAGAACTGTATTGTTTCCTTCCCGGTCTACATAGTGCATCAATCGCAATAACTCTTGTCTTGCGCCTTCCCAAATGATCGACATCTTTATGGTCGACGTAGTTACCAGAAAACCGGAATGAAGAAGCATATCTGTACCAATAATTAAAGTCATGGCAAAAAACTAGTGGAAGCATATCAGTACCAACAAATAGTTCTTCAAAAAGATACTCACCCAGCATAATTTGAAAACCTCTCGGAACCAACAATTTCTATAGCTTCATTGGTTGACATGGCAGGCAAGAAAAGCATTCCGACAATTAGTTCTGGACTGATCATAAGACGGATCTCTTCCTGAAATCAGAGATCCTTTTGTATGAATAAGCATTACCTCATCTATAGCAACACCTTGTATATAATCTTTAGTTTTCCGATTCTTGTTTCATCTTAAAAGCATAGTCCTTTAACCAAAGCCTAGTGCACTAAATAATCACATAACATCTATATCGAAAAGTTTAAACATAAAATATATACATATATATAATACCTGGACACAGCCCCGGTGAAGAGCACCACCGCCCAAAAATTTATTTGCAAAATCAACTTCCAAAGCTTCACAGGGTTGATGATCTTCAATTAACCTGGATTTATCAACCTACAAGTAAAGTTGAGGCATTGTAACCAATTCAGCAAAACTCTTTTTTTTTTTCCTTTTTTTTTTGGGATAAATGGAAAACCAATTTCTACCTCAAAAGAGCAAAGGGAAAGATGGGAATTGCTCCAGAACTCTTTCCTTTGCAAAGGAAGAACTTTCCGTTGGAACGAAACATTTCCACTGGGCATGCATGTAAAGATCCTCTCAAAGTAGTGAACAATGCACTTTATCTTGCTTTCCTGATTCTCCTGATAATTCTGATATAAACACCTGAAAACGCAGATGGGGTACATAAGGATTATGTTGTCCGGCTTGTGTACAACAATAGATCAAGACATTATTTTGATAAACTAAAATTGAGAATTGCACGAGTAAACTTGAACAGGTTTTTTTTTTTTTTACACAAATAAACATCCAGAAGAAATTGCAAAATCGAAATTACTATTATTTCCACCAAAGATTACTTAAAAATAGGTCAAATAATCGATGATATTACATATTGCCTGATATCTATCTACCTAATCATGCTGTTCTTTAGAGTATATGAATATTCAACTTAACAAAATTGTAAGTAAAACGTATTTGTTTCGAGCAGTAGAAAATATTCCTTCTCCTAGCAAGTTTGATCATTCTACAATTTATAATCTGCATCTATTAAATTTCATTGATTTTGTGACTTTCTGCGTATTTTCTTCAATGACATGCCAATGACAATGCAAGAATATTCTACCATTACTTTGTGTTATGAAAATTTATGGTTTCTGAACTACAAGGAACTGGTATTACAGGAAAGCAAGCCTCGCTATATTTCTTCGCTCATCCATACTAAGTAAATAAACCATACTGAAGTAGTTTTTTATTAAAGAAATTACCAAGGTAATCCATCGCCAAAATACTATGGTAGTGTAGTCTCTAAAAGAAACGATGAATTATGAGCTAGACATTCAGACCAAGAACATATAGTAATGATGATAATTTGCACAGAATGATGTCCTTGAATTTCATGTCCCGAAGAAACTCGAGTTGAACAATGTTACATATGAATGAGGTAAGGATAATGCTTCTGATAGCAACGTACATAAATAAATGACCAAAGTTGATGAACGGAAGATCGTTGGCACCTCGATCGTTATCAGGAAACAAACAAAAGAAAGAACATGCTAGGAGAGCTGCAATCAATTCCTGGAATAAAACAATATATCAAATTTCAGACACATATTTCAGACACACTGACAAAGAAAAAACAAGACATCCTTAACTCTTGGTGAGTAAGAACATACTTGACTAAGAAGTACAAGCCCTGACTGCTGAGATTCCAATAGGCGGAGACCTGTTTCATCTGAACTCTGATAATGAGTTTCCAACAAAAATGGAAGTCTCAGAAGCAAGTCAGCCATTTTTGGCAATACTTCTTTAAACCATCTTGTAGCTTGATCCCTAGGCATCAACTGTAAAATCCATAAATTAGTTTGTGCTAGTTACAGAGCATAAAACTTGCAGAATAATACCAAATTCCAACAACAACAAAAAAAAATGACTATTTTTCCATTTCAATGAAAACCCTTTTAGGAAAACAAAAGGCAAACAGTTCAACATCAGCAGCTATGGAGAATTTCTATAATTTGAACATAAATTCGCGCCAAAATTAGTGGGAAAAGAGAAGAACCAGAAAATTAATGGTATTTACATCGTCAAAGAAGAGGCAGTATCCCTGAAAAGTGTAATCGGAGAAAGCTAGGGATTGGGTGAGGTCAGAAATAGCGAGGCCAAGAAGTCTGCCGGAGTCGACATTGCTATGGTCTGGACCTTTGGATAGGGCTTTAAGAGCTTCCAAAATCGGCGTCGGCCAGAAAAGCGAAGAAGATCGGAGTATGATCGGCAAAAATGGAAGAATAGACTTCAAATCCTCCCTATTCTCCATAATAACCAAAAACCCCAATTCTCCCTTTGATCACTCAAAACCTTAATTTCTTCGCTGCAATTAATGAAAAAAAAAATTCAAATTTATAGTAGTTTCATTGAAATTTTCAACTGGGTTGTTCCAAGTCATACTTTTTCTTCATTATAAAATCGTTTCTTCCATAGATTGATCATTGCAAGTAATTGGAAAGAATCAAAAGTCTACGGAATACAGGCAGACACAACTTCCCCACAATTTCTTGATTATGCAAGAGAAAGAAAAAGTCTGCAATTCAATTCAAATATTTTATGTTGGAAAATAAAAGAAATCATTAATTTTAACAACTCACAGAGACAGAACATTACAGACAAGAAATGCATTCTAAGCACTTTTGAAGCATATAAGAATGAAAAAAAAAAAACAATTTATTTCTTTCCATTTCTTTATCGTTTACAAAGAATAAAGTAATATATATATATATATATATATATATATTCAATTCATAAGCAAATTGACATAAACACTCTCCAAATTATTTTTTTAGTTAAATTAGTCATCGAACTATAAAAAAATTGTGATATTAGTCATTCTGTTAAAAATTCTGTTACATTATCGTTAAGTAAACAAAACTTTAAGGTATTTATAAACTATTTAAATATATTTAATAATAAATAGATTAACATAAATAGTCCTCAAACTATAAATATTTAGTGATATTAGTCACGAAGAAAAAGAAAAGATAAAAATAGAGAAAAAATATATAAGAATGATATTGAAATATTATTTAAATGTATATGTATATAAATTATATATATATTAAATATATTTAAATAGTGTAACTAATGTCGCAAATTTTTTTTATAGTTTATGGACTAATTTCACAAAAAATAATAATTTAAAGACCAAAGTAACCAAATATCTATAGTTTATGGACTATTTATGTATATAAATTATATATATATTAAATATATTTAAATAGTGTAATTAATGTCGCAATTTTTTTTTTTTAGTTTGGGGACTAATTTCACAAAAAATAATAATTTATAGACCAAAGTCACCAAATATCTATAGTTTGGGGACTATTTATATCAATCTGACTATTATTAAATATATTTAAATAGTGCAGTAGCATAAATTACCTTAGAATTTTTTTTTACGAATTTTTAACGGAATGATCAATGTCACAATTTTTTTATAGTTGGAGACCAATTTTTTTTAAAACATTGGAGACTAATATCACCAAATCTCTATAATTTAGGGACTATATATGTCAATTTGCCCAATTCATATCTAAATTCCACAAATTTTTTAAATTTTTTTTTTTTTGAATTTCACATCATTAATTATTTATTTCAAACCCTTTAATAAAGAAACTCCTTTTAGAATTAAAAATTGAAAATCCCTTTATAAAATGGTCAACTTCTTTAACCAAGAATTCATTTTTAATGTTAACCAAACACTTCTCAGTGTGTTTTTAATACTGTGAATGTTTGATTCATATATATATACATATAAACTTTATTAGGAAATTGTAGATGTGGGGTTTTGTTTTATCCAAGAAATTTTGTTTGGAATATAGATTTGAGAAGAAAAGTGGAAATTGGTAGCAGAAAAATGCCTTACAACCTCAATTTCAGACAATGCTTACCTTGACTTCCACTTCATTCTTAATTTTTCCAACATAACCCAAAACTTCTACTTTTGTCACTTCAAAACATCATGAAACAAACATAAGAAATAACATACTTCTCATGTGGAGAGAATAAAAAAAAAAAGACAACAAAACAACAAAAAAGCAAGAAGCTTAGAATCAAAGTTTGTTTAAACTCAAAAACCCTCCAAAAAAGAAATGAAATTTCAGAATATTTTTCTCTTTCTTACCAGTGCAGTATTTTCTTCTTGGACAAGAGAGTTCATGCCAGTGGTGAAAGATCCTCCCCACCCCCCTCTTAAATTCTTGTCAGCATAGAAATTCTTGTCATATTCAATTTTGACATGTCTCTTCCTTCTCCATGGAATCTCAACATTGTTAAGCATAAATCTGCTACAATCAAGATTACTTCCATTGTTCCTTCTTCTTCATCAAGGTTTCTGATAAGAAATGCATGTAAATATTCTGAAGAATGTTCTAATAATTCTCTGTTTCCTCCATCCAACCAGGTCTGTTTCTTTTCGTTCTACTCCTTTGTTGTTGTCATGGTGTATTATTGATTGAATCAATTTCTTCGTGACGATATATTTTCCAGAGTGTTGCAGCTATTGTATTTGGAGACGGATCACCAACGACACTATATCCATTAACAAAAAGGAGATCAGAAGCAGCAATTCCAATAGCAGGAAACTACAGACTCATTGATGCAGTTGTAAGCAACTGTATTAACAGTAATGTTTCAAAGATATATGCACTTACTCAATTCAATTCCACATCCCTCAATTCCCATCTTTCAAGGGCTTATTCCGGTGTGTTTCTCGGAAAAAATGGCTTTGTCGAAGTTCTTGCAGCTTGTCAGACACCGGAAGACAAAGGATGGTTTCAGGTCATCTTTTGTTTCTTCCAGGAATCTCTCTTTTCTGTTAGCATACTTCTTGTTCTTCCATTGATGATAGTTTTTTTTTTTCTTGTTCAGGGAACTGCTGATGCTATAAGAAAGTGTTTGTGGGTGCTTGAACAGTATCAAGTACTCGAGTTTCTGATTCTTCCCGGACATCATTTATACAAAATGAACTATCAGAAACTGATCAAAGCTCATAGAGATAACGATGCTGATATAACTGTTGCAGTCCATAACAGTAGCAGAAATCAAGATCCGGGATTTGGTTCATTCAGAATAGATTCCAAGAATCGAGTTGTTGAGTTCGTAGATCAGCCACAAAACAATCATGTGAAAAAGCAACTAACTTTTATAGTGTAAAGTAAATTCATTTTTCTGCAACGCGAAATAAAATCTGCATTTTGTTTTTCAGGAACAGAATTCAGACACTACTACTTTTCCCAGCATGGGAATATATGTGATTAACAGACATGTAATGACAAAGCTTCTAACAGAATATTTTCCGACAGCCAATGATTTGAGATGTGAAGTAATACCTCAAGCAATCTCCATGGGAATGAATGTAAGTTTCCTTCAACGATCAATCTTCATAATTCTGAAAAAAAAAAAAATCAAGAAATTTCTCAACTTCCATGGAGTTTCTTTAGGTTCATGCTTTTCAGTTTGATGGTTACTGGGAAGACATGAGAAGTATCGAATCATTCTACAAAGCAAATATGGAAAGCACAAAGAAAGCTAGAAATACACACAAGTCAGTAGTAACATACATACCTTACTTTGTTTTGATTGATTGTTCGAGTTGGATAGATTCTTCAGACACTAATCTTTCTGCAAAAAAAATAAAAACAGCTTCTACGACAGAGATTCTCCTATATATACTCTTCCTCGAAATCTACCTCCAACTCTGATAACTGATGCTGTCATAACAGATTCCATCGTCGGAGATGGCTGTGTTCTTGATGTAAGAAAAACTCGTGTATATATATATATATATATATATATATGTAACTAACTGCTTAGATACAAACTGATATGAAAAGTATGCTAATAATCCCTCTTATGGTCAAGAACAGAGGTGTAGGATCAAAGGCACAGTAGTTGGAATGAGAACAAGAGTTGGAGAAGGTGCCATAGTTGAAGACTCAGTAATCATGGGTTCAGACACATATCCAGTAAGACAAACAACATGGGATGGGAAATGAACTTTTTTTTTTTTTTTTGGAGAAACCCATGTTTTATCTAACATTAGACACACATTAATGTCATGTTTTTTTGGCAGAGAAGTGGTGGTGGTGGTGGTGAAGGGGATGATGCAATGTACATTCCTATTGGAATTGGAAAAGGCAGCTACATAAGGAAAGCTATTGTTGATAAGAATGCAAGAATTGGGAAGAATGTTAAGGTAGAGAGAATGAAAATACAACATTCCAGACAAGACATGATTGATTTGGTTTGGTTTGTCTTATGTTTTGTGTTTTTGATGCAGATTATAAATAAGGACAACGTTGTTGAAGGAAACAAGGAAGCAGATGGCTATGTTATTACAGGAGGAATAATAGTAGTCATAAGAAGTGCAGTAATTTCAGATGGAAGCATTCTATGAGATTGTTATTATTAGATAATTTGATGATTGATTCTTTCCATTTTTGGCAAATCCCAAATCCATATCAGGGAAAAATGTAACTGTTGTTTCCTTAAATTATCAGAAAGAAAAGGAGCAGACAACAGTCAAATGTTATTACAATAATAATAATAATAATAATCAACAAGATATGGCTGTTTTATTCATATTTCAAGATAACCTTTTTTTTTTTGCTTGTCCTATTTTGTTACATTCATGATTCACTGATCTATCCTTAACAAATACATAAAAACCTTAATCCATCAGAAAGATAAACCTTTTACAAATAGAAACAACAGTTGATGCACAGCTGCAAAAGCTTTGGCAGTACATCCTCCAAAATAGTAAAAAGTAAAAACAAAAAACCTCAAAGAGTTGATGCTTTTAAGAATGATTTTGATATGAAATCCAAAATAGCCAGCCAGAGATCTACTGCATATATAATATATAGATATATATGTATATATATATACATCACCATGGTACACAATCAGAAATGGCTGGCTGGCTGCTAGGAAAGTTCTAGGTCATAAAAACACCAACTCAACAAGTAAGGAATGGTGAAAGATCATCATCTCATCAACTAACTAAACATGATAGATCATGCCAACTTCAATAAGGCTAATATGGGGAATATTAAGAGCAACAGACGGACCTCGGCAGTTCTTACGGAGGAATGAGTAAGCAATATCGATGACAAGCTTCTTCAAATAGGAGGATGAACGTCTCGCCTTTACATAAGAATGTCCCATTATGTATGCAACACCGGCTTCTTTTGCTTGGATCAAGTCCACCAGTTCATCCCGGACTAAAGGATCCATTCCAGGGCTTTCCGGGACTTGAAATCTGACTTGACGCCTCCTGATGCGTGGATTCTCATCGTCATAAGCTGGTCTTAGACTCTGAAGTGTTAAAGACTTACTGCTTTGAATTGTGTTGCTTGTAATGGAATCGTCCTCCTCACTTACAACTAGAGTTGAGGTGGATTCGATACTCCTTGTAGTACTTATAACAGCCATCCTGCCATCAAATGATGCATTATCGGAACTGGAAGACTGAGGTTCTACAGCTTCCATTTGGATGAACTCAGCAATACTTTGAATCAGAAGGTCTTCAAAGTTCCCATCATCTCTCTGAACATCCTTGTACCCATATCGAATAATACAACGATACATACGATAAGGTCTTGGGCAAACACGGCCAATAAGGAAACGTTCTTCGGGTGGGACATAAGGCACTGGAACTGATTTTACACAAACGAAGACCAAGACAGAGTGAAAAGCGGGAAGGTTGGTTACAAAGTGTGAGAAAATGGAAGGCACTCCTGTTGCCAATTCCGAGTAGATGAGACCTATTCCGGGTACACGAACAATGCCAAGGCTAGGGCCTAAACCAAGAAGCCATCTCAATGGAACTTTGTTGTGCAAATCAAAGCTATACTTCTTGCGAGTTCCATAATGCCACACAAACATGACAAACATAAACACAAGAGAGAGAACAATGGAGATCCACCCACCCTGAGGAACCTTGATAAATGCAGCTGACAAGTAGGCACCTTCGATGAACCAGAAGAAAAGGAGGAACACAGCAGCATAAATGAAACTCTTTTGCCAGACAAAAACTATAACGAGTGACATCAGAAAAGTCGATATAAACATAACTGTCATGCAAGCCAGACCTGTTAACAAAAAACCAAATAAGTAAAAACTATTAGCCAATGAAATCATCGGAATTATTAAATTTGCATATCAGATTAGGAAAAAATCCTAAGACTACCATCTACTTTAGGATTTCTATAACTCCTTCTACGGTCCCCTCAAAATATAAATATATATATATATATATATATATATTTGAATATATATTAGATCATGTGCACAATTTGGTGAATGACAAAGCAAATGTATTCCTAACTTTAGTTAACTTACCATATGCATTCCCAATTGTAGTTGTATCTTGGAATCCAACAGCAATAGCAAGAGTAAGGATCATCAGGATCCAGTTTATTTCAGGTATGTAAATCTGCCCACGTATGTGTCTTGAGGTATGAACGATCTTGACTCTCGGGAAGCAACCAAGGGCATGACATTGTTTTACAATGGAAAAAGTAGCAGAGATGATAGCCTGACTAGCAACAATTGCTGCAAGAGTCGCAATAACAAAAACTGGCCAATACACGGCATCTGCAAAAGAATTATCAACAGTAGAACACAAAATGAATCTCTTCATTCTTCAAATTCTAGGCCAAATCATGAGTGGAATTAGAAGCACAACTAACCAGGTATTGAATCGTAGAAACTGTTTGGAATTGATGAGATATTTTTTGACAGAAAAGCAGCCTGACCCATGTATTGTATTGCGAGACAAGGGTATACAACACATGCAAACGCAATCTGCACAAACACAAAACATCAGAACTAACACATCAAATAGATGAACCACCATGATAATAATAAACTTGCTACAACATCTAAAATCTTAAGCTATTAAAGAGGATAGGAATTTATAAAATCAAAACTCCAACTAATAACATCAAACCTAACCTCCATTTTGTGATTCTAAAAGTAGTATAAGGAGGATAGATTGATGGCAACAGAAAATTACTATTTCAGAAGGGAGAGAAGAACTTACCCTAACTGAAGAAGCAGTAAAATGGCCAAGATCTGCAAACATAGCTTCAGTACCTGGGGAGAAGGGAATACCAAAGTAACCAAGACATGTAAGCATGATGTATACAGTTTTTTAGAACAAAGACTGGAAATTCATAAGCACATAATGGGGTAACTGATTGAGGGTCTGAAATTTTGCAACTAGTTACCTGTTATGGCTAGGAGCACCCCTCCAAGTGAAATCCACCCATCTTTTCCAGTCTCCCTAAAAAACTTGATGATATAATGTGGAGAAAGAGCAGTCACAACTTTCGGGTTCCAATATATTACATTGAACAGGCCAACGGCAAGAATCGATATCAACCAAAGAAGAACAACTGGTGCAAATAAAAATGCCACCTTGTTTGTGCCACAGTGTTGAAGAGCAAATAGACCAACCAATATCACGCAAACAAGTAGCAGAACTTCACCTACAAGAAGGCAGTTAAATAGCAATCACAAATAGAAGCAAACAACAAAAGTGAGTATCATAGAAATCAAGAAGAAAATTGGATATACTCTGATTCAACTGTTTTGCAGCAGCTTGAATTCCTGATATCGAGGACAGAACTGCACAAGAGAAATTAAAGCTTATCATGAATCTGCGATAGTCATTTTAAATATGGCTGAGGTGATAACATAATGCAAAAATCCATTCAAATACAAGAATATTAATGTACAATAGAAATAACAGTTAATCCAAAACTTGCCTTTCACTGAAAACTTATAGAATCCATAAATTTTATAGTCAAGTGGTTCTAGTCATTTTCAGAATCTGTTACGAGTAAAATAAAAGAAAAATTATTGAATGCTCATGACCCACGATGTAATTATGATCAACTACTTGACAATCGTCCTCACTATAAGGAAGAAATATACTTGATTACTACTGGTGTAAGTTTAGCCTAAAGTAGAGAATTCAGGCAAAGGATCATAGACACCAAGACCTCCGAATCACAAACCAGTCTTTACAAGAATCAACTGAATTTGAGTACTATATTTATTAGTTTTGTCATTACAATAGGATTGTGATATAAACTACACCAAGGTCTTTCCCATTATTCCCATGGAAAATCTACAAATAATCTATTTATCATCCAGCAGCAGTGAAACATTATAAATGGAGAAATAAACGTTTAGATGTAACCAATTATCATCAGCTAACCTGAAATCGCAGGAGTGATTACACCATCACCAATGACCATGCAAGCCCCCAACAATACCACAAGAAGTAGAACCGTTCGTAACTTTTTATGTTTCTCAAGGAATCTCCTTAAGGGTAGTGATGCTGCATACTGTGCTGAGGGGCCATATCTATAAGAAGACAGCTCCTCATCAGCTGCTTGTTGATTGGAAAGTAAGCTAAACTTTGCATGTCGGCAAAGGAGAGAGTAAAGGGCAAATGTCCCTCCTACAATTAATTTTGTCTAGGTTAGTAAAAACAAATCAAATTCTAGAATCAATTGGCATCCACCACATTTGCAAGAAAACCCCAGAAATACCATACCTTCACCATTGTCATCAGCACTTAGGACAATCCACATATATTTCAGCAAAGGAATCAATGTTAAGGTCCAAAAGATAAGAGAAAATGCACCAAAAATGGCAGTCTCATTTTGATGATGTTGCAGCTTCCCCACAAATACACTTTTATAAACATACAGTGGTGAGGTGCTCAGATCTCCATAAACCACCCCCAAGCTTTGATATGCTAAGATCAGATTCTGGGAAATACTGACCCAAGAAAACTGCAAATCCATGTATGCAAAGTTCAGTGCAAGTTTAAGCAAGTCTAGGTTGAGGTGCACAAGAAAGATGCAAGGTCATTTGTGGATGCATGAATGTGATCTTATCTTTATTCTCGTCAAATTGATCCAGGTCTTGAAAAGAGGTTCTAGAGACTACAAGTGAATCATTTGGTCAAAGAATATCTGAACCTCCTTTACCCAGTCCTGGTCAATAGCTTTCTCCAAGACGGTAACTGAATAATCTTACTTTTTAGTCTTTCATTCAGCATCTCTACGTAACTTAGATAATATCATAAACCTAAACCTAAGAGGTAAGTAGAGACCAAAACTAAAAATTTCTCCCATTTCAAATGTGATTCTCACCAGAGTTGTTGATAGTAATGGGGTGGGGGCTTAGGAGAGAAGTTTTTATGAAGTCTTTTGTAATAAAAGGAGACTTTATTCAATACTTGATTTGTTTTTCTTAGTCTTTTCAGTGGCAAAGACTCATTTACTATATTTTTTTAGTCCATGTATTCTGATATTTAATTTTTAACAGATAAAATAGCTAATACCTTCTGTTATAGATGATCTTACATAAATTTAACTAATTTTAATTTTTTTAGAAAAAAAAATGAAAAACAAAATATAATATTTTAATAAAAAATTAATATATTTAACAAAGTATAATCAAATAGATAATCAAACCACTAATATCCACTACTCCTAATAATGCACTTCTACTTTTCCATCCAAGAAAATGTTAACTTACTGTCATCCCTTTTTGGTATGAAAGTCAATCCAACAATTTCATTATGCAGGAACCTCTCAATTTCTACAGCACATTCTGATGTAAAATCATGGTCCTTTTATGATTTCTTCTGTTTTTTTTTTTTTTTATAATGGAGGGGGTGGATAATTTATTCTTATACCAGGCTACGATTATTGGAAATGCTGATAGATGTGCAATTGATAGCATGAGACTCCTAAAACAAAAACAGTCTAAAGAAAACAGAAAAATAAGTAACTGAAAAAAATATGCCTCACGCCTTTACATTTGTGTTGTTTCTACTCTTCAAAGCCTGTGCTTGTTCAATATGTCCTTCTCCACCACCAGCATGACTACATTCTTGAACCCCATCTTGTGGATGGGGCAAGCCCTCACTGTCTTCTTCATGATCAATATCTACTTTATGCATTTCTTACGTGCCAACTTGAAAAAGACAGAAGAAATGATTCTTCTTTCTTTTTTATGAAAGGAAAATTTTAATGAATTTCAACATCAAAAGAGTTCAAACAGAAATAATAGATAATTTATCAAGTACTTGCATATCAATGAAATTTTTGTGGGAAGATAATATCCATAAGAAGGGAAGAATAGCAGGTACTTGCCAACATTAAATAGTGCCACTAAATTTAAAAAATAGTAATTCCAAGGCTGCATAAAAATAGAGGTGACAAAAGAACTAAGAATTCTTTTAAATGGAAAAAATCAATCTTCCCCTCCAATTTCCAATTCAATAAAATTGAAAACAAAACATGTTGAGAAAGAACTAGAGAAAATTAATGAAAAGACCATTCAAAGTCAGAAAAGATTCTTAATTTCAAGAATAAAATGCAAACAAGAAAAGGAATCCCTTCAAAATTAGTACCAGGTTGAACCATTATACAAGAAAAAAAACATGTACATAGTCAATTGTAAGTCTTTCGATACCGCAAACATGATAATCATAAAAAAGCATCATCCCACCTCAGTATTACATGTACTCAATAGGAAATCAATGAATATCGTATAAAACCCACAGTAAAACAAATTAAAACAAAAAAATTACAAATGAAAAACCATCTCTGAAATCCAACAACATTCAATCCCAAAAAAAAAAAGAAGAAAAAAAAAAGAAAAACAAGAACCAGATGAGAAAATCTTACTGGGGTGAATGAAGAAAGGCAGTGAATATTCAAGATTGAGAGGGAATCCTAAAGAACGCTCCTTTCTGACTCTGCTTTGTATTCTGATTTTCAGGGGATCTTACCTCTATAATCATGTAAAATTATAAAAACAGAGAAGAAAAAAATTAAAAGAAAAAAAAAGGGTGGCTGACGAACAATTGGCAGTTATAATAATTGATGGGAAAAAACAAATTATATAATCCCTTATCAAGAAAACTGATGACGATGATGATGAAGATGAAAGCAACAATTAAAATACTGATAATTTTATTTGAGAAAGGGTTGTCTGCGGTACTGAAATTCAAATTGAAATTGAAATTGAAATGGAGGAATAAAAAAGTAATTCATCTGCATCTGACCTTTGGCTGACAGTGGCCTTGCAGATTTTTTATGGAAAGGGTATTTTTGGTATTTCACCTCTATTCTTACCCGCACCGTATCTCCTCTTCCATATCTATCCCCTTTCTATTATTCCATCTAAATTCTTTTTCTTCTCTCTTAAGCTATTTTTCTCAATAATTATGAGTAACACATTTATGCCCATAGAAGTAAAGTCAAAGTCAATGTTTTAAATGATTATATATATATATATATATATATATATATATATATAAATGCGAGACGCGTTTTACAAATTTTAGTGAATTTCATCTAATTTTATATCATAATTGTGATTTAAAATTTATAACGTTATTACTGACACATATGCGCTTTAGAATTATGTCTAATTTTTTATTATAATTATAATTCAAACTCGTAGCACTTCTTACTAGCACATAGACGTCTTGGATTGTATATAATTTTATATTATAGTCATATATAAATCGAACTCATAACACTCCTTACTAACACATATGTGTCTTGAGTACTGTTTAACACATATGCACTTTTTACTAGCATATATGTTCATTTGAATTATGACTATAATTCTAACTCATACCACTCTTTACTAGCACATATGTGCATTGAGTTCTATCTAATTATATATCTAATCATAACTCGACTCATAACACTTCTTACTAGTACATATGCATCTTAGATTGTATATAATTTTATATTATAGTCATATATAGATCGAACTCATAGCGCTCCTTACTAACACATATGTGTCTTGAGTTCTGTTTAATTTTCTATATAATCATAACTCGACTCATAGCACTTTTTACTAGCATATATGTTCATTTGGATTCTGTCATAACTCTAACTCATACCACTCTTTACTAGCACATATGTGCATTGAGTTCTATCTAATTATATATCTAATCATAACTCGACTCATAACACTTCTTACTAGTACATATGCATCTTAGATTGTATATAATTTTATATTATAGTCATATATAGATCGAACTCATAATGCTCCTTACTAGCACATATGTGTCTTGAGTTCTGTTTAATTTTCTATATAATCATAACTCGACTCATAACACTTTTTACTAGCATATATGTTCATTTGGATTCTGTCATAACTCTAACTCATACCACTCTTTACTAGCACATATGTGCATTGAGTTCTATCTAATTATATATCTAATCATAACTCGACTCATAGCACTTCTTACTAGTACATATGCATCTTAGATTGTATATAATTTTATATTATAGTCATATATAGATCGAACTCATAGCGCTCCTTACTAGCACATATGTGTCTTGAGTTCTGTTTAATTTTCTATATAATCATAACTTGACTCATAACACTTTTTACTAGCATATATGTTCATTTGGATTCTGTCATAACTCTAACTCATACCACTCTTTACTAGCACATATGTGCATTGAGTTCTATCTAATTATATATCTAATCATAACTCGACTCATAGCACTTCTTACTAGTACATATGCATCTTAGATTGTATATAATTTTATATTATAGTCATATATAGATCGAACTCATAGCGCTCCTTACTAGCACATATGTGTCTTGAGTTCTGTTTAATTTTCTATATAATCATAACTCGACTCATAGCACTTTTTACTAGCATATATGTTCATTTGGATTCTGTCATAACTCTAACTCATACCACTCTTTACTAGCACATATGTGCATTGAGTTCCATCTAATTATATATCTAATCATAACTCGACTCATAACACTTCTTACTAGTACATATACATCTTAGATTGTATATAATTTTATATTATAGTCATATATAGATCGAACTCATAATGCTCCTTACTAGCACATATGTGTCTTGAGTTCTGTTTAATTTTCTATATAATCATAACTCGACTCATAACACTTTTTACTAGCATATATGTTCATTTGGATTCTGTCATAACTCTAACTCATACCACTCTTTACTAGCACATATGTGCATTGAGTTCTATCTAATTATATCTAATCATAACTCGACTCATAGCACTTCTTACTAGTACATATGCATCTTAGATTGTATATAATTTTATATTATAGTCATATATAGATCGAACTCATAGCGCTCCTTACTAGCACATATGTGTCTTGAGTTCTGTTTAATTTTCTATATAATCATAACTCGACTCATAACACTTTTTACTAGCATATATGTTCATTTGGATTCTGTCATAACTCTAACTCATACCACTCTTTACTAGCACATATGTGCATTGAGTTCTATCTAATTATATATCTAATCATAACTCGACTCATAGCACTTCTTACTAGTACATATGCATCTTAGATTGTATATAATTTTATATTATAGTCATATATAGATCGAACTCATAGCGCTCCTTACTAGCACATATGTGTCTTGAGTTCTATTTCGTTTTCTATATAATCATAACTCGATTCATAGTACTTTTTACTAACATATATGTCCATTTGGATTTTGTCTAATTTTATATTAGAATCATAACTCTAACTTATATCGCTCTTTACTAGCACATATGTGCACTGAGTTCTATCTAATTATATATCTAATCATAACTCGACTCATAACACTTCGTACTAGTACATATGCTTCTTAGATTGTATATAATTTTATATTATAGTCATATATAGATCGAACTCATAGCGCTCCTTACTAGCACATATGTGTCTTGAGTTCTGTTTAGTTTTCTATATAATCATAACTCGACTCATAGCACTTTTTACTAGCATATATGTCCATTTGAATTCTATCTAATTTCATATTAGAGACATAACTCTAACTTATATCGCTCTTTACTAGCACATATGTGCATTGGATTCTATCTAATTATATATCTAATCATAACTCGACTCATAGCACTTCTTACTACTAGTACATAGGCGTCTTAGATTGTATATAATTTTATATTATAGTCATATATAGATCGAACTCATAGCGCTCCTTACTAGCACATATGTGTCTTGAGTTCTGTTTAGTTTTTTATATAATCATAACTCGACTCATAGCACTTTTTACTAGCATATATGTTCATTTGGATTCTGTCATAACTCTAACTCATACCACTCTTTACTAGCACATATGTGCATTGGGTTCTATCTAATTATATATATAATCATAACTCGACTTATAGCACTTCTTACTCGCACATATCCGCCTTAAATTCTGTTTAATTTTCTATATAATTATAACTCGATTCATTGTAAATCTTTTTAAGTATATATGGGCCTTAGATTCTTATATATATATATATAAAGTTGATTATTAATATTAAAGTTCATGTTTATATTCTTATATATTTATTATAAGTAAATTAAATGTAAATAATTATAATATTTTAAAAGGTAAAATAATAAAATTTATATTAAAATTAATTAAATAAAATAGTTGTGGAATTAAATTAACAAATTTTCCTTAAACTAACCGAAAAAAAAGTCAAATATATTTAGGATAGAAAAGTACTTTGCAAGTCAACAAGATGTATTTTAAGATAACTATGATAAAAAATAATAATAATAATTTAATATTTTTTTAAAAATTAAATAAAATTATTTTGGACGGAATAAAATATTTTGTAAAATATTAAAAAATAATTATTTACGAAGAAAATATTAAAAAATTTATAAAAAATAATAATAAAAAATCTTTTGTACGGAAGTACTAAAACCAGTGGCAGGTAAGAGTTGCCTCACGCGATTGGCTTTTGACTTTTGTTTTAATGCGTGTCCAAATAAAACAACTACCACTAATTTAATCCTTCTAAAAAAAAAAAAAAATATATATATATATATATAATATATAATATATATATTGTTTTTTGAGATTTATTTTGAATTTATAATTTTAAAATATAAATGCGTGTCCAATAAACATAGAGATTCGTTTTTTGATTTCGACCGTTAGATGTTTGTCGGAATACAATTTGTATTTTTTTTTGTATAATAATTGGAGTGCTAATTGTTTTGTTCCTTACTAGGAAGTTTCTTTGAATGTGACAATAAATTAAAAGATAAGCATATTCTTATTATTATTAATTCTTTTTTTTGTCTTTTTTTATGTTCAATTGACCAAATATAACTATTTGAAATATTATCTTTAAATTAAAATATGATAAATTTAATAATATTGTCTCTTTTATTTTATAAGGTCAACTGTAACGTGGAGGAGTTGGTTAAGCGAACTCTTAAATATTTTCTTAAAGTCAAATAATTGAAGGTTTGAATTTCTCTTAGAACAGATTTTCACCATTGAGTAAGAGTCGAACTCTTTTAATATTTTTATCATCTTATACAATTTTTAATGACGGGTCAAATTCTAATTAATCAAAAAAAATAAAAGCACTATAAGAACCAAATTAAATATTAGTATATGCTAGAAGAGCTCGGTTGGTTAGAGCGTGTGATTGTTAACTAAAAGGTCGGAGGTTTGAGTCCTCATTCTAGCGAGTTAATTTATATTTTTAATGGCGCAATCAGGCCGATCAAGAATCTGAAGTAGTGTTTAGTTTTGCATAATTCGGGCGAACCTATAATTTGAGTTAGTCATTTTTAAGTGCTTGATTTTGCACAATGGACGCAATTCGAGGCCGAATCTAAATTTGTCGAAATGACTTAAATACCAAATGGTTAGACGATTTGGTACAAAGGGAGGTGAGCGGATTTATATCTTTAAGGGCCCAATTCGGGCCCAATCTAAATTTGTAGGAACCTGATGACTTAAATATCAAATCGTCTAACCAGAATTTGAATTAGTGTTTTTAAGTCTTTAGTTTGGTACAAAATTTGTTAGAACATGATGATTTAAATATCAAATGGTCTAACCAGAATCTGAATTAGTGTTTTTAAGTCCTTGATTTGGTATAACATTCATATATATTTTTCAATGTAGAACAAAATATCATACTATACTTATAATCTAAGTCAAATTCTAGTTAATCGAAAAGGCAAAAGTAATATAAGAACCAAATTAAATTCTCATATTTGTTGGAATAGCTCAGTTGGTTAGAGCGTGTGGCTGTTAACCACAAAGTCGGAGGTTCAAGCCCTCCTTCTAGCGAGTTAATTTATATTTTTAATGGCGCAATCGGGCCGACCTAGAATTTGAATTAGTCATTTTTTAAGTGTTTAATTTTGCACAATGGGCAAGCACAATTTGGGCCAAATCTGAATTTGTTGGAATACTTAAATATAAAATGGTCTAACCAGAATCTGAATTAGTGTTTTTAAGTCCTTGGTTTAGTATAACATTCATATATACTTTTCGATGTAGAACAAAATATCATACTATACTTATAATCTAAGTCAAATTCTAGTTAATCGAAAAGGCAAAAGTAATATAAGAACCAAATTAAATTCTCAATGGAATAGCTCAGTTGGTTAGAGTGTGTGGCTGTTAACTACAAGGTCGGAGGTTCAAGCCCTCCTTCTAGCGAGTTAATTTATATTTTTAATGGTGCAATCGGGCCGACCTAGAATCTCAATTAGTCATTTTTAAGTATTTCGTTTAAGTGTTTGATTTTGCACAATGGGCGAGCATAAGTTGGGCCAAATTTGAATTTGTTGGAACGTGATAACTTAAATATCAAATGGTCTAACCAGAATCTGAACTAGTATATCATTGGTCTAACCAAAATCTGAATTAGTGTTTTTAAGTCCTTGGTTCGGTATAACATTCATATATATTTTTCGATGTAAAACAAAATATCATACTATATGTATAATCTAAGCCAAATTCTAGTTAATCGAAAAGGCAAAAGTAATATAAGAACCAAATTAAATTCTCATATCTGTTGGAATAACTCAGTTGGTTAGAGCGTATGACTGTAAACCACAAGGTCGGAGGTTCAAGCTCTCCTTCTAGCGAGTTAATTTATATTTTTAATGGCACAATCAGGCCGACCTAGAATCTGAATTACCCAATTCAGGCCAACCTAAAATCTGAATTAGTCATTTTTAATTGTTGGGTTTTGCACAATTCAGGCAAAATTTGAATTTGTATATCATTGGTCTAATTAGAATCTGAATTAGTTATTTTTTAAGTGCGCAATTCGGGGCCGACCTAGAATCTGAATTAGTCATTTTTAAGTGTTTGGTTTTGCAGGATGGGCGCAAATCGAAAAGGTAAAAGTAATATAAGAACCAAATTAAATTTTCATATTTGCTGGAATAACTCAGTTGGAATGGTGCAATCAGGTCGGGCCGACCTAGAATCTGAATTAGTCATTTTTAATTGTTTGGTTTTGCACAATTCGGGCCAAATCTGAATTTGTATATCATTGGTCTAACTAGAATCTGAATTAGTTATTTTTTATGTGCACAATTCGGGCCGACCTAGAATCTGAATTAGTCATTTTGAGTGCTTGGTTTTACACGATGGGCGCAAATCGAAAAGGCAAAAGTAATATAAGAATCAAATTAAATTTTCATATTTGTTGGAATAGCTCAGTTGGTTAGAGTGTGTGGCTATTAATCATAAGGTTGGAGGTTTAAGCCCACTTCTAGCGAGTTAATTTATATTTTTAATGGTGCAATCAGGTCGGGCCGACCTAGAATCTGAATTAGTAGTTTTTAATTGTTTGGTTTTACACAATTCGGGCCAAATCTGAATTTGTATGTCATTGGTCTAACTAGAATCTGAATTAGTTATTTTTTATGTGCGCAATTCGGGCCGACCTAGAATCTGAATTAGTCATTTTGAGTGCTTGGTTTTGCACGATGGGCGCAAATTGAAAAGGCAAAAGTAATATAAGAACCAAATTAAATTTTCATATTTGTTGGAATAGCTCAGTTGGTTAGAGCGTGTGGCTATTAACCACAAGGTCGGAGGTTCAAGCCCTCCTTCTAATGAGTTAATTTATATTTTTAATGGTGCAATCTGGTTAGAGCGTGTGACTGTTAACCACAAGGTCGGAGGTTCAAGCCCTCCTTCTAGCGAGTTAATTTATATTTTTAATGGTGCAATCAGGTCGGGCCGACCTAGAATCTGAATTAGTCGTTTTTAATTGTTTGGTTTTGCACAATTCGGGCCAAATATGAATTTGTATATCATTGGTCTAACTAGAATTTGAATTAGGTATATTTTATATGCGCAATTCTGGCTGACCTAGAATCTGAATTAGTCATTTTGAGTGCTTGGTTTTGCACGATGGGCGCAAATCAAAAAGGCAAAAGTAATATAAGAACCAAATTAAATTTTTATATTTGTTGGAATAGCACATTTGGTTAGAGCGTGTGGCTCTTAACTACAAGATTGGAGGTTCAAGCCCTCCTTCTAGCGAGTTAATTTCTATTTTTAATGGTGCAATCTGGTTAGAGCGTGTGGCTGTTAACCATAAGGTATCTGGTTAGAGCGTGTGGCTGTTAACCATAAGGTCGGAGGTTCAAGCCCTCCTTCTAGCGAGTTAATTTATATTTTTAATGGTGCAATCAGGTCGGGCCGACCTAGAATTTGAATTAGTCATTTTTAATTGTTTGGTTTCGCATAATTCAGGCCAAATTTGAATTTGTATACCATTGGTCTAACTAGTCTATGAATTAGTTATTTTTTATGTGCATAATTCGGGCCGACCTAGAATCTGAATTAGTCATTTTTAATTGTTTGGTTTAGCACAATTCGAGCCAAATCTGAATTTGTATATCATTGGTCTAACTATAATCTGAATTATTTATTTTTTATGTGCGCAATTCGGGCCGACTTAGAATCTGAATTAGTCATTTTGAGAGCTTCGTTTTGCATGATGGGCGCAAATCGAAAAGGCAAAAGTAATATAAGAACCAAATTAAATTCTCATATTTGCTGGAATAGCTCAGTTGGTTAGAGCGTGTGGCCAATAACCACAAGTTCGGAGGTTCAAGCCCTCCTTCTAGTGAGTTAGTCTTTTTTAAGTCCTTGGTTTGGTTGAACAAAATATCATACTATATGTATAATCTAAGTCAAATTCTAGTTAATCGAAAAGGCAAAAATAATATAAGAACCAAATTAAATTCTCATATTTGCTGAAATAGCTCAGTTGGTTAGAGCGTGTGGCTGTTAACCACAAGGTCGGAGGTTCAAGCCCTCCTTCTAGCGAGTTAATTTATATTTTTAAGTGCGCAATTCGGGCCGACCTAGAATCTGAATTAGTGATTTTTAAGTCCTTGGTTTGGTATAACATTCATATATACTTTTCGATGTAGAACAAAATATCATACTATATGTATAATTTAAGTCAAATTCTAGTTAATCGAAAAGCAAAAGTAATATAAGAACCAAATTAAAATCTCATATTTGCTAGAATAGTTAAGTTGGTTAGAGCGTGTGGCTGTTAGCCACAAGGTCGGATGTTCAAGCCCTCCTTCTAGCGAGTTAATTTATATTTTTAAGTACGCAATTCGGGCAGACCTAGAATCTGAATTAGTGGTTTTTAAGTCCTTGGTTTGGTATAACATTCATATATACTTTTCGATGTAGAACAAAATATCATACTATATGTATAATCTAAGTCAAATTATAATTAATCGAAAAGGCAAATGTAATATAAGAACCAAATTAAATTCTCATATTTACTGGAATAACTCAATTGGTTAGAGCGTGTGACTGTTAACCACAAGGTCGGAGGTTCAAGCCCTCCTTCTAGCGAGTTAATTTATATTTTTAAGTACGCAATTCGTGCCGACCTAGAATCTGAATTAGTGGTTTTTTAAGTCCTTGGTTTGGTAAAATATTCATATATACTTTTCGATGTAGAACAAAATATCATACTATATTTATAATATAAGTCAAAATCTACTTAATCGAAAATGCAAAAGTAATATAAGAACCAAATTAAATTCTCATATCTACTGGAATAACTCAGTTGGTTAGAGCGTGTGGCTGTTAACCACAAGGTCGAAGTTCTAGCGAGTTAATTTATATTTTTAAGTGCGCAATTCGGGCCGAACTAGAATCTGAATTAGTGGTTTTTAAGTCCTTGGTTTTGGTATAACATTCATATATACTTTTCGATGTAGATCAAAATATCATACTATACTTATAATCTTAGTCAAATTCTAGTTAATCGAAAAGGCAAAAGTAATATAAGAACCAAATTAAATTTTCATATCTACTGGAATAGCTCAGTTGGTTAGAGCGTGTGGCTGTTAACCACAAGGTCGGAGGTTCAAGCCCTCCTTCTAGCGAGTTAATTTAAAATTTTAAGTACGCAATTCGGGCCGACCTAGAATCTGAATTAGTGGTTTTTAAGTCCTTGGTTTGGAATAACATTCATATATACTTTTCGATGTAGAACAAAATATCATACTATATGTATAATATAAGTCAAATTCTAGTTAATCGAAAAGGCATAAGTAATATAAGAACCAAATTAAATTCTCATATCTGCTGGAATAGCTCAGTTGGTTAGAGCGTGTGGCTGTTAACCACAAGGTCGGAGGTTCAAGACCTCCTTCTAGCGAGTTAATTTATATTTTTAAGTGCGCAATTCGGGCCTACTTAGAATCTGAATTAGTGGCTTTTAAGTCCTTGGTTTTGGTATAACATTCATATATACTTTTCGATGTAGAACAAACAAAATATCATACTATACTTATAATCCAAGTCAAATTCTAGTTAATCGAAAAGGAAAAAGTAATATAAGAACCAAATTAAATTCTCATGTTTGCTGGAATAGCTCAGATGGTTAGAGCGTGTGGCTGTTAACCACAAGGTCGGGGATTCAAGCCCTCCTTCAACCGAGTTGATTTATATTTTTAAGTGCGCAATTCGGGCCGTCCTAGAATCTGAATTTATGGTTTTTAAGTCCTTGGTTTTGTATAACATTCATATATACTTTTCGATGTAGAACAAAATATCATACTATATGTATAATCTAAGTCAAATTCTAGTTAATTGAAAAGGCAAAAGTAATATAAGAACCAAATTAAATTCTCATATCTGCTAGAATAGCTCAGTTGTTTAGAGCGTGTGGTTGTTAACTACAAGGTATTAGGTTCAAGCTCTCCTTCTAGTGAGTTAATTTATATTTTTAAGTGCGCAATTCAGGCCGACCTATAATCTGAATTAGTGGTTTTTAAGTCCTTGGTTTTGGTATAACATTCATATATACTTTTCGATGTAGAACAAAATATCATACTATACTTATAATCTAAGTCAAATTCTAGTTAATCAAAAAGGCAAATGTAATATAAGAACCAAATTAAATTCTCATGTTTGCTGGAATAGCTCAGATGGTTAGAGCGTGTGGCCCTTAACTACAAGGTCGGAGGTTCAAGCCCTATTCCAAGCGAGTTAATTTATATTTTTAAGTGCGCACTTCCGGCCGACCTAGAATCTAAATTAGTGATTTTTAAGTCCTTGGTTTGGTATAACATTCATATATACTTTTCGATGTAGAACAAAATATCATACTATATGTATAATTTAAGTCAAATTCTAGTTAATCGAAAAGCAAAAGTAATATAAGAACCAAATTAAATACTCATGTTTGCTGGAATAGCTCAGATGGTTAGAGCGTGTGGCCCTTAACTACAAGGTCGGAGGTTCAAGCCCTATTCCAAGCGAGTTAATTTATATTTTTAAGTGCGCAATTCGGGCCGACCTAGAATCTGAATTAGTGATTTTTAAGTCCTTGGTTTGGTATAACATTCATATATACTTTTCGATGTAGAACAAAATATCATACTATATGTATAATTTAAGTCAAATTCTAGTTAATCGAAAAGCAAAAGTAATATAAGAACCAAATTAAATTCTCATATTTGCTGGAATAGTTAAGTTGGTTAGAGCGTGTGGCTGTTAGCCACAAGGTCGGATGTTCAAGCCCTCCTTCTAGCGAGTTAATTTATATTTTTAAGTACGCAATTCGGGCAGACCTAGAATCTGAATTAGTGGTTTTTAAGTCCTTGGTTTGGTATAACATTCATATATACTTTTCGATGTAGAACAAAATATCATACTATATGTATAATCTAAGTCAAATTATAATTAATCGAAAAGGCAAATGTAATATAAGAACCAAATTAAATTCTCATATTTACTGGAATAACTCAATTGGTTAGAGCGTGTGACTGTTAACCACAAGGTCGGAGGTTCAAGCCCTCCTTCTAGCGAGTTAATTTATATTTTTAAGTACGCAATTCGTGCCGACCTAGAATCTGAATTAGTGGTTTTTTAAGTCCTTGGTTTGGTAAAACATTCATATATACTTTTCGATGTAGAACAAAATATCATACTATATTTATAATATAAGTCAAAATCTACTTAATCGAAAATGCAAAAGTAATATAAGAACCAAATTAAATTCTCATATCTACTGGAATAACTCAGTTGGTTAGAGCGTGTGGCTGTTAACCACAAGGTCGAAGTTCTAGCGAGTTAATTTATATTTTTAAGTGCGCAATTCGGGCCGAACTAGAATCTGAATTAGTGGTTTTTAAGTCCTTGGTTTTGGTATAACATTCATATATACTTTTCGATGTAGATCAAAATATCATACTATACTTATAATCTTAGTCAAATTCTAGTTAATCGAAAAGGCAAAAGTAATATAAGAACCAAATTAAATTTTCATATCTGCTGGAATAGCTCAGTTGGTTAGAGCGTGTGGCTGTTAACCACAAGGTCGGAGGTTCAAGCCCTCCTTCTAGCGAGTTAATTTAAAATTTTAAGTACGCAATTCGGGCCGACCTAGAATCTGAATTAGTGGTTTTTAAGTCCTTGGTTTTGGTATAACATTCATATATACTTTTCGATGTAGATCAAAATATCATACTATACTTATAATCTAAGTCAAATTCTAGTTAATCGAAAAGGAAAAAGTAATATAAGAACCAAATTAAATTCTCATATCTGCTGGAATAGCTCAGATGGTTAGAGCGTGTGGCTGTTAACCACAAGGTCGGAGGTTCAAGCCCTCCTTCTTGCGAGTTAATTTATATTTTTAAGTACGCAATTCGGGCAGACCTAAAATCTGAATTAGTAGGTTTTTAAGTCTTGGTTTGGTATAACATTCATATATACTTTTCGATGTAGAACAAAATTTCATACTATATGTATAATCTAAGTCAAATTCTAGTTAATCAAAAAGGCAAAAGTAATATAAGAACCAAATTAAATTCTCATATCTGCTAGAATAGCTCAGTTGGTTAGAGCGTGTGGTTGTTAACTACAAGGTATTAGGTTCAAGCCATCTTCCAGTGAGTTAATTTATATTTTTTAGTGCGCAATTCAGGCCGACCTAGAATCTGAATTAGTGTTTTTTAAATCCTTGGTTTTGGTATAACATTCATATATACTTTTCGATGTAGAACAAAATACCATACTATACTTATAATCTAAGTCAAATTCTAGTTAATCGAAAAGACAAAAGTAATATAAAAACCAAATTAAATTCTCATATCTGCTGGAGTAGCTCAATTGGTTAGAGCGTGTGGCTGTTAACCACAAGGTCGGAGGTTCAAGCCCTCTTTCTAGCGAGTTAATTTATAATTTTAAGTGTGCAATTCGGGCCGACCTAGAATCTGAATTAGTGGTTTTTAAGTCCTTGGTTTGATATAACATTCATATATACTTTTCGATGTAGAACAAAATATCATACTATATGTATAATCTAAGTCAGAATCTAAATTAGTGGTTTTTAAGTCCTTGGTTTGATATAACATTCATATATACGATGTAGAACAAAATATCATACTATATGTATAATCTAAGTCAAATTCTAGTTAATTGAAAAGGCAAAAGTAATATAAGAACCAAATTAAATTCTCATATTTGCTGGAATAGCTCAGTTGGTTAGAGCGTGTGGCTGTTAACCACAAAGTCGGAGGTTCAAGCCCTCCTTCTAGCGAGTCAATTTATATTTTTAAGTACGCAATTCGGGCCGACCTAGAATCTGAATTAGTCGGTTTTAAGTCCTTGGTTTGGTATAACATTCATATATACTTTTCGATGTAGAACAAAATATCATACTATATGTATAATCTAAGTCAAGTCAAATTCTAGTTAATCGAAAAGGAAAAAGTAATATAAGAACCAAATTAAATTCTCATATCTGCTGGAATAGCTCAGTTGGTTAGAGCGTGTGGCTGTTAACCACAAGGTCGAAGTTCTAGCGAGTTAATTTATATTTTTAAGTGCGCAATTCGGGCTGACCTAGAATCTAAATTAGTGGTTTTTAAGTACTTGGTTTTGGTATAACATTCATATATACTTTTCGATGTAGATGAAAATATCATAATATACTTATAATCTAAGTCAAATTCTAGTTAATCGAAAAATCAAAAGTAATATAAGAAGCAAATTAAATTCTCATATCTGCTGGAATAGCTCAGTTGGTTAGAGCGTGTGGCTGTTAACCACAAGGTCGGAGGTTTAAGCCCTCCTTCTAGCGAGTTAATTTATATTTTTAAGTACGCAATTCGGGCCGACCTAGAATCTGAATTAGTAGTTTTTAAGTCCTTGGTTTGGTATAACATTCATATATACTTTTCGATGTATAACAAAATATCATACTACATGTATAATATAAGTCAAATTCTAGTTAATCGAAAAGGCAAAAGTAATATAAGAACAAAATTAAATTCTCATATTTCCTGGAATAGCTCAGTTGGTTAGAGCGTGTGGCTGTTAACCACAAGGTCGGAGGTTCAAGCCCTCCTTCTAGTGAGTTAATTTATATTTTTAAGTACGCAATTCGGGCCAAATTCTAGTTAATGGAAAAGGCAAAAGTAATATAAGAACAAAATTAAATTCTCATATTTCCTGGAATAGCTCAGTTGGTTAGAGCGTGTGGCTGTTAACCACAAGGTGGGAGGTACAAGCCCTCCTTCTAGCGAGTTAATTTATATTTTTAAGTGCGCAATTCGGGCTGACCTAGAATTTGAATTAGTGGTTTTTAAGTCCTTGGTTTTGGTATAACATTCATATATACTTGTTTTTAAGTGCGCAATTCGAGCTGACCTAGAATTTGAATTAGTGGTTTTTAAGTCCTTGGTTTTGGTATAACATTCATATATACTTGCAGACCTAGAATCTGAATTAGTGGTTTTTCTAGTTAATCGAAAAGGCAAAAGTAATATAAGAACCAAATTAAATTCTCATATCTGCTAGAATAGCTCAGTTGATTAGAGCGTGTGGCTGTTAACCACGAGGTCGGAGGTTCAAGCCCTCCTTCTAGCGAGTTAATTTATATTTTTAAGTACACAAAATTATATTCTCATATCTGTTGGAATAGCTCAGTTGATTAGAGCGTGTGGCTGTTAACCACAAGGTCGGAGGTTCAAGCCCTCCTTCTAGCGAGTTAATTTATATTTTTAAGTATGCAATTCGGGCCGACCTAGAATCTGAATTAGTGGTTTTTTAAATCTTTGGTTTGGTATAACATTCATATATACTTTTCGATGTAGAACAAAATATCATACTATATGTATAATCTAAGTCAAATTCTAGTTAATCGAAAAGGCAAAAGTAATATAAGAACAAAATTAAATTATCATATTTGCTAGAATAGCTCAGTTGGTTAGAGCGTGTGGTTGTTAACTACAGGGTATTAGGTTCAAGCCCTCCTTCTAAGTGACTTAAGTTATATTTTTAAGTGCGCAATTCAGGCCGACCTAGAATCTAAATTAGTGGTTTTTAAGTTCTTGGTTTTGGTATAACATTCATATATATTTTTCGATGTAGAACAAAATATCATACTATACTTATAATCTAAGTCATATTCTAGTTAATCAAAAAGGCAAAAGTAATATAAGAACCAAATTAAATTCTCATGTTTGCTGGAATATCTCAGATGGTTAGAGCGTGTGGACCTTAACTACAAGGTCGGAGGTTCAAGCCCTCCTTGAAGCGAGTTAATTTATATTTTTAAGTGCACACTTTCGGCCGACCTAGAATCTGAATTAGTTATTATAAGTTTCTAATTAAATTAATGAATAAAGATTTTATTGTTATTATTATGGGTCTGAAAAATATTAGGGACTAATTAATAAAAAGTTAAATATTTTAACCCAATTAGGTTATACCAAATAAGAATGATTTTTAGGGATATAATTTGAAGAAAAAGAGAGATATATCGTTGAGTAGAGGCGGAGCATGAGAAAGATAGGGTTTGGAGAAAAAGAAAAAGGAAACAAAAATGAAGTTATCAAAATAAATGTCAAGTTTTACCTCAAGAGTTATTATTGGTTTCATAATTCAAAAGTCGCCAAAAGTTATTATTGGTTTCATAATACTGCCAGAGAGAAAAAAAAGAAATTAAGGTTTTATAAATCTCTAGAAGTTGGTGAAAACGGTAAGTTCTTTTTAGTGGTTTTGATTTTGATGTATAATTAAGATATAATATAGATTAAGTTCTTTTTTTTAATAAATGGATTGTTGGTAGAGTCGGAAGGAGATTTAGGAGCAGAATACCTAAATTGATTTAAATCTACCCAAGCAATCAATAGAGGTAGGTGGACGATCCTTCTTCGTTTTTTTATTATAATCGAATATTTTTTTATATTGAATTTGAATCGAATATATATTTTTTAAAGATATTGAATTTGAAGGATATGATATTGGAATGATATTTTTGAAACTGTGTATTAAGATTTAGAGCAGATTTTTGGAAACTGTGTATTAAGATTTTAAGCATTTTTTAAAATTTAGGATTTTGAATTGGTTTCTGGTTTCGTGCATGTGATTTGTGATTTTATTGTTAAGTAAAAGTTTGTTTTCTTTATTTTGATTATTAAAGATTTAGAATTTTATAAAATTTAAGTTTTCTAATGTTTTAATAAGTATTTTATTTTAAAGTATATTTAGTATTATTTTCATTATGAATCGTTTTAATTAAGTTTTTTTTATTAAATAGATAGAGTTATTTTCTCTCTCTACATATATATAAATATATTATTTTTAAAAGAGAAAAGGAATGTGAGATTTTCGAATGTATAGATATAATAATTTTATTAAGTTTTTTATTAATTAATGAAAATATTGAAAATACCTTTTAAATAAGTATTTTATATTCTATTATTTATTTTACTAATATATATACATATTAAATTATGTTTTAAACCAAAAAAAATTTATATTGTTTTATAGAGTATTCATTAAATTATTATTTTAAAATAAAAGATATTTTTCTTTATTTAAGTATTGATAATATTTTAAATTATTATTTTAAAATAAAAGATATTTTTGGTAATTACAATATTGTTAAATATTTTAAATTATTATTTTAAAATAAAGTATATTTTTTCTTAAATCTAGTATTGTGAAATATTTTAGAAAGATAATGTTTTACACTGAAGTCTTATAAAGTAAGTTAAATGTGAATTTTTATAATCTCTGATTTTATTGGGGATTAACTTGATGGATAACAATAGGAGGAACATGTTCCACCATTTACAAGAATTTCCATTGACATGGATAAAAAGTCACTAAGATATAAGATACAAGTAAGGCCCTTTCCTAACGGGTATAAAGTTAGGAACTGATATCAGTTAAGACCCATTCGCGAAACATTCAATTAATCCCTCAATAGTCAAAGAAAGGCAAAGAAAAGAAAAGCAAAGAAAAGAAAAGAAAAGATATTGATGGAATGTTTGTTTTCTTTCGTTTTGAACTATGCAGGTTTTCTGAATAAATTGTTATGAAAGATTTTTTTAAGGAAGGATTGTTATGCCTACCGAGTATTTTTATACTCACCCCTATGTTTCCCTATGTTTCCCACCTTACAGATGATAGTGAAGATATTGAGTTAGAGGATGATCATTACTGGATGGATGACTTTGAATAAGAGTTTTAGAATCTTTTTTGTTTGTTTGTCTTGTTAGAATAAAAACTTCTTATTGTATTGGGACTTTGAACTTGAGTGGGGATTTGCTATTAAATATTGTTTAAAATCCTAGATGATATTTTATGGATTGTTTCAAGTTAATAGTTTATTTAATTATTTTAGTTAATTGAAAGTAAGTGGCTTGACATTCTTTGGAGAAATCTAGGTAATGTAGCCGTGCTATGTCTTGAATTTGGGAATTTAGTTCACAAACTAAGCCCAGATTTGGGGCCTGACAATAACATTCATATATACTTGCCTTGCCGACTTAGAATCAGAATTAGTCTTTTTTAAGTCCTTGGTTTGGTATAACATTCATATATACTTTTCGATGTAGAACAAAATATCATACTATATGTATAATCTAAGTCAAATTCTAGTTAATCGAAAAGGCAAAAGTAATATAAAAACCAAATTAAATTCTCATATCTACTGGAATAGCTCAGTTGGTTAGAGTGTGTGGCTGTTAACCACAAGGTCAGAGGTTCAAGCCCTCCTTCTAGCGAGTTAGTCTTTTTTAAGTCCTTGGTTTGGTTGAACAAAATATCATACTATATGTATAATCTAAGTCATATTCTAGTTAATCGAAAAGGCAAAAGTAATATAAGAACCAAATTAAATTCTCATATTTGCTAGAATAGCTCAGTTAGTTAGAGTGTGTGGCTGTTAACAACAAGGTCGGATGTTCAAGCCCTCCTTCTAGCGAGTTAATCTTTTTTAACTCCTTGGTTTAGTTGAACAATATATCATACTATGCTTATAATCTAAGTCAAATTCTAGTTAATCGAAAAGGAAAAAGTAATATAAGAACCAAATTAAATTATCATATTTGCTGGAATAGCTCAGTTGGTTAGAGCGTGTGGCTGTTAACCACAAGGTCGGAGGTTCAAGCCCTCCTTCTAGCGAGTTAGTCTTTTTTAAGTCCTTGGTTTGGTTGAACAAAATATCATACTATATGTATAATCTAAGTCATATTCTAGTTAATAGAAAAGACAAAAGTAATATAAGAACCAAATTAAATTCTCATATTTGCTGGAATAGTCTAGTTGGTTAGAGCGTGTCACTGTTAACCACAAGGTTGGAGGTTCAAACCCTCCTTCTAGCGAGTTAATCTTTTTTAAGTCCTTGGTTTGGTTGAACAAAATATTATACTATATGTATAATCTAAGTCAAATTCTAGTTAATCGAAATGGTAAAAGTAGTATAAGAACCAAATTAAATTCTCATATTTGCCGGAATTGCTCAGTTGGTTAGAGCATGTGGCTGTTAACCACAAGGTCGGAGGTTCAAGCCCTCCTTCTAGCGAGTTAGTCTTTTTTAAGACCTTGGTTTGGTTGAACAAAATATTATACTATATGTATAATCTAAGTCAAATTGTAGTTAATCGAAAAGGCAAAAGTAATATAAGAACCAAATTAAATTCTCATTTTTGCTCGAATAGCTCAGTTGGTTAGAGCGTGTGGCTGTTAACCACAAGGTCGGAGGTTCAAGCCTCCTTCTAGTGAGTTGTCTTTTTTAAGTCCTTGGTTTGGTTGAACAAAATATGATACTATATGTATAATCTAAGTCAAATTCTAGTTAATTGAAAAGGCAAAAGTAATATAGAGCGTGTGGCTGTTAACCACAAGGTCGGGCGTTCAAGCCCTCCTTCTAGCGAGTTAGTCTTTTTTAAGCCCTTGAAACCAAGTCATATTCTAGTTAATCGAAAAGGCAAAAGTAATATAAGAACCAAATTAAATTCTCATATTTGCTGGAATAGCTCAGTTGGTTAGAGCGTGTGGCTGTTAACCACAAGGTCGGAGGTTCAAGCCCTCCTTCTAGCGAGTTAGTCCTTTCTAAGTCATTGGTTTGGTTGAACAAAATATCATACTATATGTATAATCTAAGTCAAATTCTAGTTAATCGAAAAGGAAAAAGTAAGAACCAAATTAAATTCTCATATTTGCTGGAATAGCTCAGTTGGTTAGAGCGTGTGGCCCTTAACCACAAGTTCGGAGGTTCAAGCCCTCCTTCTAGCGAGTTAGTCTTTTTTAAGTCCTTGGTTTGGTTGAACAAAATATCATACTATATGTATAATCTAAGTCAAATTCTAGTTAATTGAAAAGGTAACCACAAGGTCGGAGGTTCAAGCCCTCCTTCTAGCGAGTTAGTCTTTTTTAAGTCCTTGGTTTGGTTGAACAAAATATCATACTATATGTATAATCTAAGTCATATTCTAGTTAATCGAAAAGGAAAAAGTAATATAAGAACCAAATTAAATTCTCATATTTGCTAGAATAGCTCAGTTGGTTAGAGCGTGTGGCTGTTAACCACAAGGTCGGTTGAGGTTTAAGCCCTCCTTCTAGCGAGTTAGTCTTTTTTAAGTCCTTGGTTTGGTTGAACAAAATATTGTACTATATGTATCATCTAAGTTAAATTCTAGTTAATCGAAAAGGCAAAAGTAATCTAAGAACCAAATTAAATTCTCATATTTGCTGGAATAGCTCAGTTGGTTAGAGCGTGTGGTTGTTAACCACAAGGTCGGAGGTTCAAGCCCTCCTTCTAGCGAGTTAGTCTTTTTTAAGTCCTTGGTTTGGTTGAACAAAATATTATACTATATGTATAATCTAAGTTAAATTCTAGTTAATCTAAAAGGCAAAAGTAATATAAGAACCAAATTAAATTCTCATATTTGCTGGAATAGCTCAGTTGGTTGGAGCGTGTGGCTGTTAACCACAAGGTCGAAGGTTCAAGCCCTCCTTCTAGCGAGTTAGTCTTTTTTAAGTCCTTGGTTTGGTTGAACAAAATATTATATTATATGTATAATCTAAGTTAAATTCTAGTTAATCGAAAAGGCAAAAGTAATATAAGAACCAAATTAAATTCTCATATTTGCTGGAATAGCTCAGTTGGTTAGAGCGTGTGGCTGTTAACCACAAGGTCGGAGGTTCAAGCCCTCCTTCTAGCGAGTTAGTCTTTTTTAAGTCCTTGGTTTGGTTGAACAAAATATTATACTATATGTATAATCTAAGTTAAATTCTAGTTAATCGAAAAGGCAAAAGTAATATAAGAACCAAATTAAATTTAATTGTCATATTTGCTGGAATAGCTCAGTTGGTTAGAGCGTGTGGTTGTTAACCACAAGGTCGGAGGTTCAAGCCCTCCTTTAGCGAGTTAGTATTTTTTAAGTCCTTGGTTTGGTTGAACAAAATATTATACTATATGTATAATCTAAGTTAAATTCTGGTTAATCGAAAAGGCAAAAGTAATATAAGAACCAAATTAAATTCTCATATTTGCTGGAATAGCTCAGTTGGTTAGAGCGTGTGGTTGTTAATCACTAGGTCGGAGGTTCAAGCCCTCCTTCTAGCGAGTTAGTATTTTTTAAGTCCTTGGTTTGGTTGAATTCTAAATCTCATAAAAATATATTGATGTACATAGCAGGTTTTTATACATATATTTACATACAGTCAAGGAAGGCTGTAGGATCTTCCTTGATACTATATTTACAGAAAGTCAAGAAAGGCTGTAGGATCTTAGAATTATGCTTCCACAAATCTTTGCTGATTTCTATATTTACATAAGGTCAAGAAAGGCTGTAGGATCTTAGAATTATGCTTCCACAAATCTTTGCTGATTTTACGTAGGATCTTCCTTGATACGCCCCCGCAAGAACGGGCTGCCGTCAGTAAGTCTGATCTTGGTTTTGAGTAGATCTATTTTTTGACGTGAGAGAGGCTTTGTGAGTAAGTCTGCCAGCTGATCATTGGTATGGACATGTCGCACTTGAAGAACTTTTTTTTGAACCAAATCCCTGACGAAACAAAGGTCTATCTGAATATGCTTCATTCTTGAGTGCTGAATTGGATTGAAGCTAAGATGGGTGGCTCCTAAATTGTCACAAAGCAATAAGGGTGGCTGTTTGAATGTGAACTTCATTTCTTGAAACAGTGAAAGTATCCACATAGACTCAGATGCTGCAGTGGCCAACGCCCTATATTCAGCTTCGGTGGATGACCGTGCAATTGCTCGTTGTTTCTTTGAACTCCATGAGATGAGATTGGTACCAAGTAAAATGAGGTAAGCAGAGGTGGAACTTCTATTGTCCAGATTTCCTGCCCAGTCAGCATCAGAAAAGCATGTAAGTGTTGGACTGATGTTTTTTTGAATGGTTATGCCATGAAAGATTGTGTTCTTCAAGTAACGAAGTAATCGTTTTGTGGCTGTCCAGTGAGTCAGTGTGGGACGATGCATGAACTGAGATAACTTGTTGACTGCAAAGCTGATGTCAGGTCGAGTTAGAGAGAGATACTGCAGGGCTCCAATGACGCGACGATACTCAGTTGAATCTACTGCTGAAGTACCATCATCTAATTTTAGATCAACCGAGGTTGATAATGGAGTTGTAACATCCTTAGCGCAATCCATGTTTGTTTTTGCCAAGAGATCACGGACATATTTCTGCTGTGTTAAGAACAGTCCATGACTTGTAGGAATAACTTCAATACCAAGAAAGAAATGCAGGGGACCCAGATCTTTGATGGAAAAGTTTTGGCCAAGCTGAGTAATAGTATTTGCCACAAAGTTTGAATCATTTCCTGTGATGACTAAATCATCAACATATACTAAGCAATAGGCAATGATTGAACCATTAGTGTAAACAAACAGAGAAGAGTCAGACTTGGTATTCAGAAATCCAAACTGAATCAGTGCTTGCTTAAGAGCAGAATACCAAGTACGGGGTGCTTGTTTGAGACCGTATATAGCCTTGCGAAGACAGCAAATATGGTCTGGTTTTTCTGGGTCCCGAAAGCCAGGGGGCTGCTTCATGTAAACTTTTTTCGTAAGATGTCCATGCAGAAATGCATTATTGACATCAAGTTGTCTAAGTGACCAACCATTCAATACAGCAATGGACAACACAATACGGATGGTAACGGGTTTCACTACGGGACTAAAAGTTTCTTTATAGTCCAGACCGGGTCGTTGATTGAAACCCTTGGTGACTAATCGCGCTTTATACCGTTCAATTGAACCATCAGCCAACCTTTTTATCCGAAAAACCTACTTGCATCCAATAATATTGCATCTATGTGGAGGAATTTCTAGCTGCCATGTACCATGGCGTATGAGAGTTGTGAGTTCAGAGGACATGACATCTCTCCACCGAGAATCAGATAGGGCCTCACAAACTGCGTTTGGTTCCAAGGAGGGTTGGATTGGATGCCTAGTGACCAGAAACGATCTTTTCGGTCTATAAATATTATTCATAGAACGAGTTACCATATTATGGCTTCGGGTCACATGTGGTATTTCAGAACCGGATGGGGGTGGATTATTTATGAGAGAAATAATAGACAAATCAGTTAAAGAGGAGGGAGGAACACATACCTGGTGAGAAATCGGTGGAGGAGACGAGTCCATCAGAGGCGCCGAAATCTGGTGAGTACCCGATGCAGGAGGAGCAGCATGCGGCAGAGAGTGAGGCGTGTTTGTCGGCAGAGATTGGAGCTGATTGGTCTGCAGGGATTGGGACAGATTGGTCGGGAGAGAGAGGAATACAGAATGATCAATTTCAGCAGAGAATGGGGGAGTGGTCCGGTTCTCACAGGATTTAGGGCACAATTCAGCAAAGGGGAATTTGCTTTCATCGAATAGCACATGTCGTGAGTGGTATACACGATGGGTTGTGGGCTCTAAGCATAGGTATGCATTTTGAGAGAGTGAGTAGCCCACAAAAAGACACGGCTTGGCTTTGGGCTCAAGCTTGTGTTTATTATATGGTCGGGTCAACGGGAAACAAAGACAACCGAATTGTTTGAGTTTGAGATAATCTGGAGTTTGATTAAAAAGCTTCTCAAATGGAGTTCGGTTATTCAAGGTTGCAGTTGGCATTCTATTAATTAGATACGCAGCTGTTTGAAAGGCATAAGGCCAATATGAGCGAGGTAAATTTGCATCTGTGAGAAGAGTGAGACCGGTTTCAACAAGGTGTTGATGTCGTCTTTCAGACATGCCATTTTGTTGGGGAGTATGAGGGGCGGTTGTGTAGTGACCAATACCATGAACCGAAAAATAGGATTTTAGAGCAATGTATTCACCTCCGTTGTCAGAGTATAGACTCTTGATGCGAGTGTTAAATCTATTTTCTACAAGATGTCGGAATTGAGGAAAAATAATTTGAACACTCGATTTTGTAGACATTGGATAGAGCCAGATATATTTAGTGTAATGGTCGATAAAAATGAGATAATATTTTGAGCCATCAAGACCAATGTCATGTGAGGGACCCCAAACATCCGTATAAATTAACTCAAGTGGTGCTTGACTAGTTAAACCATGAGAATGAAACGGTTGACAATGGGCTTTATTTTGGGAACACGCAGTGCATAAAGCTTTATTGGCATTTTTATTGGTAGGTAATGAAAAAGCCCGAATTAAATGATTGACAATTTTAGAAGATGGATGACCAAGTCTCTTGTGCCAACCATCTGTAGTAGTACGTTCATGAACATAGGCTGTGATTTTTTTGGATGCCATAGCTAGCTTCTCCGGCAAGGAGTACACACCATCTTCACATGCGCCTTTGAGTAGTGTCGCCCCCGTGATCCGATCCTTCACCAAAAAATAAGAGGGATGAAATTCAAGATAAACATCATTATGTTTGGTGAAATTATGAACAGAGATTAAATTTTTTTTTATGGTGGGAACACATAAAGTATCTTTGAGATGAAAAATACGATTAGACGATGTAAAATATAATGAACCAACATGAGATACAGGCAAACCTGACCCATCTCCAATTACTACTTCATCAGTACCATCATATTCAGAGTGAATCGAAAGATTGGAAAGATCCGTTGTCATATTGTGAGATGCGGCGGAATCAACAAGCCATTTGTGATCTTTGGACGTATTGGACACTACACAGTTGGCAGTGACAGGACTGGATCCAAGTTTGGAACAAGTTTTGGCCGTATGGCCCACTTGGTCACATAGTTGGCACTTGGGTTTGAATTTTCTGGGACCCGAATTCGAAGCCCGCCTTTTTTTGTTGTCTCGACTTTTGTTGGTGAAGGATGAACGATGCTGGCTTTCATTGTTGTTTGTTCCTCCAGACCGAGATGAATAATTTGCAGTTGCAATGAACTGCTGTGCAGAGTTGGTTTCCAGTCACCGAAGATAATTTTCATGACCAACAACCAATCACCGAAGATAATTTTCATGACCAACAAGGAGATCATGAAGTTCCTCAAAGTTTAGAGAGGATTCTCAAGCACGAATGGGTGCAACGATTTCACGAAACTCGGGACCCAATCCATTTAAGATGTAGAGAGTTAAATCATCATTCGAAATGGGATGATCAATAATCGCAAGCTCATCTGCGATTATCTTGACTGCATGCAGAAAGTCAGTGACCGAACGACTGCCACGAGTTTGCAATGTAAGATTCTCCTTGAGTTACATCGCACGGGTTCGGGATTTTCCTGCATATAGACGAGTGAGTGTTGTCCAAGCATTATGGGAGGTTTTACAGGATGCAAGAAGTGAAGTAATGGCAGGGGAAGTGGACGCAAGGAGAGCATGGAGGATGAGTTTATCTTGGCGAATACAGTGGGAATTCGCTGCTTTGGAGGTGGCAGATTTTTCTGCATCTATGACCGGACATGTAAGCTTGCCAGTAACAAAATCGATGAGATCGTAGCCAATTAACAATGCTTCGAATTGGGCTCTCCATTGAGGGAAGGTAGCAGGCGTAAGTTTTTCATTGATGGTAGTGGAAGCGTTGATGGTAATAATCGGATTGACAGAGGAGGACCCAGGAAGTGTATTCATTTCGGAAGGAAAGTATATCTCGTTAGAGACCGACGCTTTGATACCATAAAAGAGATTAACACTACTGTTAGCTTTTAAGAATTCTAAATCTCATAAAAATATATTGATGTACATAGCAGGTTTTTATACATATATTTACAGATAGTCAAGGAAGGCTGTAGGATCTTCCTTGATACTATATTTACATAAAGTCAAGAAACGCTGTAGGATCTTAGAATTATGCTTCCACAAATCTTTGCTGATTTTACGTAGGATCTTCCTTGATATGCTCGAATAGCTCAGTTGGATAGAGCGTGTAGCCTCCTTCTAGTGAGTTGTCTTTTTTAAGTCCTTGGTTTGGTTGAACAAAATATGATACTATATGTATAATCTAAGTCAAATTCTAATTAATTGAAAAGGCAAAAGTAATATAGAGTGTGTGGCTGTTAACCACAAGGTCGGAGGTTCAAGCCCTCCTTCTAGCGAGTTAGTCTTTTTTAAGTCAAATTCTAGTTAATATAAAATGCAAAAGTAATATAAGAACCAAATTAAATTCTCATATTTGCTGGAATAGCTCAGTTGGTTAGAGCGTGTGGCTGTTAACCACAAGGTCGGAGGTTCAAGTTTCCTTCTAGTGAGTTGTCTTTTTTAAGTCCTTGGTTTGGTTGAACAAAATATGATACTATATGTATAATCTAAGTCAACTTCTAGTTAATTGAAAAGGCAAAAGTAATATAAGAACCAAATATTAAATTCTCATATTTGCTGGAATAGCTCAGTTGGTTAGAGCGTGTGGCTGTTAACCACAAGGTCGGAGGTTCAAGCCCTCCTTCTAGCGAGTTAATCTTTTTTAAGTCCTTGGTTTGGTTGAACAAAATATCATACTATATGTATAATCTAAGTCAACTTCTAGTTAATCGAAAAGGCAAAAGTAATATAAGAACCAAATTAAATTCTCATATTTGCTGGAATAGCTCAGTTGGTTAGAGCGTGTGGCCCTTAACCACAAGGTCGGAGGTTCAAACCCTCCTTCTAGCGAGTTAGTCTTTTTTAAGTCCTTGGTTTGGTTCAACAAAATATCATACTATATGTATAATCTAAGTCATATTCTAGTTAATCGAAAAGGCAAAAGTAATATAAGAACCAAATTAAATTCTCATATTTGCTGGAATAGCTCAGTTGGTTGGAGCGTGTGGCTGTTAACCACAAGGTCGGAGGTTCAAGCCTTCCTTCTAGCGAGTTAGTCTTTTTTAAGTCCTTGGTTTGGTTGAACAAAATTTCATACTATATGTATAATCTAAATCAAATTCTAGTTAATCGAAAAGGCAAAAGTAATATAAGAACCAAATTGAATTCTCATATTTGCTGGAATAGCTCAGTTGGTTAGAGCGTGTGGCTGTTAACCACAAGGTCGAAGGTTCAAGCTCTCCTTCTAGCGAGTAAGTCTTTTCTAAGTCCTTTGTTTGGTTGAACAAAATATCATACTATATGTATAATCTAAGTCAAATTCTAGTTAATCAAAAAGGTAAAAGTAATATAAGAACCAAATTAAATTCTCATATTTGCTGGAATAGCTCAGTTGGTTAGAGTGTGTGGCCCTTAACCATAAGGTCGGAAGTTCAAGCCCTCCTTCTAGCGAGTAAGTCTTTTTTAAGTCCTTGGTTTGGTTGAACAAAATATCATACTATATGTATAATCTAAGTCAAATTCTAATTAATCAAAAAGGCAAAAGTAATATAAGAACCAAATTAAATTCTCATATTTGCTGGAATAGCTCAGTTGGTTAGAGCGTGTGGCTGTTAACCACAAGGTCGGAGGTTCAAGCCCTCCTTCTAGCGAGTTAGTCTTTTTTAAGTCCTTGGTTTGGTTGAACAAAATATTATACTATATGTATAATCTAAGTTAAATTCTAGTTAATCGAAAAGGCAAAAGTAATATAAGAACCAAATTAAATTCTCATATTTGATGGAATAGCTCAGTTGGTTAGAGCGTGTGGCTGTTAACCACAAGGTGTTGGAGGTTCAAACCCTCCTTCTAGTGAGTTAGTCTTTTTTAAGTCCTTGGTTTGTTTTGAACAAAATATTATACTATATGTATAATCTAAGTCATATTCTAGTTAATCGAAAAGGCAAAAGTAATATAAGCACCAAATTGAATTCTCATATTTGCTGGAATAGCTCAGTTGGTTAGAGCGTGTGGCTGTTAACCACAAGGTCGGAGGTTCAAGCTCTCCTTCTAGCGAGTAAGTCTTTTTTAAGTCCTTGGTTTGGTTGAACAAAATATCATACTATATGTATAATCTAAGTCAAATTCTAGTTAATCAAAAAGGCAAAAGTAATATAAGAACCAAATTAAATTCTCATATTTGCTGGAATAGCTCAGTTGGTTAGAGCATGTGGCCCTTAACCATAAGGTCGGAAGTTCAAGCCCTCCTTCTAGCGAGTAAGTCTTTTTTAAGTCCTTGGTTTGGTTGAACAAAATATCATACTATATGTATAATCTAAGTCAAATTCTAATTAATCAAAAAGGCAAAAGTAATATAAGAACCAAATTAAATTCTCATATTTGCTGGAATAGCTCAGTTGGTTAGAGCGTGTGGTTGTTAATCACAAGGTCGGAGGTTCAAGCCCTCCTTCTAGCGAGTAAGTCTTTTTTAAGACCTTGGTTTGGTTGAACAAAATATCATACTATATGTATAATCTAAGTCAAATTCTAGTTAATCGAAAAGTCAAAAGTAATATAAGAACCAAATTAAATTCTCATATTTGCTGGAATAGATCAGTTGGTTAGAGCGTGTGGCTGTTAACCACAAGGTCGGAGGTTCAAGCCCTCCTTCTAGCGAGTTAGTCTTTTTTAAGTCCTTCGTTTGGTTGAACAAAATATCATACTATATGTATAATCTAAGTCATATTCTAGTTAATCAAAAAGGCAAAAGTAATATAAGAACCAAATTAAATTCTCATATTTGCTAGAATAGCTCAGTTGGTTAGAGCGTGTGGCTGTTAACCACAAGGTCGAGTTAATCTTTTTTAAGTCCTTGGTTTGGTTGAACAAAATATCATACTATATGTATAATCTAAGTCAAATTCTAGTTAATCAAAAAGGCAAAAGTAATATAAGAACCAAATTAAATTCTCATATTTGCTGGAATATCTCAGTTGGTTAGATCGCGTGGTTGTTAACCACAAGGTTGGAGGTTCAAGCCCTCCTTCTAGCGAGTTAGTCCTTTTTATCTCCTTGGTTTGGTTGAACAAAATATGATACTATATGTATAATCTAAGTCAAATTCTAGTTAATCGAAAAGGCAAAATTAATATAAGAACCAAATTAAATTCTCATATTTGCTGGAATAGCTCAGTTGGTTAGAGCGTGTGGCTGTTAACCACAATGTCGGAGGTTCAAGCCCTCCTTCTAGCGAGTTAGTCTTTTTTAAGTCCTTGGTTTGCTGGAATAACTCAATTGGTTAGAGTATGTGGCTGTTAACCACCAGGTCGGGGGTCGGAGGTTCAAGCCTTCCTTCTAGCGAGTTAGTCCTTTTTAAGTTCTTGGTTTGGTTGAACAAAATATCATACTATATGTATAATCTAAGTCATATTCTAGTTAATCGAAAAGACAAAAGTAATATAAGAACCAAATTAAATTCTCATATTTGCTGGAAATGCTCAGTTGGTTAGAGCGTGTGGCTGTTAACCACAAGGTCGGAGGTTCAAGCCCTCCTTCTAGCGAAGTCAAATTCTAGTTAATCGAACAAAATATGATACTACATGTATAATCTAAGTCAAATTATATTTAATGGAAAAGTCAAAAGTAATATAAGAACCAAATTAAATTTTTATATCTGTTGGAATAGTTAAGTTGGTTAACCAAATTAAATTTTTATATCTGTTGTAATAGTTAAGTTGGTTAGAGCGTGTGACTGTTAATCACAAGGTCCGAGGTTCAAGTCCTTTTAATGACGCAATCGGGCCGACCTAAATCTGAATTAATCGTTTTTAAGTGCTTGGTTTTGCACAATGGGCGCAATTCGAGGCCTGAATTTGTCATAATGGCTTAAATACCAAATGGTTAGACCATTTGGTACAAAGGGAGGTGAGCGGATTTATATTTTAAGGGTCCAATTCGGACCGAATCTGAATTTGTTAGAACGTGATGACTTAAATATCAAATGGTTTAACCGGAATCTAAATTAGTGTTTTTAAGTCTTTGGTTTGGTACGAAATTTGTTGGAACGTGATGATTTAAATATCAAATGATCTAACCAGAATCTGAATTAGTGTTTTTAAGTCATTGGTTTTAGTACAAAGGGAGGTGAGCGGATTTATATTTTTAAGGACACAATTCGAACCAAATTTAAATTAATTGAACCGTAATGATAGCTTAAATAACCAAATAGTCTAACCAAAATGAGACTTTCTTTAAATAAGAATCAAACTATACGTCTACTTTCTAAAAAAAGAAAGAGATGAAAGCAATGAGAAACAAAATCTGTAAGAAAAAAACAACATCCTTAACTATTGTTAAAAATGAAAGCAATGAAATTTCCAACAATTTGATCTTTTTGGGAAAAATTCCCATTACCATACACAAGATACATGTTCTTTTGAGTTTCTTCTAGCAAGAAACTCTGCCATTTTTGTTTTCTTTCTTTCTTTCTTTCTCTAAACAAAGAAACAGTCCTAACAAAATGCCCTAAAAAACATAATGAGAAATTGCAATTGATTCATGAGAGATTAAACTTCAAACAAATGGTTTTTATAACAAACAGTCCAATCTGAATCTCTAGAAGAAACTAAACCACCTGCATCTATGCTCATGGATTCTGCTCCAGGAGACATTTTTTCTTTCTCTTTACCTTTTCCAGTGATCTTTGGTTCTTGATCAAGAAATTCAGGTGAGTTAGGCCCATCATTTTCGGCCGGATTATTCGGCTTTTCTTCTTCTTCTTCATCTGATAAGCATCTGCAGCAATCAAACTCATCTGCATCCATAATTCGACTCGACAACCCTTCTCTCCAAGAAATCCTCATCTGTGACAATGACATATTCTGTGATGTAGAATCAGAAACCCATGAAGAACAGCTGCTCAAATGTTTGAAATTCGTCATAAACTTTGTTCTGTCCAAAAACTCTGCCACTGAGTCAATCTCAATCTCAAGTTCATGTTTTTGTTTGTCATATGTATCTATCTCAACCATGTTTACAAGTCTACTTGAACTTGAATCAGAAGTTGGTGTCTGAACAACAACATTACCACCACTACCACTGCTGCAAAAACCAGTGGAAGTTGGAGAACTTTCTCCAATTGACCTAAAACTACTAAAGTTGCCATCTTTTTTCCGACTATGAACGTCCATTGGTTTAGTAAACAACCCGGAAAAGCCATTAGAATCACGAGTTCTTTTAGGAGATAGCAAAACAATTCTAGTATTTCCAATCCCATTTACTACATCATCAATTCCTTCATCATTATCACTAACAAGATCACAAGGAAAACAATTTGAAGGCGAAAACGGGAGACTAAACGAAGAAGAACCAAGTAAAGTCATACATTGATCATCATCATCATTATTATTATCATCAAAATCACATTTCCGACCAGTTTTTTCGCCTTGTGGAGACGATAGCCATTTCATTGAAGCTTCAGTGGGTAAAGGAATAAAAGAAGGTCTAGATTTTGCAAGAATTTCAGTAGAAATTCTTCCATTACCAGTTTCTTCATCAACATCAACATCACTACATCCTATAGTTAAAATCCCTCTAGGTTTACATTTTCTTTTATCAGTAACTCCGGAAAGAAGATGACTAACACCATAACAAACAGGAGTTGCAGCTGAACCAAATAAATTAGAAACTCCAGATTGGATCTCAGGAGAAACAGAAGCTTCAACAGGAGGGGTTTTAGTAGAGTTTGAATCTCCATCTCCACCAAAAACAACAGCTTTATTATTATTATTATCCTTATTATCATCAAAAACTGAAGAATCTAAAGCTGACCAACAAGATAATTTACCAACAGGAGTACAATCTTGAATGCTATTTGAATTATCAGACACTTTAAAACTGAAAATCTCAGAAGGCTGACCTGAAGATGAAGAAGAAGAAGAAGAAGCTGAACAACAAGTAGTCTTCTGTTTCACCAAATCCTTCCGATTAGCCCTAAATCCCTCAGAACCAGAGACTGTATTCTTCACTGGATTACTGAAATTAGTCCTTAAACTGGGCTTTTTTTTCCCAGATTGCCATTGAGAAAGAAAAGAAGGGTTCTTGTTTTTGGGTTTTTGTGAAGGAACAACTCTAGACAAATCATTTTCCTTGGAAGGTTTAGATCCGACCCTCTTCAAATTAGGTGCAGAATTAGGGGTACCCAAAACAGGTTTATTACCAAATTTACAGAAAGATTCTGGCTTTCTCTGAAATTGAGGCTTTCTTGAAGAAGAAGAAGAAGAAGAAGAGGAATTTGAATTTGCAGAGAGCAAAAAGCGAAGACAACCTTTAGGTGCTTCAACAGAAACAGAAGTTGAAGAAGAAGGAATATTTGTATTACTATTATTATTACAATTACCACCATTTTTAGGGAATCTTTTGAGCTCTTGCAAAGGGCTTCTCTCAGAAAAACTCTTCTCTTTCTCATTCTTCTTCTTCTTCTTCACTTTGCTCTCCATTTCAATTCCTTCAAACAGAAAAAATAACCGTTTGAAGAAGCTTGCTTAGGCGTGGGGGAAAGAAAGCAAAAAAAGAAAAAAAAGTTTGGCACTTTGGAGATTAAAATCAAAATCACATACAGTGCAAGAAAAGAAAATTTGGGAGAAATCTAATCCAATCCGCCTATTGGAGGAAGAAAGGTGGGTTCTTGAAAATGATGAGTTTTTGAAACTTTAAAAAGGAAAAGGGGGGGATAATAGTTTAGTTTTGTCTTTGGTATTATTAAAGTGAGAAATTGACATTCTTTTTTCTTTTTCCTTTATTTTATATATAAATTTTGCAACGTTTATGTATGAAAAAAAAAAAGGAAAAAGGTTTTGGCCCAATCAAAATTCTTTCTTTTATGGGTTTTAATTCATTTTATTCTTTAATAGGGACCCAATTTCTTTTCATTCTCTAGTTTGTGGGCTTTTGTGATGGGTGGGGAGTGTGGAATGTAGAATGTTCCCCTTTTAGAATTTTTTTTTTTTATCCCTTCTTCTTTGGGTACACCATGTTAATGGTTTGATCATGCAATATCATATCATATAAGAGTTAGAGTAAAATCTTTATAGAGTAAGAATTGAATTCTGCAGGCGTAATTCAAGTTGGGTTCGACACTCTTTTGTAAACACCATGTAAGAGTCAAGATTAGGACTTCCTTGATGTACGAGTTGAACTCTGCAGACGCAATATGGGTCAGGTTCGACCTCGTTATGAGCACTATATAAGAATCAAGATGAGGACTTTTTCTAAATAAGAGTTAAACTCTACAATATGCAATTTGCGCTAGGTATCACACTCGTTGTGAGCACCATGTAAGAGTCAAGATGATGACTTCGAATGCAATTTAGGTCGGATTCGACACTTATTATGAGCATTATATAAGAATCATAATGAGGTTTTCCCCTAAGTAAGAATCAAGATGATGAGGTCTTCTCGGAAGAGTCAAGATGAGAAGAACTTTCTTTAAGCAAGAGTTGAACTCTATGGACATGATCTGGGTAGAGTTCGATACTCATTGTGAGCACGATGTAAGAGTCAGAATGATGACTTCTTCTAAGAGAGAGTTGAACTCTATGGATGCAATTTGGGTCGAGTTTGACACTCGTTGTGAGCACTATGTAAAAATTATGATGAGATCTTTCTCTAAGTAAAAAAAAAAAAAAAAAAAAAAAAGCTAAAAAAAAAAATATATATATATATATATATATACATAAAAGGAAGGGGACAAAAAGGTGGGCTTTTAGAAGTAAAGAGTAAAGTATCCAATCTGGATGCAAAGAAAAAAGATTTGACAGGTGAGTGGTGTAAACTACAGATTATCATATCCCAATTCAATTTGAATTGAAATTCCTTTCATTGTTACATTGAATTGAAAAGGGTTCTTATGTTTTCTCATCTTTCTTTCCTAGTTTGTTTGGACATCCAACTGAATCAGTGAGAACCCTTTTTACTGCTTTGGATATGCCAGAACCCATGAAGAAGAAGAAGATCATAATCGATACGGATCCTGGCATAGGTAAATTCTGCTGTAAAAATGAATGTATTTCTTTCTCTTTTTGTAAATCTAATTTTTCGAGAACTTATTGATCAATTGAATCAGATGATGCCATGGCAATTTTTGTGGCTTTACAATTACCTGAAGTGGAAGTAGTTGGACTCACTACTATCTACGGCAATGTCTACACCACTCTTGCCACAAGGAATGCTTTACATTTGGTAATGTTATATATATATATATATATATATATATATATATATATATTTCTACTTATTGGATTTTCATAGTATATACTCCTTTAAAGTTTCTGTCTTTCTTTCATTTGATTTATCTTTTTTTTTTGCTTAGCTTTGGTCTTGAAAATGTTTGTAATCTGTTTTGGGTGGAAATGGAGTTTTTCATATTTGTTTCATAAAATTATTGATGATATTCATGTTTTAATTGTCTCATTTCATTATCAGCTAGAGATTGCTGGGAGAACTGATATACCTGTAGCTGAAGGATCCCATGTAACTATCACTGTATGTATTTTTTCCTTTACAAGTAGAGATAATAAGTGAATATAGTGCTTCTGGTTGTATGTATTTCATAATTTCCATGTCCTAAACATATTTGAAGTTTGGACTTTCTACGAGTTCCTTTCCGAGTTTTGAATCCATTGCAGGACTTTCTACGAGTTATGATCAAACATTTTCTTTTCCCTCTTGTAGAAAGGAACAAAACTTCGGATTGCTAGTTTTGTACATGGGGCTGATGGGCTTGGGAATCAAAACTTTCCTCCACCAAAAGGAAAGCCAATTGAACAATCTGCCACTGAGTTTCTGGTTGAACAAGCTCGTCTTTACCCTGGAGAAATTACAGTAGTGGCTTTGGGGCCGCTTACAAATATTGCACTGGTTTGTTTGTTTACTTGAATCCGAGCACTGAATTAATTTTATCTTTAGTGTGTGACTAATTAGATTGATCCATTGATGCAGGCTATACAAGAAGACCCTGAATTTGCAAAAAATATTGGAAAGATTGCTCTTCTTGGTGGTGCATTTGCAGTAAATGGGAATGTAAATGCCGCGGCTGAAGCAAATGTGAGTTACTAAACGTTGGTTTTTCTTTCTCCATCTTCTGCAATGACTTCTTTCTATGATTTTTTTGTTCTTTTCATCTTATTCCTAGATATTTGGAGATCCAGATGCAGCAGATATCGTTTTTACTTGTGGTGCTGATGTTTTAGCTATTGGTATAAATGTAACACACCAAGTTGTTTTTACTGGTAATCTTTCATTTTCTTGTTTTCTAGATTCCCATTATGCAACTATTTTTCGCATTAGGATGATTTCTAGTTGTTTCAGTAGCTATGTAGTAATAATATTTGCTGGAGCATCAAATAACAATGAGAAATTGTTGATAATGTGGATGAAAAATGATAATTTTTACCAAGAAGGCCGGGTTGGTTTTCATATATGTCATATGTGTATTCCTTTTTCGACTTTGGTTAGATGCTGATAGAGATAAGCTGGCACAGTCTAAAGGACGGTATGCTGAGTACCTATGCAAGATTTTAGATGTTTACTTTGCTTATCATCACGATGCTTACTCCATGAAAGGTAAGTATTTTAGAAAGTGAACGTAGATCGTTACATTTCTAGGTATATCTGTTGATGTTAGTTTCTTGAAATTTGGATTCAATGTAGGTGTATATCTTCATGATCCAACTGCCCTTCTTGCTGCTGTTGATCCTTCTCTAGTTACATGTTCGGAAGGTGTTGTTCGAGTTCAGACAGTTGGTATTACAAGGGGTCTAACTCTGTTTTATAATGAACAGAAAAGGTAAATACTTGTTGGTTGGTGTGGAATTCAACCTATATTTTGTTCTTGATAATCTTTGCTTATAATTGTTTTTTATATGGTGTGAAGGTTTGGTGAAGTTACAGAATGGTCGAATAAACCTTCGGTTAAAGTGGCTGTCACTGTTGATGCTCATAGGATTATGGATTTGGTGATGGATCTGCTTATCAATTCATAATTCTTCTTTCTTTAATTACGAACCAAAGAGGAAGAACATGAAATCTTACCTACAATAATGATGATCCATCTTTAAAGCTTCTTTACTTTTTCATTATGGATAAAGTGTACAATACCATCAAGAAAGCAGCACACAAAATTGATGTGAGAACAGATGTGCTTCTATATATTTGATTCTCTTATCCATTTTTCATCTTTTTTTTCATATTGTAATATTATGGTTTTCATTTTATACACATTGAGAAAACAAGACGAAAGGAAATCAATTCCTTGTTTACCTATTTAACCAAAATCCAAAAGCCCCACTCCAGACTGAGAGAGGGGTCTTCATAAGCATTGGTGATTAGTGGATGAAAGAAGATCTTTTCAGCTCCAAAAACTTGCACCCTAATCAGGTACAAAACAACAACAGCCTTGTTTCTCTGGAATCAAGAATCAAGAAGGATCTCAAGAAATTTTAGCAGCAACTGTCTTTCCGCGTCCCATAGAGAAACCCCTTGTCCCATCTGGCATGCGTGGCCCGGGAGGCTGCCTCTCATTGTTCACTACAACATTTGGTGTTGTTCCGGCATAATTTGCTCGGTTATTGACATTATTTGGCTGCCGTCCCCGGCCTTTCCCAGTATTAGGATTTTCACCATACTCGCGATTTCGTCCCTTTCTAATGCCGCTACCACCATCCTTACCATTACAATGCTCTTCCCCCTGTACCTAATCTCCAATTAGTATGACAGAGTAAAGAGAGATATTTGAAACTCATCAAACTATTTGCCAATACTAGAGCAGCTTCATGTGCTTCCAATATTAAAGAAAAAAAAAAGACATTCTTTCTTGAGTGATAGAATGAGGTAAGCAAGGGAGTGAAGGAGAACTTGTGATCTCGTTTAACAAGGAACATGCAAATTTATAGGCTCACATGGAACTGAATTTATAGGCCTGTCCTACCAAAAAATTTGAAATAAAAAACGGAGACCCTTATTTTTACTTGAAAATGGAATACTTACAGTAGATTCATTTGGCAATTGCGCAGAGTCTTCACAGTCATTTATCACTTCCGCTGCAAATGATTCTTCATCTTTAAAGTTGAGTTCAGCCTCCTGACCACCTCTTTTAACTCGTGACTGACTGAATTTTGTCTGCTTGACCAAGCAAGCACATATTAGTTACTAAACTTTAAATAATATCGAGTTGTTATGACTTAAATAAATGTAAAACAACCTCCCATTTCTATACGAATCAAATTTTGTTTAATGAATTTTAAAGTGACTCTTTGAGATGAAATTTTCATGTGCACATTAAGAAAGAAATAGAAAAGTATGGTTGAAACAGGTTGAACAAATTCAGTTAGCAAGGCTTAACTCAATAATTATTCCCAAAACTTTTAGGTACTAGAAAAAATTTTATAAGTTTTCAAGAAAAAACATGAATCCATTCAAACTCTAGAATTACACTTCTTTTCTTTTGCTTTGACTAGAAGATAATCAATTTAGGCCAACATTTTGAACTTCTAGAAATTGTGAGGTCAGACATGCCCTCCTTTGAAATCTATGACAACTAGTTATATAGCCATAAAGAGAAGAAAATACAGGTTCTTCTCCAAGTATGATAAAAGAACAATCACTTGATATTTAATTATATGACATAGAAAAGCCAAAAAGAAAAAAAGGGAAAAAAAAAACAGAAGAACAACATACTGAGCGTTTAAGCAGCAATCGGACTTTAAGACCATTTCTCCAATCACCCGCATTCAGCTCATTAACCTGTAAAAGAATAATGCAAAGGTCAATGCCTTAATGAAGAAAGGTAAGGAAAACTATGAAATGGAAAATCAACATCCTTGTAAAAAGAAAGGAAAAAACATATTTTTCCCCAGTGAAAAGATAAGAACACGTACCGCTTTCTCTGCTAATTCACTTGTTTCATATTCCACAAATGCATGCAACTGCATAAAAATTATTCGAATCTCAGAAACACAATCAATCTTTATTAACAAAGGGGACAAATAAGCATCAGCATTACAAGTTCAAAAACTCTTCACTTATGCAGTTAAAAGGTCAAACTTACTACAGCTGTAGCTGGAAGAATCCTACACTGCTAGGAAAAGAGGTCACTCAGAGATATAAAGAATCATTATACAAGAATTGTGTTTTATTTAGCAAAATTGACACTATCTTCGGTCTAATTATAGCAGCTTAGGACAACTAACTGTTTAATTTGTGGGCACTATCAACATTAGGTAAAGTAAAATACAATTAACAATAAACAGATTGCGATCTTTCATTCAGTGAAAGGACAACTGCGGCTAGACTAGCTGCTTTTCTTAGGTTAGCCAACGCAATAATTAATATGGTTAAAAAAGGCCACTTTCAGTACCTTATTACTGAAGTTCAAGCAATCTGTCTTTGATGTTGATAATGGCCCACCAGGCTGACAAGTACGGATTGACTTAACACTGAAATTAATATGACAAAATATATGAGGGGATTAAAAAGTATTCTCTAGAGGAAATTAATAATTCAGGGACCAAAGAAAATGGATACCTTCCCACTGCAGAAAAAATTCTCTTGAGGTTCTGATGACAGTGGTCCTCAGGCAAGTTTTCAGCTATAATAATTCGAGACTGAAGATCACCAGAGGGGGGAAAAAAGAGAGATTACTTACAGTTATGGGTCACTCATAATTTGAAAAATTATAAAATATATTGTATGTAGCTGGCCCAAAACTGACAAGAAGCAAAGAGGCCCTACCTTCACTTCTTCCATCTCTGTTTCAGTCAGTGGGTTTTGGCGTTTGACCTTCTTTCCATCATCACTAACCACCTATAGAATGTTATCCACACAAATAAAGAAACATAAACAGATGATTGGCATGAAATATTTAAAGCAGGAATACAAATAAACTAAAGAGACGTGGAGAATACAAAAAATTTCATCAGTATAAAAGACTTACAAGTTTTGATGAACCACGAAGAACACCAGCAAGTTGTGATTGACTTCTGGTGAGAGTTTTTATCTTCTTAATTGATGCAACATCAGATATTGGAACTACAGGATTCAAACAGGAAAGAGCAGAAAAGTTGTTATTTCATCTAATGCATCAAAGAAAAATTTGTGTAAATGCAATCAATAATAACAGAAATCTAACATACAAGATTAGAATCAGCAAAATCAGCAACTTTATTATCCAATATTGTGCAATCTTTTTCAGGAAAGCTCACGAAACCTTTGAGCAGAAAGAATTAGGTTAAAGGTTCTAAAATATTATATTGCTCAATTTGCACCAACACGTGGGTAAGGCTATTGCCTGAAAACCAATGGTTACAAGGCTCAAATTGGGCCATATTGATACAATTACAGATAAGGGAATCACACCTAATACCACATAATGTTAGTATTATATACACTTTCTTTTCTATAAAAGTTTTGGAGCACCATATATGGAATTAAAGCATCTACAGGATCTTACTTTATATGTTTGCCATAGATGGTCCTACCAACCCTCAACAAAATTATACATTTAACCTACATCATACATCTTGCTTGCACCAACAATGAGAAACTGAATAAAGGAATAATAAGCTAAAATGTAATTGCATTGATACAACACATTTGACAATGCAAGTTGCATACACATATATCTAGACAATCTCACCATATCCTTCAGGGTCTTTACACATAATCTTAAAGAGGTAACTAGTAGTGGCTAGATTTACGTCACTGAAGTAAAACTCCACCTGCAGAGAAACAAATATTATAGAGGATGAGTGAATTGACTAAATAAAAGAAGAAAAAAAATTCAAGATAATAATTGAACTATCATGAAATTCTTAAACTTGCAGAAAAATTAAAATAGGCTTGGAGAAAAGATCACAGGTCCACCCAGCAGGGGAATAAGGAAAACAGCTAGGATATGCAGTGTACAGTGGCAGTAAATGAATAAAGCATAATTAACAACGTTTTAGGGAACCTAAGGTACAGAAAATATTATTAGGGAATCGGCACATCTTCATGACTTAGACTAAACCAGTGAAGATCACATTGTAGCTTAGACTAAAGAACAACATTTTGGCCGCAATTTTGACAACTTAAGAATCAAGATTGTTGATACTACTTCTGTGTAGCCATCATCGTTACACGTCACTAAAACTCAACAAGAAGTTAAAGAAAAGTAGAAACTTAAGAAATATGAAGTAACTAGTGGTTTGCCTGTTTCATAAGCTTCAGAGCAGCCTCTGCAGGAGTTGCATCAGAGTTGACCTGAACAACAGATGGATTTACCGAATTGTGTGCGAGAGGAGATAAACTCAAAAGATCATTCTGTCGATCAAGAGCACCACCGTGTCCACCATAAAACTGCCCTCCATAACCATAACCATAATGACCATCAATAGGCGGCGAGACCTGCGTAAGAGCATTATATACGTGGATCATAGGAGGGCGACCATGCGGGAGAGGGAAGACAAAATTAGCAGCCCGATCTCCCGAAGTCCCCTGCGACGACAAAGAAGTAGGAGACGTCGCCGTCGATGACGTGGCCCTAGGTACAAATTCAGGAGCTTCTGCATTAAGCTTACTGAATGAAGAGGTTTTAGTCAGAGACGGAGGAGTCGGATCAGATAACGGCAGAGTTGAAGAAGAAGATCGGTCTCCAGAAGACGTCGAAGTTAGGGTTTGGGGATGAACATCCGGTTCGGATGCTGTAGAGTCCATTAAAATGATGAAAAAAAAAAATTTAACAAATATATATCTATATATATATATATTGAGAGGTTGTAAAAACCTCGATCTAACTCCGCAGTAATATAGCCGCATAAGCCTGCCCATATAGCTATTTAAGTCTCCTTCACTCCGAAGATCTTGGGCGAAGTAAATAATCTTAACTACCAATCAGATCTGGATTCTTTAAATATCTTCCGGGAAATATCTTGTGATCAACAATCCGGAGTCCCACTTCGCCTCCGGATACGGGATAACTCTAGGGGACTTTCCAGAATCTTCCCCTTTAAAATATCTGTTAATTAAAACATCTCTTGATTGAGAAATATCTAACAAAATATCCCTACGATGGTGGGATATTTTGGGCTTAGACAAATATCAAGCCACTCACCACAGGGTCACCCGACTCTATAAATACCATCTCTCACAAGGCAGGAGGTAAGTTCAGATATCCATACTATAATCTCTATACATTTTCCTCTATTTTTCTCTCCAGTTTCAAGCTACTGACTTGACCGTCGGAGGGTTCGCCGGAGGTCCTTCACCCTCCGATTGAACTTCTCTCTTTCGCAGGTCACCTTGCCCGCGTCAAGCTGCAAGTTTAGTAGAGGTTTTTCCATCAAGTCCACGGCACTCTTGATATTCAACATCAAACCAAATTCCGGCTAATCAGTTTGGTTCCGTTACCGGGAAACGAAAACACTTCCCTCATCCACAAAGATCACAAATGGCTGGACCATCAACGGAACGTGGACTTTGCTTCGATACACCTACCTTGGAACCTCGCCCAGAGGAGTATCGAACTATGTCGGCTCCCACAAAACCCCGATATCATTCTGCCTTCGAGCGCCTCGGTCAACAGACAACCTCCCGCGAAGTCCCCACTCCACGTGGGGCAATATATAGCAGAACGTATAGTCCCGCAGATTATGTCAAGGAAATCAACGACCTGCGGAAAGAGGTCGAACGACTTCGCAGAGAACGGGATCTCTCGCGACCACAGGCAAGACATCAGACAGAGCTTGGTGGACCGGATTTAGACCCACACGTCATACCGGCCATCGGCGGAGAACGTTTTCAACAACCGTTGGCTAAATCTCCTTCGGCGACAAGCAGACACTCAGGAAAGCGAGACCTCCTCGGGAAAACACTACTCCAAGCCGCCAGCGAAGTGGCTGAAAGTCAGCCAAAAGATAAGCAAGGGAAAACCAAGGATCAGCCCGAATATCAATCCAAAAAGCTCAGAAAGGAAGCTTGTGTAGACAAAATTCCAGAGAATCAAAGTCAGGAGGACCACTTAATGGAAACAGGCCCCTTCACCGAATGGATTCACGTCGCTTTCCCCAAGAAGGCAGTGAAACTCCCGCAGATGGTCTTATATTCAGGGACGACTAAACCCCAGGAACATATCTGTCGGTTCAGATACGCTATGGCCTTGGTGACCAATAGCGAAGCCGTTCTTTGCAAAGCATTCCCCAGTACCTTATCAGACAAAGCCTTAACCTGGTTCTCTTCACTCAAACCCGGCACCATCAATTCATGGCGTGACTTGGAAAAGTCCTTCCTAGACAAGTTCAGCATAGCCGGTAGAATTCCGAAGACAAGGGGAGACCTCGCCAACATCAAGCAAAGAGAGAATGAACCTCTCCTCTCTTACTTGGAACGATTCAAGCGCACATATGATGAGATCGAAGACATCAGTCAAGACACCGCGATCACATGTTTTGAAGCAGGATTCTACTCCAAAATGTTGTATACAGAACTACAACTCCGAAAACCGGACACAATAGGCGAGGTATTCAATGTGGCACGCAAGGTGGCATTGGCCGAAGACAGCACCAGTTTCTCTTGGGGTGCGAGGAGAGAGAGATATCACGAAGATTCCGCCCGGGATCGGAAAGGAAAAGGCAGGACCAGAAAAACTGAATCGACCACGTCCGACACCCCCAAGGAGAAGTTCGTCGCTGCTGTTAAGCAAAAGTTTGGAACTCATAGTGCACCGCCTGCACAAAACACATCCACCAGAGAGAAGTCGAAGTACTGCGACTTCCACAAAGATTGCAATCACACTACCGAAGATTGTTTTCAGCTAAAACGGATGATTGGAAAGTTGGCACGGGGGGGCACCTGAAGGAGTATCTCGCAGAGCCACCCACGGAGAAGGGTGAAAAGGTGATCGAAGTGATAACACCTCAGTTCGCTTCTATCAAACAGATAAAGCGGAAAATCTATAACCTGAACAGGCCAGGGCCGATAAATCACTTCAACAGGCTCTCCTTAGAGCCCATAACATTCTCCGACCAAGACTTGGAGCTAAACGAGGAAGCACGGGTAACCCCTATCATATTGGAAGTCCGCATGGCACCAAAAGATATCAATAGTTGCCGGGTGAGGAGAGTGTTGATTGACACTGGCGCGACTAAAAACATATTATACTACAAGTGTTTCAGGGAGATGGGCCTGAATGATTCAATTTTGAAACCTAGCAATATGGTGTTAGAGGGGTTCACTGCGCACAAGATCGGAGTTAAGGGAACAGTAAAAATCAATGTGACTCTGGGGTCCGATTTCTGTTGCCGCTGCGAGGAAATCAAGTTTTACGTAGTAGATGTTGATTCACCGTATAATGCCATTTTGGGGACTCCGGCACACTCCTCTTTTGAGTTAATAATATCAACATCTCATCAGCAAGTGCGGTTCGCCACCAAGAATGGAATTGGCCATGTAAGGAGTAATCCCAAAAGCCTTCTCGCCCATGTCTTCAAATCCAGACAACAACAGGTCACTTCAACAACTACTTCGGTGCCAATATCCGCCCTGGCTGGAGCGAGATCGGAAGAAACTTCGACGCGGACGCACGGTGTTGATAAAATAAAACCAGAATTAGACGAATATGACGAAATCTCTATCAACTCTGGCTACCCAGAACAAAAGATACGAATTGGAAAACATTTGCCTACACCCATGAAGGAGCAAATAGTTCAATTCCTTTCAGAACACCTCACCAACTTTGCCTGGAAAGTTGAAGACATGAAGGGAGTGTCACCAGAAGTTGCAGAGCATAAACTTAACGTTGATCCAAAGGTTAAGCCCATCAGGCAGAAGGTGAGACAGTTTGGCGAAGAAAAGGTTAATAGCATGAGAGACGAAGTGCAGAAATTATTATTATCCAACTTCATAAGGGAAGTGGAGTATCCCACTTGGTTAGCAAACGTGGTCATGGTGAAGAAGTCGAATGGAAAATGGAGAATGTGTGTAGATTATACGGACTTGAATAGGGCGTGCCCGAAGGACTGTTACCCTCTTCCACGCATTGACTCCCTCGTAGATTCGACTTCGGGGTACGAATTTCTCAGCCTCATGGATGCCTTCTCGGGATATCATCAGATCAAGATGAGGCCGCAAGATCAAATCCACACTTCGTTCCGAGCTGCCGGAGGGACTTATTGTTATAACGTGATGCCTTTCGGACTCAAAAACGCCGGAGCAACATATCAAAGGATGATGAACAAGGTTCTACAACAACAAATAGGGAGGAATGTGGAGACGTATGTGGACGACATGGTTATCAAGACCAAACAAGGACATTCCCACCTCGAAGATCTGAAGGAGACATTCATCACTTTGTCAAAGTACGGGTTAATGCTTAACCCCACGAAGTGCAGCTTCGGAGTGAAGACAGGAAAATTCCTCGGCTTCATGATGTCAGAACGGGGAATAGAGGCAAACCCGCGGAAAGTAGAGGCTATATTAGCACTCACCGAGCCTCGGTGTGTTAAGGATATTCAACGCTTGAATGGATGCATAGCGGCCTTGGGGCGATTCATTTCTAAATCCGCCGAGAAGTGTATGCCGTTTTTCAAAACCCTTAAGGCTGCCGGAAGAACATTTATATGGACTGAAGAGTGCGCTAAAGCATGGGAAGATTTGAAGAATTATCTGGCGAAGTTGCCCCTGCTCAGTGCGCCGGTAACAGGAGAAATATTATACATGTACCTCTCCGTCTCACAACTGGCGATAGCTTCGGTACTGGTAAGGAATAAGGAGGATAAGCAAATGCCGGTCTATTTCGTCAGCCGAATCTTAAGGGATGCCGAGGTACGTTATTCAAACATCGAAAAACTTGCCTTCAGTTTAGTAATTAGTACTCGTAAGCTTCGCGCTTACTTCGAATCCCATACTGTGGTTGTTTACACCAACCACCCACTCAAACAAGTTTTTCACAAGTTGGACCAATCCGGGAGATTGTTACGGTGGTCCATTGAGTTAGGCGGATACGATCTTGAGTTCAAACCAAGAACGGCAATCAAAGCACAGGCTTTATCAGATTTTTTAGCTGAACTTTCCTTTACGGAGTCATCACCTCCCGAGAGTATCACACCGGCATTCGGGACAGAGAACGCCTGGACAATGATGGTGGACGGAGCGGTCAATTCTCAAGGGGCCGGAGTCGGTATTACATTAAAATCACCTTCAGGAAAGTACGAGGAAGTCCGCAGCGTCAGACTTGATTATGTGTTATCCAACAATCAAGCCGAATACGAGGCCCTCGTCCTCGGCCTGCTATGGGCTCTGGAAGTCGGAGTAAAATCCCTGGATGTATATAGTGACTCACAAGTCGTAGTGGGACAGGTAAATCAGGAGTATTCAGTAAATTCCGATAATTTGAAAGGATATGTCGAAAAAGTAGAACGATTGGTCCCTCAGTTCCATCACTTTTCGCTCAAGAAAATATGCCGAAGTCAGAATGAGTCAGCCGACAAGCTAGCAAAGATAGCGTCAGGAGAAACCCCTAACACTCTCGGAGTAATGGTAGAGCTTGTCACAGCTCCGGAAGTCGTCTTATCCTTAAGACAATCAACTGAAGCAACCACTTGGATCGACGAAATACGCGATTACATAACTTCGGATATATTGCCTGAAGACAAGACTAAGGCTAGACAGATACGGCAGCGAGCTGCCCGGTACACGGTAATCAACGGTATCCTATATCGTCGTTCGTTCACCAGGCCCTTACTTCGCTGTATCCCGCCAAATCTTACTCAATCCCTGTTAGAAGAAATGCATGAAGGTGTGTGTGGTGGTCATATCGGTTTCAGACCTCTGTCAGAAAAAATCTTAAATCAAGGGTTCTATTGGATAACTTTGCGGAAGGATGCGGAAAACTTTGTCAGAAGGTGCGAGGTGTGTCAGAAGTTCGGCAAAATACCGCGACTGCCATCCGTACCCCAAACTCCAGTTTTGGCAGCATGGCCTTTCGACATGTGGGGAATCGACTTGATGGGTACGGAGCACCTCGTGCAGTGGTTACCGACCACGGTACACAGTTCGCGACGAAATTCACGGCAGAATGCACTCGCCTGGGGATCAAGCACTGGAAGTCGTCAGTTGCACATCCCCAGGGCAATGGTCAAGCAGAGGCAGCAAACAAGTTGGTACTGACAGCATTAAAAAAGAACTTGGAAGGAAAATCCAACAAATGGGTTGACGAGCTCCAAGCAACTCTTTGGGCAGTCCGGACTTCGGCTAGGGGCCCCACTGGAGAAACACCGTATGCCTTACTATTCGGGTCAGAAGCCATATCTCCAGCCGAACTCGCACTCCCGTCATACAGAGTTTCTGTTTATAATACTGAAAGTAATAAGCGACAGCGACGTCTAGATTTAGACCTACTGGAAGAAAGGAGGATAGCAGCACGGTTAAAAATGGAAGTTTTTAAACAAAAAACTAAGCAATCTCATGACAAAAGACTAACGAAGAGACCACTTTGCATCGGCGACTGGGTGTTAAGAAAGATTGAGGGGACAGCCAGGCAGATCACCACAAATAAATTGTCACCAAACTGGGAAGGCCCCTACTTAATCAAGGACGAAGTACGCCCAGGAACATACCACCTCATGGATCAAGATGGGAAAGTATTACCCCGTCCATGGCATGCTAATCATCTGAAGAAATACTTTGTATAAATACTACATTTCAAGTATAATAAACACATCTTGTTCATCTCAAGATTAATCATATCTACTTCGAGTCCACCTCGAAATAAGAAATCATACAAGTCCTTCCTATCATCGAGCTCACCTCGAAAACGGACTTTACTTCGAGCTTGGCTCGAAATTGGGTACCCAAAGTAAAAGTGACCATGCTCACTTCAAACCCACCTCAGGGTGGGACATAAAACCCATAATCACTTCGAGCCCACCTCGAAATGGGATTTTAAAATATGCTCCTCACTTCGAGCCCGCCTCGAAACTGGGCCTCACAGTCCATAGACTTCGAGTTCACCTCGAAAGGGGAGTTTAAGCGGATAAGCCACATTCGCTTCAAAATAAGATTGGGATCAAACTCCAAATCATTTGAGAAGTTTATTTTGACCAAATAGATTAAAATCACAGAAATGAGATGATCTATTAAGTTAAAAAAATACAGAGGAAAACAAGGGTTCCTTCAAAAAAAAAAACTACTCTATTACATGCGTAGGCACTACGTCCGAAGGAAGAGCATCCTCCGCCGAAGCACCCCCACTTGGTGAAATTTCCTCTACAACTACGGCAGGATCACTATCAGCTGCCCCTGCCTCTGACGATGGCGCAACAGCCCTCAGCGGCTATACTTGCATAGGCTCGGACTCCTCGGCTTGCTCAGCATATTGGTCGCACAGCTCTAGTAAATTTGGATGAACGGGAGCCGGCGGAGTCCACTCCCTTCCCGTTTTTCGATCCGCTGCAGCTATCTCCGCCAACTCACTCTCAGTAAATGGGACGAAGTCACAGCCCGCTCTGAAGTCGGGGTTGGTGTACGATCCTTCGAAGACTCGACACAGTAATGCCGTCTGGAACAAAATGATGAAGTTGACGAAGCACGTGGGCACACCCCCGGTCAAAAAATCCGTCGCATCTGCGGAAGAGCTCGTTTCCATACTCAGGGGTGGAACGATACTCATCCACCACTTTGGTCGTGTAATCGATGGATTCGTAGTACTTCACTTTGGCATCCGAATCACGACACCTTGACTCCGTTTCTTTCAGCCGCCGATCGAAGTCTCGCAACTTGACCTTGAGCTCTTCATTAGCCTTCTCAAAACCCAGGAGCGTTGAAGATTGTTTATCCTTCTCCGCAACAACCAGGGCTACATTTTCTTCGGCCGAGCGAAGTCTTTCTTCGGCAAAGTCGAGGGCCTTGCTCTTGTCTGCTAGCTGTTTTTCCAGATCAGCACATTTCTTCTGAGAATTGCTTGCAGAAGCCGCCATTATACCGATGTGTCCGATCAAGGCTCCGATCTGGTCAAAAAACGAAGTTAGAAGTGAATTCAGAAAATTAAATAGAAGAAAGTAAAGCGTTTACCTGTGAGAAGTGAACTCCAATATGGCCCAACGAGTTGTTCACGCTCATCGAAGCGTCACGAGCGTTATTCAGCATGTCATGGTCCATCATCCGGTGTATCACTGTCTTACCAAAATACCTTCCCACCCGGGGATCGGACAGCTGTAAATTTGTTAAGGGCGGGGAAGCCCGCTGCACCACAAGGGCGAGATTCTCCAGGTTCTTCTTATCTGTGGAAAGAACGAACCCTTCCTTCAGCCAGGAGTTCCCCGAAGAACTTTCCCCGTGTGAAGGACCGCGGGCAGCAGAACGAGCAGCTATTGGAATCTCATCCTCCGGATCATCAGAGTCCTGAGTTCGGGATGATTTCTTTCGAAGTGGCTCCGTCTCTTTCTCCTCGCGACCTCGCTTCAATGAAGTTTTAGCTGGACCCTTTCCTTTGTCTTTATCCGAAGGCCTCGGGGGCAAGGGATTGTTTGATGCAGGGGGTACCGGGGAGGCTGTGCCTTCAGACGAAGTCCCTGTCGCAGCAAAAAGTGAGGCACGATCGACTGCCTTGGCCGGAGTGAGGCCAGCATTCTTGAAGGCCAACCTCCGGGCACGCTTTTCTTGTTCGCGTCTTTCTCCATATCCCTCGGCCATTTCTGCAAAAACGAAGAGAAAAGAGTTAGCGTTAAAATAACGTAAGAAAGTTTCTTTGGAAAAAACGATAATTGCTCTAGTCTACCCTTTGCCACGGGACATCCTGCGCTCTCCGGATTTGTGCATACCGGACACTCGTCAAAAAATACTCTTCCAGGATGAAGCTTCCACACAGGGTATTCATTATTATCTTCCATACCGAGTTCTCGCCGACGATCATTCGCCTCGAGTCCGCCTATCCCACACGGATTGCGACTGGCATTGGATATCAGTTCGCTAGATGAAAAGACCTTGGTTTGGATCTTGGGGTCGTCTCCTAGTTCACTCCGAACATAATCTAAAAACTTTATGTCGGAATCCGAATACTTGGGATTTTTCTTAAGGGACGACCACGGACGAAGTGCCTTACACTTCGGGTAAAATGGGAAGCCCAATCTGGATTCCACGCATACCCACCGTTCTCTCCATTGACTAACTTTATTTGGGGGAGGGTCGAAGAGAGTAACCTTACTCGGCCGAGGTCTCAAGGAAAGGGTCAAATTATTCATCCTGAGAACGGTAAAAAAGGTCTTCAAGATCAGTTCGGAAATCTCTATCCCTATCCTACGGCACAAGACAGTTAAGGCGGTAAAATAGCGAACTCCGTTCGGGTGCACGTGGGCAGGCTGACACTTCACCAAATTTAAAAAATCACAGAAGGCAGGGTCAAAAGGTAAAGCGAGACCCGAGATGAAATGGTCATACGGAATATGGACATAGGCATCAGACATGACTCCGCAATATTTCACTATGAAGGGTTTAAACCTACTTCGGTCGATTTCTATGCACAGTATGGGGTATTCTAAGCTAATGACATTTTTCTGAAGGGCAAAGTCTCCATCTAATTGTTTTTTGGTGGTGGGTAGATCTTCTAAGGATTCGGAGTCCGATCCTTCCCCTCGGAAAGATCGAACAGCCGTTGGACCGGGTCTAGGGTTTTGGACAGAAGCAGCGGAATCCGAAGCAAAGCCGCCGGCAGAAAGTCGGGAAACAGGAACCCTAAGGAGGCCGTCGTCCATTTCCAACTCAATCTTTGACCTCTGTTTACATCCCTCCGTTGAACTACCACTATCGGAGGTGTCAGTGGGCAAAGCAGCCGGTTTGTCTACCGAGGCAGACTCCGAGCCGGATTCTACATCCACTAAAGACATCGACATCCTAACCTGAAGACAAAAAACCCTATCAGTCCTAAAGACAACACCTCATCCTCAGAGAAGTTCCTCAATCTTCTATCCAAGCCAATTCAACACAAACACATTCTTCCCCATATATGAAAAAAAAAAAAAAAAAAAAAGAAAAAAAAAAGAAGAGGAAATACCTGATAATAATGCAGCGGATGAGGATTTGGCAGTTAAGAACCTTCAACAAACAGAGGGAGCAGAGAAGGGAAAAAGAAATTTGGAGAAGAAAAGCAGGAGAGAAAGAGGACTCTGACAAGTTGAAGAGCGGAGGAAGAGGGAATTGATAGAATGAAAGAGGGAAATAAAATTAAAGCTATTTCGTTTCTAATTTTTGGGTAATGGGTCGGATCACCTTCAAGGGGCATACCCGTGTGAGAGGCATCATTACGCCCGGACCAGGAAACGAGGAGATGTCATCATTACAGCCGTCATTTTGGGGAAACCCAAACGTGCGCAGCATGAAAAAGAAATATATGTTAAGTTTTGATACTCCAAAAATAGGATGTTGCTTTACTAACAGAAGGATCGGTTACACAATTACGCCGAAGTCAAAGAAACTCTTCTCTCACTTCGACGAGGGGCCACTGAGAGGTTGTAAAAACCTCGATCTAACTCCGCAGTAATATAGCCGCATAAGCCTGCCCATATAGCTATTTAAGTCTCCTTCACTCCGAAGATCTTGGGCGAAGTAAATAATCTTAACTACCAATCAGATCTGGATTCTTTAAATATCTTCCGGGAAATATCTTGTGATCAACAATCCGGAGTCCCACTTCGCCTCCGGATACGGGATAACTCTAGGGGACTTTCCAGAATCTTCCCCTTTAAAATATCTGTTAATTAAAACATCTCTTGATTGAGAAATATCTAACAAAATATCCCTACGATGGTGGGATATTTTGGGCTTAGACAAATATCAAGCCACTCACCACAGGGTCACCCGACTCTATAAATACCATCTCTCACAAGGCAGGAGGTAAGTTCAGATATCCATACTATAATCTCTATACATTTTCCTCTATTTTTCTCTCCAGTTTCAAGCTACTGACTTGACCGTCGGAGGGTTCGCCGGAGGTCCTTCACCCTCCGATTGAACTCTCTCTTTCGCAGGTCACCTTGCCCGCGTCAGCTGCAAGTTTAGTAGAGGTTTTTCCATCAAGTCCACGGCACTCTTGATATTCAACATCAAACCAAATTCCGGCTAATCAATATATATATATATATATATATATATATATATTATATATTTATATATATCTTATCCGATTGGTTTGAGGTCGGAGTAGGAAGAAAGGAGAAAAAGGAAAACTGAAGGAAGATTACTCCTCCGGCGCCGGGAACGGCAGCCGACCAAACCAGCCCGCAGAGGGAAGGGATGGAAGAGGCGAAGAGACACTGGAGAAGATTTATCGCTGACTGCTCTCACAGCTTCAATTTGATTTTTTTTTTTTTTTCTCCTTTCATGTATTTATATGATTGCAATGCTGCGGCGCAGCCCTTCACACTAATTTTTTTATTATTATTTTAAAATATTCGCTAATTTGAATATGAAACTACTAAAATACCCTTGAGAATATTTTCCTAATTAGTCATTAAAAAAAAATTTACATAAAAAATACTTTTTCACAATTTGACGATTCATATTATTTTGCAAAATAATATCTTTAAGAATAATTAGTGAATTTAATCTCAAACAAATTTAACTTTGACAAATTAAATCACAAAATATTTTTTTTAACTTTTAAAGTTTCAAACTTTTTTTTGTAGAAAATAATAAAGTTCTTCTTGACAAATTCTATCAAAATTTCTAAAATTTTAACGATTATTTATCTTTAGTTAATTAAAGACAAAGATAAAAAAGTCATTACATGTAAAAATAAATAAAGAAATATTTAAACAAAAAATAAAAATATCCTCACATTTTAAATTTAAAAAATAAAAAATCTATCAAATATTATGTAAAATAATTTAATTATCCTTTTTTTTATCCCGTAAAAAAATCTTTAACTAAAAATTTGAGATATTGAAAATAAAAAAAAAATATTTTTTAAGACTTAATTTGTTAAATATAAATTTATTCTCCGATTTCTACTTTTAGTATATACAAATATAATATGGCATTTCAAACACCAGAAAACAAGGTGAGATTTTTTTTTTTTCTGTATATGTAAATCAAATTCACCTGGAAAACAGAGTTCTTAAGTTTATCATATATTCTTGACCACAATTCTTCCTTTTATAGCTTCCCAGAAGGCCGGAACGGCGACATTGTCCGGAACCTCCTTGAATGATGGCAGATAGTTTAAATCCACAATCACATGGTCACCTGTAACATCCTGGATCTGCAGCAGCAAAACAATACACAGAAATCGAGATTCCAATATATATACATATATATTATGTATATGCACAAGTAGAGAGAAGCTTAAATATATACTCACAACAACATCAAAGCCAAATATGGTAAGGTTGAGGATTTTTCTCAGACAATTTGCAGCATGAGTGACAAGCTCAATGTCAATTTCGCCATCATCTTTATTATTGCTTGATTCTTCCTTCGAAACAGGTAATGACTTCAAACTACGAGTAGAAATAGCAAACATTCGTTTTATATATATATATATATTGATCGTATTAGAAGAAAAGGAAAACGATTAGAACAAAAATCCCATGCCTGTCGAAGAGTATAGGTTTGAGGCTATTCTCTTTTGATAAGCTCATCAAAGTAGTTGCATTCGGAGTAGACTTCTTGATTGCATAGAAAATCTTCTCTCCCAATGCGTAGAACTTGTACAAACGAGATGAATGATCCACGTATTCCTGATTTAGTCATTTTTTTTGTGGCGGGTTGGCGAAAGAAAAACAGATATTCATAAGCCACACACACAAACACACACACACACATATATATATATATAACTCTTCTAGAAGAATATTTCAGCTCTCAAATTTAGCATGCTTGAAGACACCACCATTTGCATTAGATGATACTATGTTTAGCAGGATATACATGTATACATACATCTATATATATATATATATATATATATACTTCTAAGAGAATATTTCAGCTCCTTTATGCGAAAGTTTACTATGTTTTTTTCCTCATTTTGTTATCAGATTTCAAATTTCAAGATTAGAATTCTTGAAGACACCGCCATTTGCATTAGATGATACAATGTTTAGCAGGAGATACGTGTATACATATATATATATATATATATATATATATATATATAATTCTAAAAGAATATTTCAGCTCCTTTATGTGAAAGTCTACTATGTTTTTTCCTCATTTTGTTATCAGAATTCAAATTTCAAGATTAGCATGCTTGAAGACACCACCATTTGCATTAGATGATACTATGCTTAGCAGGATATACGTGTATACATACATATATATATATATATATATATATATAACACTTCTAAGAGAATATTTCAGCTCCTTTATGCTAAAGTTTACTATGTTTTTTCCTCATTTTGTTATCAGATTTCAAATTTCAATATTAGCATGCTTGAAGACACCACCATTTGCATTAGATGATACTATGTTTAGCAGGATATACGTGTATACATACATACATACATATATATATATATATATATATATACACTTCTAAAAGAATATTTCAGCTCCTTTATGTGAAAGTCTACTATGTTTTTTCCTCATTTTGTTATCAGAATTCAAATTTCAAGATTAGCATGCTTGAAGACACCACCATTTGCATTAGATGATACTATGTTTAGCAGGATATACGTGTATACATACATACATATATATACATATACATATACATATATATATATATATATACAGGATAGCAAACTGAATGAAGCATTGATGTCATGTACCACAAAATGCTTAATCTAAGAAGTCTGCAGATATCCGGTTCCTTACTCACCTGAATAACGGCTGGAAGAGGGACATTGAGGCCTTTGTAATCATCCACCTTAAAGACAATTGCCTGCCAGGAAAAGGTAAATCACTAAATCTAATCCGTTATATTTAACAAAATCGAAAGAATATCCAATGATATATTATATATTTTTCATTTAAAACTTACCATGCTGTGAGCGTCGGCTACGCCACAAGCAACTTGAGGTTTTATAATGTTTGGAAGAGAGAGCTTGGCCTCTAACAATCTGTTTTCCAGATTCAGCTCTTCAAAGTTATCGATCTGCAGAATGAAGAACATATCATTCTTAGTCGGTGAAATAATGCCAGATTCTGGGGTTTTACAGCACAGCAATAGAAATATATATATATATATATATATAACAATAACAATAGAAATATGTATTCAGTCTGATAAGGACAGTAGCACATTTTTTATCAGATAAGGAAATTGTTGCAGCTTTTAGAGTAAAAGAACCTTGAGAAAATGAGGACCTCTGATTTTATGGCGGCCTTCTGTGCACATACTCTCCAAGCTGACTAGAATATTTTGAATTTTCTGGCGATCTAACACCGGAGAAATGTTTTCAAACTGATCAATAACACAGCAGTCTGCTCGTCTTTGGATGCACCTGACATGAACATACCTTAATATCTCGCAGAATATTGGCAATTTAAGGTAATGACATTTTTTGTTTGGTTTCTTGCGCATGTAAGTACCTTTGCAACTCCTGCATGTTATTGCTATACACAATTTTGTTATCAGAAACACTCATTTCAACGGCAACAATTTCATCTGTTGCTTTATGGAGAACCCCGTCAACTTGACGTAACTGAGATTCTACTGAAAGCTCGTAACTAAGTGGCACAAATATCAAACCGTTCGGTGTTGGGCTCAACGGTAGTGCTCCTCTCTGCAATTCATATGATAATAAGTTTCTTTTTGATGTTTCTGCACAAATTGAATCCTTCTACCGAATTCAATAGAATCAAATAACGTATGTATCTTTAAATACTAGTTCTTGCAATGTACTTGCTTACCTTAGCAAAATCAACTTCCCGGGAAGGCTTCATCACGTAACCAACAACTAAGATGCTCTCCGTGCTATTTGCCTATTTGTGTAAAACATGAAAAGTTATGATTCTCTAAATAAAGAGATAATGCATTGTGGAAAACAAAGCCTAAGTTTAGTAGTATTTAACCATTTCCACCTTTTTATGTAAATGGCAAATGATGAAAGGTAACTCCTCAAGTTTGTTAATAACGAAAAGGCTTGAATTTTCCTCTCCGGAAGGAAATCCAACATCTGTAACGAAGTAAAACTAAAGTTCAGCTGATTAGAATAAAGAATGTTCAAGCACCATATGCAAAAGTAACTTGTATCCCGAAATCGCACCGTTTGATGATCCTTCTTCACCTGAAGTTTCTGCAGAACAAATCGAGAAAGTTATTTGTCACTGATATGTTTTCCTTGTATGGAAATAGGAAACGTAAACAAATACGAACTGAAAACTTACTTAGTACGACAGTTACCAAGTCAGCATTCTTTAGTTTTCGACAGTAGTCCTCCTTTTCACTAGACATAAGAAGAATAGGACTCGCTCGGCCACTACACCACGAAGCAACCTCATTCAGAATGGATTCCATTGATGGTAATTCTGATATCAAAGAATCAAACATTTTCTCCTTTTCCATCTCTTCAAGAAGTGTTACCTATAGTCCATATATATGTATATATATATATATATAAACATATCAAGGTTCGATTGCTTGATGTTCATATCAATACAGCATAGAAACTCCAAGCATGAAGAGGATAAAGATTCATGGACAAAACTGAAATACTCATGTGAAAACATGGTACAATCTGCTAAGAGAAATTAGATTATTTAGAAACTCAGAAACCCTAACCTTGGCAGCTGAAAAGCCTGCTTCATAGAATATAGCCTGATAGGATTATACATCAGAAGTATTAGGAATAGAATAGAAATCCATGCAATATGTTGGCATATATATATATATATATACATACATGAATGATAATTTTAGTCCAATTCTCACTGTCATATGGAAAAGAATTCAGAAATCCCAACAATTTACAGCAGCAGAAAGCTAAAAATTAAATCTTTATTAGAAGGGTTCAAACTAAAACAGTGTAATTCTCCATTTTAAAGTTCCTAAAATTAAACAATGCAGAAATAAACATTGGCTCAAGAACATGCAACAGAAATGTATCTATAAAAGCGCTCTTTTTTTTTGCATAAAGAAGAAAGAGGAAAGATACATATATTGGAAAAAGAACATTACTGTGCGGATTTTGGAATAGCGAAGCCGCCGGAGAAGAGTATCGGCAGAAGGACTGGGAGAGGAAGATGGGTTTCCAGTTTCATCGGCCGGAAAAAGTACAGAGGCTTCAATCAGAATCCCATTCCCATCGCCACCCATTTTCTTTATTTCCAGAATTAGAAAGAGGAACTGAAAATGGCACTTCTAGATTTCCTTTTTATTTAAAGAGAAAAAGAAATAAAAAGGAGAGGAAATTTCTGCGTTATTCTTACGCACTATTAGTACAAAGCTCATTCTTACATCCTTAATCTCGCTTCTTTTCTTTCTCTCTCTAGAATTAAAAGGTTTTCTTACATGGGGTGATCAGTAAAGATCAGAGCTTTTTACACTTCTTCAATAATAATCACATTATAAATATTATACAAGATCATGAGTATAAAAGAGTTAAAAGTGAGAACTTTTGGAACAAAAATTAGCCTCCATAAACTTATTCAGTAATACATTTGAGTCAATACAAAAAAAGTTATATTAGTATAGTAAAGAAGGAGATTACAAACTACATTGTTAATAAATGATCTTTAAATGGAACAGAGGAAGTAAAGTTCTTGTCTTTATGGACTAAACCACCATCCAGAGGTTTTCCTAACATTGCAGCCATTGAAAGCCATTGAAGAGAAGCCACCAAGCTGTGAAGAAGAAGAAGAAGGAAGCATTCTCAGAGCCATTTTGTCAAAATAACATGGAATGAACACAAATGAGTGCTTTGATCAGTGCAAAACAAATAACATTGTTGAGATTTTCACTCTCCTAATGAACAAGAGTGGTTTTGGAAATGGCATTACCTTGTCATCATTCATCTCCCTCACTTGGTTTTGCTTTCAGATACCTGCTCCGGAGGTTATATTTGGGTTGCTCATCGTTTTGTAAGGGATGTTCTTCTTGTGAAAAAACTCGCCTCTTTGCACGATTCTTCGATGTTTGAAGTTGAAATTCAATTTCAGAATTGAACTTTTTTGAATCAGTAGCCGCTTCTAAAAACACTGGTAAAGCCAGGATACAATTTGAGTGCAAGAATTCGTGTTCTTGTCGATGTTGCTGCAAGAAAGATGGTTCACCTATGGCATTACCATCTGAATGTTCCTCCTTTCTATTCTCGACTCTGCAAGAGATAATCCTTTCCTGTGCTGTGTGTCTTCTATGATACTTGAAGATTATACGGCATGCTCGCTCACCCCGTCCCAAATTTACATGCCTGGATTCAGAGACAGCAGTAGCATTGTCCGTTAGTTCTGACTTTGGTAACAGTTTCTGACTATGGAGCGCTACAGAACCTTTTTGACTTGACATAGCCGGATCTTCTTCCTTTTTCAGGATGCATTGTGAATCGATCCCACTGGTTCTTGTCATTGGTTGCAAAAGTTGCCAGGTTTTATCAACACTGATTTGCTCTTCTTTGTGTTCAGATAAACCTTCTGCCATGGAAGGATTCTCTGTCCAACAAAGTGGAAAATGTGATGATTTCTCGAATGTTTCAGTATGAAAACCTAGGGGTCTCTCTGGCTTAGAAATCTCAATTTGGTCATCCTCAATCTGATCCATGTCCTGTCTGGTAATGCACAATTGTTGAATATCCTTCTTTATCTCGGCTTCTATGTTATACTTCTCGTGGATTTGATCTTTCTTTCGTAAGAGTCTCTTTGCACGAATACATTTGTTGTGCAACTTTCTTTGCCTTATATCCCAAACCCAGTCCCGGTTTCTCCTTTTACGCTTCCTACTGCACTTTTTACTCGAATTAACAGATGAATTTGCATCAACAAGTGAATAACGCTGGTCACAAGTCAGAAACACATTGCCACATTTACAAAGTTCCAGAAGATGATGATTCAGCAAGGTGGTGTGAGACCATGGCAAATCATCATATTCCTTTCTAATGAAATTTGAAATTGATTCCTCCGTAGAACCACCGCCTTCCTCATTCAATTCCCGAATGGCCCTCTCAATCATCTGCATCAATAGATTTATACACAAATTAATACACTGTAAAACCAAACTTCTAAAGCATAAGAACAAGGAAATACTTCATCTCAATTAACCATTAACACTTAGAAAAACAAGATTCAAAATAACCAGATGAATAAAACATAATATGTATATATCTCTAGATAAATAATGAATCACAAACTCTTTAAAAGAGCACAAAACCTTTCTCTGGTAAGCATATCAAGAAATAAGCAAAACCAACCATCATTCTGAATACTAACTAATTTGATTCTCGTTCTATTTAATTAACATCAAAATTAAATACCAAAATCGAAAAGGAATGATCCTTAAAGCCACATTCACCATCTTTCATTGGTCCAAACAAGATCAAGAAACAAGTAGATGGTTTAAAACCCAGGTTTTTCAGCATCTAGTTTTAATACAAGAGAAAAACAAAATCATGATTACCCAACACCAGTATCAATACCAAAATCATTTCTTTATAAAGAAAAATGCAAGAATGATATAGTAAACCTATAAATACATAAAGAAACAAACCTAATTAGCCATTTCAATTATTAAAAAAAACAAAAAAAACACACACACACACACACACAGAAATCCCTCAATAAACGGAGCCCCAAAAAATGAAAACGCTAATACATGAAAGGGATAATGTAAACAAATTCTTAAAAAAAATCAAATCTTAAAAAGGGAAATACGCCAGAATATCATAATCAAGCAAAATGTGAATCAAATTGAATACCCAAGCATACGGAGGATGATCAAGAGTGTGTTCAACGGAAAATAATTGATTCAACTGATCGCGAATGACATTGTTCAGTTCATCAGGTAAGGGATTGTTCGGAGAAGCGTTAGCCATCTTCACGACGGCTTCCCTAAACATCTTCATTGTGGATTCTTCCATTGTTGCAACTTTGTCCGAGAAGAAGAAAAAAAACTCGAGAAAAGATTTCGGTTTTATAATTTGGCAATATTTTACGGCGAGGCGGCAGTGTTGTGAAACTGACCATTATTTTTTTATTATATATATATATGTATATATATATATATATATATAATATATATATATATATATAGTGTCCGTTGTATATATTTATTATATTTATTATGTTAATTTTTTTTATTGAGTTTTGAAATTTGAATTTTCAAATTACTTATATCCATAAAATTTTAAATTAATTTTTTTTATTTATCATATACATATAATGTATATATATATATTAATAAAATTAAAATCATTCTTCATAAAAAAATTTAAGATTCAGATAATTCTAATCAATTAAATAATGAATAATTAAATCATTTTACAATATTCATCCCGAATAATAAAGGATAAAAAGGTAGATATATATATATATATATATATTTATATAAAATGACTCATTATTCATTCTTTTTATTCAGTAAACTATTCAAACAATAAATTTTAAAAAATTGTGAGAAATTAGTGAACAAGAACTTTTAAGAGTAAAAATATATATATATAATTTGTATGTTTAGTCCCGAACAATTTATTTTTGATTAATTCACTCCAAATTATTTTAAAAAAAAATTTAAGTACTGTTGCTGCTATATTTAAAATTAGAAAAAATAAAAAGGAGATATTTGGGATCAAAATTTTAGATTTCTAATTTTAAAAATTATGATTAAATAATAAAAAAATAAAATAAAATTAGAGATATTTTGTTCGGAGAAAATAAAAACAATAATTACCTTCAACCTAACTTTTTAAGTTTTTTTTTTTTTTGTTATAACTTTCATTTAATTGATTTTCTGTTCAATATATATATATATATATATATATATCTTTCGATTTATTGTTCTTTTTATTTTTCTCTCTCTTTTCTTGACACTTTTAAAAATAAATTTATTTGACACAAAATTTACAAATTATTCTTATTATATTTATTATGTAAGTTTTATTGAGTTACATATATTTGGGTTTAATTTTACAGTTAATTTATATATATAAATATAATTTTAAAAAAAATATATCAAAATTTTTAGTTAGAATCTTTATTAAAATATTATATATCAAACAATTTATTATTTTGAAAATATGTAAAAGATTTTAAAAAACACACTATTTATTTTATTAAATTTGTATAAATTTTTTAAAGTTTTATGACTAACTTTTACCAATTATTTGTAATTAATAAACAATATTGATATTTTTCATATAACCAAAATTATGTGATATTTAAATACACTCAGAATTTTTTATTTTTCAAAATTATTTTCTAATGTTTCTAAATCTCCACAACTTGTTTGTTTTTTTTTTTTTTACTTTTAAAAATAATTTAAACTAATTTAGAATATAAAAACTATTTTTAAAATTTTATATTGGGACTGCATACGATTTCTTGTTATATCTATTTCCTCGATATTAATCAACTTTTAAAATAATTTTTTAAAATTTTATTTTCATATTATATATATATATATATATATATAATATATATATAATATATATATATATATATATAATGTATATGTATTGATTCGTCAAAAAATGGTCAGACGCCACGTGTCTGTAATCCGTTGTCGTTTGATGGTCTCCCTCTATCAAATACCCGTTGCTTAATTGAATTTGTATCGCAGAAGATTCACCGTCCTGTAATACTGAGCCTGCAAAACAGTGAAGTTTATCCGGAGGGTGGAAGGTCTCCGGTAAACCCTCCGATGCTTAAGTCAGCGACGTGGCTATGAAAGTAGTCAGTGGTGTGACTATGAGATAAGTCAGTGATGTGACTGTGTGAGAAGTCAGGGATGTGACTGTGAGAGATGGATAATTGAGAGAGAGAAATGTAGAATAATCTGGCCTTCCCTTTGTTACCTGTACGGGGGTGGTATTTATAGAGATTTTACCGTTTGAGTGATTTGTTAGCGAAATCTGACGGTTACCGGTTTTTGTGGGAAGATATGAGATCCCCCCCTTTTAGCGGGTTGTTATGGAGATCTTTGACTGAGATTGAGTCAAGTGTTGACCATCAGAAATGCGGTTTGATCAAGTGGTTTGATCAATGTACTGAAGTGTAGTGACTTCGGCACGAGGCAAGTCGGAGTGACTCCGCAACCCATGGTCCGGTTTGGCGTGTGGCGAAGTGGGATCTGCCATGTCATGCCAAGTGGACTGACACGTGTGACGGGTGGGTCCCAATTTCTTAGTGTACTTGCCTTGTCAGCGTGAGGGTATTTTCATACCTCTCAGTATATATATTTATAACTTTTTTTTGAAATTATCAAAAAGTTGTAGTTTATCATACCATACAATTGTAAATTCATATTTTTCTTTAAAAAATATTTCACAAAAAGTTTTTTTTTTTTTTTGCAATGACATAAAATATTTCATACACAATAAATAATCTAATAAATATGTTTAGAAAAATTAATTAATTTGACCAAACAAATATATATTTAACATTATAAAATTTTTCCACGAAATATTATATGAAATGTAAATATATATATATATATATATAATATATAATATATATATATTATATAAAATTCAATAAACTATTCAAATTATTAAATTATTAAAAATTCGATTTAGTCCCAAATCAATTTAGTTTTAACTAGTTCAGTTTTAAATAAGTTTTTTTAAAATTTTGAAAGTCATAAAATTTTTTATTAGTAAAAAAAATGATAAACTATTCCAAATGCACATCTTGAATGTCAAAATCCAACTTTTGCACTTCAAAATTTTTTTTGTACATAGAGTGTCACTATATGCACTTCTGTTAAGTCAAACCGTTAGTGACTCAATTTTGCCATTAGTCAACATTTTCACTATTTGGCATTGTTCCAATTAGAGACATTTTTGTTCAATTTTTCTTAAATTGTTTTTTCAATTTTTTTTCTCTCTCTCTTCTTTCTCTTTTCTCTCTCTTCCTTCTTTCTCTCTCCATTAATTTAATTTGTTTTTTCTCTTATTCATTTATCTCTTTTTTGTTCTTCCTTTCTTCTCTTCTTTCTTTCTCTCTTTTTCAAACCGAAAACTGCACCCACACATTCAATTCAACGCTCCATACCCATCAATAGTACTATGCACCATTGAATTGAGATCCTTAGATGGCGGAGAATTTCTGGAAGTGCTAGGAATTGACAAAATTCTGAGCGCAAACATAATCAATAGCAAAAACGAAAACGAAAACATAATGAACATTGCAAAGATCAAAGTGTAATTCGACGTCGTCCTACATGAGGGTCCACGGACGGGCCTTCCCTTCACCGCCATTTTCTGTTTCAATCCCATAGCAATTTCTGCAACTTCATCGTCTCTTAAGCAAGTAGTGGTACCGAAGGAAACGAATATTACAGAACTTGGGATTGTTTGTCCAACCACTCCAAGCATTGATTATTGGGGTTTTTTTTCTCTCCGGGATTGAAATTGGATTCAACGGGCCAATAGCCCAATACTTTTCCCCATTATTAAGTTTATCTTTCTCCAGAAGTTGAACGAATTCCCCTTCTATGGCTCTGCTGGTATTGTACAGATCGTCGTGGTTCCATTTCTTGGCATTCAAATGCTCCATGAAATAATCCACCAATGAATCCGGCCCGAAAATTTCACCCATGGGAGGAATTTGATCTTGAATTTGTCGAGGAGAAAGAAGAAGGAGAGAAATACAGATATCAGGACAAAAATGAGGAGGAAGAAGAGAGAGAAAGAAGGAAGAGAGAGAGGAAGAACAAAAAAAAGAGAGAGAAAGGAGGAAGAAAAAAAAATTTAAATTAATAGAGAGAGAAAGAAGGAAGAGAGAGAAAAGAGGAAGAAGAAAGAAAGAAAAAATTGAAAAAAAAGAAAAAAAAAATTTAAGAAAAATTGGACAAAAATACCCTTAATTGGAACAGTACAAAATAGTGAAAAAATGTTGACTAACAGCAAAATTGAGTCACTAACGGTTTGACTTAACAAAAGTGCATGTAGTGGGACGTTTTAAAACGTTAATGTCACTCTATGTACAAAAAATCTTTGAGGTGCAAAAGTTAGATTTTGACATTGAAGAGATGTATTTGGGATAGTTTACTTTAAAAAAAATAAGGTCTTTTCGACATATTTAAGTAAAATTTTTTTAAAAAAATTTTTTACAATTTTTATTATTTAATTAATTCACTAAATATTTATAATTTGGGACTAATTATGCTCAACTTTCTATTATTAGTAATAATATAAATACCTTATGCTTTAATTAAGGGATTAATATCATAATTTTTTTATAATTCGAGATCAATTTAACAAAATAAAAAGATTTAAGACTATTATAATCAAATATTTATATTTCAAAAATTATTTATATTAATTTACCTATTTTCTTGAAAGATATATCATTTTAAATTTGAATTATTTGGGGGTACATGATAAAATAATAAAAGAAAAACAAGGGACAAAAAAAAAAAAAAAGGAAAAATCTAAGTTCATCTAAATTTCCGCCTAAAAACAAACAAAAAAAAGAAAAAAACTCACCCTGAATCTCTTCTGCCCCATAGAAAACCATCGGCAATTATCCTTACAGAATATTCTGATATGACGATAAAATCAATAAAATCTGATTCACCGGAGATACTCCAACCGCCGGCGGTGGTGGAAAGTAGCGGCGGCGCAGCAGGTGAAACTAATGGTTTTGCACAATCTCCGTCCACATGGCGGCCGAAAGTTAGGGTGACTTCGGACTACGACAGTGATAGCTCCATGTTCTTCAATAGGATCTCTGTAAATTATTTGATAACTTACTTAAATGTAAGCTTTCGTTTCAGAATGATTCTAAAGGAGAGATCTTGGAGCCTCAGTTAGCTTTTACTTCCAAGTACTTGTCTCTTCATTACGATGTAGAACAGAGTAATGCTCTTGCTAAAGCCTCTGTTGATTTTGGAGCTGGAATACAATTGAAGGCAGCTCATGATTTTAAGGTATTTACTATTGTAGAATGTTTCGAAATACTGATTTTTTTTTTAACCCCTTTCTTGCTTCTCCCCAACTAGTTTCTGGAAATTTGAATTTGTTGAGGCATTTCAGTTTTCTTACTTATAAAATATCTTTTCACCATAAGATTTTTCTTTTAAATTTTCTTGCCCATTCAGTGACATTGGACAAGCATAAACCTTTTAAAGTTTGGTTCCTTTTGCTATTTCTATTGGAATTCGGTTTCATATATTTAAGAAATTAAATAAATTTTGCATATATAGTGGTTTCTTTGTTTTGCTATCATGGAGATTGGGGAACTAGCCCTCTCATGCGATTCTAATGTTTAGTCTCCTTTATCTTATCTTTTTGCTCATTTTTAGGCTCAGCAAGGAGAGAAATGACCATAATTGCAGACAAATTTTCTCCAGCTGTAAAGCTTGAGCTATCCTCTGGTATTCCATCTGGTGGCATGGTGAGATGGTCTCATGCTTGGGATTTTGTGGTGCTATGTATTGCATGATTTGCTCAGTTTGTACATAAAATTTCTATTGGAGTAGAATATTGGCAACATTCTCAAGTAATCAAAAGATTAACAACTTTATAATATATTGCCAATTCAACTTTGAATATGCTTGCCTAGCACATCATCAAGCAAATCTTTTGATGTATCATTAGATAAATGTCTGAACACTAAAATGATATGGATTTTTCTCACGTTGTCATTTGGTTATTTTGCTGCAGTTTAGACCTAGTGCATTAGTTAAATTTCCTAACTAAGGTGAAATTTCAATTGAGGAGAAAGATGATGGTGAGGAAGAGCAACCAAAGAAAATGTTCGCTGTGAATGGGGTATTCAAGACTCGTGTTTTAGATGGGATTTGTACTGCCAATTACAGAGATGAAAATTTGAGTTTAAGGTACTCCTACAAGGTATTTTCTCTTGGCCCAATTTTCCTTTTATTTCTTTCCCATTAGTATAATAGAGGACATTAGCTGTATTGCTTACCTTTGTTGTATGGTTGGTTTTTATTTTCAATTCTTTCCTTATTCTTGATTTTACCTTTTTAATAAATGATTGGAGTCTACTGCATAATTGAGTTTCTGGATTTGATTTATTATTTTTTTATAGGATGAGCAAATGACAATCATTCCGAGCATTTCTCTGCCATCAAATGAGCTCTCATTTGCCTTTAAGCGTAGGTTTGGCCCCTCAGACAAGTTGAGGTGATCTCTCTCTGTGTTATATATATATATATGTGTGTGTGTGTGTGTGTGTGTATTGCAAGTGTGTTCTAAGTCTATTACATTCAACACAAAAAAACATTTCTCTTTCTCTCTCTCAAAATCCTTTTTTTTTTTTTTTGTTTTTCCCAAATAAAAATTGTTTGTGGAAATTGGTTTGGTAGAATTGTTTTAAAATTAAAAGGAATTCTCTAGACCATTTATACTTGTTTCCTCTAGGAAAAATAATTTCATAATCAGGGATTGGGAAGGAAAGCTCATTATGAGTTGATGATAGTTATGTTTTATCAAAGTGCTTTTCAAGGACGGTATTGTACATAGGGTAAGTAATAGAGAAGCACCAACACCATTGTTATAAACTATCCATCTGAAATATGAGAACATAAACAGAATGAGGTTACATTTCACTATTTTAATATTTTTTATGTACTAATTGTACTGTATAACTTATTACATGTGACCTGAATTTTGAGAGCCTATATGAACTGGAGTTACTTGTAGGTGTCCTTATTGCTGAAGTTTCTAACAGCATTTGTCTGCATCTTAGGGAAGAGGCTTCTAGAATGAAGATCTTCTAGCACCCCTCTCAACTATGTGCCCGCTACTTATTGTGTAAAATACAAAGGCTTAGTTAGTTATTGAGGGAAAAAAAAAACTTTTCTTAGTATCTCCTTGAGTCATGGATTGGCAAAAAGCATCTCATTTGTCAAAAAATAGTAATGAAGAACATTCACATTCCAACTTTTTAATGTAAGGAATTCATATTCCTCTAATATATGAGCTCTACCACTATCCACATCAATAATGAGGATAAATTGGTTCAGTTACATGTAGCTAAAGGTTCTTCTTACTGTTTAGCAAGGTGGTAATTTTGTTTAAATATTACTGTGTTCTTTTGGTGTAGTGTTTCAGTCATATAAAGTTCATTTGAAGCATGAATTGATCTTGCATGGTGTATATAATTGGTCCTATTATTCTTTTGGCAGCTATTGGTATAACTTTGATTCAAACTACTGGAGCACAGTGTATAAACACACAGTTGGCAAGGACTACAAACTCAAAGCTGGTTATGATTCAGAAGTCCGACTTGGATGGGCATCTCTATGGGTAAGATATTTACTTTATTTACTAGTTTCATTAATCTGAACAGTCAAAATTTTACTGTTCTAACATCATTTGTAATTTCGTGGAGTGGCTGCATCTGTGTAATTCTTCAACTAAATTGTTGCTGTTTACAATATTATGTCATGTGGGTTCTTCTACGCCCTCATTTGCTAGACTGAAACTCTAGTGCCTGTTGGCTGAATGATATCACTGCTAGTAGGAATCCACAGTAAAACTGAAATGTTTTTCTGATGCAAAATAAACTGAGATTTTCTTATCACTTGATAGTGTGGTTAATTTTGAGCTAAATTTGGCTTCCTGATGATCCCATGGCACATAGGTTGGAGATGAAAATGGTAAAGCCAGAACAGCTCCTTGGAAGATGAAGGTTCAGTTCATGCTCCAAGTACCTCAAGATGACCTCAAATCATCTACCTTGATGTTCCGCGTGAAAAAGAGATGGGATATATGACAGACACTACATTGAAGAATTCATCTGTTTCCCTAAGAATGAATCTTGGTTTAAGCTGCTCTTCTAGGATGTCATTTAACTTTTTTGTAATCCCAGCTTTTATCTCTCATGATAATAATACATTGCTGCCATAGCTCCATTTGTACCTTTTAGCTGACTGTTGCACTCTAGTAGAGTGTATATATATATATATATATGTGATATCTATAATTTAGACATGGCTATGACTGAATTCTTTTACTCTGTTTTTCATTCTTTTTAAGATTATAATGTCTTTCCTTAAATTCAAAACTAAGCAAATATTTCTGTACAGTCACTAGTCACTGGAATAGTGAAGTATTGTGATTATTTTTACTCCCACTGTAAAGAATATCCACTAATTTTCCATCAAAAGTCAAGACAGGTCTTTTAAACCTTTTTGCCTTTTCTCTTTTAATTTGAGATGTTTTTGTCATAATTAAAGTTGATATATATCACTTATTTTTAGGTGATATTTATATACAATTCTTATAATAAGTGTTACTTAATATTTAATATTAGATGACAAATATTACTATTCTTAGTGTCGCTTTATAAATACACAGAAAGAGAAAAATTATATAATAATATTTATTTATTGTTGTTTTTATATAATTTTATAACAATATTATATATATATATATATATATATATATATAACCCTTCTTTTTATGTAAAAAGAAAAGGGTGAAAAAATGAAAAGAGATAACAAATTGGAAAGATAAGAAAAAGATTAAACAAAAGGAAACAAAAAAGGTACAACCCTTTTCCTCAAATTCCCCCAATCTATCTCTTCATTTTTCTTTCTTTCTCTTTCTCTCTCTTCTGAAAACATAGAGAGAGAAGGCTGCCAGCAGAATTTGATTACAAGTTTTGAGCCACCAAATTTCATTTCAATCAGTTCCAGAACAGTTGGAGGAAAGAAAGAAAGAAAGAATCTTGATTGTTTCTGTCTGTGTTTGGGGAGTTAAAAGAAACATCTTTTTCAAGAAAGAACAAGAAGAGAAGAAACTGAAGGGGATTAAGAAAGAAAAATGATGACAACAACGCCTTCATTGAGGCTATGGCTGCTTCCCATTACTCATTCTAATGGCTGTGTTTTTACGCCTTTAGCTTCCCTCAAAGTCCATCACTTTGCCAATTCGAATAGCCCTTTTTCTGTGTTTCATTCAATCTCTCCTTCTTCTTCCTTCTGCGAGAAAAAGGGCGCTCTTTTCCGCAAAGAGAAGGTATATAATTCTCTTCCTTTTCCCTTTGTTCATTTCATTTAGTGGTTTTTTTCTGGTTTCTTCAATGTGGGTATTTCTGGTCTCAATACAATTTGAGGATTTTGTCTCTGTTTTTCCCTTCATGTTCAATGGTAGGAATTTAGTTGGAATGGGTTTTACTCTATTTGCTTTTCCATTTTTATTTTGAAGGACTTTTGCACAGTGTTTTCTTTGGATTTTTTGAGTTGGTTCTATTGTTTTATTAATTTCATAAACCAGCATTTTTTTCTTTGCTAATAGTTAGATCCGGTACAGTTGAACTACTGATTTTTGACTTATGAAAATTATCCAGATATGTTTGGGATTTAATAAATGGAAAATTGAGAAGAGATGATGGACAGTTTGGCACACAGAAGATGTTATGGAAAACAGATTTCCATTTAGAAGAGAAAAAAAAAAAAGTAAAAAACTTATGGGATTCTTTTGATACTTCTATGAGGATTTGCTTCCCTAATATGTTTTCATACATATATATATATATATATATATATCTTGTTGTTGCATTTGTCTATCCTTGGATGTTTTAGTTAGTTGCCTGTGACTGCTTTCTGCCTCTACTTTTTTGGTTGGAATTTCTGACTGAGAGGAAGATTGATTAGTATTAAGAAGAAGATTGTAGTCAATATAGAAAAGCTTCCAGAATTCAGATGAGATTTTTCCGGTAATGTTCAATAATTGCTGTTGAAGTTTAAAAAAAGAAAAGGAGAATTCTATATGTTTTCATACATATATGTATATATATATCTTGTTGTTGCATTTGTCTATCCTTGGGATGTTTTAATCCTCATGTTCTTGAGGTCAGGTTAGCTGCATGTGAATACTTTCTGCTTCTACTTTTTTTGTTCGAATTTCTGACTGAGAGGAAGATTGATTAGTATTAAGAAGAAGATTGTATTCAATAAAGAAAAGCTTCGAGATTTTGGATGAGATTGTAGTATATCTTTTATGAAGTTTGTTGTGCAATTGATGAGAAACCAAAGTTTTGATTGTAGTATATCTTCAACCATAAGCCTTGCTTACATGTCCAAAATGCTGGCATGATGATACGATTTATTTTCGTGTGTCATTTGGTTGTCACTAATGATTTACTACCAGGGACCTCTGATTTCTATGTGCTGATATAGTGGCTTTGTGGATATGAGAAAAGACATCAAATCCGTAATAGTCAGAGGGATGAAGATGATAAGCAAATACAGATGTATGGTTCTGATGATGAAGTGAGAACTCAAATTCCTACCCAAGGCCAATCTCTTGTAGAAGGTTCAGGATCTGTTCTCGTTACTGAATACCAACCTGTCCCTGATGTTGACTATTTACAGGTTTGTTATCTTTCCGCGTGCTAAATTGTAATATCCTTTTGTTCAATCTGAACTAATCAAGGGTCTTTCAAGTTAATGGGTATTTCCTTCTTTACTTTTGATTACTGCAAAAGGAAATGTCTTTAGGTAGAAAGGAAAATGGGAGAACTGATAACCTATTGCAGCTGAATTTGACTTTTCTGAGCTTTGATTATCTATTTAGCAGTTAATTTGATATTCGCTCCATTTGTCAGGAGTTACTAGCAATCCAACAACAAGGGCCAAGAGCCATTGGATTTTTTGGGACTCGAAATATGGGATTCATGCATCAGGAGCTCATCGAGATTCTAAGCTATGCTTTAGTTATAACGGTATCCAACTCTTAACTTTGATATCATGAAAACTAATAATTAGTATTTCTTGTTCTATTATCTTTTGGCATTATAGTAATTAGTATTTCTTTCTTTCGTTTCATTTTCCAGAAAAACCATATATTTACATCTGGAGCTTCAGGCACTAATGCTGCTGTCATTAGAGGTGCTCTTCGTGCTGAGAAACCAGAGCTGCTTACTGTAATATTGCCTCAGAGTTTGCAAAAACAGCCTCCGGAGAGTCAGGAATTACTGGCTAAAGTAAGATATATATATATATATATTTCTGATTACACTTACTTTGCTTGAGAGGCATCCCGGAACATGGTAACTACTGTATCTTCTGAAAATAAAGATCAAAATGAAAACCCGTTTTTAAAGATCCAATTCTTGTTAGTCTTTTAAGATCAGTCTTTTAAGTGTAGTGACTTCGGCACGAGGCAAGTCGGAGTGACTCCGCAACCCATGGTCCGGTTTGGCGTGTGGCGAAGTGGGATCTGCCATGTCATGCCAAGTGGACTGACACGTGTGACGGGTGGGTCCCAATTTCTTAGTGTACTTGCCTTGTCAGCGTGAGGGTATTTTCATACCTCTCAGTGGCCCCTCGTCGAAGTGGATGAGGCATAGGCTCGTTTGCTTCGACGGTACTGGAGTTCCGTTGTTTTCCGAGCTGCTTGTTTTGTCCTCAATAGTTTCCGAACAGGTGTGAGCCGAGGGCGCGTAACCCGAGGAGATGTGACCCAAGAGGGTGTAATCCGCGGTGAGAGTTACTCAAAGGGGGGTGTAAGCAACCCCGGAGTGGTATGACCTGTCGAAGTGGCGTAACACCCGAAGAGGTGTAGTCCGGCGAAGTGGCGTAACACCCGAAGAGGTGTGATCCGGCAGAGAGGCGCACCCTGGCGAAGAGGTGTAACACCTGAAGAGGTGTGGCCCTGGCGAGGTGGTCGGAGTGTCTTGTGACGTTCGGCTTCCTCGGTGTGGGGTTAGGTTCCCATGGTGGCGGTTCGGTTACCGAGAAGTCGGCTAGCCGTTTCGCGTGTCCAGAGGAGGCGTCTTTTGCGTTTTTCCACGCGCGTGCAATGATGGCGCCGCATGTGAGCTGTCAGAGAGGTGACTTCTGGTGTGACCTCGACCCGTTGGTGTCGGGTCGGGTGAAGCTTGTTGAGGAAGCTTCACGTTTTTTCCCTCTCTTTTTTTTTCTTTTGAATTTTCTTTTCCCTATAAATAGTTCATTTGTCTAGTGAACCTTTTTTTTACCTTTTCTTCTTCAGCGAAACTCTGCCAAATTTGAAGTGCTCTCATTTTCCTTTGCTCAAGAAATCTCTTCAGACGTTTCTGCCTTCTTCCTTAAACTCTTTCTGCATTTCTCCCCTGTATTCCTTGCTCTCTCTCAAGAATCTTCCAGTGTTACCGCGTTTTCCGCAAGCTCTCCAAGTTTCTTCCATATTTCCACAGGTAAGGGATGGATTTGTTATTGTTTTTTATTTTTTTTTTGCTTGGGGCCTTTGAGGGCGTGATTTTTGGCTGGGTTTTTGGGTAGGATTTTCTGGAATGATGAACTGGATGAAGGCGAAGTGCGGGGATTTTGTGAAACTGTGAGTCGGAGTGAATGATCTGATAGGGCTTCTGTTTTATGTTTGTAGATATGTCTGACTCAGAGAGTTCCGAGGTCCCAGTAGTTGCAGTGGAGTCTAGTTCTTCCAGCTCCACTTCGCAATCCAGTTCCAGCTCTGCAAACAGCGAGCAAGCCGAAGTGTCTGGCGCCGTCTCGATAATATCCCTTTAGCCCATAGGATGTCTAGGCACTCGGGGGGCGGAGTGGCTGCCGCGGGCTCCTCGTCTGGAGACGCTCGTAACCCTAGTGTCCTCGAGGATGAGGACGCTGACTCCGCCCATTCCGAAGATCTCCCAAAGACCAAGAAAAGGTTGGAGGGGGGACTTCGCCCTTAGGAAGAACAGCCTTAGTGTAGATCCCCCCCTTCTGTTTAGTGAGGTCGACCGGAGTAGGTTTAGGTTATTCTATCTCCGGGAGTGTGGGCGTATGTCTGATTCGTTTATCCCTATTCCTTACGAGCACTTCGTTTCTGGCCTCAGTTTGCCTTTAGACCCTGCCTTTTGTGATTTTTTGAACCTAGTCAGATGTCAGCCTGCCCATGTACATCCAAACGGAGTTAGGTACTTCGTAGCCTTTACAGTCTTGTGTAGGAAGGTAGGTGTAGAGGTTTCTGAAAACTTGCTGAGGACTTTTTTCACCGTCCTCCGCATGAATAATTTGACGTTGTCCCTTCGACCTCGTCCTAGTGTAGTCACTCTCTTCGAATCCCCCCAAATAAGTTAGGCCAGTGGAGGGAGAAGTGGGTGTGTGTGGAGTCCAGAACGGGCTTCGCATTTTACCCAAAGTGCAGGACACTTCGTCCTTGGCTTCCCCTGAAAAAGAACACTAGGTACTCCGATTCGGATCGGAGGTTTCTTGATTTTGTCCGAAGTGAACTGGGAGATGATCCCAAAACCCAGTCTAGAACTTTCTTGACCAGCGAACTTATCGCTGATGAGAGTCGTCATGCCTGTGGGATAGGCGGCCGGCGGCAGATGCCCGGCGAAGAGAACTGGGACTCGAGGATTTGACAGAGTACCCAATGTGGAAGCTGCACCCGGGAGGGTTTTTTCTACTAGTGCTCGGTGTGTCAAGATCCCCGGGGTTCGGGCTGTTATGTTGCGAAGGGTATAGAGATAGTCGGAGTAGGGTCATTAACTTTACTCCGTTCTGTTGCTGACTGTGTTTGTTGTGTTTTTGCAGACATGAAGAAATGAACTTTTCTGCACTCCGCAAGGGGTCGGCCCAGGGCTCAGAGGGTCGGAGTCCCGGGAATCAGCAGCCGGTGGACCGTTCCGCCGTTACTCCGCCTGCGACAGGCGGTTCGGGGTCCACCCGCTCCTCTCCCCCTCCTCAGCCAAAGGAGGGAGCCAACTCGTGCCCCTCCAGCGAAGCGTGCTCGGGAAGGTGAGAGAGGGGGGCCCTCTAAGACTTCGCGGCCAAGGTTATCGGAGTCTTCGGACTTAAGGGAGGTGGCTCCGGCTACTGCTGCTCGCCTAGCGACCCAGGAGATTCAGGAGACACTCCGGCAACCTGCTCCTGGCTCCAGGAAAGCTTCCAGGCGCCGGAGTCAAGGCCGGAGCACGAGGTCTTGGCCCGTGACATCATCTGTGCTTCGCCTCCCTTGGCGAACTTGCCGTTGGGGGACCGTCGTTGGGCGCGGTACTATGGTGGAGCGGTCCTTCACCGGGCTATGGACTTCAGCTTGAATAGCAAGCTGGAGGAGGCGCCCATCAGCCCGTTGAATGCCTTTGGGCAAATCGGAGCTGGGCTTTCCCAGGTAGTCTTTTAAGCCGAAGTGCTTGCACCCTTTGTCGATTCTCTTTCCTTTTTTTTTTTTTTTTAACTGTTCGTCATTTGATCCTCAGGTAACCGCTTTTATTGCCCATCTCTTCAAACATGCCTCTGACTGTTCGGATGCCAAAGCCGATCTGGCGGACTTGGAGAAGAGGCATGTAGAGTTGGAGAACCAGCTCTCGGCCAAGGACGCAGCATTGGTCACTGCACAAGGCGAACTCCGCTCGGCCGAAGAGACCGTGGCGATGGCGGTCGCGGAGAAGGAAAGGGAGTCGCTCGCCTGCAGTCCCTTCAGCGGATTAATGAAGAGCTGAAGGCCAAGCTTCGCGACTTCGACCAAAGGCTGAAAGAGGAGAGTCAGAAGCGGCGATCTGCGGAGTCCAGGGTGGAATTTCTGGAGTCTGAAGGCCACACTTCGCAGGTGGTGGAGGAGTACCGTAACTCCGAGGAGTGCCAGCTGGAAGTGTTTCGGGTGGCCAACGGGTATTATAACCGAGGGTGTGCCCATGCACTTCGCAGTCTCCACCACCTCGTCCCTGACAAGATGTTGCTGTGTAGGATTTTCAAGGGCTCTTACACCGACCCCGAATTCAGAGACGGATGTGACTTCGTCCCGTTCAATGCTGACGAACTGGAGGAGGTCACTGAAGAGGATGAAAAGGAGGGAAGGCATTGGAGTCCGCCCGCACCAGTACATCCAAACCTGGAGGAGTTGTGTCTCCAGCTGCGAAGTGGGGCTGAGGATGGAGAGACTGCCGTGACTGACGCGACTCCGATTTCTGAGGCCGTACCTATGGATGCTGTTGAGGCTTCGGCGGAGAACCCTGCGGATAAGGAGCCCGAAGTGGGGGATAGGGCAATCATTGTTATAGATGTTCCCTCCGAAGTGGATCCCTCTTCGACCGAGGTTGCTCCCTCTTCGGTCGAAGACCCCCCCACTATGTAGGATTTTTTCTTTTGTATGTATTCTTTATAAGTTAATGAACTTCTCTTTTTCTGTAAAACTTTGCTTCGTATTTTTATTTATTGCACTTCATCTAAAACGTTTTAAAGATCTCGAACAGTACTGACTTCAAAAGATAATAACTTCGGAAGGTAATAATACTTCAAAAATAATGATGACTTCGGAAAATCTTGAATAATGATGACTTCGGAAAATCTTGAATAATGATGACTTCGGAAAATCTTGAATAATGATGACTTCGGAAAATCTTGAATAATGATGACTTCGGAAAATCTTGAATAATGATGACTTCGGAAAATTGCGGCTAATACCTCATAACTTGGAACCATGTCTTGAATAACGGTTTTGTGAACCTTATTAAGATTACTTATTGGCTGAAACTCATAATGAAATTTACTTATTATCTCTGAGGACCTCGCCCGGGGCCTGTTTCGACACTGGTTGTGGCGGGCGTTTATTTCTTGTATCCTTGACTTCGTCTGGATATTTTAGACGAAGTATTTCTTCAGATGGTTGGCATGCCAGGGTCTGGGGAGTATTGTTCCTTCCTGGTCCATGAGGCGGAATGTCCCCCGGCGGACTTCGGCTTTGATCAGGTATGGTCCTTCCCAGTTCGGAGTGAGTTTGTTTGCTGTGATATGTCTTGCCGTTCCCTCAATCTTTCGGAGTACCCAGTCTCCGACTCCGAGTGGCCTGTGGACCAAATTTTTATCATGGGTGTGTTTGGTTGCCAATTTGAACTTGTCTGCTCTTAGTCGGGCCGTTATTCGCTTTTCTTCTAGTAAGTCCAGGTCCAGTTGGCGTTGACGTTTATTGCTTTCTTCGTCATATGTAGAGATCCTGTATGATGGGAGTGCGAGTTCGGCTGGTGAGACTGCCTCTGTGCCATAAACCAAGGCGTAGGCTGTTTCTCCCGTGGGGCCCCTAGTCGAAGTCCGCACTGCCCATAATGCGGCCGGGATTTCGTCAACCCATTTGTTGGATTTGCCTTCCAGATTTTTCCTCAGTGCGGTGAGAATTAGTTTGTTGGCGGCTTCAGCCTGTCCGTTTCCTTGCGGGTGTGCAACGGATGACTTCCAGTGTTTGATCCCTAGGCGGGTGCACTCCGCCGTAAACTTAGTGGCGAACTGAGTACCGTGGTCGGACACGATGGCTCGTGGCACTCCGTATCGGCAAAGGACGAAGTCGTGGAAGAAATTGAGCACATTTTCCTCTGTGGGGGCGGCCAATGGCTTTGCTTCAATCCATTTGGAGAAGTAGTCGACGGCCACGACTAAGTATTCGTGATGCCCGCGGGCTTTGGGGAATTTGCCCATGAGGTCGATCCCCCACATATCGAAGGGCCAAGCGGCTAGCACAGGGGTCTGCGGGACCGATGGAAGACGGGGTATGCTGCCGAACTTTTGGCATGTGTCACAGTGCTTCACATAGTTCGCTGCATCCCTCCGTAATGTGGTCCAATAATATCCCTGGTTTATCACTTTTTCTGCCAAGGGTCTCGATCCGGGGTGTCCACCGCAAATACCCTCATGTAACTCCTCCAGGATTGACTGAGTGAGGTCGGGCGGTACACAGCGGAGCAGCGGCTTGGAGAAAGAGCGTCGGTACAGAATATCATTGAGCACCGTGTATCGGGCCGCGCGCTGGCGGATTTGTCTGGCTTTGGCTTTGTCCGTCGGTAGGATGTCTGAAGTTATAAAGTTCTTCAGCTCGTCGATCCATGTGGTGGAATCGAACCCCGAAGTTTGAATCGGTGAGATGTGTTCTGGGGCGGAGATTTGAATTATATGGACGTCGAGGTCGTTGGGGGGGGCCTCTCCAGATGCTATCTTTGCTAGTTTGTCTGCCACTTCGTTGTCGCTGCGGTTGATCTTGCTGAGGACGAAATGCCGGAACTGAGCGGCCAGCCGAGGCACTGTTTCCGCATAGGCTTTGAGATTGTCGGAGTTGACAGCAAATTCATTATTAACCTGTCCGACGACGACTTGGGAATCGCTGAATACTTTTAAGGATTTGATTCCCGAGTCGATGGCCCATCGCATTCCTATGATTAGTGCTTCGTACTCCGCCTGGTTGTTTGATAGGGGATAGTTGAGGCGAACACTTCGGTCGTCAGTGTGTTTGCCGGAGGGGGATGTGATGGTGGCCCCTACTCCTACTCCGTTAGTGTTTACTGCTCCGTCTACCATCATCGTCCACATTTCGTCAGAAGGGAGTGTGGGGGTTGCTCCTTCGTCGGTGGTGGTTTCTGAGAATGATAACTCTGCCAAGAAGTCCGAGAGGGCTTGTGCCTTGATCGCTGTTCGTGGCGCAAATGTGATGTCCAGGCCGCATACTTCTATGGACCACCGGAGCATCCTTCCTGATTGGTCTTTGTGAAAAATTTGCTTCAGGGGATGGTTAGTGTATACCACCACGGGGTGGGACTCGAAGTATGCCCGAAGTTTCCTTGTAGCGATGACCAAGGCGTATGCTAGTTTCTCGATGTATGTGTAGCGGACTTCGGCGTCCCTCAGCACTCGGCTGACGAAGTAAACAGGCAGCTGCTGGCCGTCGGTCTCCCGGATCAAAGCTGACGCTATGGCTTGTTGCGCGGCTGACATATACATGTAGAGGACTTCGCCCGGAGTGGGGGCACTTAGCAATGGTGGGTTTGCTAGGTAATTCATCAAGTCTTTCCAAGCTTTAGTGCATTCCTCACCCCATCGAAAAGTCTTTCCGGCGGTTTTCAAAGCTTTGAAGAATGGCAGACATCTTTCAGCGGACTTCGACACGAACCTCCCCAGGGCGGCAATGCAGCCGTTAAGGCGTTGTATATCCTTGACACACCGAGGTTCGGCCAGGTTCCGTATTGCCTCTATTTTTCGGGATTAGCTTCGATCCCCGTTCGGAAGTCATGAAGCCAAGGAATTTCCCTGATTTTACCCCAAACGTGCACTTCGCCGGATTGAGCTTGAGCCCGTACTCGGAGAGGGTGGTGAATGTCTCGCTCAAGTCATCTAGGTGAGAATGGCCTCGTTTGGTTTTGACGACCATGTCATCCACGTAGGTTTCCACATTTCGGCCTATATGACCTCGCAGAATCTTGTTCATCATCCTTTGGTAGGTGGCCCCCGCGTCTTCAATCCGAACGGCATCATGTTGTAACAGTAGATGGCTTCGGCTGCCCGGAAGGATGTGTGGATTTGGTCCTCTGGTTTCATCCGGATTTGGTGATAGCCGGAAAAGGCGTCCATGAAACTGAGGTACTCATATCCCGAGGTGGAGTCCACCAGAGCATCTATGCGAGGCAGTGGATAACAATCTTTTGGGCAGGCCTTGTTCAGATCCGTGTAGTCCACACACATTCTCCACTTCCCGTTGGCTTTCTTAACCATTACTACATTAGCGAGCCATGTGGGTACTCCACTTCGCGTATGAATTTTGAGTCCAGGAGCTTCCGGACTTCGGCTTGTATTGCCTTCTCTTTGTCGTCTCCGAACTGCCTTGGTTTCTGCCTCACCGGTTTGAATGTTGGGTCGATGCTGAGCCTGTGTTCGGCGATGTCGGGAGAGATACCTGGCATGTCCTGCGGACTCCATGCGAAGTTGTCGAGGTGGGTGGAGAGGAAGCGTGTTATCTCCGCCTTCATCGACTGTGGCATCTCGCTGCCTATCTGGACCTTTTGGTCGGGATAGTCAGGGTGTATGGTGACTTCGTCGAACTCCTTTCCCACGGGGGCTTCCGTGTCCGGCATGCCTGCTGACAAGTCGTGGGCCGCGGCTTCCGCTTGCTCTCTGGTTGTCATAACCGACCCGACTGTTGCCCGGCGGCAGCTCGATTTCAGAGGTCTGGCGGGACTTCACTAAATATGCGAGTAGGCTCCTGGGGCTACTTTTGACGTACCCCACTCCATTGCGGGTGGCGAATCGGACTTGTTGGTGTGATGTGGAGATGACGAGTTCGAAGGCAGCATGCGCCGGAGTTCCAAGAATGGCGTTGTAAGGGGAGTCGATGTCCACAACGTAGAATTTGATCTCCTCTTCGCGGGTGCAGATGTTCGAGCCAAGCGTGACCTTTATCTTGACAGTTCCTTTGACGTTAATCTTGTGAGCAGTGAAACCTTCAAGCACTGTATTACTGGGTTTCAAATGACTGTCATTCATCCCCATTTCTTTAAAGCACTTGTGATAGAGGATGTTTTTGGTGGCTCCGGTGTCGATCAGTACTCTCCTGACCCGACATCTGTCGATCCCTTGCCTCGCCATTCCTACTTCGATGACAATGGGGGAAACGCGGGCCTCTTCGTTTAGCTCGAGGTCTTGGTCAGAGAAGGTGATCGGCTCATGAGGGAAAGCGTCGAAGTTCAACTCCGGGGAAGGTTTGCTTAAATTATAAATTTTCCTTTTTATCTTTCTGATGGACTCGTACCGAGGAGTTATGACTTCGATCACTCGGTCGGGCCTTCCCCCGGGTTGTTTATCCGGCTCGCGATCCTTCTGTTGCCCTTCTCGTGCTAGTTTTTCGATCAGCTTTTTGAATTGGTAACAGTCTTCGGTGGTGTGTCCATAGTCCTGGTGGTAGCAGCAGAACTTCGTTTTGTCCCGAGTAGATTTGCCGGGGTTTCGCGATGATGAGTGCTCCTTCTCCCCGAGCTTTCCCCTGACGGCGGCGATGAGGTGTTCTTTGGACTTTTTTGGGACGGTAACTTCGGTTTTCCGCGTCCTGTTTTTGTCTCGACGGCCTTGGGGGATGACTCCCTTCGCTTTTCTTTTTTCCGATAATATGACTCTGTGGAGTTCCTTTCGGCGAGTCCAACTTTCCGGGCGGCAACATCGAACACTTCGCCGATAGTGTCTGGCTTGCGGAGCTGGAGCTCCGTGTACAGTGACTTCGACCGGAAGCCGCTCTCGAAGCAGATGATGGCCGTGTCTTGGGAAATGCCATCGATCTGTTCGTGCACCTTCTTGAAGCGTTCCAGGTATTCGAGTAGGGTCTCATCATCCCTTTGCTTGATGTTGGCGAGATCGCTACTGGTTTTGGGGATTATTCCCGCTGTGTTGAACTTGTCTACGAAGGCCTTTTCGAGCATCTTCCAAGATTCTATCGAACCCGGCTTCAGGGCGGAGTACCACCTCATGGCCCTTTCTCCCAGGGTGCTGGGGAAGGCCTTGCACAAAATCGCCTCGTCAGTTGTTACGAGGTCCATGGACGATCTGTATCTGGTGATGTGCTCCTCGGGCTTGCTTTGACCGGTATACTGTGGGAGGTACGCGGGGAGCTTGAGGTCTGGGTCCGCCATAGTGAGGTGGATCCACTCCGCGAAGGGTCCAGCATAGGGTGTTTTGCTCTTTTTCGGTTCGTTCTTGCGGGTCGGCTCCGGGCTTCGCTCTCGTCGGTCTCGTTTTTGCCTGTGGCCGTTGCGGCGTTTCTTTTCTTTGCTCGGCTGGTCGGATGGCTGGCTTTCCCCCACTTCGCTCACAGCGCGAAGTGGCTTAGTAGTTGGGCCCCTAGTCCGCCGACTAACGTCATTCCGGGACCGTTGGTGTCGGCTTTCAGCTGGGTCTCGCTCGTCGTCGGAGGAGTGAGGAGGCGAGATGCCTCTACGCCGATACGCAGCGCGGAGCTGTTTCCATTGTTTGGAGAGGTCGCGCTCCGCTCGGATTCGATCAAGCTCCCTTCGTAAGTCTACGACTTCTTCGGCTAGCCCGTTGTCATCTATAGTCCTCTTGCCGTTGAGGTGCTCGCGTAGGTCCGGCGACTTGCGAGGTGAGCCGCGTGGACCTAAGCGCTCCACGACGGATCGCGGTTGTTGTCGATCGGGGACGTAGGATTGGGCCGCGCGCAAGGTCTCATGTCGAGACGGGGGACAGTGGTGTCAGGGCGGCTCCTACGGTCGCTTGAATGTTGTGACATCTTGAATTTCAGAGGAATGTGAAATGTTTTCGATTCCCGGTAACGGAACCAAACTGATTCGTCAAAAAATGGTCAGACGCCACGTGTCTGTAATCCGTTGTCGTTTGATGGTCTCCCTCTATCAAATACCCGTTGCTTAATTGAATTTGTATCGCAGAAGATTCACCGTCCTGTAATACTGAGCCTGCAAAACAGTGAAGTTTATCCGGAGGGTGGAAGGTCTCCGGTAAACCCTCCGATGCTTAAGTCAGCGACGTGGCTATGAAAGTAGTCAGTGGTGTGACTATGAGATAAGTCAGTGATGTGACTGTGTGAGAAGTCAGGGATGTGACTGTGAGAGATGGATAATTGAGAGAGAGAAATGTAGAATAATCTGGCCTTCCCTTTGTTACCTGTACGGGGGTGGTATTTATAGAGATTTTACCGTTTGAGTGATTTGTTAGCGAAATCTGACGGTTACCGGTTTTTGTGGGAAGATATGAGATCCCCCCCTTTTAGCGGGTTGTTATGGAGATCTTTGACTGAGATTGAGTCAAGTGTTGACCATCAGAAATGCGGTTTGATCAAGTGGTTTGATCAATGTACTGAAGTGTAGTGACTTCGGCACGAGGCAAGTCGGAGTGACTCCGCAACCCATGGTCCGGTTTGGCGTGTGGCGAAGTGGGATCTGCCATGTCATGCCAAGTGGACTGACACGTGTGACGGGTGGGTCCCAATTTCTTAGTGTACTTGCCTTGTCAGCGTGAGGGTATTTTCATACCTCTCAGTATATATATTTTATAACTTTTTTTTGAAATTATCAAAAAGTTGTAGTTTATCATACCATACAATTGTAAATTCATATTTTTCTTTAAAAAATATTTCACAAAAAGTTTTTTTTTTTTTTTGCAATGACATAAATATTTCATACACAATAAATAATCTAATAAATATGTTTAGAAAAATTAATTAATTTGACCAAACAAATATATTTAACATTATAAAATTTTTCCACGAAATATTATATGAAATGTAAATATATATATATATATATATATATAAATATATATTATATATATATATATATAAAATTCAATAAACTATTCAAATTATTAAATTATTAAAATTCGATTTAGTCCCAAATCAATTTAGTTTTAACTAGTTCAGTTTTAAATAAGTTTTTTTAAAATTTTGAAAGTCATAAAATTTTTTATTAGTAAAAAAAATGATAAACTATTCCAAATGCACATCTTGAATGTCAAAATCCAACTTTTGCACTTCAAAATTTTTTTTGTACATAGAGTGTCACTATATGCACTTCTGTTAAGTCAAACCGTTAGTGACTCAATTTTGCCATTAGTCAACATTTTCACTATTTGGCATTGTTCCAATTAGAGACATTTTTGTTCAATTTTTCTTAAATTGTTTTTTCAATTTTTTTTCTCTCTCTCTTCTTTCTCTTTTCTCTCTCTTCCTTCTTTCTCTCTTCATTAATTTAATTTGTTTTTTCTCTTATTCATTTATCTCTTTTTTGTTCTTCCTTTCTCTCTCTTCCTTCTTTCTCTCTCCTTTTTCAAACCGAAAACTGCACCCACACATTCAATTCAACGCTCCATACCCATCAATAGTACTATGCACCATTGAATTGAGATCCTTAGATGGCGGAGAATTTCTGGAAGTGCTAGGAATTGACAAAATTCTGAGCGCAAACATAATCAATAGCAAAAACGAAAACGAAAACATAATGAACATTGCAAAGATCAAAGTGTAATTCGACGTCGTCCTACATGAGGGTCCACGGACGGGCCTTCCCTTCACCGCCATTTTCTGTTTCAATCCCATAGCAATTTCTGCAACTTCATCGTCTCTTAAGCAAGTAGTGGTACCGAAGGAAACGAATATTACAGAACTTGGGATTGTTTGTCCAACCACTCCAAGCATTGATTATTGGGGTTTTTTTTCTCTCCGGGATTGAAATTGGATTCAACGGGCCAATAGCCCAATACTTTTCCCCATTATTAAGTTTATCTTTCTCCAGAAGTTGAACGAATTCCCCTTCTATGGCTCTGCTGGTATTGTACAGATCGTCGTGGTTCCATTTCTTGGCATTCAAATGCTCCATGAAATAATCCACCAATGAATCCGGCCCGAAAATTTCACCCATGGGAGGAATTTGATCTTGAATTTGTCGAGGAGAAAGAAGAAGGAGAAATACAGATATCAGGACAAAAATGAGGAGGAAGAAGAGAGAGAAAGAAGGAAGAGAGAGAGGAAGAACAAAAAAAAGAGAGAGAAAGGAGGAAGAAAAAAAAATTTAAAAATAGAGAGAGAAAGAAGGAAGAGAGAGAAAAGAGGAAGAAGAAAGAAAGAAAAAATTGAAAAAAAAAAGAAAAAAAATTTAAGAAAAATTGGACAAAAATACCCTTAATTGGAACAGTACAAAATAGTGAAAAAATGTTGACTAACAGCAAAATTGAGTACTAACGGTTTGACTTAACAAAAGTGCATGTAGTGGGACGTTTTAAAACGTTAATGTCACTCTATGTACAAAAAATCTTTGAGGTGCAAAAGTTAGATTTTGACATTGAAGAGATGTATTTGGGATAGTTTACTTTAAAAAAAATAAGGTCTTTTCGACATATTTAAGTAAAATTTTTTTAAAAAAAATTTTACAATTTTTATTATTTAATTAATTCACTAAATATTTATAATTTGGGACTAATTATGCTCAACTTTTATTATTAGTAATAATATAAATACCTTATGCTTTAATTAAGGGATTAATATCAATTTTTTTATAATTCGAGATCAATTTAACAAAATAAAAGATTTAAGACTATTATAATCAAATATTTATATTTCAAAAATTATTTATATTAATTTACCTATTTTCTTGAAAGATATATCATTTTAAATTTGAATTATTTGGGGGTACATGATAAAATAATAAAAGAAAAACAAGGGACAAAAAAAAAAAAAAAGGAAAAATCTAAGTTCATCTAAATTTCCGCCTAAAAACAAACAAAAAAAAGAAAAAAACTCACCCTGAATCTCTCTCTGCCCCATAGAAAACCATCGGCAATTATCCTTACAGAATATTCTGATATGACGATAAAATCAATGATAAAATCTGATTCACCGGAGATACTCCAACCGCCGGCGGTGGTGGAAAGTAGCGGCGGCGCAGCAGGTGAAACTAATGGTTTTGCACAATCTCCGTCCACATGGCGGCCGAAAGTTAGGGTGACTTCGGACTACGACAGTGATAGCTCCATGTTCTTCAATAGGATCTCCTGTAAATTATTTGATAACTTACTTAAATGTAAGCTTTCGTTTCAGAATGATTCTAAAGGAGAGATCTTGGAGCCTCAGTTAGCTTTTACTTCCAAGTACTTGTCTCTTCATTACGATGTAGAACAGAGTAATGCTCTTGCTAAAGCCTCTGTTGATTTTGGAGCTGGAATACAATTGAAGGCAGCTCATGATTTTAAGGTATTTACTATTGTAGAATGTTTCGAAATACTGATTTTTTTTTTAACCCCTTTCTTGCTTCTCCCCAACTAGTTTCTGGAAATTTGAATTTGTTGAGGCATTTCAGTTTTCTTACTTATAAAATATCTTTTCACCATAAGATTTTTCTTTTAAATTTTTCTTGCCCATTCAGTGACATTGGACAAGCATAAACCTTTTAAAGTTTGGTTCCTTTTGCTATTTCTATTGGAATTCGGTTTCATATATTTAAGAAATTAAATAAATTTTGCATATATAGTGGTTTCTTTGTTTTGCTATCATGGAGATTGGGGAACTAGCCCTCTCATGCGATTCTAATGTTTAGTCTCCTTTATCTTATCTTTTTGCTCATTTTTAGGCTCAGCAAGGAGAAATGACCATAATTGCAGACAAATTTTCTCCAGCTGTAAAGCTTGAGCTATCCTCTGGTATTCCATCTGGTGGCATGGTGAGATGTGTCTCATGCTTGGGATTTTGTGGTGCTATGTATTGCATGATTTGCTCAGTTTGTACATAAAATTTCTATTGGAGTAGAATATTGGCAACATTCTCAAGTAATCAAAAGATTAACAACTTTATAATATATTGCCAATTCAACTTTGAATATGCTTGCCTAGCACATCATCAAGCAAATCTTTTTGATGTATCATTAGATAAATGTCTGAACACTAAAATGATATGGATTTTTCTCACGTTGTCATTTGGTTATTTTGCTGCAGTTTAGACCTAGTGCATTAGTTAAATTTCCTAACGGTGAAATTTCAATTGAGGAGAAAGATGATGGTGAGGAAGAGCAACCAAAGAAAATGTTCGCTGTGAATGGGGTATTCAAGACTCGTGTTTTAGATGGGATTTGTACTGCCAATTACAGAGATGAAAATTTGAGTTTAAGGTACTCCTACAAGGTATTTTCCTCTTGGCCCAATTTTCCTTTTATTTCTTTCCCATTAGTATAATAGAGGACATTAGCTGTATTGCTTACCTTTGTTGTATGGTTGGTTTTTATTTTCAATTCTTTTCCTTATTCTTGATTTTACCTTTTTAATAAATGATTTGGAGTCTACTGCATAATTGAGTTTCTGGATTTGATTTATTATTATTTTTATAGGATGAGCAAATGACAATCATTCCGAGCATTTCTCTGCCATCAAATGAGCTCTCATTTGCCTTTAAGCGTAGGTTTGGCCCCTCAGACAAGTTGAGGTGATCTCTCTCTCTGTGTTATATATATATATATGTGTGTGTGTGTGTGTGTGTGTGTATTGCAAGTGTGTTCTAAGTCTATTACATTCAACACAAAAAAACATTTCTCTTTCTCTCTCTCAAAATCCTTTTTTTTTTTTTTTTGTTTTTTCCCAAATAAAAATTGTTTGTGGAAATTGGTTTGGTAGAATTGTTTTAAAATTAAAAGGAATTCTCTAGACCATTTATACTTGTTTCCTCTAGGAAAAAATAATTTCATAATCAGGGATTGGGAAGGAAAGCTCATTATGAGTTGATGATAGTTATGTTTTATCAAAGTGCTTTTCAAGGACGGTATTGTACATAGGGTAAGTAATAGAGAAGCACCAACACCATTGTTATAAACTATCCATCTGAAATATGAGAACATAAACAGAATGAGGTTACATTTCACTATTTTAATATTTTTTATGTACTAATTGTACTGTATAACTTATTACATGTGACCTGAATTTTGAGAGCCTATATGAACTGGAGTTACTTGTAGGTGTCCTTATTGCTGAAGTTTCTAACAGCATTTGTCTGCATCTTAGGGAAGAGGCTTCTAGAATGAAGATCTTCTAGCACCTCCTCTCAACTATGTGCCCGCTACTTATTGTGTAAAATACAAAGGCTTAGTTAGTTATTGAGGGAAAAAAAAAACTTTTCTTAGTATCTCCTTGAGTCATGGATTGGCAAAAAGCATCTCATTTGTCAAAAATATAGTAATGAAGAACATTCACATTCCAACTTTTTAATGTAAGGAATTCATATTCCTCTAATATATGAGCTCTACCACTATCCACATCAATAATGAGGATAAATTGGTTCAGTTACATGTAGCTAAAGGTTCTTCTTACTGTTTAGCAAGGTGGTAATTTTGTTTAAATATTACTGTGTTCTTTTGGTGTAGTGTTTCAGTCATATAAAGTTCATTTGAAGCATGAATTGATCTTGCATGGTGTATATAATTGGTCCTATTATTCTTTTGGCAGCTATTGGTATAACTTTGATTCAAACTACTGGAGCACAGTGTATAAACACACAGTTGGCAAGGACTACAAACTCAAAGCTGGTTATGATTCAGAAGTCCGACTTGGATGGGCATCTCTATGGGTAAGATATTTACTTTATTTACTAGTTTCATTAATCTGAACAGTCAAAATTTTACTGTTCTAACATCATTTGTAATTTCGTGGAGTGGCTGCATCTGTGTAATTCTTCAACTAAATTGTTGCTGTTTACAATATTATGTCATGTGGGTTCTTCTACGCCCTCATTTGCTAGACTGAAACTCTAGTGCCTGTTGGCTGAATGATATCACTGCTAGTAGGAATCCACAGTAAAACTGAAATGTTTTTCTGATGCAAAATAAACTGAGATTTTCTTATCACTTGATAGTGTGGTTAATTTTGAGCTAAATTTGGCTTCCTGATGATCCCATGGCACATAGGTTGGAGATGAAAATGGTAAAGCCAGAACAGCTCCTTGGAAGATGAAGGTTCAGTTCATGCTCCAAGTACCTCAAGATGACCTCAAATCATCTACCTTGATGTTCCGCGTGAAAAAGAGATGGGATATATGACAGACACTACATTGAAGAATTCATCTGTTTCCCTAAGAATGAATCTTGGTTTAAGCTGCTCTTCTAGGATGTCATTTAACTTTTTTGTAATCCCAGCTTTTATCTCTCATGATAATAATACATTGCTGCCATAGCTCCATTTGTACCTTTTAGCTGACTGTTGCACTCTAGTAGAGTGTATATATATATATATATATGTGATATCTATAATTTAGACATGGCTATGACTGAATTCTTTTACTCTGTTTTTCATTCTTTTTAAGATTATAATGTCTTTCCTTAAATTCAAAACTAAGCAAATATTTCTGTACAGTCACTAGTCACTGGAATAGTGAAGTATTGTGATTATTTTTACTCCCACTGTAAAGAATATCCACTAATTTTCCATCAAAAGTCAAGACAGGTCTTTTAAACCTTTTTGCCTTTTCTCTTTTAATTTGAGATGTTTTTGTCATAATTAAAGTTGATATATATCACTTATTTTTAGGTGATATTTATATACAATTCTTATAATAAGTGTTACTTAATATTTAATATTAGATGACAAATATTACTATTCTTAGTGTCGCTTTATAAATACACAGAAAGAGAAAAATTATATAATAATATTTATTTATTGTTGTTTTTAATAATTTTATAACAATATTATATATATATATATATATTATATAACCCTTCTTTTTATGTAAAAAGAAAAGGGTGAAAAAATGAAAAGAGATAACAAATTGGAAAGATAAGAAAAAGATTAAACAAAAGGAAACAAAAAAGGTACAACCCTTTTCCTCAAATTCCCCCAATCTATCTCTTCATTTTCTTTCTCTTTCTCTCTCTTCTGAAAACATAGAGAGAGAAGGCTGCCAGCAGAATTTGATTACAAGTTTTGAGCCACCAAATTTCATTTCAATCAGTTCCAGAACAGTTGGAGGAAAGAAAGAAAGAAAGAATCTTGATTGTTTCTGTCTGTGTTTGGGGAGTTAAAAGAAACATCTTTTTCAAGAAAGAACAAGAAGAGAAGAAACTGAAGGGGATTAAGAAAGAAAAATGATGACAACAACGCCTTCATTGAGGCTATGGCTGCTTCCCATTACTCATTCTAATGGCTGTGTTTTTACGCCTTTAGCTTCCCTCAAAGTCCATCACTTTGCCAATTCGAATAGCCCTTTTTCTGTGTTTCATTCAATCTCTCCTTCTTCTTCCTTCTGCGAGAAAAAGGGCGCTCTTTTCCGCAAAGAGAAGGTATATAATTCTCTTCCTTTTCCCTTTGTTCATTTCATTTAGTGGTTTTTTTCTGGTTTCTTCAATGTGGGTATTTCTGGTCTCAATACAATTTGAGGATTTTGTCTCTGTTTTTCCCTTCATGTTCAATGGTAGGAATTTAGTTGGAATGGGTTTTACTCTATTTGCTTTTCCATTTTTATTTTGAAGGACTTTTGCACAGTGTTTTCTTTGGATTTTTTGAGTTGGTTCTATTGTTTTATTAATTTCATAAACCAGCATTTTTTTCTTTGCTAATAGTTAGATCCGGTACAGTTGAACTACTGATTTTTGACTTATGAAAATTATCCAGATATGTTTGGGATTTAATAAATGGAAAATTGAGAAGAGATGATGGACAGTTTGGCACACAGAAGATGTTATGGAAAACAGATTTCCATTTAGAAGAGAAAAAAAAAAGTAAAAAACTTATGGGATTCTTTTGATACTTCTATGAGGATTTGCTTCCCTAATATGTTTTCATACATATATATATATATATATATATATCTTGTTGTTGCATTTGTCTATCCTTGGATGTTTTAGTTAGTTGCCTGTGACTGCTTTCTGCCTCTACTTTTTTGGTTGGAATTTCTGACTGAGAGGAAGATTGATTAGTATTAAGAAGAAGATTGTAGTCAATATAGAAAAGCTTCCAGAATTCAGATGAGATTTTTCCGGTAATGTTCAATAATTGCTGTTGAAGTTTAAAAAAAGAAAAGGAGAATTCTATATGTTTTCATACATATATGTATATATATATCTTGTTGTTGCATTTGTCTATCCTTGGGATGTTTTAATCCTCATGTTCTTGAGGTCAGGTTAGCTGCATGTGAATACTTTCTGCTTCTACTTTTTTTGTTCGAATTTCTGACTGAGAGGAAGATTGATTAGTATTAAGAAGAAGATTGTATTCAATAAAGAAAAGCTTCGAGATTTTGGATGAGATTGTAGTATATCTTTTATGAAGTTTGTTGTGCAATTGATGAGAAACCAAAGTTTTGATTGTAGTATCTTCAACCATAAGCCTTGCTTACATGTCCAAAATGCTGGCATGATGATACGATTTATTTTCGTGTGTCATTTGGTTGTCACTAATGATTTACTACCAGGGACCTCTGATTTCTATGTGCTGATATAGTGGCTTTGTGGATATGAGAAAAGACATCAATCCGTAATAGTCAGAGGGATTGGATGAAGATGATAAGCAAAATACAGATGTATGGTTCTGATGATGAAGTGAGAAACTCAATATCCTACCCAAGGCCAATCTCTTGTAGAAGGTCAGGATCTGTTCTCGTTACTGAATACCAACCTGTCCCTGATGTTGACTATTTACAGGTTTGTTATCTTTCCGCGTGCTAAATTGTAATATCCTTTTGTTCAATCTGAACTAATCAAGGGTCTTTCAAGTTAATGGGTATTTCCTTCTTTACTTTTGATTACTGCAAAAGGAAATGTCTTTAGGTAGAAAGGAAAATGGGAGAACTGATAACCTATTGCAGCTGAATTTGACTTTTCTGAGCTTTGATTATCTATTTAGCAGTTAATTTGATATTCGCTCCATTTGTCAGGAGTTACTAGCAATCCAACAACAAGGGCCAAGAGCCATTGGATTTTTTGGGACTCGAAATATGGGATTCATGCATCAGGAGCTCATCGAGATTCTAAGCTATGCTTTAGTTATAACGGTATCCAACTCTTAACTTTGATATCATGAAAACTAATAATTAGTATTTCTTGTTCTATTATCTTTTGGCATTATAGTAATTAGTATTTCTTTCGTTTCATTTTTCCAGAAAAACCATATATTTACATCTGGAGCTTCAGGCACTAATGCTGCTGTCATTAGAGGTGCTCTTCGTGCTGAGAAACCAGAGCTGCTTACTGTAATATTGCCTCAGAGTTTGCAAAAACAGCCTCCGGAGAGTCAGGAATTACTGGCTAAAGTAAGATATATATATATATATATTTCTGATTACACTTACTTTGCTTGAGAGGCATCCCGGAACATGGTAACTACTGTATCTTCTGAAAATAAAGATCAAAATGAAAACCCGTTTTTAAAGATCCAATTCTTGTTAGTCTTTTAAGATCAGTCTTTTAAGTGTAGTGACTTCGGCACGAGGCAAGTCGGAGTGACTCCGCAACCCATGGTCCGGTTTGGCGTGTGGCGAAGTGGGATCTGCCATGTCATGCCAAGTGGACTGACACGTGTGACGGGTGGGTCCCAATTTCTTAGTGTACTTGCCTTGTCAGCGTGAGGGTATTTTCATACCTCTCAGTGGCCCCTCGTCGAAGTGGATGAGGCATAGGCTCGTTTGCTTCGACGGTACTGGAGTTCCGTTGTTTTCCGAGCTGCTTGTTTTGTCCTCAATAGTTTCCGAACAGGTGTGAGCCGAGGGCGCGTAACCCGAGGAGATGTGACCCAAGAGGGTGTAATCCGCGGTGAGAGTTACTCAAAGGGGGGTGTAAGCAACCCCGGAGTGGTATGACCTGTCGAAGTGGCGTAACACCCGAAGAGGTGTAGTCCGGCGAAGTGGCGTAACACCCGAAGAGGTGTAGTCCGGCGAAGTGGCGTAACACCCGAAGAGGTGTAGTCCGGCGAAGTGGCGTAACACCCGAAGAGGTGTGATCCGGCAGAGAGGCGCACCCTGGCGAAGAGGTGTAACACCTGAAGAGGTGTGGCCCTGGCGAGGTGGTCGGAGTGTCTTGTGACGTTCGGCTTCCTCGGTGTGGGGTTAGGTTCCCATGGTGGCGGTTCGGTTACCGAGAAGTCGGCTAGCCGTTTCGCGTGTCCAGAGGAGGCGTCTTTTGCGTTTTTCCACGCGCGTGCAATGATGGCGCCGCATGTGAGCTGTCAGAGAGGTGACTTCTGGTGTGACCTCGACCCGGTTGGTGTCGGGTCGGGTGAAGCTTGTTGAGGAAGCTTCACGGTTTTTTCCCTCTCTTTTTTTTTTCTTTTGAATTTTCTTTTCCCTATAAATAGTTCATTTGTCTTAGTGAACCTTTTTTTTACCTTTTCTTCTTCAGCGAAACTCTGCCAAATTTGAAGTGCTCTCATTTTCCTTTGCTCAAGAAATCTCTTCAGACGTTTCTGCCTTCTTCCTTAAACTCTTTCTGCATTTCTCCCCTGTATTCCTTGCTCTCTCTCAAGAATCTTCCAGTGTTACCGCGTTTTCCGCAAGCTCTCCAAGTTTCTTCCATATTTCCACAGGTAAGGGATGGATTTGTTATTGTTTTTTATTTTTTTTTTGCTTGGGGCCTTTGAGGGCGTGATTTTTGGCTGGGTTTTTGGGTAGGATTTTCTGGATGATGAACTGGATGAAGGCGAAGTGCGGGATTTTGTGAAACTGTGAGTGGAGTGAATGATCTGATAGGGCTTCTGTTTTATGTTTGTAGATATGTCTGACTCAGAGAGTTCCGAGGTCCCAGTAGTTGCAGTGGAGTCTAGTTCTTCCAGCTCCACTTCGCAATCCAGTTCCAGCTCTGCAAACAGCGAGCAAGCCGAAGTGTCTGGCGCCGGTCTCGATAATATCCCTTTAGCCCATAGGATGTCTAGGCACTCGGGGGGCGGAGTGGCTGCCGCGGGCTCCTCGTCTGGAGACGCTCGTAACCCTAGTGTCCTCGAGGATGAGGACGCTGACTCCGCCCATTCCGAAGATCTCCCAAAGACCAAGAAAAGGTTGGAGGGGGACTTCGCCCTTAGGAAGAACAGCCTTAGTGAATCCCCCCCTTCTGTTTAGTGAGGTCGACCGGAGTAGGTTTAGGTTATTCTATCTCCGGGATGTGGGCGTATGTCTGATTCGTTTATCCCTATTCCTTACGAGCACTTCGTTTCTGGCCTCAGTTTGCCTTTAGACCCTGCCTTTTGTGATTTTTTGAACCTAGTCAGATGTCAGCCTGCCCATGTACATCCAAACGGAGTTAGGTACTTCGTAGCCTTTACAGTCTTGTGTAGGAAGGTAGGTGTAGAGGTTTCTGAAAACTTGCTGAGGACTTTTTTCACCGTCCTCCGCATGATAATTTGACGTTGTCCCTTCGACCTCGTCCTAGTGTAGTCACTCTCTTCGAATCCCCCCCAAATAAGTTAGGCCAGTGGAGGGAGAAGTGGGTGTGTGTGGAGTCCAGAACGGGCTTCGCATTTTACCCAAAGTGCAGGACACTTCGTCCTTGGCTTCCCCTGAAAAAGAACACTAGGTACTCCGATTCGGATCGGAGGTTTCTTGATTTTGTCCGAAGTGAACTGGGAGATGATCCCAAAACCCAGTCTAGAACTTTCTTGACCAGCGAACTTATCGCTGATGAGAGTCGTCATGCCTGTGGGATAGGCGGGCCGGCGGCAGATGCCCGGCGAAGAGAACTGGGACTCGAGGATTTGACAGAGTACCCAATGTGGAAGCTGCACCCGGAGGGGTTTTTTCTACTGAGTGCTCGGTGTGTCAAGATCCCGGGGTTCGGGCTGTTATGTTGCGAAGGGTAGAGATAGTCGGAGTAGGGTCATTAACTTTATCTCCGTTCTGTTGCTGACTGTGTTTGTTGTGTTTTTGCAGACATGAAGAGAATGAACTTTTCTGCACTCCGCAAGGGGTCGGCCCAGGGCTCAGAGGGTCGGAGTCCCGGGAATCAGCCGGTGGACCGTTCCGCCGTTACTCCGCCTGCGACAGGCGGTTCGGGGTCCACCCGCTCCTCTCCCCCTCCTCAGCCAAAGAGGAGGGAGCCAACTCGTGCCCCTCCAGCGAAGCGTGCTCGGGAAGGTGAGAGAGGGGGGCCCTCTAAGACTTCGCGGCCAAGGTTATCGGAGTCTTCGGACTTAAGGAGGTGGCTCCGGCTACTGCTGCTCGCCTAGCGACCCAGGAGATTCAGGAGACACTCCGGCAATCCTGCTCCTGGCTCCAGGAAAGCTTCCAGGCGCCGGAGTCAGGCCGGCACGAGGTCTTGGCCCGTGACATCATCTGTGCTTCGCCTCCCTTGGCGAACTTGCCGTTGGGGACCGTCGTTGGGCGCGGTACTATGGTGGAGCGGTCCTTCACCGGCTATGGACTTCAGCTTGAATAGCAGCTGGAGGAGGCGCCCATCAGCCCGTTGAATGCCTTTGGGCAAATCGGAGCTGGGCTTTCCAGGTAGTCTTTTACCGAAGTGCTTGCACCCTTTGTCGATTCTCTTTCCTTTTTTTTTTTTTTTTTTTTTTAACTGTTCGTATTTGATCCTCAGGTACCGCTTTTGATTGCCCATCTCTTCAAACATGCCTCTGACTGTTCGATGCCAAAGCCGATCTGGCGGACTTGGAGAAGAGGCATGTAGAGTTGGAGAACCAGCTCTCGCCAGGACGCAGCATTGGTCACTGCACAAGGCGAACTCCGCTCGGCCGAAGAACCGTGGCGATGGCGGTCGCGAGAAGGAAAGGGAGTCCTCTCGCCTGCAGTCCCTTCAGCGGATTAATGAAGAGCTAAGGCCAAGCTTCGCGACTTCGACCAAAGGCTGAAAGAGGAGAGTCAGAAGCGGCGATCTGCGGAGTCCAGGGTGGAATTTCTGGAGTCTGAAGGCCACACTCGCAGGTGGTGGAGGAGTACCGTAATTCCGAGGAGTGCCAGCTGGAAGTGTTTCGGGTGGCCACGGGTATTATAACCGAGGGTGTGCCCATGCACTTCGCAGTCTCCACCACCTCGTCCCTGACAAGATGTTGCTGTGTAGGATTTTCAAGGGCTCTTACACCGACCCCGAATTCAGAGACGGATGTGACTTCGTCCCGTTCAATGCTGACGAACTGGAGGAGGTCACTGAAGAGGATGAAAAGGAGGGAAGGCATTGGAGTCCGCCCGCACCAGTACATCCAAACCTGGAGGAGTTTGTCTCCAGCTGCGAAGTGGGGCTGAGGATGGAGAGACTGCCGTGACTGACGCGACTCCGATTTCTGAGCCGTACCTATGGATGCTGTTGAGGCTTCGGCGGAGAACCCTGCGGATAAGGAGCCCGAAGTGGGGGATAGGGCAATCATTGCTATAGATGTTCCCTCCGAAGTGGATCCCTCTTCGACCGAGGTTGCTCCCTCTTCTTCGAAGACCCCCCCACTATTAGGATTTTTTCTTTTGTAGTATTCTTTATAAGTTAATGAACTTCTCTTTTCTGTAAAACTTTGCTTCGTATTTTTATTTATTGCACTTCATCTAAAACGTTTTAAAGATCTCGAACATACTGACTTCAAAAGATAATACTTCGAAGGTAATAATACTTCAAAAATAATGATGACTTCGGAAATCTTGATGACTTCGGAAAATCTTGAATAATGATGACTTCGGAAAATCTTGAATAATGATGACTTCGGAAAATCTTGAATAATGATGACTTCGGAAATCTTGAATTGACGAAATTGCGGCTAATACCTCATAACTTGGAACCATGTCTTGAATAACGGTTTTGTGAACCTTATTAAGATTACTTATTGGCTGAAACTCATAATGAAATTTACTTATTATCTCTGAGGACCTCGCCCGGGCCTGTTTCGACACTGGTTGTGGCGGGCGTTTATTTCTTGTATCCTTGACTTCGTCTGGATATTTTAGACGAAGTATTTCTTCAGATGGTTGGCATGCCAGGGTCTGGGGAGTATTGTTCCTTCCTGGTCCATGAGGCGGAATGTCCCCGGCGGACTTCGGCTTTGATCAGGTATGGTCCTTCCCAGTTCGGAGTGAGTTTGTTTGCTGTGATATGTCTTGCCGTTCCCTCAATCTTTCGGAGTACCCAGTCTCCGACTCCGAGTGGCCTGTGGACCAAATTTTTATCATGGGTGTGTTTGGTTGCCAATTTGAACTTGTCTGCTCTTAGTCGGGCCGTTATTCGCTTTTCTTCTAGTAAGTCCAGGTCCAGTTGGCGTTGACGTTTATTGCTTTCTTCGTCATATGTAGAGATCCTGTATGATGGGAGTGCGAGTTCGGCTGGTGAGACTGCCTCTGTGCCATAAACCAAGGCGTAGGCTGTTTCTCCCGTGGGGCCCCTAGTCGAAGTCCGCACTGCCCATAATGCGGCCGGGATTTCGTCAACCCATTTGTTGGATTTGCCTTCCAGATTTTTCCTCAGTGCGGTGAGAATTAGTTTGTTGGCGGCTTCAGCCTGTCCGTTTCCTTGCGGGTGTGCAACGGATGACTTCCAGTGTTTGATCCCTAGGCGGGTGCACTCCGCCGTAAACTTAGTGGCGAACTGAGTACCGTGGTCGGACACGATGGCTCGTGGCACTCCGTATCGGCAAAGGACGAAGTCGTGGAAGAAATTGAGCACATTTTCCTCTGTGGGGGCGGCCAATGGCTTTGCTTCAATCCATTTGGAGAAGTAGTCGACGGCCACGACTAAGTATTCGTGATGCCCGCGGGCTTTGGGGAATTTGCCCATGAGGTCGATCCCCCACATATCGAAGGGCCAAGCGGCTAGCACAGGGGTCTGCGGGACCGATGGAAGACGGGGTATGCTGCCGAACTTTTGGCATGTGTCACAGTGCTTCACATAGTTCGCTGCATCCCTCCGTAATGTGGTCCAATAATATCCCTGGTTTATCACTTTTTCTGCCAAGGGTCTCGATCCGGGGTGTCCACCGCAAATACCCTCATGTAACTCCTCCAGGATTGACTGAGTGAGGTCGGGCGGTACACAGCGGAGCAGCGGCTTGGAGAAAGAGCGTCGGTACAGAATATCATTGAGCACCGTGTATCGGGCCGCGCGCTGGCGGATTTGTCTGGCTTTGGCTTTGTCCGTCGGTAGGATGTCTGAAGTTATAAAGTTCTTCAGCTCGTCGATCCATGTGGTGGAATCGAACCCCGAAGTTTGAATCGGTGAGATGTGTTCTGGGGCGGAGATTTGAATTATATGGACGTCGAGGTCGTTGGGGGCCTCTCCAGATGCTATCTTTGCTAGTTTGTCTGCCACTTCGTTGTCGCTGCGGTTGATCTTGCTGAGGACGAAATGCCGGAACTGAGCGGCCAGCCGAGGCACTGTTTCCGCATAGGCTTTGAGATTGTCGGAGTTGACAGCAAATTCATTATTAACCTGTCCGACGACGACTTGGGAATCGCTGAATACTTTTAAGGATTTGATTCCCGAGTCGAGGGCCCATCGCATTCCTATGATTAGTGCTTCGTACTCCGCCTGGTTGTTTGATAGGGGATAGTTGAGGCGAACACTTCGGTCGTCAGTGTGTTTGCCGGAGGGGGATGTGATGGTGGCCCCTACTCCTACTCCGTTAGTGTTTACTGCTCCGTCTACCATCATCGTCCACATTTCGTCAGAAGGGAGTGTGGGGGTTGCTCCTTCGTCGGTGGTGGTTTCTGAGAATGATAACTCTGCCAAGAAGTCCGAGAGGGCTTGTGCCTTGATCGCTGTTCGTGGCGCAAATGTGATGTCCAGGCCGCATACTTCTATGGACCACCGGAGCATCCTTCCTGATTGGTCTAGTTTGTGAAAAATTTGCTTCAGGGGATGGTTAGTGTATACCACCACGGGGTGGGACTCGAAGTATGCCCGAAGTTTCCTTGTAGCGATGACCAAGGCGTATGCTAGTTTCTCGATGTATGTGTAGCGGACTTCGGCGTCCCTCAGCACTCGGCTGACGAAGTAAACAGGCAGCTGCTGGCCGTCGGTCTCCCGGATCAAAGCTGACGCTATGGCTTGTTGCGCGGCTGACATATACATGTAGAGGACTTCGCCCGGAGTGGGGGCACTTAGCAATGGTGGGTTTGCTAGGTAATTCATCAAGTCTTTCCAAGCTTTAGTGCATTCCTCACCCCATCGAAAAGTCTTTCCGGCGGTTTTCAAAGCTTTGAAGAATGGCAGACATCTTTCAGCGGACTTCGACACGAACCTCCCCAGGGCGGCAATGCAGCCGTTAAGGCGTTGTATATCCTTGACACACCGAGGTTCGGCCAGGTTCCGTATTGCCTCTATTTTTCGGGGATTAGCTTCGATCCCCCGTTCGGAAGTCATGAAGCCAAGGAATTTCCCTGATTTTACCCCAAACGTGCACTTCGCCGGATTGAGCTTGAGCCCGTACTCGGAGAGGTGGTGAATGTCTCGCTCAAGTCATCTAGGTGAGAATGGCCTCGTTTGGTTTTGACGACCATGTCATCCACGTAGGTTTCCACATTTCGGCCTATATGACCTCGCAGAATCTTGTTCATCATCCTTTGGTAGGTGGCCCCCGCGTTCTTCAATCCGAACGGCATCATGTTGTAACAGTAGATGGCTTCGGCTGCCCGGAAGGATGTGTGGATTTGGTCCTCTGGTTTCATCCGGATTTGGTGATAGCCGGAAAAGGCGTCCATGAAACTGAGGTACTCATATCCCGAGGTGGAGTCCACCAGAGCATCTATGCGAGGCAGTGGATAACAATCTTTTGGGCAGGCCTTGTTCAGATCCGTGTAGTCCACACATTCTCCACTTCCCGTTGGCTTTCTTAACCATTACTACATTAGCGAGCCATGTAGGGTACTCCACTTCGCGTATGAATTTTGAGTCCAGGAGCTTCCGGACTTCGGCTTGTATTGCCTTCTCTTTGTCGTCTCCGAACTGCCTTGGTTTCTGCCTCACCGGTTTGAATGTTGGGTCGATGCTGAGCCTGTGTTCGGCGATGTCGGGAGAGATACCTGGCATGTCCTGCGGACTCCATGCGAAGTTGTCGAGGTGGGTGGAGAGGAAGCGTGTTATCTCCGCCTTCATCGACTGTGGCATCTCGCTGCCTATCTGGACCTTTTGGTCGGGATAGTCAGGGTGTATGGTGACTTCGTCGAACTCCTTTCCCACGGGGGCTTCCGTGTCCGGCATGCCTGCTGACAAGTCGTGGGCCGCGGCTTCCGCTTGCTCTCTGGTTGTCATAACCGACCCGACTGTTGCCGGCGGCAGCTCGATTTCAGAGGTCTGGCGGGACTTCACTAAATATGCGAGTAGGCTCCTGGGGCTACTTTTGACGTACCCCACTCCATTGCGGGTGGCGAATCGGACTTGTTGGTGTGATGTGGAGATGACGAGTTCGAAGGCAGCATGCGCCGGAGTTCCAAGAATGGCGTTGTAAGGGGAGTCGATGTCCACAACGTAGAATTTGATCTCCTCTTCGCGGGTGCAGATGTTCGAGCCAAGCGTGACCTTTATCTTGACAGTTCCTTTGACGTTAATCTTGTGAGCAGTGAAACCTTCAAGCACTGTATTACTGGGTTTCAAATGACTGTCATTCATCCCCATTTCTTTAAAGCACTTGTGATAGAGGATGTTTTTGGTGGCTCCGGTGTCGATCAGTACTCTCCTGACCCGACATCTGTCGATCCCTTGCCTCGCCATTCCTACTTCGATGACAATGGGGGAAACGCGGGCCTCTTCGTTTAGCTCGAGGTCTTGGTCAGAGAAGGTGATCGGCTCATGAGGGAAAGCGTCGAAGTTCAACTCCGGGGAAGGTTTGCTTAAATTATAAATTTTCCTTTTTATCTTTCTGATGGACTCGTACCGAGGAGTTATGACTTCGATCACTCGGTCGGGCCTTCCCCCGGGTTGTTTATCCGGCTCGCGATCCTTCTGTTGCCCTTCTCGTGCTAGTTTTTCGATCAGCTTTTTGAATTGGTAACAGTCTTCGGTGGTGTGTCCATAGTCCTGGTGGTAGCAGCAGAACTTCGTTTTGTCCCGAGTAGATTTGCCGGGGTTTCGCGATGATGAGTGCTCCTTCTCCCCGAGCTTTCCCCTGACGGCGGCGATGAGGTGTTCTTTGGACTTTTTTGGGACGGTAACTTCGGTTTTCCGCGTCCTGTTTTTGTCTCGACGGCCTTGGGGGGATGACTCCCTTCGCTTTTCTTTTTTCCGATAATATGACTCTGTGGAGTTCCTTTCGGCGAGTCCAACTTTCCGGGCAACATCGAACACTTCGCCGATAGTGTCTGGCTTGCGGAGCTGGAGCTCCGTGTACAGTGACTTCGACCGGAAGCCGCTCTCGAAGCAGATGATGGCCGTGTCTTGGGAAATGCCATCGATCTGTTCGTGCACCTTCTTGAAGCGTTCCAGGTATTCGAGTAGGGTCTCATCATCCCTTTGCTTGATGTTGGCGAGATCGCTACTGGTTTTGGGGATTATTCCCGCTGTGTTGAACTTGTCTACGAAGGCCTTTTCGAGCATCTTCCAAGATTCTATCGAACCCGGCTTCAGGGCGGAGTACCATCTCATGGCCCTTTCTCCCAGGGTGCTGGGGAAGGCCTTGCACAAAATCGCCTCGTCAGTTGTTACGAGGTCCATGGACGATCTGTATCTGGTGATGTGCTCCTCGGGCTTGCTTTGACCGGTATACTGTGGGAGGTACGCGGGGAGCTTGAGGTCTGGGTCCGCCATAGTGAGGTGGATCCACTCCGCGAAGGGTCCAGCATAGGGTGTTTTGCTCTTTTTCGGTTCGTTCTTGCGGGTCGGCTCCGGGCTTCGCTCTCGTCGGTCTCGTTTTTGCCTGTGGCCGTTGCGGCGTTTCTTTTCTTTGCTCGGCTGGTCGGATGGCTGACTTTCCCCCACTTCGCTCACAGCGCGAAGTGGCTTAGTAGTTGGGCCCCTAGTCCGCCGACTAACGTCATTCCGGGACCGTTGGTGTCGGCTTTCAGCTGGGTCTCGCTCGTCGTCGGAGGAGTGAGGAGGCGAGATGCCTCTACGCCGATACGCAGCGCGGAGCTGTTTCCATTGTTTGGAGAGGTCGCGCTCCGCTCGGATTCGATCAAGCTCCCTTCGTAAGTCTACGACTTCTTCGGCTAGCCCGTTGTCATCTATAGCCCTCTTGCCGTTGAGGTGCTCGCGTAGGTCCGGCGACTTGCGAGGTGAGCCGCGTGGACCTAAGCGCTCCACGACGGATCGCGGTTGTTGTCGATCGGGGACGTAGGATTGGGCCGCGCGCAAGGTCTCATGTCGAGACGCGGGGACAGTGGTGTCAGGGCGGCTCCTACGGTCGCTTGAATGTTGTGACATCTTGAATTTCAGAGGAATGTGAAATGTTTTCGATTCCCGGTAACGGAACCAAACTGATTCGTCAAAAAATGGTCAGACGCCACGTGTCTGTAATCCGTTGTCGTTTGATGGTCTCCCTCTATCAAATACCCGTTGCTTAATTGAATTTGTATCGCAGAAGATTCACCGTCCTGTAATACTGAGCCTGCAAAACAGTGAAGTTTATCCGGAGGGTGGAAGGTCTCCGGTAAACCCTCCGATGCTTAAGTCAGTGACGTGGCTATGAAAGTAGTCAGTGGTGTGACTATGAGATAAGTCAGTGATGTGACTGTGTGAGAAGTCAGGGATGTGACTGTGAGAGATGGATAATTGAGAGAGAGAAATGTAGAATAATCTGGCCTCCCTTGTTACCTGTACGGGGGTGGTATTTATAGAGATTTTACCGTTTGAGTGATTTGTTAGCGAAATCTGACGGTTACCGGTTTTTGTGGGAAGATATGAGATCCCCCCCTTTTAGCGGGTTGTTATGGAGATCTTTGACTGAGATTGAGTCAAGTGTTGACCATCAGAAATGCGGTTTGATCAAGTGGTTTGATCAATGTACTGAAGTGTAGTGACTTCGGCACGAGGCAAGTCGGAGTGACTCCGCAACCCATGGTCCGGTTTGGCGTGTGGCGAAGTGGGATCTGCCATGTCATGCCAAGTGGACTGACACGTGTGACGGGTGGGTCCCAATTTCTTAGTGTACTTGCCTTGTCAGCGTGAGGGTATTTTCATACCTCTCAGTATATATATTTTATAACTTTTTTTTGAAATTATCAAAAAGTTGTAGTTTATCATACCATACAATTGTAAATTCATATTTTTCTTTAAAAAATATTTCACAAAAAGTTTTTTTTTTTTTTGCAATGACATAAAATATTTCATACACAATAAATAATCTAATAAATATGTTTAGAAAAATTAATTAATTTGACCAAACAAATATATATTTAACATTATAAAATTTTTCCACGAAATATTATATGAAATGTAAATATATATATATATATATTATATATATATATATATATATAATAGATATATAATTAAAATTCAATAAACTATTCAAATTATTAAATTATTAAAAATTCGATTTAGTCCCAAATCATTTAGTTTTAACTAGTTCAGTTTTAAATAAGTTTTTTTAAAATTTTTGAAAGTCATAAAATTTTTTATTAGTAAAAAAAATGATAAACTATTCCAAATGCACATCTTGAATGTCAAAATCCAACTTTTGCACTTCAAAATTTTTTTGTACATAGAGTGTCACTATATGCACTTCTGTTAATCAAACCGTTAGTGACTCAATTTTGCCATTAGTCAACATTTTCACTATTTGGCATTGTTCCAATTAGAGACATTTTTGTTCAATTTTTCTTAAATTGTTTTTTCAATTTTTTTTCTCTCTCTCTCTTCTTTCTCTTTTCTCTCTCTTCCTCTCTTCTTTCTCTCTTCATTAATTTAATTTGTTTTTTTCTTATTATTTATTTTTGTTCTTCCTTTCTCTCTTCCTTCTTTCTCTCTCCTTTTTCAAACCGAAAAATGCACCCACACATTCAATTCAACGCTCCATCCCATCAATAGTACTATGCACCATTGAATTGAGATCCTTAGATGGCGGAGAATTTCTGGAAGTGCTAGGAATTGACAAAATTCTGAGCGCAAACATAATCAATAGCAAAAACGAAAACGAAAACATAATGAACATTGCAAAGATCAAAGTGTATGTATTCGACGTCGTCCTACATGAGGGTCCACGGACGGGCCTTCCCTTCACCGCCATTTTCTGTTTCAATCCCATAGCAATTTCTGCAACTTCATCGTCTCTTAAGCAAGTAGTGGTACCGAAGGAAACGAATATTACAGAACTTGGGATTGTTTGTCCAACCACTCCAAGCATTGATTATTGGGGTTTTTTTTCTCCGGGATTGAAATTGGATTCAACGGGCCAATAGCCCAATACTTTTCCCCATTATTAAGTTTATCTTTCTCCAGAAGTTGAACGAATTCCCCTTCTATGGCTCTGCTGGTATTGTACAGATCGTCGTGGTTCCATTTCTTGGCATTCAAATGCTCCATGAAATAATCCACCAATGAATCCGGCCCGAAAATTTCACCCATGGGAGGAATTTGATCTTGAATTTGTCGAGGAGAAAGAAGAAGGAGAGAAATACAGATATCAGGACAAAAATGAGGAGGAAGAAGAGGAGAAAGAAGGAAGAGAGAGAGGAAGAACAAAAAAAGAGAGAGAAAGGAGGAAGAAAAAAAAATTTAAATTAATAGAGAGAGAAAGAAGGAAGAGAGAGAAAAGAGGAAGAGAAAGAAAAGAAAAAATTGAAAAAAAAAAAAAAAAAATTTAAGAAAAATTGGACAAAAATACCCTTAATTGGAACAGTACAAAATAGTGAAAAAATGTTGACTAACAGCAAATTGAGTTACTAACGGTTTGATTAACAAAAGTGCATGTAGTGGGACGTTTTAAAACGTTAATGTCACTCTATGTACAAAAAATCTTTGAGGTGCAAAAGTTAGATTTTGACATTGAAGAAGGTATTTGGGATAGTTTACTTTAAAAAAAATAAGGTCTTTTCGACATATTTAAGTAAAATTTTTTTAAAAAAAAATTTTACAATTTTTATTATTTAATTAATTCACTAAATATTTATAATTTGGGACTAATTATGCTCAACTTTCTATTATTAGTAATAATATAAATACCTTATGCTTTAATTAAGGGATTAATATCATAATTTTTTTATAATTCGAGATCAATTTAACAAAATAAAAAGATTTAAGACTATTATAATCAAATATTTATATTTCAAAAATTATTTATATTAATTTACCTATTTTCTTGAAAGATATATCATTTTAAATTTGAATTATTTGGGGGTACATGATAAAATAATAAAAGAAAAACAAGGGACAAAAAAAAAAAAAAAGGAAAAATCTAAGTTCATCTAAATTTCCGCCTAAAAACAAACAAAAAAAAGAAAAAAACTCACCCTGAATCTCTCTCTGCCCCATAGAAAACCATCGGCAATTATCCTTACAGAATATTCTGATATGACGATAAAATCAATGATAAAATCTGATTCACCGGAGATACTCCAACCGCCGGCGGTGGTGGAAAGTAGCGGCGGCGCAGCAGGTGAAACTAATGGTTTTGCACAATCTCCGTCCACATGGCGGCCGAAAGTTAGGGTGACTTCGGACTACGACAGTGATAGCTCCATGTTCTTCAATAGGATCTCCTGTAAATTATTTGATAACTTACTTAAATGTAAGCTTTCGTTTCAGAATGATTCTAAAGGAGAGATCTTGGAGCCTCAGTTAGCTTTTACTTCCAAGTACTTGTCTCTTCATTACGATGTAGAACAGAGTAATGCTCTTGCTAAAGCCTCTGTTTTTGGAGCTGGAATACAATTGAAGGCAGCTCATGATTTTAAGGTATTTACTATTGTAGAATGTTTCGAAATACTGATTTTTTTTTTAACCCCTTTCTTGCTTCTCCCCAACTAGTTTCTGGAAATTTGAATTTGTTGAGGCATTTCAGTTTTCTTACTTATAAATATCTTTTCACCATAAGATTTTCTTTTAAATTTTCTTGCCCATTCAGTGACATTGGACAAGCATAAACCTTTTAAAGTTTGGTTCCTTTTGCTATTTCTATTGGAATTCGGTTTCATATATTTAAGAAATTAAATAAATTTTGCATATAGTGGTTTCTTTGTTTTGCTATCATGGAGATTGGGGAACTAGCCTCTCATGCGATTCTAATGTTTAGTCTCCTTTATCTTATCTTTTTGCTCATTTTTAGGCTCAGCAAGGAGAAATGACCATAATTGCAGACAAATTTCTCCAGCTGTAAAGCTTGAGCTATCCTCTGGTATTCCATCTGGTGGCATGGTGAGATGTGTCTCATGCTTGGGATTTTGTGGTGCTATGTATTGCATGATTTGCTCAGTTTGTACATAAAATTTCTATTGGAGTAGAATATTGGCAACATTCTCAAGTAATCAAAAGATTAACAACTTTATAATATATTGCCAATTCAACTTTGAATATGCTTGCCTAGCACATCATCAAGCAAATCTTTTGATGTATCATTAGATAAATGTCTGAACACTAAAATGATATGGATTTTTCTCACGTTGTCATTTGGTTATTTTGCTGCAGTTTAGACCTAGTGCATTAGTTAAATTTCCTAACGGTGAAATTTCAATTGAGGAGAAAGATGATGGTGAGGAAGAGCAACCAAAGAAAATGTTCGCTGTGAATGGGGTATTCAAGACTCGTGTTTTAGATGGGATTTGTACTGCCAATTACAGAGATGAAAATTTGAGTTTAAGGTACTCCTACAAGGTATTTTCCTCTTGGCCCAATTTTCCTTTTATTTCTTTCCCATTAGTATAATAGAGGACATTAGCTGTATTGCTTACCTTTGTTGTATGGTTGGTTTTTATTTTCAATTCTTTTCCTTATTCTTGATTTTACCTTTTTAATAAATGATTTGGAGTCTACTGCATAATTGAGTTTCTGGATTTGATTTATTATTATTTTTATAGGATGAGCAAATGACAATCATTCCGAGCATTTCTCTGCCATCAAATGAGCTCTCATTTGCCTTTAAGCGTAGGTTTGGCCCCTCAGACAAGTTGAGGTGATCTCTCTCTCTGTGTTATATATATATATATGTGTGTGTGTGTGTGTGTGTGTGTATTGCAAGTGTGTTCTAAGTCTATTACATTCAACACAAAAAAACATTTCTCTTTCTCTCTCTCAAAATCCTTTTTTTTTTTTTTGTTTTTTCCCAAAAAAAATTGTTTGTGGAAATTGGTTTGGTAGAATTGTTTTAAAATTAAAAGGAATTCTCTAGACCATTATACTTGTTTCCTCTAGGAAAAATAATTTCATAATCAGGGATTGGGAAGGAAAGCTCATTATGAGTTGATGATAGTTATGTTTTATCAAAGTGCTTTTCAAGGACGGTATTGTACATAGGGTAAGTAATAGAGAAGCACCAACACCATTGTTATAAACTATCCATCTGAAATATGAGAACATAAACAGAATGAGGTTACATTTCACTATTTTAATATTTTTTATGTACTAATTGTACTGTATAACTTATTACATGTGACCTGAATTTTGAGAGCCTATATGAACTGGAGTTACTTGTAGGTGTCCTTATTGCTGAAGTTTCTAACAGCATTTGTCTGCATCTTAGGGAAGAGGCTTCTAGAATGAAGATCTTCTAGCACCTCCTCTCAACTATGTGCCCGCTACTTATTGTGTAAAATACAAAGGCTTAGTTAGTTATTGAGGGAAAAAAAAACTTTTCTTAGTATCTCCTTGAGTCATGGATTGGCAAAAAGCATCTCATTTGTCAAAAATATAGTAATGAAGAACATTCACATTCCAACTTTTTAATGTAAGGAATTCATATTCCTCTAATATATGAGCTCTACCACTATCCACATCAATAATGAGGATAAATTGGTTCAGTTACATGTAGCTAAAGGTTCTTCTTACTGTTTAGCAAGGTGGTAATTTGTTTAAATATTACTGTGTTCTTTTGGTGTAGTGTTTCAGTCATATAAAGTTCATTTGAAGCATGAATTGATCTTGCATGGTGTATATAATTGGTCCTATTATTCTTTTGGCAGCTATTGGTATAACTTTGATTCAAACTACTGGAGCACAGTGTATAAACACACAGTTGGCAAGGACTACAAACTCAAAGCTGGTTATGATTCAGAAGTCCGACTTGGATGGGCATCTCTATGGGTAAGATATTTACTTTATTTACTAGTTTCATTAATCTGAACAGTCAAAATTTTACTGTTCTAACATCATTTGTAATTTCGTGGAGTGGCTGCATCTGTGTAATTCTTCAACTAAATTGTTGCTGTTTACAATATTATGTCATGTGGGTTCTTCTACGCCCTCATTTGCTAGACTGAAACTCTAGTGCCTGTTGGCTGAATGATATCACTGCTAGTAGGAATCCACAGTAAAACTGAAATGTTTTTCTGATGCAAAATAAACTGAGATTTTCTTATCACTTGATAGTGTGGTTAATTTTGAGCTAAATTTGGCTTCCTGATGATCCCATGGCACATAGGTTGGAGATGAAAATGGTAAAGCCAGAACAGCTCCTTGGAAGATGAAGGTTCAGTTCATGCTCCAAGTACCTCAAGATGACCTCAAATCATCTACCTTGATGTTCCGCGTGAAAAAGAGATGGGATATATGACAGACACTACATTGAAGAATTCATCTGTTTCCCTAAGAATGAATCTTGGTTTAAGCTGCTCTTCTAGGATGTCATTTAACTTTTTTGTAATCCCAGCTTTTATCTCTCATGATAATAATACATTGCTGCCATAGCTCCATTTGTACCTTTTAGCTGACTGTTGCACTCTAGTAGAGTGTATATATATATATATATATGTGATATCTATAATTTAGACATGGCTATGACTGAATTCTTTTACTCTGTTTTCATTCTTTTTAAGATTATAATGTCTTTCCTTAAATTCAAAACTAAGCAAATATTTCTGTACAGTCACTAGTCACTGGAATAGTGAAGTATTGTGATTATTTTTACTCCCACTGTAAAGAATATCCACTAATTTTCCATCAAAAGTCAAGACAGGTCTTTTAAACCTTTTTGCCTTTTCTCTTTTAATTTGAGATGTTTTTGTCATAATTAAAGTTGATATATCACTTATTTTTAGGTGATATTTATATACAATTCTTATAATAAGTGTTACTTAATATTTATATTAGATGACAAATATTACTATTCTTAGTGTCGCTTTATAAATACACAGAAAGAGAAAAATTATATAATAAATTTATTTATTGTTGTTTTTATATAATTTTATAACAATATTATATATATATATATATATATATATAACCCTTCTTTTTATGTAAAAAGAAAAGGGTGAAAAAATGAAAAGAGATAACAAATTGGAAAGATAAGAAAAAGATTAAACAAAAGGAAACAAAAAAGGTACAACCCTTTTCCTCAAATTCCCCCAATCTATCTCTTCATTTTCTTTCTTTCTCTTTCTCTCTCTTCTGAAAACATAGAGAGAGAAGGCTGCCAGCAGAATTTGATTACAAGTTTTGAGCCACCAAATTTCATTTCAATCAGTTCCAGAACAGTTGGAGGAAAGAAAGAAAGAAAGAATCTTGATTGTTTCTGTCTGTGTTTGGGGAGTTAAAAGAAACATCTTTTTCAAGAAAGAACAAGAAGAGAAGAAACTGAAGGGGATTAAGAAAGAAAAATGATGACAACAACGCCTTCATTGAGGCTATGGCTGCTTCCCATTACTCATTCTAATGGCTGTGTTTTTACGCCTTTAGCTTCCCTCAAAGTCCATCACTTTGCCAATTCGAATAGCCCTTTTTCTGTGTTTCATTCAATCTCTCCTTCTTCTTCCTTCTGCGAGAAAAAGGGCGCTCTTTTCCGCAAAGAGAAGGTATATAATTCTCTTCCTTTTCCCTTTGTTCATTTCATTTAGTGGTTTTTTTCTGGTTTCTTCAATGTGGGTATTTCTGGTCTCAATACAATTTGAGGATTTTGTCTCTGTTTTTCCCTTCATGTTCAATGGTAGGAATTTAGTTGGAATGGGTTTTACTCTATTTGCTTTTCCATTTTTATTTTGAAGGACTTTTGCACAGTGTTTTCTTTGGATTTTTTGAGTTGGTTCTATTGTTTTATTAATTTCATAAACCAGCATTTTTTTCTTTGCTAATAGTTAGATCCGGTACAGTTGAACTACTGATTTTTGACTTATGAAAATTATCCAGATATGTTTGGGATTTAATAAATGGAAAATTGAGAAGAGATGATGGACAGTTTGGCACACAGAAGATGTTATGGAAAACAGATTTCCATTTAGAAGAGAAAAAAAAAAAAGTAAAAAACTTATGGGATTCTTTTGATACTTCTATGAGGATTTGCTTCCCTAATATGTTTTCATACATATATATATATATATATATCTTGTTGTTGCATTTGTCTATCCTTGGATGTTTTAGTTAGTTGCCTGTGACTGCTTTCTGCCTCTATTTTTGGTTGGAATTTCTGACTGAGAGGAAGATTGATTAGTATTAAGAAGAAGATTGTAGTCATATAGAAAAGCTTCCAGAATTCAGATGAGATTTTTCCGGTAATGTTCAATAATTGCTGTTGAAGTTTAAAAAAAGAAAAGGAGAATTCTATATGTTTTCATACATATATGTATATATATATCTTGTTGTTGCATTTGTCTATCCTTGGGATGTTTTAATCCTCATGTTCTTGAGGTCAGGTTAGCTGCATGTGAATACTTTCTGCTTCTACTTTTTTTGTTCGAATTTCTGACTGAGAGGAAGATTGATTAGTATTAAGAAGAAGATTGTATTCAATAAAGAAAAGCTTCGAGATTTTGGATGAGATTGTAGTATATCTTTTATGAAGTTGTTGTGCAATTGATGAGAAACCAAAGTTTTGATTGTAGTATATCTTCAACCATAAGCCTTGCTTACATGTCCAAAATGCTGGCATGATGATACGATTTATTTCGTGTGTCATTTGGTTGTCACTAATGATTTACTACCAGGGACCTCTGATTTCTATGTGCTGATATAGTGGCTTTGTGGATATGAGAAAAGACATCAAATCCGTAATAGTCAGAGGGATGAAGATGATAAGCAAATACAGATGTATGGTTCTGATGATGAAGTGAGAACTCAAATTCCTACCCAAGGCCAATCTCTTGTAGAAGGTTCAGGATCTGTTCTCGTTACTGAATACCAACCTGTCCCTGATGTTGACTATTTACAGGTTTGTTATCTTTCCGCGTGCTAAATTGTAATATCCTTTTGTTCAATCTGAACTAATCAAGGGTCTTTCAAGTTAATGGGTATTTCCTTCTTTACTTTTGATTACTGCAAAAGGAAATGTCTTTAGGTAGAAAGGAAAATGGGAGAACTGATAACCTATTGCAGCTGAATTTGACTTTTCTGAGCTTTGATTATCTATTTAGCAGTTAATTTGATATTCGCTCCATTTGTCAGGAGTTACTAGCAATCCAACAACAAGGGCCAAGAGCCATTGGATTTTTTGGGACTCGAAATATGGGATTCATGCATCAGGAGCTCATCGAGATTCTAAGCTATGCTTTAGTTATAACGGTATCCAACTCTTAACTTTGATATCATGAAAACTAATAATTAGTATTTCTTGTTCTATTATCTTTTGGCATTATAGTAATTAGTATTTCTTTCGTTTCATTTTTCCAGAAAAACCATATATTTACATCTGGAGCTTCAGGCACTAATGCTGCTGTCATTAGAGGTGCTCTTCGTGCTGAGAAACCAGAGCTGCTTACTGTAATATTGCCTCAGAGTTTGCAAAAACAGCCTCCGGAGAGTCAGGAATTACTGGCTAAAGTAAGATATATATATATATATATTTCTGATTACACTTACTTTGCTTGAGAGGCATCCCGGAACATGGTAACTACTGTATCTTCTGAAAATAAAGATCAAAATGAAAACCCGTTTTTAAAGATCCAATTCTTGTTAGTCTTTTAAGATCAGGCTGATATAAAACACTTACATACATACATTTTATATGTTTAACTTTGATTCACATATGTTGCAGCTCCAATCAGTTCTTATGGCTTCTTCTTCTTGGATTTGCAGGTACAGAATGTGATAGAGAAGCCTCATAACGATAATCTCCCGCTGATAGAGGCCAGCAGGTAAAGCTAGGAATTTAGAATATGAATTATTTTCCTAACTTGTTGTTACTCGAGGAATTCGAGTGAATCAAAATTCATTTCTTCTTGATCTATTGAACAATGCCAACAATTCTTCTGCTTGATTAATATTTCCTTGTTGCAAAAAAAAAAACTCCTTAAAACAAATTATACTGAACTTCAATGTAGAAAACAGATTAACATTTTAGGTTTTCTGTGTATGGGGGAAGGTAAAAATTTGGCCTTTGGAGTGTTAGCATTTGAGCAATTGATTTATTTGTTTGTTTATGATGAATGATGAATGATGAATGCAGGCTGTGCAACATGGACATCATTTCACATGTGCAGCAAGTGATTTGTTTTGCCTTCCATGATAGCAGATTGCTTATGGAGACTTGTCAAGAAGCCAAGAATATGAGAAAGATTGTAACCCTTTTTTACCTAGACTGACTTGGATTGGATCCATCAATTTCTGTCCATAAAGTTGTTTGGAAGAAAACCTAATTATTTCTCATTTGAAGATTAGAAAGTTTAGACATGTTATGGTCATTTTCAATGTTCAAACAAACAATGAATATATATATTTGATTGCATTTTTTGTTAAATAATCAATCTCACATCAACTGAAATATGCAATATGTTATATACTTTTCCTGTTTCCTTTTTCTTTCTCCAAATATAATCAGTTCCATCACAATATTAGAACAAATGTTCTAAGACAGAAATCTTAGAGTATTATTCACTACACCATTGTGCAGTAAAAATGAAAAAAAAAGGACATAAGGAAGCACATGCAATCACTGGAACAATAGAAGGTAAAAAGACTAAACTGATTCCAAAAACACTGATCATAGTAAACATTATAGCACAGATGTTCCGTCTGTACACAAACATTATAACAATTGAATTTGCAAAGACGCAAGCAGAGCAAATAGAAAAAGGTTGAGTTTCTCTTTAAGTGTGTCGTCCCTGCAAACAATGTTGAATGTGCATATAAACAGCCAGCAAGATTATATTTCTCTTCAAGCAAGTGCAGGTTCCTCCAGAACTGTGGAAATATGTAAAACAACTTTGTTAGGAAGGAAAAAAAGTGGTAACTTTCAGTCACTGAGGGAGATGGAGAACGAGGGAGAGAGAGACCTTTTTCCTTATCTGCAACATCCTTCTGGGGAACCGGAGGTTTGCTCGGTACTTCAGGAAGATCCAATATCTCTTCATCTTCTTTAGAAGGTGGGACTGTAGTTGTAACTTCCGGCAGATCTTGGAGTGTCAACTGTGTACGGAAAGTTTCAGAAGATTTTTACCATTTGTTAAGTGAATTTTCATGAAAGGCAAACTTGTTTAATGAAAAAGTCATGGTCATATACTTGCTTTGCATTGAGTACCATAATTCTTGGAAGTAGAAAAGGTTTCAAAGCTAGAAACTGAGCTGGAAGTTCACAAAGGCGACTTTTTTCAATGTGCACATAAAAAAGTGGTGATATGGTGCTAAAGAAACAGTTTAAATGGTATATTCCGTCGTGTTTGACCTGACATTTTTGTCCTATCATTTTCGAGATAAATTGCTAGAAACACATACATACAACAATAGACCTAATCAGGTTAAGTATATGCGTAACTGAGATGCCATCATCTCCTAACCAAGGAAAATAAGGAGATATTTTTGTCTAACAAAAAGTAGACTATCAGAAACAACAGAGAGATGAAACTGGACAAAGTCAGATGTTTCCCTGATGATATGTAACACATTCCCAACCAAAATTATCAGCAGAAAGGAAAGCTCAGGAAGGGATTAACTATAAAAGAAAGAACAGCTCATATAAGAAAATATACATACCTGAGTTTCAAGATTCTCAAATTCTGCCAAAATGTCCTCTTCATCTTCTGCCGATAGCTTCTCTCCCAGTATTGTGTTTATTTCCTGCAAATTATCAATTAAGGTACCACCATGATTTGAGTCCAAGGAGTACACAGTCCTAGAATTGAGGTTCTTTTACAGCAGAAATAAAATATTGATCCAATTTAGTAATTCAAAGGGGGAAATGATTTTGACAACAATTAGACATAGGAGATAGGAACTCAGAATAAATGCCGGAGATCGAGAGAAATAGGTATTTGACCAGAAGAAGTAGGCTATGTTAAGAGGTAATAGACAACTAAGACATGATGGATATAATCATGAAAATAGGCAGGTTAAATGGTGGACGAAATAAGATGAAAACAGATCAAGAATGTTAAGCCTTTCACGTGGTTGTAGTGACGAATCAAGTGGGTTTAAAATAGTGCCGGCTGGCAGAGGTGAGTTCCTATAAGCTCTTTACTCATGGTGACTGAGGGTTTGGAATGGCAGTTAGATATAACCATAAAGTTAAAGATTCATAAAACCATATACTCAATCAACAGTCTTATTTGGAGTAATTAACGTTAGATTGACGGAAAAGGAAAAGACATTAGTTACAAAGACATTTGTGATAAGAGTTAATCATTTTGTGCCAACATAGCAGCAATACAGTCGGTTAAGATTAAGCCACTAAAATTTCCGAATTGCAAGAACACAAAAAAGGAGAAACGGGTAAATTTTTTCCTGACCTCTTGGTAAGCTTTGGCTTCAGCAGTGTCATCCATTAGTTTCTGAACATCATCCAAATTAATCTCACTCTGTATTGCTTTGATAGCATTGTTTCCAGTTTTCAAACTCTCGAAAACAGCCTTTTGCTTGCTAGTCAGTTCAATATCTGCCAACTACATAAAATGCATACGACCAGTTATACATATACGACCAGCAATAATACCCGCGTCTAAGGTACATAGGTAATATATATATATATATATAATATATATATATATATAGATATAGATATAGATGATTATACAATATACAACTACTTACTTGCTGCTCAACATTAATGAGCCAGGTATCTACTTGTTTCAGTAGTTCTTCTTGAACCTTCTTTTTCTTCAAAGCTAGTAACGCCTTCTCTTTCCTTTTCTCACGGAGTAGGTCCTTTGCCGCCTGCTTCTCTGCTTCAATCACAGCCTCTAGCTGAAAGTAAAACATGGCAGGCTATTACATACAGTTCAGACACTGCATAGATTTCAAAACCAGGTCAGCTTTCTGCCAGAAGGCTTCTCCAATTATCAATTTCAAACAAAAAAAGGCTAAAAGATAATCACAATTTCCAATTTCAGAACAAAAAACAGAAAGAAGAACAAAAAAACCTAAAAAAAAAAAAAAAAAACAAGAATTAAGAAATTGTATTATTACCTGTTGCTGATATTGACCAAGCTTGCGTCTCTGGGTCTTGAGAGCAAGAATAGCCCTATCCACTTCTGTAACTTTAGGTTTCTTCACAAATAAATTCCCCATTTGATAACCACTCAAACTCTTAACCCCACGAACAAAAACATACGAGAATCTATGACTGCAAAGTTCTTCTTATCATCCACAAAAAAAAAAAAAAAAAAAAAAAATCCAGAATAACTGATAACAGACCTTCGAATTCCGATTTATCAAGAAACTAAAGATTCATGGAATTGTGTAGGAATCCCAGGAAGAATCAAAGAACGAAATTTTCTTGGACAGATCTTTTGCCTTCTGTCAAAAAATCCCAAACAAATTTTTAAAGATATTTTCGTCTTTTGTGTATTTTATATAAATTATATTTTTCTTCTAAATTATTTTATTTGTATATAAAAATAAATATTTTTGTCAATAAAATACATAACTAAGAGTAGTGTTATTTTAAAATATAATAAAAATAAAAATATTTAAATATATATATATATATATATATATATATATATATTGGAACCCGATAGCTCGAGAGTTGATAAAAGAACTCTTAAATACTTCCTCTAGAATTGATTGCCGAGTATTCGAATACTTGGAGCAGTTCTTCCTCTAGAACGATAAATACTTCCTCTAGAATAGATGATCGGATATTCGAATCCCTGGAGCAAGACTTCCTCTAGAATGATGAATGCTTCCTTTAGAATGGATGATTGGGTATTCAAATCCCTAGAACAATTGACGTTGAATAGCTAACGTTACGTAGGTCGAGTCTGAATTGTCTCACAAAAAAAGGTGAGCGAATCCCTGGAGCAGGGCTTCCTCTAAAATGATGAATGCTTCATTTAGAATGGATGATCGGGTATTCGACTCCCTGAAACAACTAAACGTTAAGCAAGTCGAGTCCGAATTGTCTCACAAAAAAGGTGAGCGAATCCCTGGAGCAAGACTTCCTCTAGAACGATGAATGCTTCCTTTAGAATGGATGATAGGGTATTCGAATCCCTGGAACAACTAAACGTTATGCATGTCGAGTCTGAATTGTCTCACCAAAAAGGTGAGCGAATCCCTGGAGCAGGACTTCCTCTAGAACGATGAATGCTTCCTTTAGAATGGATGATAGGATATTCGAATCCCTAGAACAACTAAACCGAATCCCTGGAACAACTAAACGTTACGCAGGTCGAGTCCGAATTATCTCACAAAAAAGGTGAGCGAATCCCTAGAGCAGGACTTCCTCTAGAACGATGAATGCTTCCTTTAGAATGGATGATAGGGTATTCAAATCCCTGGAACAACTAACGTTACGCAGGTCGAGTCCGAATTGTCTCACAGAAAAGGTGAGCGAATCCCTGGAGCAGGACTTCCTCTAAGACTTCCTCTAGAACGATGAATGCTTCCTTTAGAATGAATGATCGGGTATTCGAATCCCGGGAACAGCTAACGTTACGTAGGTCGAGTCCGAATTGTCTCACAAAACAAGGTGAGGACACTGAGCGCTCCAAGTGGTACAAAAAATATATATACATATATTGTATTTATGTTGCAAACAAAGTAATGGTAACTTTATTTCAAGAACTAATTTCATTACATTACTGAATAAGAAACAATGTGTAATCTAGGAATTCACTAATTTCATTACATCTTGTTTGGATCACAACAAAATCCAACATCCAATAAATTTCATCACATTTTGTATGCATTTTGTCATGAGAGATAAACCTATGAAGCTTTCCACAACTATCCACAACACTAAAACCAGGTAACTTCTTTACACCTCTAATCTCCATAGCTTCTCTTAGTATTCTTGCATCATTCCAACGTTGTCCAATTGCATAAACATTTGACAAACCAACATATCTTCCATCATGATATGGTTCTAATTCTACAAGTTTTTTCCCCACAATTTCAGCAAGTTCTAAGTTTCTATGATTCACACAACCATTGAGTAATGCACCTAACATGGAAGCATTCGGTTTAACTAACATATCACATATAAAGTTATATGCTTCTAATAACTTACCTGCTCTTGCCAATACATCTACCATGCATGCGTAATGCTCCGTTTTTGGTATCATTCCGTTTTTGCCAATACAATCAAAGAAATGCCACCCTTTTTTTACTAGTCCTCCGTGTGCACAAGCACTTAGCAAGCACAAGTAAGTGATCTCGTCTGGTTTGATACGAAACGTCTGCATTTTGTTATACATCTCGAGTGCCTGCATAGCAAATCCGTGAGAAGCTAATCCACCGATCATAGCATTCCAAATCAAGACATCGGTTTTTCGAAACGTTTGTTCGTTGAAAACAACTAATGCATCCTCAATTGCACCACATTTAGCATACATATCTACAAGGGATGTTCTCAACACTAAAGTTAAAGGTAATTGGTTTTCCAACACATATTTATGCATTCTTTTACCTTGTTCGAGTGCACCTAAATGAGCACAAGCCGAAAGAACACTAACCATAGTTACCTCATTTGCATTAGGGCCAAAAGCTATCATCCTTTCAAAAACTTCCATGGCTTCCATGTATTCACCTTCCTTAACATAGCCATCTATTAAACAACTCCATGACACAACATCTCTCTCCGGCATTAAATCAAACACTTCCCTCATTGAAATCACTTTCCCACACTTAGCATATGCATCCACCATTGTGTTCCATGAAACTAAGTTTCTTGCAGGCATTTCATCAAACACCTTTCTTGCACCTACAATATCCGAACAAGAACCATACATATGCATCAAAGAATTCAAAACAAAACGATCCAACACGAACCCTTTTCGCAATATTATCCCATGAATACACCTTCCAAGCTTCAACTCCATTAACCTAGCACAAGCTTTAGCAAGAAAAGGGTATGTCAAATGGTCCGGAACAACATCATTCCGCAGCATTTGAACAAATAAACGTAAAGATTTATATGGGTTTTTGCTACTAGAATAACCCCTTATGATTACATTGTAGTCAAAGATCGATGGAAACGGAACTTGAAGGAAAATTTTATGTGCATAATTGATGTCCCGAGAAGAAGATATACATGATGCAGAAAAAGATAGGATTTTTGTGGCAAAAGACTGTTCCTTTGAGAGTCCAAAGACGATCAAGACTCCATGGATTCGCTTCAGCTCACAGATTGATCTGCAGTTTTCAAGTAATCTACAGACGATTGAGTGAGAGGGAAGCATTACTCATGCATGATTATGGCGAATAGTTCATAAGAAAATGAGAAAAACATTAAAAAGACACAATTTTTATAATGTCAATATATGAAACTTTTTTATATTTTGAGGTAACAACAATATGTATCTATACTTATTTATCTATTTTTATAGATAATTCAATGAGGGAAAAGAGTTGAACCTTTTAGCCATGGCAAATCTCCACAATCAACACATCTTTATAGCTTTCCCAAAGATTGAAAAAGCTGTCAAAAATATACCAATCTGATCAAGGAAGTTCATATGAGTTTCTAGAACAAGGAAGTTCAGAATCTTCTAAAAAGAAATCTAGACAAAACTCAGGAGAGACGAGTATTATGCCAAACATTTTGATCACATTTGTTAACTCGTCCAGCATTTGATAAACTTCTTGACATTGAGGATGTGAATGATCTCGTGCATTAAAACCATGTATGTTATGAGCAACTTCAATCCAACTCCAACCAGGTATTTTCCGAACTCCTCGATCTCTCATGAGTCTTTTGACAGAAGCTATCTCATCCCATTGGCTAAAATATCCATACATATCGGATAGAAGAACATAAGTACAGTGTTCTTTAGGCTCAAGTTCTAGCAAATGGCGGGCAACCTCTTTTGCCATTTCAATGTCACCACATGCTCTGCAGGCACCTAGTAGTGTTTTCCATACCATTACATCAGGCTCAAATGGCATTTCTTTGATTACCTCTTTTGCCTCATTCAAACGCCCGGCTCGCCCAAGTAGATCAATGGCACACGCATAATGTTCCATTCGTGGTGGAATGCCGTAATGGGATTCCATTGAGTTAAGGAAACGTTGTCCTTCTTCGACAAGGCCACTGTGGCTACATGCTGTTAAGACTGCCACAAAACTTATATGATCGAGCTTTATTTTCTTCTCTACCATTAGGAAGAAAAGTTCAAGAGCAACTTCTGCTTGTCCATGGTGTGCATATGCAAACATAATCGAGTTCCAAGCAATTGTACTACTGTTTTCGGCTGATGATTGAAATGCTTTCCTAGCATCCTCAAGAATCCCACATTTAAAGTACATGAATATTAAAGCACTAGTAATGTATTCATTTGTCTCAAAACCTGATTTCATCACTAATGCATGAATTTGCTGACCTGATTGGAGAGTTGCTAAATCTGAGCAAGATCTAAGAGCAGCTGAAAAGGCGTAGTGATCGATCTCCAGACAGTCAGATAACATTTGTATGAAGATCTTTAATGCATCCTCACTCTGTCCAGTTTGCGATAATCCTGTCAAAATAGAATTCCAAGAAACAGAATCTCTAATCTCAATGTTTTCGAATACTTTTACTGCATCCTCAATGCCAAGTCTATTTGATTTCAAGTACATCGAAACCAATGAATTCGATACTGATGTAAGTTTCTCCAAACCTCTCTTGACCACCAATGCATGCAAGGGCTTACCTTGCATACCTTGTGTCTCGCCATTACAAGCACTTATTATACTCGTATACGTATATATATCGTATCCAACTCCGTACTGTTCCATTTCCAGAAACAGAAGAAATGCAAGCTCAAATTGATCATGTTGTAAACAAGCTCCTAGCATCGAATTCCAGCTGACTAAATCGCGGTAGCCAACTGCGTTATCAAAAACTCTCCTTGCATCGTCAAGGGATCCACATTCAGAGTAACTAGTAATCATAGCATTAAGCACAGTATTGTGAAAATCTAAACCTAATTTCAGAACTTTAGCATGAACATGAGACAGTAATCTGTAAAACTTAGGATCATCAAACAATGTCAAAAGTGGAGAGAATGTACCATCATCAAGATGCACACCTTCATAGCATTCCATCTGCTTCAGCAACTGAAAGCAACTATCAAGATCGCGTATTTCTACGTACCCTGCAATCAAAGCATTCCACGACACAGAATTACGAGCAGGCATATAATGAAACACTTTCCGAGCTTCTTCTACCATGCTGCACTTTGCATACATATCCAAAAGAGCACTACAAGAGTAAACGTTTTCGCCATAACCCCATTTAATAACATCTGAATGTACTTGTTTCCCAACAAACAAAAAGCCATTACAAGCAATACCCTTTAGTATGCTACTAAAACTATAACCATCAAAACCAAACCCACTTCTTTTCATGGAGTTAAACAACTCCCAAGCACTTGAAAAATCTCCAGAATTGACATAACCAGCTACCATAGTATTCCAAGAAGCAGAATCTCTGTGAGGCATTTCGGCGAACAGGTTATGAGCAATAACCAATTCACTGGATTTAATGTAACCATTTATGATGTTATTGGCAATGAAAACATCAGAAATCAAACCTGTTTTAGTGGCTTCACATTGGGTTGCTGCAAGTTTCCATAGATTCAGTGCTCTCATTGAACTTCTGAAATGCTATAATAAACTATAAAAAGATCCTTCCTTTACTGATTATACAATCTCAAAATCAGAATTCCTCGGAATTCTCGAACAAATTTCAACAACCCAATTGTCTAATTTACTCGTTTTTTTAAGTAGTCTCGGTTATTACAAAATATAAATTTGTTGGGGGTATTCTTCTATAAATCTTTTCTGAAATAATAAATGAAACAAGAAATATGACAGAAAATCTACAAAAGTTCCATTATATTACAAACTGCATTTTTCAAAGTTATAGTATAAGACATGAGCTTCTTTTTTGACAATGGAAGAAATCACTGCAAAAAAAGAATATCACATTTCTTCCTAGAAAAGATAGAACATGTTTCTTCTTCCTTCTTTTGACAGAATCTTCAATCTATAAAAAAAAGTTGTAGCAGATGAACTACTGTAAAAAGATGCAAGCTTTCTTCAATGTCATAAAAAACCTGCAATCAGGGTAGTAATCATCATGTTCATGTCATGGGAGATTCTAAAAATAAGAATGAAAATCTACTGGAAAACTGGGAAAAAAAAGAAGAGGGGTGAATTAAGAACATACCTAAAGATGATTTAAAAGTTAATATTCATCATTGTCGTCGGAGTTTCCTTCACTGTATTCTTCATATATTTGATATTCTCCATCGCTGTCATTAGCTGCAAGCAATTCACGCTCACTTTCACCATTAAATGGAAAACTACAAAAAAGATCCTGCAAGTAGTTTCTTGAAATATTCGCTTCATCTGTATCTGGGATTCGTTAAGGAAACTTCGTTGAATCTAAATTAACAGATAAAATTAGATTTTTTTTTTTAATCAGATAACCTAAAATCTAATGCCAATGTAAGGCAGGGAATCAGAACAAGGATACTGGAATGCTGTTGTGTTGAAAAATCTTCATCTTGTCCGGCCTGAACATGACAAGTACAGAATAAATATGTAAAAAGACACAAATGGATGATAACATATACATACATACACACACACACACATATATATATGTGTGTGTGTACATATCTACTAGATAGTGTTACCTCTTCATTGTTGTCATCCTCGTTTTCATTTTCATCTTCTTCGAATTCTTCTTCCTCTTCTCCTTCATCATCTGGTTCTTTGTCTTGAGTCTCCTCCAGTTCTACGCCACAATATTTTTACCATATTTAGAAAAGATATGTATCTCATCTGGTTGCAATAGGAAAAAATGACTGAAAATAGAGGGAAGTCTTTCTGCAGATATATATATATATATATGTGGAAAATAAACAAATTATATAAAGTTGTTTGTGTCTATTTAACCTTTTTCTACTTGCTGTCCTTTCTGTTTAAACTCTTCCGGAAACAAGTACATTCTTTTAAGCTTCTCAAACCGACTGCTCTTTGACTTCAGGAATGGCTTTGCCCCTGGATTAGGATATATTGATAAGAACCTCACAGCAACACGTAACCTCAAAATATCGAGCACAATCAATGAGAACCATCCTGTCACACACTGTAAGTTACCAACTAATATCAGAATTGAAACTGATATATATGTGTAAATATATATATATAAGTATAATTAGCCCCAAATATGTGAGACGTAAAAAGGAAAATGGAACACAACATACGCTGCAGGTCTCTTGAGTGGGTGGTTTTCTTATTTCTTCTTGAATGTAGTCATCCACAAGTTCACAGAGCTGGAAAGAAGTTTGGCATTTATTTGGGAAAGCTCGAATGGCACATATATCCTCCCATCTATGTCTGCATACAAAAGAAAATAATGACTGCAAGTTAAATCTATTGATATACGGAAGGATGTCTGTGATGAAAAGCACAGTAATCAGAAATGTTTTCAAGCACTCCAGAATAGTGATTTTGAGTTAAAACATAACTTTTTCCATAGAAAAAGAAAGCTGTCATTTTAGCGACAGAAATGACTCAGAAAACAATAAAACAAAAAGATATAGGAAACAGAACAAACCCTTATTCAAGATATAGCAAAAATGTTCAGCAACAAGAACAAACAAAGCACAGATGCTTCATAAGCTACTATCAGTTGTCTTATTGTTCATCGCAATTGACTTGTCAAATGGAATATTTGCAACAGATTTCTCTGATGATATTAGTTTTACAATGGGACAAAAACTAACCTAGATGCTTCAGAAGAGCTCCGTAAAGGTTCTGGAATCCGGAAGTCAGTTCTTTGATATCTGTACCAAGAAATTGTCATGTAAGCTTGTGTCTGTTGCAATTTTTGTTTCAGACAAAAAAAGAAAAAAAAAGAAAAAAATGCACAAGTGAAGCTTATATAGGGGAGGTATACATCATTTTCTAGTACAAGACATGAAAGATAAAGTATCACTAAAATTTTGTAGAACTTTATCAATCTGATGGTAAGCTTTAGTTGCAATAGTTTCCAGTAACAGTGAAAAAAAACAGAGGATTCCAGCCACCTTAAACAAGTTATTTAATAAAGAAAACCACAAATGTGGATGTGCACAGAGATGTGATGTTGAAAAGTATCTTACACACTGAGTACACAAGGAAAAAGGGGAAACAATAGCTAGGGTCTAATTCTGGAACAAACATCCTCAATCCAGATATAAAAAGTTCCAAAGATTTGAAAAGATACTCACATGCGAGACTCAGGATCTTTCCGAGGATCATAGCCTTTTCTGATCCAGAACCTAAGGAATGGCCCATTTGAAAAATAATAAGCCGCTCTGAAAAGAAGCCTGCGATAGAAATGAACGGACATGAGAAATGTTTATTTAGAACCCAAACATTCAATTCATTACTTATACAGTAAAGACAGAGCTCGCAACCTTCTCAGCATATTGCTTCTGATTTCCAGACCTCTGTCTTTTAAACGTTCACATAGCGAATCTTTAACCCATATCGGACGTTCATCAAACAGGTCAGATACAGCCTTTTGCCACTCCCATTGTTCTGAGTCTTGAGGTATGTGTTGCTCCCAATTTACTTTCTTTGGTATATGTGTGAATGTTAAGTGCAACAGAACTGGAGAGGAATGTATAGATTGGTTCTTGAATTTGAAATTTACAGTTTCCCTCTAAAAAATAGATGAATTTTTATAACTAAATGTAATTTTCATTGCCAGATTCATTTGTGTATTGTGAAATATGAAGTATGAGATTATGCATTAAAATGGCTATAAAGCAGAACCATACAAGGAAGGCAAGGAAAATACTTTTAAAGGATATTTTTAATGTTGAAGTCAAGTGCGAGACTTTGTTCAATTTCCATCTGACAACAAAAAGACAGAAAAACATCAGTACAATTCTGAGATATGCAGAAAAGATGCCTAAATATATTTCAGTCAACAAGTAGAGAAAAAGTAAGATCCTGATCAAACAGAAAGCTACTTGAAATAACAAAAAGTACCTCCCAACGATGCTGGACAACTTTGTCATGGTTCCTTTTCATGATGTTAGTCTTTGATGGTTTCAACCTGCAGCCAATAGTGCTAATGTAAACAACTAAAGAATTTAGTTTGAAATGAAAATAACTTTTCATTCAACTGCAAGAAGAAGATATTTATGCCAAAATGGCTTCACATTTCTGTTATACAGTATAATTTTGTCTAACATGGCTGAAATCCCCATTCGACGAATGAGCTAAGTTGATATGATAGTAGTTGAAAATTCTATTTTTGAATTTTTAAAACATGTATCTAAATCTTTTTGATAATCAGATACACTTATCATGCAATATTCCACAAGAAGACGTGTATTGCAGTTAAAGTCTTTGCAATACAGCTACATACCATTCAGCAATATTTCTTAAAGATCCTCATCTTAAAGTCACAGCTATAGATTTGAGCGTAGAGGTGTGAGTGAGCATACAATAAAGAACAAAATTAGGACCTTAAAAGAAACATTCTCAGTCATTCAATTTTACTATACAAAGGCAGGTAATGGGGCTTCTAGTTTCGATCCCTCCGACTTTTTAATTCTCCTATTATCTCAGGACATATTTCAATTTTATTATTGAAATAGATCTCTGGATCATCCAAAGCTCTAAAACATGGAACCTACGAAATATACCCTTCTAAGAATGATAGCTTGTTTACTTTTTTTTTTGTTATTTCCATGTCTTTTTGGTAACTCATATTCAGATATATATCATACAAAACTTGATAATTATGTAGGTATATACTTATGAAAGCAGAAAAGGTGGTAACTTACACTATTCTTTCTGGGACATCCTTTATAGAGAAAAGTGGCGGCAACAGAATCATCAAATCATCCTGATCAACATCCATAAGACCACCCTTCTCTGCATGCAAAGATTGGACAATAAATTAAGATAAATGCATCAATACTTATTATTATACTGCAAAATTTGAAATCTAAAGAAATTCCAACCAAATTCAGCCCAATTTCTCTTCTTTCGCCGGGCAACATCAGCATGAACAGCAAGGACATGCTGGTAGTCTGCCATGCCTAAAAAACCAAAGAGAAAAAATGAAATTGAAAGTGCCGGAAATATTACAGATGAAAACACCAAGAGAAATTTAGAGTTAGAAAATTCATAAGTAGAGAAGATTTCATTTTCCAACCATTAAAATGATAGGCTTCAGGTATACGAGCAACAATGTCAGCAGAAAGACATTCTTTTTCATCAGGGACCTGGTTTTCAGCCTGTGTTTTAGCAGGAACAAACTCATTTTCAGGCTGACTGACCAGTTGTGTAGTGTCTCTTGATTCTGGACAAAGATCCTGCTGTTCAGTAGTAACAGGGTCCACTAAAGAACTTCTGGGTGCAGCATCTTGTACATTTTTCACTTTACTCTTTGTTATTCTCAACAAGAAGTTATTACAACCCTGAAGTGCTCCAAATGCAGGATGTGAATATGGATCCTCAGGGCGGAAATGTAGCTCTAACTTATTTGTCTGGGAGCTGCGAGCCTAAATATGTCATGCAGATATATTCAGGAGACCATAGTAGATGCTCTAACTTGATTAATTAAGAAGTTGAATTTCAAAATATATCATTCTTTTTATATATATTCGTTTATTTATGCTAGTTTAATTAAGGAAAAAGAAAGTAAAGTTTCTGGAAATTCATTATACTTAAATCTTCCATTGGAGAGAAAAGAATGCCAGAAAAGGATAAATATCCCTCCACCACCACCACCACCCAACAAAATCCATGCACAATAGCATTCTTAAAGACAATCAAGACAGCAACCTAATTTCCAAAACTAAAGAAAACCCAACTAAAAAAATGGAAAAAGGCATTCAATTTACAATATATCAACTGAATACAACTAAAAAGAAAAGACACCCTTTAATTAGCTAAAGAAACTCCCAGTTCAACTCAAATTTGCACGAATTCAAAAAACCCATATTAGTTCATACACAATTGACACAGTATATACAGTAATCCTGCTAAAATAAGTGCGTAACATCTCTTAATCATTGAAAAAGACAATAAAGATTAAATTTTATTATTTTTTTCCGCATAAAAAGGAGAACAAGAAAAAGTTTATGGGTTGGGTAGAGAAGAAACCTTGGCAATGGCTTGAATACCACCAAGCGTTTCGATTGCTCTTTCCATGGAAGAAGGATAGGCTGGATAGTGAACTGCAAACGCAACATTACTGGGTAAATTACCAGAGATTTTTCCTTCCGTTATAATTCCCATTCCTTTTCCGCTTCTTCTTTCATACTCTACTTGCTTCCGCCTTATATAGTTTTTCTTTCTTCTTTTTATTTATTTTATTTTTCAAGGATACTTTTGGTATCACAAAAAGATATATATATATATATATATATTTTGAAAATTATTAGAAAAACAATATAATTAGGAGACTAAACCAAAACAAAAAAGAAAATTATGAAAATAAACTTCCCATTTGGGTATGAAAACTTGTTAAAAAAAGAATCTTTTTAGTTAATTATAAAAATATTGTATTTTTTTTAAGTAAATATTATCAAAATTATATAAAATAAATAAATAATTAACATTTATAATACATTTTTTCACTTTTCCGATCACAAAATATTAAACTTTTTCACGCTCTAATCACAAAATAATAAAATATAAAACTTTTTCTCACTTCGCATTAAAGTGTCCAACATAAAAAATACATGTAAGATCTTATTTAAATTAGTGGAGAACAAAACAATATTTAATATCCTTATTCTTTTTTGAAAAAGAAAAAAAAAAGTTGTTAAGACATTTATATAACTCTATAAAGAAAACACCAAGAAGTCTTTACCAAAAAAGAAAGAAATAAAATTGTACCTTCATTCAAGTATTGCTCAAAAACAACAAAGGTTCTTTTATGCCTAAAATAATACCAGAACAAACTATAATTCTAAGAATTTCAAATGACATACAAGTAAACAAAAAAAAAAGCATATGGGAATGGGAGCAAAAAGAAAGTAATTTAGTACATGGAATACTTGTCCACAGAAGCTCCAGGCCAGAATTTCCTGTAGATGGACATGGCAGTTGGGACAAGGGCTACAAGTGCAAGTGAAAGATGTTCTGAACTGCTTGTCTTCACAGTCAACTGCCCGCTAAGCTTGTTGTTTATGCCGGCTCGGACAGAAATTTTCGATCCTCGTCCAACGGAGAATTGTGTTATACAGTTCAATCCCAGTGCTAAATCCCCTCTCCATTTGATCAATGACATGGTGAATGAGGACTGCACCTGTCCAATGGGAAAATCATCATCCTTTTTATGCAATTCAAAATTGGCTCCGAATGCATTGTCTTTCTGTGCCCGAACCAACCCCACGCTGCCAGCAAGAACATAGAGCTTCCCCAGAGTAATCTGATCATCAATTTTGATACCTGGGATTACATTATCGCCCAGGAATGTCACGGACATCCCTCCACCCAACTTGTTCTTCTTCAAATTTTTGAACTTGGTTTCACCTCGGACTACATATGCAAGCTGTTTTCCAATGCTTTGAACATCAAATCCTGCCATGCTTGATCCATTCTCTCCATGCTTAGTTGAAATAGAAGAATCCAGACTGATGGTGAAGTCTTTCTTATCCTTTGTGATTTGGACCGTTGCAGCTGCTGGATAACGGTTGGCAATAGCCAGACTCTGCTCAATATTCACACCATCGTACCCACAATCATGGTCCCAACCCAGGTTATCCAAAACTGGTCGAGCAAGAAACTGAGACGTAGGCTCCAATATCCGATATCTGTAGGAAGGACTATTGCTGTCAAAAGTAGGAGGCAACACCATGTCAGGTAGTGGAACAGCCACAGGAGCTGTTCCTATGTCGGCATCTTCTTCTGTGTAACCATAGTCTTCAACTTTGCCATCCTTCCCTTTCTTTTTCATCTCTTTCATTCTTCTCAACTCTTCAACCCACTGCTTCTTCTGAAGTAGTTTTACACGGTAGTCATACTCCTCAAAATATGCCTTCCTCTGCTCTTTGCTGAGTTTATCAACTTGAGATTTCCTAAGAGGCTTGAATGGAGGAAGCTGATCATACTCAACTTCTTCATTTTGGTCAATTTCATCCAAGTCATCCAAGTCGATATCAGAATCAACATTGTCCCCACCCTCCTCGGAGGGAAGTTTTGGGTGTGTACGAGACTGCAACATGGAAGACAGCACATAGGGAAGAGGTGGTGAGCGACCTCGGAACCCAAACAGTTTCCGATGGTCAAATGGATCTTGAGACTTTACTAGGGAATTTGCCTCAGAAAGGATCTTCATTGAGTAGCACAACAATAACAGCTGAGGCTTCCAACTCATGCCATTTGGCAGCACCTTCTTGCCTTCTCTGTTCCTGCGACAAGAAGGATGATTTTCCACAAGAGACACAGGATTCATCAGACTTGGACTCACCATCCGGAGATCATTTAAAGCATTTCCAATTAACTGCTGAACCACATGAGATCTTTGAGTAACAAAGACATCATAATTCAAAGCAGTGCCAGAGGGGCCCCCCTCTGGTGGTGCAGAACCGGCATGAGTGAATGTCACAATGGAACTTCTCAAAATAGAAGGGCCAAGAATGCTTGAGATAAGCTTCAATAGTGGGAGATCATTAAGATCCCTAGATTGGCTATCTAACCGATCCACATAAAGGACAACATCTGGTGGATTTTTCTTAGTATATTTCTTTATAGAAGCCAAGACACGCCGGTTAAAATTCTGTTCTATCCCTGCGCATCTTAGACCAGGTGTATCAAAAACCTTGATCTTTACTCCATCCACATGTCCAACAATTTCTTTCACTTTAGAAGTTACAGGTTTAAATACACCAATGGGAGTCTTCTCCTCGCCAAAAATAGAATTTATTGTAGCACTTTTTCCCACACCACATTTTCCAAGAACCAGGATGCTCACAGAAAAATCCAAATCATCTTGCTCTCTTTCTTCAAGCTGCAACGCTGTACTCTTGGCAGTGTCAATGTTAAATATTTGACCATTTTGCCTTCCTGCAAGAAGAGCAAGTCGATAAAGAACTTGTGCTACCACATGTTCATCTGAAGAAAGGCCCAGCCTATGAACAAGCCTCAAAAACTTGACCCTAATCTGCTGCAAAGTCTCCAGTTTCTTTTTCTCTTCATCACTCAAGTTACTGTCAACATCTCCACTGTTTGAAAGAGAGGAAGAACCAAAAATGTTGGAACGGTTTGGCTGGATGGTGGGCCTAAATGAACGAGCCGAAGATCCCAAGCCAGCGGGACGCTCAACTGTGAAAAGCCTAGATCCACCATCTTGAGAATTTATCCTGAGGCCACCACCCTCGGCTTCAGCACCAGTTGCAGCCTTCAGGAGTGCTGCTAAGGCAGCAGAATCAAATAACTCTTTCCCTTCACCATCATCATCGGTGTCCACTTCCTCATCTGAGTCAGTGGCAATTTGGCCATCAATTCTGTGTTCAGTATGATGAGAACCCTCTACCCCCGAAGCACGTTCCAACTCCTCAATGAACTGTTTAGCAGCTTCAGAGCTTTGGAAGACCATATCATCTGTCTCTGCATCTGACAATGAGCCATCAACATCATCAGCCTCTTCCTCCCTTTCATGTTTAGCTTGATGTTCCAAAATTTCCTGAGACTTCTGCATGGATGTTGTTTGAGCATATTCACGTGAATGAGACTCGACAGATCTGCCATCAACCAATCCGTTGCTCTCGACATTAACAACACCATCTCCATCTGCTACTTCTTCATCATCCTCAATGTTGATTGTTGTTCCATTTTCTTTGGTCTCAGAAGCATCCAGTTTTTCAACTTCAGACTTCACTTTCATTCCAATATTATCGGCATCCACATGTTCAGGATCATTTAGAGTGCCAAAGGCCTCAACAGAACCTCCATTATCCAACTTTTCACCATTCCCAGCCTCAGCAGGAAGCTGTTCTGCCAGTTTTATATCGTCACCAGCAACAACTTCAGAGCTTGGCTTATCAACTTCAGTATTGCTCACATTAACATTGTCCTCAAGAACAGCAAACTTTGAATCATTAGTAGCAACTAAGGTCTCATCATCAGCAACTGCAAGCTCCCCCTCTTTGACTTCTGTAAGCTTATTTTCTCCTGTCTCCCCAACAACAACCACTCCTGGAGCCACCACATCAGCATTGATGGCTTCCACAGCCCCATCACCTTCGGCAGAAGAGTTAGACTCAGCTGTGGTCATCAAAGTCTCACCATCAGAAACAGCAAGCTCTCTATCTTTCTCTTCAATGACCGCTTTCTCCGTTGTCTCTGGAATAACGGCAACACCTGGAGCCACCACATCAATATCTATAGCTCCAACAACCGAATCACCTTCAGGAGTAATTTTTGCTCCATCTGCTTCAACTACTATCTCAGGTTGACTTGGCTGATTTAAGTGGTCAGCATCGTTACTTAAAACTGAAGTCCCTTCAGCCAACTCGACAACTCCATTTGTTTCTGTTGTAGTGTCATCAATCAATTCAACTCCATTAGTTTCTGTTGTAGTGTCAATCAACTCAACTCCTTCAGCTCCCTCATCCTTCACTGCATCTTCTTCCAGTTCCTTCCCTCCAGCCACCAAACCAACATGCTCATCTACTTTTGCATCAACCGCCCCTTCATCCTCAAGACTGATGCCTAGATTCTCAACAGAGGCAGGTACTTCCGGATTGTCCTCCAATCCCTCGAGTAGAGCTTTCTTATAATCAGTATCAGAAGCACCTTCCTCGACAGCAGACTTATGACCCCCGGAATCCACAGTTACAGAAGAATCCTCCACCAACTCCACAGACTGACCTTCGAGAGCAACCTTATCTCCTTCCAAAACCTCATCCTTATTCATTTTTTCAACATCACCCAACCCCAAAACCTCAGAAACCGCATCCTTTTCCACAGCAGGCTGTGAAATTTCTGAAGAACCAAAAATTGAAATAAAAAAAAAAAAAAAAAAATCGTCATCAGAATTCACTTCTATACAGGCCTGTTCATCCTCGTCGACCAGAATTAGCCTCACGGATGAAAAATGAAACTACTCCTCTCTCATCGCCAACAAACCAATCCTCATCATCAGAAATAAATATCATCAAAACTATCAATCCTAGCACTACCATTAATTTTAACACCAGTATTCAAATTACGATTGATATCAATAACATTTTCATTTCCAGAGACATTAAATGAAATATTTTCGATAGGAAAAGTACCTGAAACAGGAAAAGACGCAGCAGCCTCGGCATCCATGGCTGTTCCTTCCTTGAATCCTCCGCTTAGAAAACACCAAAAAACTAATAATAAAAAAAAAGCAATGAATTCGAAACAGAGAAGAAACGGAATTCGACAAAATGAGATTCGACAAAATGAGATTCGAGAAAAGGGTTTAGGAGGGTTTTGAGGGAAGGATAAGGATTTTGATAGAGAAGAAGCGTAGAGGAGATGTGTTGGAGGGGACGAGAGAAACTATGAAGGGAGAAACGATGATAAGGTTTTTTGTATCTATTGGGTTTTTCTGCTTAATGCTTTCGCAACTCCATTTTCTAATCCTCCCTCAAAAAAAATATATATATATATACATTTATATGTGTTCACTTTCGAATATTCACCTAATAAATAAATTTATAATAGTATTTATAATTATATATGTATATATATATTAAAAACATTGAGTTATTTACGATTTTATTGTTTTTTATAACTCATAATTTTTATTAATTATAAATAAAATTACTATAATATATATTTTTAATATATATATATATATATAAAGTGAAAGAAAAAATATGAATAAAATAACAAAATAATTACAAATATATAATATGGATGTGGTTTTCTAAATTTTACTAGAAAAATCCATGGGGGTTTGTTCTTTTGTGGGAGGCAATGTTGAACATCTTTGAAGATAGGTTTTGCTGCCCTTTTCACCATTTGGTGAGATTTTTTTTGTTTGAAATTACATAAATATACATACATACATACATACATATATATATAATATATATATATATATATATATATACACCCTTGTATTTTACTCAAGACTTCTTATCTTTATTCATCTTCAATGGATGGCCAAGCTTTTCTTCAGACCTAATTTTACTTTCATCTTTATCTCTATTTTGTGCAATATTATCTTCAATATATATATATATATATATATGAATAAATGAGAGAGCTTTAACCAGTAAATTAAAATTAATTAAAATTATATCACAAACAAAAAAGAATGAAAATGCATTATTAATACTACACAAGATTGAATGTTCGACATTTACTGTAAACATTATATGAGTCGTTCCTGAATTAGACAGTTATTTAAAGTCTCACATTGCTTGCGTATAAGATTTTTAAATGTTTAATCTAAAATTCTTTATTTAATGATGTTATTTAACTTTGAGGTCCAATTGAAGTGGGCCGGACAATATAATTGGGGATCTATCAGCACTTTCTTCCCCATTTGGTCGATGGGAATATATATATATATATATATATATATATGAATAAATGAGAGAGCTTTAACAAGTAGATTAAAATTAGTTAAAACTATATCACAAATAAAAAAAAAATGAAAGTGCATTATTAATACTACACAAGATTGAATGTTTTACATTTAGTGTAAACATTATATGAGTCGTTTCTGAATTAGACAATTATTTAAAGTCCCACATTGCTCGCCTATGAAATTTTTAAGTGTTTTATCTAAAACTCTTTATTTAGTGATGCTATTTAACTTTGAGGCCCAGTTGAAGTGGGGCGGACAATATAATTGGGGGTCTATCTGCACTTTCTTCCCCATTTGGTCGAAGGGAAAAAAAAAAAAAAAAAAATATATATATATATATATATATATATATATATATATATATATATGAATAAATGAGAGAGCTTTAACCAGTAAATTAAAATTAATTAAAATTATATCACAAACAAAAAAGAATGAAAATGCATTATTAATACTACACAAGATTGAATGTTCGACATTTACTGTAAACATTATATGAGTCGTTCCTGAATTAGACAATTATTTAAAGTCCCACATTGCTTGCGTATAAGATTTTTAAATGTTTAATCTAAAATTCTTTATTTAGTGATGTTATTTAACTTTGAGGTCCAATTGAAGTGGGCCGGACAATATAATTGGGGATCTATCAGCACTTTCTTCCCCATTTGGTCGATGGGAAAAAAAAAAAAAAAAAAAAATATATATATATATATATATATATGAATAAATGAGAGAGCTTTAACAAGTAGATTAAAATTAATTAAAACTATATCACAAACAAAAAAGAATGAAAATGCATTATTAATACTATACAATACCATACAAGATTGAATGTTATACATTTAGTGTAAACATTATATGAGTCGTTCCTGAATTAGACAATTATTTAAAGTCCACATTGCTCGCGTATGAAATTTGTAAGTGTTTAATCTAAAACTCTTTATTTAGTGATGCTATTTAACTTTGAGGTCCAGTTTAAGTGGGCCGGACAATATAATTGGGGTTCTATCAGCACTTTCTTCCCCATTTGGTAGATGGGAATATATATATATATATATATATTGAGAGGTCATAAAAACCTCGGTCTGACTCAGCAGCGACGTGACTTCGTAAGTCCGTCCATAAAGCCCACTAAGTCTTCATCACTCCGAAGCACACGGGTGAAGTACGGAACCTTGCCTCTGATCCTGAGGCGTAAAATATCTCAATTATCAGTTGATCCGGACTCTTCGAATATCTTCCACAAAATATCTTGTGATTGCTAGTCCGATGTTCCCCTTCGCCTCCGGGTAAAGAGTATCCAGAATATTCTCCTCCAAAATATCTGTTAAACTAAAGTATCTCTTGATTAAGAAATATCTGACGGAATATCTTTACCATAGTGGGATATTTTGGGGTTAGACAAATATCAAACCCCTCAACACAGGGTCCCTCGACTCTATAAATACCATTCCTCACAAGGCAGAAGGTAAGTTCAGATATCCTTACAAAAATCTCTGTTCATTTCTCTACACACTCTCACCGGGTTCTGAGTCACTGACTTGACCATCGGAGGGTTCGCCGGAGGTCCCTCACCCTCCGATTGAACTTCCCTCTCTTGCAGGTTACATCGTCTATTTCGACCCGCAGAATCGGCAGAGACTTTCCATCGTGATCACGACTCTCTTGACACTCAATATCAGACCAGATTCAAACGAATCAATTTGGTTCCGTTACCGGGAAACGAAGACATTCCTTTTCTCTAAAGATTACAAATGGCTGGACCATCAACAGGACGTGGACTTCGCTTCGATACTCCCACCTTGGAACCTCTCCCAGAGGAGTGTCGGGCTATGTCGGCTCCAGCAAAGCCCCGATATCACTCTGCATTCGAGCGCCTTGGTCCCCAAGCGGCCTCACGTGACGTCCTCACCCCGCGGGGAACGGCACATGGCAGAGCATACAGTCACGTGGAATATGGCAGAGAAATCGCCAACCTACAAAAGGAGGTCGAGCTACTTCGTAGAGAGCGGGATCTCTCTCGACTACAGACAAGGCACCAGACAGAGCTTGGAAGACCGGATTTAGCCCCACAGGCTATCCCAGCCATTGACGGAGGACGCTTCCAACCATTGTCAGCAAAGTCTCCCTCGGTGACAAGCAGACATCCGGGAAAGCCGGATCCTCTCACCAAGAGGACACCGCACCAACCCGCCAGCGAGGTGGCGGAGAGTCAGCCCAAGGATAAACAAGTGAAGAATAAGGATCAGCTCGAGCATCAATCCAAGAAGCTCAGAAAGGAGCCATGTATAGATAAAGTACTTGAGAACCGAGGTCAGGAGGACTACCTAATGGAAACTGGTCCCTTCACCGAATGGATTCACGCTACTATTCCCAAAAAGGCCCTGAAACTCCCTCAACTGGTCTTATATTCAGGGACAACTAAACCTCAGGAGCACATATGTCGTTTCAGATACGCTATGGCCTTAGTGACCAATAGCGAAGCCGTCCTTTGCAAAGCCTTCCCCAGTACCTTATCAGACAAAGCATTGACCTGGTTCTCATCACTCAAACCTGGCACCATCAATTCATGGCACGACTTAGAAAAATCCTTCTTGGACAAGTTCAGCATAGCCGGCAGAATTCCGAAGACTAGGGGGGACCTCGCCAACATTAAACAAAGAGAGAATGAGCCTCTCCTCGCTTACTTAGAGCGATTCAAGCGCACATATGATGAAATCGAAGATATCAGCCAAGACACGGCGATTACATGTTTCGAGGCGGGATTCTACTCCAAGATGCTGTACACGGAATTACAACTCAGGAAGCCGGAAACTATTGGTGAGGTATTCAACGTAGCACGTAAGGTGGCATTGGCCGAGGACAGCAGCAGCTTTTCATGGAGTGAGAGGAGAGAAAGAAATCGTGAAGACTCCCCGCGGGATCGAAAAGGAAAAGGCAGGGCTAGAAAGACTGAGTTGACCACCTCGAACGCTCCCAAAGAAAAATTCGTCGCTATTATTAAGCAGAAGTACGGGACCCAGAGCGCCCCGCCTACGCGGACACAGAACACATCCACCAGAGATAAGTCGAAATACTGCGACTTCCACAAAGACTGCGGCCACACTACCGAAGATTGTTTTCAGCTGAAACGTACGATTGAGAAATTGGCACGAGAAGGGCACCTGAAGGAGTATCTCACCGAGCCACCCAGCGAGAAGGGAGAAAAGGTGATCGAAGTAATAACCCCTCAGTTCACTTCTATGAAGCAAATAAAATGGAAAATCCATAACCTGAATAAGTCGGTGCCGATGTGCAACTTCGACAGGCTCTCCTTAGAGCCCATAACATTCTCCGACCAAGATTTGGAGCTAAATGAAGAGGCACGGGTAACTCCTATCATTTTGGAAGTCCACATGACAGCAAAACATATTGATAATTGTCGGGTGAGGAGAGTATTGATCGACACCGGCGCAACCAAAAACATATTATACTACAAGTGCTTCAGAGAAATGGGCATGAACGACACGGTGTTGAAACCTAGCAACATGGTGCTAGATGGGTTCACTGCACACAAAATCGGAGTCAAAGGAACGGTAAAAATTGACGTAACTTTAGGATCTGATCTCTGTTGCCGCCGCGAGGAAATCAAATTCTATGTGGTAGATGTTGATTCACCGTACAACGCCATTTTAGGGACTCCGGCACACTCCGCTTTTGAGTTAATAATATCACCGTCCTATCAACAAGTACGGTTTGCCACCAAGAATGGGATCGGTCACGTAAGGAGTAATCCTAAGAGTCTTCTCGCTCACGTCTTCAAGTCCCGACAGCAACATGCCACTTTGGCAACCACTTCGGTGCCCATATCAGCCTTGGCTGGAGCAATATCGGAAGTCACTTCGACACGGATGCACTGCGTTAATAAGATAAATCCGGAGTCAGAGGAGTATGACGAAGTTTCTATCAACCCTAGCTACCCTGGGCAGAAGATACGAGTTGGAAGCATTTGCCTATACCCATGAGAGAGCAGATAGTACAATTCCTCTCAGAGCATCTCACCAACTTCACCTGGAAAGTTGAGGACATGCAGGGAGTATCACCGGACGTTGCAGAGCATAAACTTAACGTTGATCCTAAGGCTAAACCTATTAGATAGAAAGTGAGACAGTTCGGCAAGGAAAAGGTCAACCGCATGCGAGACGAAGTACAGAGGCTATTATCGTCCAACTTTATAAGGGAAGTGGAGTACCCTTCCTGGTTAGCAAATGTGGTCATGGTGAAGAAATCGAATGGGAAGTGGAGAATGTGCGTCGATTACACGGATCTAAACAGGGCATGCCCGAAGGACTGTTATCCCCTTCCCCGCATTGACGCCCTAGTAGATTCAACTTCGGGGTACGAATTCCTCAGCTTTATGGATGCCTTTTCGGGGTATCACCAGATCAAGATGAGGCCGCAGGACCAAATCCACACTTCGTTCCGAGCTGTTGGAGGGACTTATTGTTACAACGTGATGCCGTTCGGACTCAGGAATGCAGGAGCAACGTATCAGAGGATGATGAATAAAGTTCTACAACAACAAATTGGGAGGAACGTGGAAACATATGTGGATGGCATGATGATTAAGACCAAACACGGACACTCCCACCTTGAAGATTTGAAGGAAACATTCATCACTTTATCGAAGTATAGGTTAATGCTTAATCCTACGAAGTGCAGCTTCGGAGTAAAGACTGGAAAATTCCTCGACTTCATGATGTCGGAGCGGGGCATAGAGGCGAATCCGCGCAAAGTGGAAGCCATACTAGCACTCACCGAGCCTCGATGCGTTAAGGATATTCAACGCCTGAACGGATGTATAGCTGCCTTAGGGCGATTCATTTCTAAGTCCGCCGAGAAATGTATGCCTTTCTTCAAAACCCTCAAGACTGCATGAAGAACATTTGTATGGACTGAGGAATGCGCTAAAGCCTGGGAAGACTTGAGGAATTACCTGACGAAGTTACCCCTGCTCAGTGCACTTATAAATGGTGAAATATTATATATGTACCTCTCCGTCTCACAGCTGGCGATAGCTTCGGTGTTAGTAAGGAATAAGGAGGGTAAGCAAACACGGGTCTACTTCGTCAGTCGAATCCTGCGGAATGCCGAGGTACGCTATTCAAACATCGAAAAACTTGCTTTCACTTTAGTGATCAGTACTCGTAAGCTCCGCGCTTACTTCGAATCTCACACTGTGGTCGTCTACACCAACCACCCACTAAAACAAGTTTTTCACAAATTGGACCAATCCGGAAGATTGTTACGATGGTCCATTGAGCTATGCGGGTATGATCTCGAGTTCAAACCGAGAACGGCAATTCAGGCACAAGCTTTATCAGACTTCCTTGCAGAACTCTCCTTCACGGAGTCATTACCCCATGAGAGCATCACACCAACACCCGCGCTAGACAATGTTTGGACCATGATGGTAGACAGAGCAGTCAATTCTCAAGGGGCCGGAGTCGGCATTATATTAAAATCACCCTCAGGACAGTACGAAGAGGCCCGAAGCATAAGACTCGATTATGTGGTATCCAACAATCAAGCCGAATACGAAGCCCTCGTCCTCGGTTTACTATGGGCGCTAGAAGTCGGAGTAGAGGCACTGGAGGTATCCAGCGACTCCCAAGTCGTAGTAGGACAAGTGAATCATGAGTATTCGGTGAATTTCGACAATTTGAGAGGATATGTTGAAAAGGTGGAGCGATTGGTCCCCCGGTTCCGCCATTTTTCGATTAAGAAAATATGCCGAAATCATAATGAATCAGCTGACAAGTTGGCGAATATAGCATCAGGAGAAACCCCCAACACTCTGGGAGTAATAGTAGAGCTTGTCACGACTTCGGAAGTCGTCCTTCCTTTGAGACAGTCAATCGAAGCACCCACATGGATCGACGAATTACGCGATTACATAACCTCGGACATTTTGCCCGAAGATAAAACTAAGGCTAGACAGATACGACAACGAGCTGCTCGGTATACAGTAATCAACGACATTCTATATCGTCGTTCGTTCACCAGGCCTTTACTTCGTTGCATCCCGCCAAATCTCACTCAGTCCATAATGGAGGAAATGCATGAGGGTGTGTGTGGCGGGCATCTTGGTTTCAGACCTCTTTCAGAAAAGATCTTAAACCAGGGGTTTTATTGGGTGACATTACGGAAAGATGCGGAGAACTTTGTCAGAAGATGCGACGTATGCCAGAAGTTCGGCAAGATACCTCGATTGCCTTCCATACCCCAAACCCCGGTTTTGGCAGCATGACCTTTTGACATGTGGGGAGTTGATCTAATGGGCAAATTCCCGAAGTCCAGAGGAAGCGAATACCTGGTGGTGGCCGTAGACTACTTCTCTAGATGGATAGAGGCAAAGGCCCTAACAGCTCCCACCGAGGAAAATGTTCTAAAATTATTGCATGACTTTGTGTTGTGTAGGTACGGAGCACCTCGCGCGGTGGTAACCGACCATGGTACACAGTTCGCGACAAAATTCACGGCGGAATGCACTCGCCTGGGAATCAAGCACTGGAAGTCGTCAGTCGCACATCATCAAGGCAATGGTCAAGCAGAGGCAGCAAACAAGCTAGTACTGACGGCATTAAAAAAGAACCTGGAGGGGAAATCCAGCAAATGGGTTGACGAACTCCCATCAACTCTTTGGGCAGTCCGGACTTCGGCTAGGGGCCCCATGGGTGAAACACCATTCGCCTTACTGTATGGATCAGAAGCCATATCTCCAACCGAACTCGCACTCCCGTCATACAGAGTTTCCGTTTACAATGCCGAAAGTAACAAGCGACATCGACGTCTAGATTTAGATCTACTAGAAGAAAGGAGGATAGCAACAAGGTTAAAAATGGAAGTTTTTAAACAAAAAACTAAACAATCTCATGACAAAAATCTGGCGAAGAGACCACTTTGCATTGGCGATTGGGTGTTAAGAAAGATTGAGGGGACAACTAGGCAGATCACCACAAATAAACTGTCACCGAACTGGGAAGGCCCCTACCTGATCAAGAGCGAAGTGCGCCCAGGAACATACCACCTCATGGATCAAGAAGGGAAAGTACTACCCCGTCCATGGCATGCTAATCATCTGAAAAAGTATTTCATATGAATACTTAAATACTCTATTTCAAATCTAATAAACACATCTTGTCTCAAGATTCATCGTAACTACTTCGAGTTCACCTCGAAATCGAAAATTATACAAGTCCATCTTAGCTTCGAGCTAACCTCGAAAGAAGGACTATAAAATCAATAATTATCTCGAGCTTATCTCGAAATTGGGTACCCAAGTTAAGCGTCCATCCTCATTTCGAGGTTGGACATCATGAAATCCATTTACTTCGTGGCCACCTCCAAATTGGATTTCAGGATACACTCCTCACTTCGAGCCCGCCTCAAAACTGGATCTCATAGTCCACAGACTTCGAGTTCACCTCGAAAGGGGAGTTTAAGCGGATAAGTCATATTTGCTTCAAAGTAAAATTGGAATTAAACTCCAAAACATCTAAAGGTTTATTTCGAATAAATAGATTAAGATCACAGAAATAAACACTGCCAGATGATCCATTAATCAAAGATGGTGCTTAGCATCAAGGAAAAAATTCTTAAGCAAACCTAATCTATTACATGAGCAGGCACTTCGTTCAAAGGAGGAACAACCTCCACCGAAGTACCCTCACTTGGTGGGACCTCATCTACTATCACAGCAGGACCACTATCCGCCACGTCTGTCTCTGATGACGGCTCAACAGCTCTCAGCGGCTCCACTTGTATGGGCTCGGACTCTTCTGGCTGGTCAGCATATTGATCGCACAACTCCAACAAATTTGGATGCACTGGAGACGGCAGAGTCCACTCCCCTCCTGCTTTACGATCCGCTGTTGCTATCTCCGCTAGCTCACTCTCCGTAAACGGGACGAAGTCACAACCGGCCCTGAAGTTGGGGTTGGTGTACGATCCTTCAAAGACTCGACACAACAATGCCTTGTCCGGAACAAAATGATGGAGTTGACGGAGCACGTGAGCACACCCCCGGTCAAAAAATCCGTCGCATCTGCGGAACAGCTCGCTTTCATACTCAGGGGTGATACGGTACTCATCCACCACTTTGGTCGTATAATCGATGGACTCATAGTACTTCACTTTGGCATCCGAATCACGGCACCTTGACTCAGCTTCTTTCAGCCGCCGATCGAAGTCTCGCAACTTGACCTTGAGCTCTTCATTAGCCTTCTCAAAACCCAAGAGCGTTGAAGATTGTCTATCCTTCTCCGCTACAACCAGAGCTACATTTTCTTCGGCCGAACGAAGTCTTTCTTCGGCAGAGTCAAGAGCCTTGCTCTTGTCTGATAGCTGGTTTTCCAAATCGGCACACTTCTTCTGAAAAGTGTTTGCAGAAGCCGCCATTATACCGATGTGTCCGATCAAAGCACCGATCTGGTCAAAAAAATGAAGTCATAAGTAAATTCAGAAAAAAGAATAGAGAAGTGGAGTGTTTACCTGTGAGAAGTGAGCTCCAATGTGGCCCAACGAGTTGTTCACGCCCATCGAAGCATCACGAGCGTTATTCAGCATGTCGAGGTCCATCATCCGGTGCAATACTGTCTTACCAAAATACCTCCCCACACGGGGATCTGGCAGTTGTAAATTGGACAAATGTGGAGAAGCCCGCTGCACTTCAAGGGCAAGGTTCTCCAAGTTCTTTTTATCCGTAGAAAGAACGAACCCTTCCTCCAACCAGGAGTTTCCCGAAGAGCCTTCTCCGTGTAAAGGACCTCGGGCAGAAGAGCGAGCGAACAGGGGAACTTCGTCCTCCGGGTCGGCGGAAACATGTGTTTGGGAAGATTTATTTCGAAGTGGCTCTGTATCTCTCTCATCTCGACCCCGCTTCAACAAAGTTTTAGCTGGACCCTTCCCCTTGTCCTTATCTGAAGGCCTTGGCGGTAAAGGATTTTTTGGTGCAGGAGGTGCAGGCGAAGGAGAGGCCGTTCCCTCCGACGAAGTCCCGGTCGCAGCAGAAAGCGAAGCACGATCAACTGCTTTGGCAGGTGTAAGGCCAGCATTCTTGAAAGCCAATCTTCGGGCATGCCTTTCCTGCTCACGTCTCTCTCCGTATCCCTCAGCCATGTCTACATAACGAAGAGGAAAGAGTTAGTATTGAAGTAGCATAAAAAGTTTTCAGATAAAGATAATGATTTCCCTAGTCTACCCTTTGCCACGAGACATCCCGCGCTCTCTGGATTCGTACACTTCGGGCACTCATCAAAGAATACTCTTCCTGGATGAAGCTTCCACACAGGATATTCGTTATTATCTTCCATACCGAGTTCTCGCCGACGATCGTTCGCTTCGAGTCCGCCGATCCCGCACGGATTACGACTGGCATTGGAGATCAGTTCGCTAGACGAAAAGACTTTGGTTTGGGTCTTGGGGTCGTCTCCTAATTCACTCCGAACATAATCTAGAAATTTTATGTCGGAGTCCGAATATTTGGTATTTTTCCTAAGAGGTGGCCACTGTCGAAGTGCCTTACACTTCGGGTAAAACGGGAAGCCCAATCTGGACTCCACGCATACCCACCGCTCTCTCCACTGATTGACTTTATTCGGGGGAGGTTCGAAGAGAGTAACTTTACTTGGTCGAGGTCTCAAAGAAAGGGTCAGGTTATTCATCCTAAGGACGGTAAAAAAGGTCCTCAAGATCAGTTCGGGAATTTCTATTCCTATTCTCCTACACAAAACGGTCAAGGCTGTAAAATACCGGACTCCGTTAGGGTGAACATGAGCGGGTTGACACTTCACTAAGTTTAGAAAATCGCAGAAGGCCGGGTCAAAGGGCAGAGCAAGTCCCGAGATGAAATGGTCATACGGAATATGGACATAAGCATTGGACATAACTCCGTAATGTTTCACTATAAAGGGTTTGAATCTACTTCGGTCAATTTCTAGGCACAATATGGGATACTCTAAGCTAATGACATTGGTCTGAAGGGCGAAGTCTCCATCTAGTTGTTTTTCTGTGGTAGGTAAATCCTCTAAGGATTCCGAGTCCGAACCCTCCCCTTGGAAGGATCGAACAACAGTTGGATCGGGTCTAGATATAGGGGTAGGAGCGGCAAGATCCGAAGCAGCGCCGCCGGTAGAAGTCCGGGCAGCCGGAACCCTAAGGAGTCCATCATTTGTTTCCAACACAACCTGTGATTTCCGCCTACATCCCTCCGTTGAACTATCGCTATCGGAGGAACTGACAGACATAGTAGCCGGTTTGTCTACCGAGGCAGACTCCGAGCCGGATTCTACATCCACTAAGGACATCGACATCCTAACCTGAAGAAAAAGAGCTCTATCAGTCCTAGAAACAATGCCCCATCCTCAGAAAGATCTCCTAATTTCCCAATCAAACTGCCTCACCACAAACACATACTTCCCAAAAAGAAAAGAAGAAAAGAAAAATACCTGATGATAATGCTGCGGAAGAAGAGTTGAAGTTACAGGACTCTTAATAAACGGAAGGAGCAACGAGGGGTAAAAGTAATTTTTCGAAAAGAAAACGAGAGAAGAAATATTGGCAGAATGAAAGAGGGAAATATCGATAAAGGAGGAAGAAAGCGGGAACAAGAATAAGTTTGTTTCTCTGACCCGTACCCGTTTTTGTGTCGCGGGTCAGGACATCCAAAGGTTATACCCGTTCATAAACCATCATTACACCCGGACCAGGAAACGAAAAAGCGCCATCATTACAACCGTTGTTTTTGGGAACCCAAACGCGCAGAGAAAAAAAATACCCCAAGTTTTGGTACACCGAAAACTGTGAGTCTCTTTAAATCATCAAGGGGGCCGGTTATACAATTTCGCCGAAGTCAAAGAAGCTCTTCTCTCACTTCGCCGAGGGGCCACTGAGAGGTCATAAAAACCTCGGTCTGACTCAGCAGTGACGTGGCTTCGTAAGTCAGTCCATAAAGCCCACTAAGTCTTCATCACTCCGAAGCACACGGGCGAAGTACGGAACCTTGCCTCTGATCCTGAGGCGTAAAATATCTCAATTATCAGTTGATCCGGACTCTTCGAATATCTTCCACAAAATATCTTGTGATTGCTAGTCCGATGTTCCCCTTCGCCTCCGGGTAAAGAGTATCCAGAATATTCTCCTCCAAAATATCTGTTAAACTAAAGTATCTCTTGATTAAGAAATATCTGACGGAATATCTTTACCAAAGTGGGATATTTTGGGGTTAGACAAATATCAAACCCCTCAACACAGGGTCCCTCGACTCTATAAATACCATTCCTCACAAGGCAGAAGGTAAGTTCAGATATCCTTACAAAAATCTCTGTTCATTTCTCTACACACTCTCACCGGGTTCTGAGTCACTGACTTGACCGTCGGAGGGTTCGCCGGAGGTCCCTCACCCTCCGATTGAACTTCCCTCTCTTGCAGGTTACATCGTCTATTTCGACCCGCAGAATCGGCAGAGACTTTCCATCGTGATCACGACTCTCTTGACACTTAATATCAGACCAGATTCAGACGAATCAATATATATATATATATATATATATATATATATATATATATATATATATATATGAATAAATGAGAGAGCTTTAACAAATATAACAAATAGATTAAAATTAGTTAAAACTATATCACAAATAAAAAAAATGAAAATGCATTATTAATACTACACAAATTGAATGTTTGACATTTATTATAAATATTATATGAATTGTTTCTGAATTAGACAATTATTTAAAGTTCTATATTACTAAATTTTTAAGTGTTTAATCTAAAACTCTTTATTTAGTGATGCTATTTAACTTTGAGGTCCACTTTAAGTGGGCCTGACAATATAATTGGGGTTCTATCAGCACTTTCTTCCCCATTTGGTCGAAGGGAAAATTGAAAATGCGGTTTTTGCTGAAGAATGAAACCGTTCTTCCTCCCCTCCAATTTGTTTTCCAACGCTTGAGATTCTGCTCTTCACAGATAAAAATCATGACACAGCAAAAAGAGGCAGAAAATCCATCGAACTACCAGAAGAAAACAATCACGACTAAAGTTGACAAATTCCAACAGCTGCTGAATTCTGAATCCGCTGGTAAATTTTTATTATTTGGGGTTTTTGATTACTGTTTTGTTTTTTTTTTTCAGTGGAATTTTTCTTTAAATTGTCTAATTTGATGGTTTAGATGGCGGTTGGGATAAGTGTTGGGAAAAAGGTTTGACGCCATGGGATTTGGGACGGCCAACCCCAATTCTTGCGTACCTTCGTGAGATTAATGCCCTTCCTAAAGGTAGGGCTTTGATCCCTGGTTGTGGAAGTGTAAGTATTTAATTTCATTCCCTGTTTTTTCTTTCTTCTCGTGGGCTTTAATTGAATTATAATTAGCCAGTAATGGTAGAGTAAGATTGTTTGTTCACTGTGTTGGGATATTAATCCAAGTTGTGAAGATAATACTAAAGTCATCTAGCATATAAGAATTTTACATATGTGAGAAGGTAGCAAGAACAAAATCATGAGGGCTTAAACCCAAAGCAGATGACATCGTACTAATGTGAAGGTAGGTGACCTAACACACTGTGCTAAATTGATGCAAACTTGGTCTTCAAAAGATAAATTATGACAACATTGTTTTATTCTTTTTTTGGTGGAATTAGATGATTTCTGTTAAGTTATGGGAGCCAACATTTACCATGGACCTCAATAGTGTGAAATTTCTAAAGGTAAGTAGTAGTCTTTGAAAGAAGAACTCTGGTGTCCTTTTTAGCCATTTTAGATATTAGCTTGATGTGTACTTGATGTGTACTACTACCTATAGTTGAACACAATCGCATAGATTTATCGGCAGAATTTTCCAGTCTAGATCAAGTGAAGATAAAAGATGAAATCATGAATATACTAGGCATAGAAATTGGTTTAGTAAGTTTTATTTTTTCATTATTTGTTTGATAACATTACCTTATTAGTGTTTTGGGTGTTGTATGTTATTTCACTTGCTTCCAGAACTTATATGTTAGTTAAACTTTATTACATCGTTTTCTTCTCTATACCTTGCATGAGTTAAGTATAAGGTTTCTTATACAACAGGGCTATGATGTCACGGCAATCGCATGCCCGGAACGATATGTTGTTGGCTTGGATATATCAGAAAGTGCTATAAAGAAAGCTAAAGAGGTAAGCTACTGCTTTACCTCTTTATATTTCATGTATATAAAGTCGAAAACTAGAGTCAATATTTTCTAGAGGTGAAGGAACTTTCATATTTGAATATTTTCTAGATGGTTCTTTTAGACGCAAAATCAAATTCTAGAGAATATTCTAATCCATGCCTGTAAATGTTTGCTCAATTTGTAAATATCATCAAGGCAGTTGTCATCCTCCTCCTCTTCATCAAATGCAGATCATTTTACTTTCTTGAAAACAGACTTCTTTGCATGGCGCCCGACTGAATTGTTTGATCTAATTTTTGACTATACGTAAGTAAAACATGACCTGAAATTCAGTTATACAATGGAAATGGAAGAAAAAAATGTTATTCTTGTTAATTACATCTGTGCATAACTGGATTTTTTTCAGGTTCTTTTGTGCCATTGAACCCGACATGAGGTCAGCTTGGGCCATGAAAATGAAAGATCTACTCAAGCCAGATGGAGAGCTCATAACTCTTATGTTTCCGGTTTGCCTAACTTCACACACTTCCTTATAACAATCAACCTTAATTTTTCTTGCTAATATTCAAACATTATTCATAAGTCTAACTTGTTCTCGCAAATTCATACCTTTTTTATGCAGACAAGCGATCATGAAGGAGGTCCTCCGTACAAAGTAACAGTTCCCGAGTACATTTCTATCTTTATTGTGATCACTATTTTGTCTCTCATTCTATGAACATGACTAATAGCAATTATTCTATGCAGTTACGAAGAAGTGTTACACCCAATAGGATTCAAAGCCATATATATAGTCGAAAATAAACTAGCCATTCCACCGCGCAAGGTAAGTATGCTTCCCAAAATAAACATGGGATTTGCTTCTTTTTAACTCAATGATGAAAATAAACCTTTGTCCCATTAAGAATATCATCTATTGCTTGTTTTGATCAAGTTCGAAAATTTTATCCTTTATTAGATTTGAGCTGGTTTTGTAAGCTAGTTCCGTAAGAATATGATATGAAATATATGATAACTTTAAATACTCAGTTGTATAGTTGCTCATAGTCGCATTTGTGCTAACTCTTGCTTTATTTCTCTCTTTTTTTTCCTTTCATATTTGTATTGCAGGGTAGAGAGGTGCTGGGAAAGTGGAAAAAGTCATTCAAAATTTCATCTTTGTGATAAAATTGTTGTTTCATAGGCAGAAAAGGAACCCTTCAATTGCATTTTATGCTATCATTTTATTCAATCTTTATTTGCCTAATAATGGCTTTTATACATTTTGTTATATATATATATATATCTTATACATAAGAGACCATATATGAAGTTAATAGTGGTATTATTTGTAATATTTATATATAAGACCATATGGTTCTAACTCTCTTTACTTTATTTACTTTACCATATATTTTTATATACTATTACCCATCTACTTTATTTGAAATGAATACAAATTTACTTCATTTATTGATGTGAGACGGATTACAAATTTACTTCATTTATTAATGTGGGACAGATTACAAATTTATTTCATTTATTGATCTGGGACGGATTACAAATTTACTTTATTTGTTGATCTGGGATGAATTACACATTTACTTCATTTATATGAGATTACAAATTTACTTCATTTATTGATTTGGTAAGGATTACAAATTTACTTCATTTAATGTGGGATGAATTACACATTTACTTAAGTTATGTGGGACGGATTACAAATTTACTTCAATTAATGTGAGATATATTATACATTTACTTTATTTATGTGGGATGTGAGACGGATTACACATTTATTTCATTTAATGTGAAATGGATTACACATTTACTTCATATACATTTATTTTATTTAATGTGAAATTGATTACACATTTACTTCATTTAATGTGAAACGGATTACACATTTACTTCATTTTATGTGAAACGAATTATACATTTACTTTATTTATCAATATGAGGGCGAATTACACATTTATTTTATTTATCGATATGAGATAAATTACATATTTACTTATGGAACATATTATATATTTACTTTATTTATTAATACGGGGATATGAGATGAATTATTACGATAAGTGCCACATTAACATAACATTAATATACAAGAATAAACTTCTTGACCTTTATACCATACAAATATATATTTTATTATTTTCTTATTACAAATAAAATAAAATAAAATGAAACGTGGAAAATGTGGAATAAAAGAAAGAAAAAGAGAGAAAAAACATTTGTTGTCCGTAGAATCCCAGAATGTCTCGCCTTTCTCTGCGCTCTCCCATGCATCGACGACCTTCTACCCCTTTACTCCCTTTCCTTTTCTCTCTCATCAGATCCTCCATTTCCGTCTCCTTCTTCTTTCCTCCCACTCTCTCTCTCTCTCTCTCTAAAAAAACGTTTTCAGTTTCTTCATTCATTTTTTCTCTCCATATTTTGCCCTAAGGAAAAACAACAACAACAACAACATTATGGACGATAAACCATTCGAAGAAGATGAAAAGAATGCTTTAGCAGGTTTAATCGACGTTTCGGCGCCTACACGGAAAACACATTCTTACAGCCAACAACTCCGTTCAAATACAGGAACGAATATCAATAAACGTCGAAATCAGATACGGAATCACAGCTTAGACGATATATCGTCTAATAAAAACTTGATAATCAGCGTTTCTAGTAGTAATAGCTACGGATATTATATTGATAATTCTTCTGATGATGAAGAGGGCTTTTATCCTTATTCCACTAATTCCGCTACACAATCTGGTTCTGGTGCTGGTACTATTAATAATTTGCCTATTCAACCGTTTCACGACGGCCTTGGCGGTGGTCATGAGGACTTTCGATCATTGTCGCAGCAACAACAACAATCTATGCCGGAGTTTATAGGGACTGGTGGTGGTATTGGAGTTTTTAAGGTTCCTTCTCGTGCTGCTGTTCATCCTTCTCGTCCTCCATGTCTTGAGCTTAGACCTCATCCTCTCAGAGAAACACAGGTATCCTACCTTCAAATAAATTAAATGCTAATTTGAACCATAGACTTAATTTAATTTAATTTAATTATGGATAATTTTATGCAGAAATGGTTTGATCTTTGTTCTTAATTAATTAAGTTTTTAGATCAGATAACAATTATTTAGCATGACGATTGAGCGACAGTTTCCTGGTTCGACTCCTGCCTTGGCCTTCTGCAGTTATTAATTAATTACTTTCTTATGAAATTTGTGTTTGGGAAAAGTCCTTCATGATATTTGTCTTTTCCTTCTTTATTGATTATGTTCACGTGTTAAGTTGTCGTTGATTATTGTTTATATGAAAATTTGTATTCTGAGAAACTCTTTGGTTCGGATCATGTCCTGATTTGATATTTGATATTTGATATTTGATATTTGATATTTGATATTTGATACTTGATATTTGGGAGGGCAGGGGTCATTAACTTGGATAACTTTAGATAGAGAATGAATTTGTTAGCTAAAAGGAGTGATTTGATCATTGTTCTATGAATTATGTATATATATCTATGGGGTTTGATTATGAAATTTCCTTCCGCCACCAAAAGGAATCATCACACTGATGAACAAATGCGTTTATATATACATATATACAGGTTGGGCAATTTCTAAGATCAATTGCCTGTACAGAGACGGAATTATGGGGAGGTCAAGAATCTGGAGTCAGAGTGTGGAATCTTTCGGATGCATTCAAGCCAGGAAATGGAACAGAGGGAAAAACAGGGAGAGGGGACGGAGATGCGGCCCCATTTTACGAATCAGTCATTACTTCTCCTGTACTTAGTCTGATGGCTGATCCTGGATGTAAGCTTGTTTGGAGTGGGCACAGAGATGGAAAGATTAGATCTTGGAAGACAGACCAGCCTCGTTCTGAGGATTCTCCTTTTAAAGAAAGCCTTGCTTGGCAGGCTCACCGTGGCCCTGTTCTTTCCATGGTCATTTCTTCATATGGTGATATATGGTCTGGTTCTGAAGGTGGTATTATGAAGATCTGGCCATGGGAATCTGTTGAAAAATCTCTACCTCTTTCTCAGGAAGAAAGACGTATGGCTGCTTTACTAGTTGAGAGATCAGCCATTGACCTTAAAAGTCAAGTTACTGTCAATGGCGTTTGTAATATCTCATCAGCAGAGGTGAGGTATTTGTTATCAGATACTGTTAGAGCCAAAGTGTGGGCAGTATGCTCTATATCGTTTTCATTGTGGTATGTTTTTTCTTGAATTCATTACTGCTGTTAAATTGAGTTAAATTGTATAAAAGATGACCTACTAATTTATTGTGATGTTTTCTTTCTACCAACAAACTGCAGGGATGCTCGAACTAGGGAACTAATCAAAGTATTCAACATAGAAGGTCAGATTGAGAATCGAGTTGACATGTCTTCTGTGCAAGACCAAGCCATTGAAGATGAGATGAATGTTAAATTTGTTTCAAAATCAAAGAAAGATAAATCTCAAGGATTCTTGCAAAGATCGCGTAATGCGATCATGGGAGCAGCAGATGCTGTTCGTAGAGTTGCAACAAAAGGTGCAGGTGCATTTGGTGAAGATAATAAGAAAACAGAGGCAATAGTCTTGGCTGCAGATGGACTTATCTGGACTGGATGTTCAAATGGCCTGATTGTCCAGTGGGATGGCAATGGTAACCGTTTGCAAGATTTCCTTCACCATCCTTGTGCTGTGTTAAGTTTCTGTTCTTATGCATCAAAGATGTGGGTTGGGTATATCAGTGGTATGGTCCAAATTTTCGACCTTGAAGGGAATCTTGTTGCTGGTTGGGTAGCACACAATGGTCCTATTATAAAGTTGGTATTCGGGAAAGAAACCATGTTTAGCTTAGCAAACCATGGCGGTATTCGGGGATGGTGCATAGCATCTCCAGCACCTACTGATAGTATTGTGAGACAAATACTAGCTGAGAGAGAACTGATGTATACTAGAAGAGAGAATGTTAGGATACTAGTTGGTACTTGGAATGTTGGCCAAGGAAGGGTCTCTCAGGAATCACTTGCAACATGGCTGGGTTCTGCGGTATCAGATGTAGGCGTTGTGGTTGTTGGATTGCAAGAAGTTGAAATGGGTGCTGGTTTTCTTGCAATGTCTGCAGCAAAAGAAACTGTGAGCTCCTTTTTTCATAAACATTCTATTTTCTTACACCATCCGGGTGATTCTCATTGTGACTTGAACTAGAGACTTTGTGTAGCATTTCAATGCCCATGCAAGTTTTTTGTAGTTGTTTACAGTGTTTTACAATCACTGCTAATTTTATTTTAGGTAGGGCTTGAAGGAAGTTCTATAGGGCTATGGTGGCAAGATAGTATAGGAAAGATTTTGGACGAAACATCAAATTTTGAGCGTGTGGGATCTAGGCAGCTTGCAGGATTGCTCATAGCTATATGGTAATTAAACACTTGCTCAAAAAGTGTCCCAACGGTCTTTATGTTTCCATACGCGCGTGTGGGTATATATATATATATATGTATTCTTCTTTTTTCAGGGTGAGGAAGTCACTTAGAGCACACATTGGGGACCTTGATGTGGGTGCAGTTGCATGTGGTTTTGGTCGTGCCATTGGTAACAAGGTAAAGAAATCATTCAACTCAATCATACCCTAGTTTCGCATTAGAATTCTGTCTCAATATCAAATGGTACAAAAGATAAATATTTATTATCAATTCTAGATATCTATTTTGATATAATAATAATAGTTATCAAAATAGTTAATGATTAGTGTATCAACCTAAAGTTGTATCTCAGGTTCACCCAGAATAAGGATCCTATGCTCAAGAGATGAATTCTATGTAAATATGATATTGTAATACATTATTACATAATATCTATTTTATTATTTTAGTTGTCTAAAATCACATAGAACATTACGAATCCAGTGATAAGTAAAAAGACGGAAAGTAATAATTGAGTTTAGAAGAAAAGAAAAGAAATGGAGAATTACAAATCCAGCTTCTGGTTACTGAATGCAGGGAGGCGTAGGCTTGAGATTGAGAGTATTTGATCGGATAATGTGCTTTGCAAACTGTCACTTTGCTGCACATTTAGAAGCCGTGAACCGTCGGAATGCTGATTTTGATCATATATTCCGCACCATGACATTCTCACGGTCTTCTAATCCCCTAAACAATGCTGCTGGTATGCTGCGATACCTGTTTTTATGTTGCTCTCTTGTCTTCTCCACATATTTATTTTGGCTACTTTATGCTTCTGGATTTCCATGGATCCTCTCTGTTGCAGCTGGTGTCTCATCTGCTGCCCAAACACTTCGTGCTCAAAATGTATGCATATACTGCTATTGTTCTCTCTCTATATATATCTATCCAAAACTGGAAGAGGCAATTTAATTCTGCTAATTGTGACAGACTGGAACTAACCCAGATGATGGGAAGCCTGATCTTGCTGATGCTGATATGGTGGTTTTCTCTGGTGATTTTAATTACCGCCTTTTTGGGATATCTTACGATGAAGCAAGAGATTTTGTCTCGCAAAGAACTTTCGATTGGCTACGTGAAAAAGATCAATTGAGGGCAGAAATGAAAAGTGGTAAAGTGTTTCAAGGAATGCGAGAAGCCCTCATCAGATTTCCTCCTACCTACAAATTTGAAAGAGGAAAACCTGGTTTAGGAGGTATTGTTTATTATTATTATTATTTCTCTATTGCATAGTGTATTTTTTCTGTCATTTATGGAATGGAGGGATTCTATACTATTAATTTTTCAGGATATGATTCTGGAGAGAAGAAAAGAATTCCAGCATGGTGTGATAGAGTACTGTACAGAGACAACCGTGGAGCTCCAACTGAAGAATGCAGTTTAGAATGTCCAGTAGTTGCTTCGGTTTTACAGTAGGTTTCCCAAATCCAACTTTCTGCCTTTTTTATAAACTCTTGATTAAATATTTTCCAAAATATAATATTTATATATATTCAGGTATGATGCATGTATGGATGTGATAGAAAGTGATCATAAACCAGTAAGGTGCAAATTCAACGTTGAAATTGCTCATGTTGATAGATCAATAAGAAGAGAAGAGCTTGGGAAGATAATAGAATCTAATGAAGAGATCAAAACTTACTTAGATGGACTGAGGATTGTTCCAGACATCTTGTTAAGCCACTACAGGATAGTGCTTCAGAACCAAGAGACATTCAACTTGAGAATCACTAACAGAAGCAGGACAGACAAAGCTTTCTACCAAATTGTTTGTCAAGGTCAATCCACAATCAAAGAAGATGAAAAACCATCTGAACATCATCCCAGAGGATCTTATGGTTTTCCCCGTTGGCTTGAGGTAAATCAGAAACATAATGTTCTAGGCTTGTTACTCTTTTTACTCTGTAGGAGAAAAAATATCATGGATTTGTGCAACTATTGCATGAATTTCCTTATGAGACATACCAATTTCACATTCTCAAAAAGGAATTGCTATATGTTCATTCTATTATATAAGTTCAACTGCAACTGTAATGGCGGATTGGAACAGTTAATTTTTCAAACAAAAAAGCTCTAACCAGAACATATTAGAGTGATTCTTGATGCTTTCCTTTTGTCTGCACTACCTTCTTACAACTACTGTGAAAGCCAGGTAAGCTATAGAGATAAGCCTTTGAGAGGAAGAAGACATTTGAACAGATCAGGTTTCTGGGTATCTCTCTAAGAAAGGAAGAATCATTTCCTAAGAAATTACTGCTCCTAACTCTTTGGATTAATTGTGTGTTAGTTTTTTAATGTCAAAAGGTGAAAATTGTTTATTGTCATAATATTTGATACCTACTGAGAAATAGGTGCTTTAATCTTGAATAATAGGTCACTCCAGCAGCAGGCGTTATAAAACCAGATCAAGTTGTAGAAATCTCAATACATCATCAAGAGTTCCATACCTTAGAAGAGTTCGTTGATGGGATTCCACAAAGCTGGTGGTCTGAGGACACCAGAGACAAGGAAGTCATTTTGTTGGTGAATGTAAGAGGAAATAATTCACTAATAACACGAAGCCACCAAATGCACGTTCATCAGCGCTTCTCTGCCAATTCAGTCCATCTCGACTCAAACAGCATTGGAAGGAAACACCAGGGAAGTTCACAGCACGGAACTTCTCACCGACGGAGTACTCATAGGCAAGGAGCTACAAACTCTGAGACAACCGATGAGCATCGAAATCTACGTGGTCCTTGAGAGCCTCCCAAAAGAGCTGCAAGAAGGTAAGCTATATTCCTTGGCCAACTACAGGAGATAATGCTGTAAATACTCACTACAGTCTTAGAGCTTGAACTACATCACTCTCATGTTTCAGTGTAGAGATTCCAATAACTTTCGAATTCTTTATTGTAAAAACAGGCTTTTAATTGGAAAGCTAGTAGAGTAACTGCTTTGTCTAAATCTGATCATTCTTCTACTGAAGACAGATAGGAAAAAAAGAAAAGAAAAGAAAAAAAGCAATTAGTTGATCAAGTGGATTTGGTAGATGAAACACCTTTGTAGTCCTTTTCATGTATGTTCTGTTGAATGTATAGACTATTTAATTTGTAAAAACAGAGATGCAGCAAACAGATAATTCACATATGCATAATAGTCATGAGAAGTTCCCCTAATTAAAGAAGTGCATTTCATGTGTAGTAAATTGATCATATTTCCTAAACATACCTGCATTTGGAGATGAAAATCTTCAAAACACATAGCATAAAGTAAAAGATGTTGTAGCATATCCCATTGATGCCATATATCAGTTTCATTACCATAAGAAGAAGATGGATAATACCAATTTCAACTAAAAATCTCTCATAATTAAGCTGTAAAATAGTGAGACAATTGGTATAAGTTTTCACGGTTGTCCCAAATAAATTGCTACACCAATATGTACCTTTCTTTCTATTATGTACAAAGAAACAATATCTTTAGTATCTATAAAGCTTATATATTCACAAGAATTAAGCAGCATTCTGGTGAATAAATGGTATACACTTGACCAAAAAATGTTCTTGGTCATTCAAATACTTAGTTGATTGAAGGCAATATAGGATTTGTGTTAAGATCAGAACCCCAGAAACTCCCAGGCTCAATATGCTTCACCCTACCAAAGTATCTTATATGGCGCAACAATCTTGCTAAAAATGGATTGTGACATATCGTCGAACTATCACACACAACTGCCACATGTTTTCGTGCTCTTGTTATAGCAACATTCATTCTCCGACTATCCCCTAGAAACCCAACAGCACCCAGATTGTTTGAACGTACCTTAACACACATAACAAGAACCAAAAGATCAATAAACCATTCCCAGTAATCATAAAACAAAAGCAACAATAATTTGCAAAAGAACTGACTCCTACCATAGAAATGATCACAGCATCTGCTTCTCTCCCTTGAAAACTGTCTATAGTCGCAACCTCGACGCCATCTGCCTCTGGAAACTCATCAAATCTATCCCTTAGTAGTTGCACTTGAGCAACATAAGGAGACTGAACAGCTATAGCTGTAGGCCTGACACCTGCATTCATTACAATGTCATATATCCCACATCGAAAGTATATATGAATGTATAGTAGTGGTATATAAGAATGATCATAAAGATTACCAGAATTAATCAAGCAAGAAACATGTTGCACAACAATGTCTGCCTCCCCTTCATTGTAAAATGAACCTGTGCCTGCAGGATCCAAATGCTCTTCACAATCTGCAGATAAACTTCCATATGGCATCCTTGTATCAAGCAAAAGCAGAGGACATTGCGTTATCCACGTAGGCTGCAACAACAAATAGAAAAAAATGTTTGTATTTTTGTTGCATATTAAGAATTACATACATAACAAAAATCTTGAATACCTACCTGGACAAATGGAGAATCTATAAGAAGATGGCGGCTGACGGCCGAAGAAGACTCCAGTAATCCACCATACATCTCCTTTGAAGCCCATCTTGCTATGGCATCATTCATTCTATATTGAACTGTTAACTTGGTTGCAATAACTCCTTCGTGTAAAGTCATAGCTCGTTCCAGGAGAGAGATTCCAAGACCTCCTTCAGCCGCTTTTCTAGATAGAATAACCGGAGCAAGCTGACACTCGTCCCCAGCAAGAATGCACCGTTTTCCTTGTAGAATTGGTATCCAGCAAGAAGGTTCAATGGCTTGCCCGGCTTCGTCTATAACAACCAAATCAAAGGTACCTAACCTTCTAATCAAAGGATCAGCTGCCCCGGTATTTGTAGCAAGAACAACTTGAGCTTCTGATAAAACCTCTTTAACAGTTTCCTTTTCCTTCTTTTTCATCGTTTTCCCCAGTTGTTTAAGAAGCTGGCGAATACCTGCTGCTAAAGAATCATCTTTCAGACAATATTTCAGGTCCCTTCTTAAATCCGACTTCTTTCTTTCCAACTCTGCTTGAAAATCTGCAAGTTTAGTATTAACAATCTCTGCCAAAGATTTTGAAGCTACTGCAGGAGAAATTCGTGCAGGATTACCAACACGGACAATCTTAACTCCACTATCGGACAATTTTTCAACCATATTGTCAACCGCTGCATTTGTAGGTGCTGTTACAAGAATCTTTTCACCTTGTCTAGCTGCAAGTGAAATCAATTCCTTCAACAGACCTGTCTTCCCTGTGCCTGGAGGACCTTGCACTATCAAGATAGGCCGCTTCTTGTTAAGACCTAATGCAATTGCTCGCTTCTGGGAAGCATCATATGCATATGAATTACTGTCAATCAAGCCCTTCAATTCCACTTCACTCCAGTCAATCAGTTGATTTTCTTGTAACCATGAAATGTCGTCTTTGTCTCCAAATAGTGTAGCCACAACAGCTATTGAAGGGTTTCTTTTCTGCAATCCTTTCTTCTGTAGCATCATCAGGGCTTCACAGTTTCTCTACAAGAATGATAAAAGGTAACCAAATACATAAACCCTCGTTATTTTGAGATTAATTTCATATATTCCTGGCAGATAATGTTGTAAAAAAAACACTGTGAAAGGAAAGAACCTTGTTCCATGGCTAGTTTCACGACAATGATATAAAGATGATTACCTCATATGTGACTGCATCAGCCAATCCATGAATACGATCAATTCGAACATTCTTGCCAAAAAGCTTAGAGAATGTTGGATCACCATACCGGGATTCTAAAGCCACACTGATACTACATCCATCTTCCCCAAGGTTATTTACGAATCCTTGCATACAGGAAGTTGCACCTGCGCCCCTACTATCACATGTCCGTACACAGACCATGTCTCCAGGAGACAAGGTAGTAGGGGGCAATCTATGGTTTCCTTCCAATTTGAACAATACCAAATGCATACCGCCAAGTCCTGTTTGAAAACAGAATATAAAATACGTAAGTAAAGCCGGAACGACCTATGATACTGTCTGCGCCTTCCATTAGCAAGAAAGTGATGTAACCTGTAGATGTGCTAACAGCATTCAGATTGAAAATAGTGTCACAGAGTTCTTGCTCAGCTTGGGAATGGCTAACCAAAAACTCAATCGGCTTTGGAGAATCAGAATTCTCGTCCGGTGTAGGAACAGCATTCAATTCTTCCTGTGTAAATTCCAGTTCAGCATCCCTTTCAATGAGAAGAAGATTTGACATGTTCTTGGTGAAATCATCTATCCTGGTTTGGATTGCTTTCACCTTCTCACCTTCCAATCCAAGAACTCCGGGTATGGATTTTTGTTGAGGATTCTTCCGAGCAATAGCTTTATGCTGAGCTGCAAATACACATAAACTTATGTCACTAATCAAGCAGCAAAACCATACAAACATCTTTTTAACACCATTAACAACCTGAATTAGCAAGTTCTTTTAGCAACTTCCATGATTGAGTTTCACGCCAATTCTGAATCAAACCTTTCTGTTGTAGATCCATAAGAACTTCCCTGAGCTCCCTTTGGAAATTATCGAATAAAGTGGGATAATGGGTGCAAACCTTCAAACAGACAGCTTCTAAACCAAGAGGCATAGGAACAGTATTAAGATAAGGTTGTGCCTGAATTACAAATGTCAAACCTGGTCCCATTCGTTGACTTAGCTCAGCAAATTCATCCTGCATCTCTGCAGCAGCAAAATCTGAAGCCATGACTTTCATTCCTTGACAAATCCATTTTACTACCAACTTACCCAAATCCCTCCGTCCAAGAGGATCACCATTCTGATACAAAGCAAGAACATTAGTCACCGGGACTGATTCCGGCTGTTTCCTTTCCTTTTCCAACCTTACCTTACCTTTATCCTGCGACGATGAATCAGTAGTTGGAGTCTGTGTGGAAAGACGAAGACTTTTTTTATCCACAGAAGCTCCATCAACTACTCTGCTCTTCCGGCGGCGGTTTCTCCTCTTAGTAATGGCAGCACCGGAACTAGCTCCGCCGCTGCAAATAACGCTGCTACGAGGAAGTGAATAACAAAACAACCGATTTTGATCCTTGTTTTTATCAAACAGATAAAGAGAACCAAAACTAGAAGAAGAAGAAGAAGAACGAGCAGTCAACAAAATAGACTGATTCCGACGCCAATGAACAAAACTTGGGCTTTTCAGTGATTTCAAAGCCAAGGTAGAGATACCACCGCAGAATACGCAAGAAGCTTCCATACCCAACATGAAATTTCTCTAATATACTCCAAAAACAACTATACCCCAACACCCATTGAAGCCAAAAAGCAAGAATCAAGAAAAAAAAAAACAGAAAAAAAATGCTAGCTTTCTTCAACTCAGAACTCCCACCGGAGGAGGAGGAGAAGGGAGTTCTTGAATTGAAAAATGGAAGCGGGAGATGGGAATAAATCTGAGTCAAGAACAGAGATTTTTTGTGAACTATAACATTGGTGTAAGAAGTAAAGCCGTTAGAATTTGGTATTTTACAGAAAATGGGAAAGTGAGAGGCTGGAAAACTACTTTGAGGTCATCATCAACTATTAAAAGGGCCCTCTTTCTTCCCAAACAAAGATTTCCATATGTGTTTTCATTGGTTCTCTGTGATTTTCTCTCTCAGATAACGTGGTCTTCTCCAAGCCCTTTATTTTTTCTTCCTTTTTTCTCTTAATTATAGGAAAATTCTTAAGGTGAACACAAAAACAACTCAAAGATTTGATTTTTATTTTCCCTTTCCCCTCAAATATGTCCCAATACCATTTATTCACTGGCTCCTCAAATCCTTCCATGTCTCAATTTCCAAACTTACTAATTGTAAGTAATTCAAATTCGACTCAAATTAAGCAAAGATTAAACTTGTAACAATATACATTCATTGTATAAGTCAAAAGCTTCAAATTTGTAAGTTTTGATATAGTAAAAACAATATCAAACACATTATAAATTTCTATTCACCACTTATAGATTCGAGTCATGATAAAAAAATGATAGTCTAATTGATAGACTCTTATTCCTTACAAATTTATATTCACAACTCATAGATTCGAGAAGAATTTATTAGATTTATCGACTTACTTATAAAGATCTTTTTATCGATCTTTATAAAATTAGTTGATGAGAATACAAAAGTTTTACGGAAAAAAAGAGAGAATATGAATTTTCAAACTATTTGAATTAAAATCATAAGCTTGCAGACTTTTTAATCTCTAATAAGGGTTGTTTTCAACATAAATAGGTAGTAAAGAATCAGCCACGTTTTATAGTTCAGAATCACTTCCAAGAACTCAGTAACAAACACACAGAACAGAAAGACAGTTGAATAAGAAAAGCTATTTAATAGATTCCTACCTTAGGGGAGGCTTGTGTGGTGGAGAATTCAGATTCTGATGCAAAAGATACTTGCAAGGAATTAATGCATCTGATTCCCTTGAATTCCACAGCTTGCTCAAATCCACTGAAAAAAAAAATTGAAAATGAATGAGCAACAAAGAAGTTGAAAAAGGTGAAAAAAAAAGAAAAGAAAAGCTTAACTAAAACAGCTATAGTAGTACCTGATTTTAACCAGTGTTCCTTGATGCAAAGAATCAACATAATTAGCATAAGTCCAAGTTCAACTAGTAGACATCCAAAATTCTAAAGGTGGCTCTAGCCCTTGTGTTGTAGTACTTTATTCCAATAGTCGAGCACTGTACTTAAGTCCATTACTTATATATCATTACATATTCATATACTCTTTTGATGTATTAAGATCCAACCGAATATAATTAGCATAAGCTCAAAATCAACCAGTAGACATCTAAAATTCTAGAGGTGGGTCTAGCTCTTGTGTTGTAGTACTTTGTTCTAGTAGTTCGAGCATTATACATAAGTTCATTCTTATATATCATTACACATTCATATACACTTTCAAGGTGATATAACCCAATTGAGCATGAATTCAAAATTAAACGGTGAACGTCCAAAATTTTAGAAATGACTCTAACACTTTCAATGTATGATGGGGATCACACATGTAGCTTTTTCTAAGTTGGAATAGTAGTTTTTCATGAGGAATAATAGATGTAAGGTTCCCTAACTACTTCTTTTCAGTTCAAATTTAATACATAGACTTATTCTTACATACCATTACATATTTATATACACTTTTAATATGTTAAGTCCCAACCAAACATAACGAGCATGAGCTAAGATTCATGGGTGGACATCCAAAATTCTAAAGATGACTCTAGCCCTTGTGCTACAACACTTCGTTCCCATAGTTTGAGCGTTGTATCTAAGCTTATCATTATATATCATTACGCATTCATATACTCTTTTAATGTGCTAGAACTTAATCGGACATAATTAATCTAAGCCCAAAATCAATTAGTAAACATCTAAAATTTTAGAGGTGGCTCTAGCCCTGTATTGTAATACTTTGTTTCTATAGTTTGAGTACTGTATCTAAGTTTATTCTTATTTATATACACACTTTCGATGTAGGATGAAGATCACATGTAGCTTTTTCAAGTTGGAATAGTAGTTTTTCATGAGGAATAATAGATGTAAGGTTCCCTAACTACTTCTCACTCAGTCCAAAATTAGTAAAGATCTGATCTTGATTCTGAACCCAACTGCAACCAGGATTTTTCTTTACACCCCTAAGTTTCATCAACTCTCTAACCCTATCAGCCTCTTCCCACTTACCTGCTTCTGCATACATGTTAGAAAGGAGTGTATAGTATCCTGAATGATCAGGCTTCAGCTTTAGGAGATGCTCAGCTGCCCAGCATCCTAACTCCACATTTCCATGGAGTCGACACGCGCCAAGTAAAGCTCCCCATATATTGGCATCTGCTGTAACTGGAAGGCTTTTAACAAGAGCTAATGCTTCGTTTACGAGTCCAGATCGACCAAGTAGATCAACCATACAAGCATAATGCATCTGAGATGGTTTAATACCAGAATCAAGCATGTTTCTGAAAAGTTTCCGCCCCTTTTCGACAAATCCAAGATGACTACAAGCTGACAGAACAGCAATGTATGAGACTGAGTCATGTTCTACACCTTCCTCCCTCATAGATTCAAAAAGATTGATTGCAGTATCCAAGTCTCCAAGCATTCCAAATCCAAAAATCATGGTGTTCCACGAGGCAGAATCCTTGTTAGAAATCCTATCAAAAACTTTTCTAGCAAGATCTATCCGTCCAGATTTGACATACATATCCAAAAGTGAATTTGCAACAAAGAGTTGTTTATGAAATGACCTTCTAATTGCAAATGCATGGATTTCTTTACCTTGTTTGATTGCTGAGATAGTTGCACAAGCTGAGAGAACTCCCATATACGAAACTGAATCATGCTTTAACCCCAGAAGCTCCATTTCTGAAAAGAGAAGCAGAGAAGTATGGCATTCATTTGTCTGAGAATAACCAACAATTAGTATATTGTAAGATATTTGATCCGTCCTAGGAGACATAACAAATATACTCCGAGACACACTGAGGCAGCCACATTTTGCATACATATCTATCAAAGCATTTGATACAAATAAATCAGATGCTGAACCATCACGTATAAGTCTAGCATGAATCTCCTTCCCAGAACGAAGAGAACAAGTTCGTGCACAAGCAGGAAGAACATTTGTAAAGGTGACAGTATTCGGAAACTCACCATGTTCTTGCATTTTCTTAACAAAATCTATAGCTTCTAATTCAAGATTATTCTGGGACAAGTTAGCAACCATAGTATTCCAAGAAACAACATTCCTGCGGACCATGTTACAGAAGACATTCGATGCATCAATTGAACGTCCAGATTTAGCATATATATCTATCAAAGAATTGGAAACGAACATATCATCATATATTCCTGTTCTAACACTAAAACCATGTACTTCTTTTCCTTTCTGGAAAAGCTCCAGTTCAACAAACACAGACAATATGGCAGAAACAACAATTGAATTCAATTTTATACCCTCTTTAATCATTAACCTGAAACTATCAAAAGCATCAATATAACAGCCATTGTAACCAAAACTAGTAATAATAGCATTCCAAGAGACATCATTCTTCTCTAACATTTCATCAAAGACCTGAATTACTGAATCAACCTCTCTGGATTTCCCATAAGCATCAATAAATGCATTTCCAACTTTCAATTTAGTATCCAACCCAACTTTTATGGCATAACAATGAATGCAACTTGTGGTTTTTCCATCCCCAATGCTAGCACAAACTGGTAAAACACTAACCATAGTAGCCTCATTTGGATTAAAATCAGTAGACAAAGCCATCTCTGAGAACAAATTAATCACTGTGAAATAATAGTTATTATCAGAAAGAACCCGAATTACAGTATTCCAAGAAATTATATCTTTCTCAGGCATTTCATCAAACACTTGCTGTACAGCTTCTAGATTGCCATGGTTCCCATAAAACAACAGAAGTGTATTGTTCACAAACACATCTTTATCAAACCCAACTTTTATTACAGAACAATGAACTTCCAATCCTTTCTTAACATTAAGAAATTCAGAACAAAGTTTAAGAACAAAAGGGTACGTATGATCATCAAACTCAACATTCTCCTTCACCATCTCATTATAAATTACCAGCCCTTCGCTGTACAACCCCATAACGGAATGAGCACGAATCATGGTATTGTACAGAAACGATGAGGAAGAAGAACCCGGAAGCGTTTGATAAAAAAGACTGTAAATTGTTGACGGGTTGGCTTGAAAATCAGCGTACCGGAGAATAAGAGCTGCAGAAAGCGTGATAGAAGTCGGAAGCAAACCATGGAGGACACAAATGGCGTGGGCTTGCTTTGTTTGGTTCAGACTCTGCACAGAGTTGCAGAGAGCAAGAAAGTTTTGACATTTTTGAAAGTGTTTGAGAACTGGAGGAAACTTGAGCATGGTGAAGAACTTTTCAGCTCAATCAAACGAACCCTAAATACCATCATAAACACAGAATCAATTTCAAAGCTTCAAAGAACCAAGAAATGCAAAGAAGTAGTAGGAAAATTAAGAGAAACAAAAGAGATATGATCAGATATATTATTATTATTACTATGATTTTACATAATTATGATCTTTCTCTTGATACAGATATGTACCCTGAAGCAAACTATATACTACAATATATATATATATATATAGGTACAATTCAAATTCCAGCCACTGTTGTGATCTCTAATCAGGGCTGCTCCATTTCAGTCAATTGGTGGATCCATTGTTCGATCAATCCCCAGGCTATTTGATCCATAACTGGAAATTGCTTTCATGAAGGATAGAGATGTTGTTAATGGTGAAGAAACTCAATGTTATTAAACTGCATACATCCTCTTATACTTTTCGTTATAAATCTCAGTATCAGAAGCCATGGACATGGAGAAAGATCGAGATAATGTCTCAGCTTTCCTTATGCTTCTCATCTTTGATTCTTCCATCCTGTGTCTAACCACACAGTAACACATTGATCCAATTGTTGCAAGCATGATTGTACTACCAATGACAGTTGCACAGATGGCAAGCCATCTTTCGTGGCGTCCAACGACTATGTAAGTAAGGGAAATGAAGGCAATTGAGATGAATAAGCAAGCTGACCACATAAGCTTGTTTATGACAAACATGAGTTGCTTCTTCGCCTTCTGTTCTATCACGACAATAGATGTTTGGACAACCACAACAGCAAGAGAGATGAACAGTGCAAAACTGTCGAACAGAAAGAAGATTATGAAAGCTGCATTCTTTGCTATGTGTGCTTGGCCGAGCGAAAATCCAGGTGTTGCTCCTTCAACATATTGACCAGGAACAGTAAAAATGGCAGCAAAAGCAACCGTTGCAATCAGGACAGCTACGACAGTGGCAGAGTTTATCGCGTTGTTGAGTCCACTGATGTGAAGTTTCTTTACTTTCTTCGCAATTTTCCTTACCCTGAAACCGGTCTGCCGAGTTTGATGGAGTTGAGATTGCACATCATGTTTTATGTCACTTACTGTCTGCTTGAGTTGCTTCGCTGCATTAGGTGGTTTTCCATTATCTTTCGAATGAAGAGCACCGGCTTCTTTCAAAACGGCTTCAAGTTCTGAAATTTTGAGTTTTACTGCAATATCCAGAGGGGTTTCTCCAGACTTGTTAACTGAATTGACATCAATGCCTTCTGTTGCCACCAAACATTGCACCATCTGAATAAATATCAAATCGAGAAAAGAAATATCATATGGGGAAAGAAAATCTTTCAAAGATTTTTTTCCAAAAACAATAGAAATATCTAATAACTTACCTGAATCCGGCCCTTCCAGGTCGCGATATGGAGAGGTGTGTTTCCTTTGTTATCTTCCAGAAGTAGCACAGACGGATCAGGTTTGATCAATTCCTGCACAATCTCTAGATTTTGTCCCTTTACGGCCATGTGTAATGCACTTTGACCTTTTTTATCAGTCCTGAAACCAATGGTGGGATCCTTTCTTAGAAGTGATTTCACAACTTCCAAATGCCCCATTCTTGCTGCTGTATGGAGCACTGTTTTACCGTTGTTACGAGCAATCTTAGCGAGCTCTGAATCCGTATCAAGAAGCAGATTAACTACGTCAATGTGTCCTTGTGTAGCAGCAGTATGTAATGCAGTGGAATTGAATGAATCCGTTGTCATATTCAGGTTCGGAAACACTCTCAACATTTCTACCAAGACATCTGCATCGCCATTCCCCCCATATTGGAGTTCATGAGAAACCCGAGTAAGAATATGTTCAAGGAAAAGCATAAGAATGCAAAACAAGAAAAGTGAAACATCAAAGGTACCGGTGCTATACCGGTGCTAGATGGACAGATTCAAGACTTAAAAACTTTCCATTTTAGCAGAAAACATAGATGTTTCATGGTTTACTTTCATTGTATACTCTCAACATTTCTACCAAGACATCTGCATCGCCATTCCCATATTGGAGTTCATGAGAAACCCGAGTAAGAATATGTTCAAGGAAAAGCATAAGAATGCAAAACAAGAGAAGAGAAACATCAAAGGTGCCGGTGCTATACCGGTGCTAGATGGACAGATTCAAGACTTAAAAACTTTCCATTTTAGCAGAAAACATAGATGTTTCATGGTTTACTTTCATTGTATGACAAAACATCAAAACTCGCAAACGGTTATTTTCATACTCATCATCATGTCCAAAAGTTCTAATAATTTGGATAGGAAACCATGAAAAGGAAACACTAAACAGAACTACTCACCGAGATGGCCTTGTTTTGCGGCAACATGAAATGGATCATAACCATTCTTAGCGACAATGGTGCTAGACTTAAAAACTTTCCATTTTAGCAGAAAACATAGATGTTTCATGGTTTACTTTCATTGTATGACAAAACATCAAAACTCGCAAACGGTTATTTTCATACTCATCATCATGTCCAAAAGTTCTAATAATTTGGATAGGAAACCATAAAAAGGAAACACTAAACAGAACTACTCACCGAGATGGCCTTGTTTTGCGGCAACATGAAATGGATCATAACCATTCTTAGCGACAATGGTGCTAGACTTAAAAACTTTCCATTTTAGCAGAAAACATAGATGTTTCATGGTTTACTTTCATTGTATAACAAAACATCAAAACTCGCAAACGGTTATTTTCATACTCATCATCATGTCCAAGAGTTCTAATAATTTGGATAGGAAACCATAAAAAGGAAACACTAAACAGAACTACTCACCGAGATGGCCTTGTTTTGCGGCAACATGAAATGGATCATAACCATTCTTAGCGACAATGGAAGCAATTTGAACATCAATATATTTCAACAACTCTGCAACAACCATGGCGTGACCATTTTCAGCAGCAACATACAGAGCAGTTTCACCTTCTTGATTCTTCTTGGAAAGCAATTCCCTTATGACATTCTCATCAAATTTCTGAAACATTTCCTTCACTTTTGACAAATTCCCAGCTCTTGCAGAAAGATGAAGTGGGGAATCACCTCTTTTGCCAGGTGAATCTCTGCCGCGTTTCTTTTCACCAACAAAGCTTAGCTGTCTCTCCATTGCTAACCTAAAGCTCTTCTGTTTTTCTATCAATCCTCGAAAACTCTTCTGTTTTTCCATTACTGCACCACCACGAAAACTCTGCTGTTTTTCTATCACTCCCTGAAAACTAGCATGCTTTTCTAGCTTTACAGGTTTGGAATTAGTTTGACCATCCATGATCAAAAACCAAAATCTCAAGAAATCTTTCAAAGAATTCACCCAGGAGAAAGTTAATAATCAATCTTTTGAGTTAATTATTCTCTCTTTCCTTACTTCAAACACTTCGAATGCAAAAAATTCCAACCATCTTTAACTTTTAACTTTTAACTTCAACTAAGAAGAAAAATCTCAATCAAATAACAAATATATCCATGAACTTTTTTCAGCTCAAGTTCCAAAACCCAAAAGTATTTTCTCCCCTTTCTTCCACATAAACCAGAAAATTTTAGGGTAAAAATCCCAAAAAGAAAATTTACCTCTTTAATTCAGCCATCTGGAGAAACCCTTCAACTGTAATAACCCAGAAATCTCAAGAAATCAAAGCAACCAGAAACTTCAAAGAAAGACTAAAACAAGAATCAATCTTTATCCAAAGATATCCTTCAATTTCTCATTTCTAGGACAACCCAGAAGCTAAAAACCCAAGAAAATCTGTAATCCAAATAGATTGACTAGATTCTCTCCTTACGCCACTACCCTTCAAAAAGAAAGAGTTTTTATAAAACTATTATAAAGACCATTTGCTTTGCTTCAGGAATTGAGAATCTTAGAAAGGACAGGACAATTAAAAGGTCAAAAAACAACCCACATGTCTCTCGTTGCTGTTAATGTTGTTGTGTAGTAGTAATCCAAAAGATTACTCTTTTTCCTATTCTAAAATACTGAAAAAGCAGTAAAATATATTTCAACAGTCACTGAAAGCAATGGGGGTTACAGTTTACAAATAACAAAAAGAATAAAAAAGGAACAAACTTTAGACCATGTGAAACAGTAATAATAATAATAATAATAGAGTAAGCTAAGTAAACAATGATTTCACCAAAATGATAAAAGATATTGTTTTGTTTTGTTCTTTCATTTTCTAGAAACAAATAATTAAAAAAGTCTAAATGGTGCACACATAATGGCCGCCATTCATGCTGGCTGGCTGCCATCAGAAAGAGCACTACAAGACAGTGATAAGGTTGGGAAGATGAGGGCCATCCATCCATCCATCCATCCATTCCACACCTCTACCACTACCACTATAGCACATTTTGCCATTTCATTGGTCTAACCTTACCTTACCCCCCCCCACACCCCCCATCTTTGGGACCCATTTGTGGTTCCCACGTGTGGCCTGCATATTGGATGATAATCAATCATCCCCACCATGAATATATATATATATATATATATATATATATATATATATATATAGAATATAATCATGTTAGATAGAATTGATTTGTGAATATGGTAAAAGATGAGATTTTTTTTGTGAATATGGTAAAAGATCAGATCTTTTTCTTTATAAAAGTAATTTGTGAATATAATCTATATATATATATATATATATATATATATATATATATAACCATGACCAAGAAAGGCATAATATCTACATGATGGTTTTAATGTTTTTTTTGGAAGCACAAGAAAGGAGAAAAACAAAAGCAGGCAGAGGCGAGGCAAGCCATGAGGGAGAAAGGAAGAGAGAGGCTGCTGAAATACAACACATGTTCTTGGACATCTAAATCATTCATCTAAAATAACATTTACAGCAAGTATCCAATTTGCAAACTTGAATACATTTTCTCATGTTACAAACCAAAGTTTTATAAAAACATATTTTTTATATCAATTTATATTCAAACTAAGTTCTTTTGAACTGAGATGATCCCTTGTAAAAAGAAGTTTTCACTTCAAATTTTAAATAATTCAAATTTTAAACGGTTATATATATAGACAAATTGACATATATAGTCCTCAAACTATAGAGATTTGGTAATATTAATCTCCAAATTATTTTTTTGTGGAATTGGTACCCAAACTATAAAAAAAATTGTGACATTGGTTAAAAATTCGGTTAAATCACCTGTGAAATAAAAAAAAACTTCAAGGATATTTATGTGACTGCACAATTTAAATATATTTAATAATAGATACATTGACATAAATAGTTCTCAAATTATAAATATTTGGTGATATTGGTCTCTAAATTATTATAAAAATAAAAATAATATTAGCATATATATATATATATATATATATATATTATTAAATATATTTAAATAGTGTAATCACATACGCTTTTTAAAAAAATTATTAATCTCACAATTTTTTTTATAATTTAAGGACTAATGTCACCTAATATTTATAATTTGAGGACTATTTATGTAAATCTGTTTATTATTAAATATATTTAAATAGTAAAGTGACATAAATACTTTTGAAATTTTTTTACTAATTTAACAGAAGGACCAATATCACAATCTTTTTATAATTCGGTGACCAATTCCATAAAAAAATAATTTAAAGATCAATATCACGAAACTCTTATAGTTTAGAAACTATATATCAATTTATTCATATATATATATATATTAAATTCTTTAATCTCACTCAATTATAAAATCTTTACCAACTTATATATTCTTATAAATAATATTTTATATCATATTTATATTCAAATTAATCAAATCAATTTTTTTTACGGAGATCACAATTTCACTAAAAAGTTGCATAAGTGGGACTCATTAATTTCTTCCTTTTTTTTTCTTTGATCAGACAATTTATTGTTTTTTTGTTTTCTTTTCTTTTTTGTCCAAAAAGGACAGACCGACCAGTTGGGTGCTTTTAAATAATGATATAATATATAATATATTATTATTATTATTATTATTATTATTATGAGAGAGTGTCCGAATCTGACACGCACTTTATTATTATTTTTAGATACTTTTGTCTCCAATCAACTTTCCTTATTTATTATTTATTATATCACTTTTTGTCAAATTTTAATTTTTAATCTAACTTTCACTTTTACTTTTACTTCTACTTTTACTTTTACTTTTACAACTGTCTTTGCAAAACATAGAAATTTCTATTTTAATTTGAAAATTTTAAATTTTAAAAAAAAATTATTGAAATTAATAATAAATTATTTTTTTTGAAATTGATCTCTAAATTATTAATAAAAGGATGAATATCACAATTTTTTTATACTTGAAAAGACCAATTTTACCATTAAAATAATTTATGTATCAATGTCACTAAATATTTATAATTTAAGAAGTATTTATGTTAATTTGTCTATCATTAAATATATTTAAATAGTGTAATAACATAAGTATCCATGATTTTTTTTTACTTAATAGATGATATATAAGAATTTTTAATCGAATGACTAATGTCATAATTCTTTTATAGTTCGAGACCAATTCCACAAAAATAATAATAATTTAGGGACTAATATCACAAAATATTTGTAATTTGGAGACTATTTCTGCCAATATACCAAAAAATTAAAGTTATTTTTTACAAATTCCATCAAAATATTTTAAAATTTAACTATAAAAGAAATAATAATTATGTCACTTTACATGAAATGTCTATAAATTTAAAGAAAAAAAGAAATGTGACATTCATTTACAAAATATTATCGAAAAAATAAAAAGATAAATATAAAAATATATTTAAGGTAAAATTTAGCAAACTGCATAGATTGTAAAATTTATAAAATTTTTGACGAAATTCATGAACAATGATTTTATTGTTTTTTGTTAAATAAAAATATTTAAAACTTTAAAAGTGACACAAAAATATTTTATGACTTAATTTGTCAAACATAAATTTATTTGAAATTAAATTATCAATGTCATATATATTTAATGACGCGTTTTAAATCTAAATTGACGGAGTAATCTTATTGTTATTTTATAATAATTAGTATAATAATTATTGTTATGCAATCCAATCATAAACCCTTTAAAAAATCTAATGTATAATTTTCTCAATAATATTTCCAACAAATTTAGATCTTTCTTCATATGGGTAGTAGTGGAGAAGATAAGATTTTCATCCATAAGAAAATCATCAAACAAATCAAATTTTACTTTTTTTATCAATTGAAGAGATTTATTATAAGTTTTGTTCAAAATCCATGTGCTTTTGTCTAGTGATGGAAACACATTATTTCTCATAATACTTTCTTCATATTAATATATATATATATATATATATATATATATATATATATATATATATATATATATATATTTCTAGGTGCACTATGTGTCTTAGATAGAATTTTAAGTCAAGACTAATCTTGTTCAAGTAGATTGGTATCTTGCAAAAGAAATTATAATCTTAAATTTTAAACAGTTGCATATATAGGTCAGAGATCGAATTTTCGGCCTCACTTAAAAAGATCTTTTTACCAACTTATATGCATTTTAGGGTTAGACATGAAAGATCTTCCTTCTCAAGAAATAAACTTTGTTCCAGCTATTTAGATAATTTGATTCATCCATTAAAAAATTATTCAGTTATGAACTGTTATTAAAACATTATTTGAAGTTCTTTACTCGATGATGCATTTTAAAGTGTGTCTTAGATACAATTTTAAGTCAAGACTAATCTCGTTCGAGTAGATTGGTATCTTGCAAAAGAAGTTCTAACCTTAAATTTTAAACAGTTGCATATATAAGTTAGAGATCGAATTCTGGACCTCACTTAGAAAGATCTCCTTACCAACTTATCTGCATTTTAGGGTTAGACATGAAAGATCTTCCTTCTCAAGAAATAAACTTTGTTCCAGCTATTTAGATAATTTGATTCATCCATTAAAAAATTATTCAGTTATGAACTGTTATTAAATTATGATTTGAAGTTCTTTACTCGATGATGCATTTTAAAGTGTGTCTTAGATACAATTTTAAGTCAAGACTAATCTCGTTCGAGTAGATTGGTATCTTGCAAAAGAAATTCTAACATTAAATTTTAAACAGTTGTATATATGGGTCAGAGATCGAATTTTCGGCCTCACTTAAAAAGATCTCCTTACCAACTTATTTGCATTTTAGGGTTAGACATGAAAGATCTTCCTTCTCAAGAAATAAACTTTATTCCAGCTATTTAGATAATTTGATTCATCCATTAAAAAATTGTTCAGTTTTCTAAACTGTTATTAAAACATGATTTGAAGTTCTTTACTCAATGATGCATTTTAAAGTGTGTCTTAGATACAATTTTAAGTCAAGATTAATCTCGTTCGAGTAGATTGGTATCTATGCAAAAGAAGTTCTAACCTTAAATTTTAAACAGTTGCTTATATGAGTTAAAGATCGAATTCTCGACCTCACTTAGAATGATCTCCTTACCAACTTATCTGCATTTTAGGGTTAGACATGAAAGATCTTCCTTCTCAATAAAAAAACTTTGTTCCAACTATTTAGATAATTTGATTCATCCATTAAAAAATTATTTAGTTTTCTGAACTATTATTAAATCATGATCTAAAGTTTTTTACTCGATGATGCATTTTAAAATGTGTCTTAAATACAATTTTAAGTCAAGACTAATCTTGTTCGAGTAGATTGGTATCTTGCAAAAGAAGTTCTAATCTTAAATTTGAAACAGTTGCATATATGAGTTAGAGATCGAATTATCGACCTCACTTAAAAAGATCTCCTTACCAACTTATATGCATTTTAGGGTTAGACATGAAAGATCTTCCTTCTCAAGAAATAAACTTTGTTCCAACTATTTAGATAATTTGATTCATCCATTAAAAAATTATTCAGTTATGAACTGTTATTAAAACATGATTTGAAATTCTTTACTCGATGATGCATTTTAAAGTGTGTCTTAGATACAATTTTAAGTCAAGACTAATATCGTTTGAGTAGATTGATATCTTGCAAAAGAAGTTCTAACCTTAAATTTTAAATAGTTGCTTATATGAGTTAAAGATCGAATTCTCGGCCTCACTTAGAATGATCTCCTTACCAACTTATCTGCATTTTAGGGTTAGACATGAAAGATCTTCCTTCTCAATAAAAAAACTTTGTTCCAACTATTTAGATAATTTGATTCATTCATTAAAAAATTATTCAGTTTTCTGAACTATTATTAAATCATGATCTAAAGTTCTTTACTCGATGATGCATTTTAAAATGTGTCTTAGATACAAATTTAAGTCAAGACTAATCTCGTTCGAGTAGATTGGTATCTTGCAAAAGAAGTTCTAACCTTAAATTTTAAACAGTTGTATATATGATTAAAGATCGAATTCTCGACCTCACTTAGAAAGATCTCCTTACCAACTTATCTGCATTTTAGGGTTAGACATGAAAAATCATCCTTCTCAAGAAATAAACTTTTTTTTCTGTTATTTTAGATAATTCGAATCCTCCATTATAAATTGTTTAATTTTCTGAACTGTTATTAAAACATGATTTGAAATTCTTTACTCGATGATGCATTTTTAAAGTGTCTTAGATACAATTTTAAGTCAAGACTAATCTCGTTCGAGTAGATTGGTATCTTGCAAAAGAAGTTTTAACTTTAAATTTTAAACAGTTGCATATATGGATTAGATATCGAATTCTCAGCCTCACTTAAAAAAATCTACTTACCAACATATCTATATTTTAGGGTTAGACATAAAAAATCATCCTTCTCAAGAAATAAACTTTTTTTCCCATTATTTAGATAATTCGAATCCTCCATTAAAAGTTATTTAATTTTCTGAACTGTTATTAAAATATTGTTTGAAATCCTTTACATGTATTTTAAGTGTAAAATGTCATTAAACTGTTTAAATTGCCAAAATACACTATAATTTATCTTTTTTGGCCAACTTAAATATTCATTTTTGCTTGTTTTTGTTTCATTTTTTTAATACAAAAAAGAAAGAAAAAAGAAAAAAGTAGTTATGTAAGAAATATCCTCATTGAATTGACAAATACCTAAAGTTAGATACTATTCAAAGACTTTGCAAAAACCTATGCATACATACATATATATATATATATATACATATATATATATATATATATATATATGTATGTATATTATCAAAGGGAATATTATCGATTGACATTAGAAGAGTTGAACTCGTCAAAGATGACTGCATGAATGGGGGAGACTCGTAATTGATTCATAGTTGACCATTAAAATGAATGTATAGATAATATATATATATATATATAATTATATATATATAGAGAGAGAGAGAGAGAGAGATAGAATTCAAGAAAACATGACTAAGCGAAATGCAAAAATATGTTGTGCACCATTACTCTTCCACTACCTTTCAAAATTTATTTTCATTCAAACAACGAATTATCTATATATATATATATTCCTTTTCATTGTTTCCCACGTTGTTTTATAGTATTCAAACCCATAATATTCCTTCTTTAGCACACACAAACATATATATATATATATATATATATATATGAGTGATAGTAATAATGATTGTTTGGAATTCTCTATCCTCAAAATTTTGTGTTGGAAAAGTTATGAAATAGTTGAAATTTATAATATTATATTCTCTCTCCATTTCCAATAAATTATATCAACTATTTCAAAAACTTATTTATTTTTAAAATATTTTTTAAATATCATTATATTTTAAATAAAACTGTTACTATCTTATTTAAATTTTTTTATTTTGAATAATGTTTCACAAATTTATGATACTAGATACTCTTTAATAATCGCTCATAAATCTTTTAGATTAGCTTTATGTCACTTTATGTTACAATAATATATATATATATATATATATAGAATAATTTTGTGTAAATTTAATTAAGTTGTAAAAAAAAAAAGGGAAAGCTATGGAAACAAACAACTTTTGTACCTAATTTTTCAAAATGTGGTATGGATTATTTTGACCAATATATATATATATATATGTGTGTGTGTGTATGTATATATTTTCCCACAAAAGATGATGAGAAAAGGGTAAACATGACTTATATTTGACTAAAGGTTGAGTTATGGAAGTGGTGTATAAAGATTGCTGAAAAAAACTATGGACACTTTTTTTAATTGCTGAAAAAAAAACATGACTTATAATGCCATGCATCTTTTAATTGCTGATATATATATTCTTAAACTAATATTTTGTAATGGTCTTTTACTTTTGATCTCAATATTTATGATTCGTTTATTTTATAAATAGAAAGTTTTCAAATAATTGTAACTATTACCTTTGATCTCGATATTTATGATTCGTTTATTTTATAAATAGAAAGTTTTCAAATAATTGTAACTATTAGGAAAATTAAAAAATTGACAAATTTATAGTTTGATAAATCTTAAATTATAAGTGAATTAAGTTTATATATATATATAATATTAATACTTGAAGCTGTAGTTTAGAAAAGAAATACATACAAAAAAGTTAAAATAGAAAAGAAAGTCATTCCAACCATCAATGACCAAATTATATGTTCCAAATGGCATTACTTTTCCACCTTAAATATCAATCACCATCATTCATTCTAGTACAAAATGAACCTTAAAATTCCAAATTTTATTGCAACTGAATTTAATTGTTGTGGGTGAAATTTATGTAGGATTACAAGTCAAAGATGAATGAATTTTTGGATTTAATTGCTAAGGGTAAAAACGGTTTAGAATTATTTTACTTATTTCTTCATCTCAATTACTTCAGAATTTTCAGTGTTTTACAGTGATATTTGTAATCTGATTTTTGCTGTGGCATAATTAAGAGGAAACATGATTTAAGTTTGTGTTAATTATTGATGAATTCATTGTGATGGTGAATTCGGTTTTTATGATTAATGTTTGTACGAGACTTGCTTGATTTACTCACTTAATTACTTAAAAGTCAGTATTATTTGCGGTTACGACTGTCCAAATTTCACATCGAATTAGTATCTATCATTCAATAGAAAGAGAACTAATTGACAAGATAATTAAGTGGCATTAGTTTGGGTAGCAAGACCTTCCCCTCAAATATGCAGGGAGGAGATAGACCAGTCATTTGCCTAATGTTGATTTAAACCAATGTACGTCGTACTCCACAAGATCAATCTAAACAACTCTTAAAAAAAATTGCAATGATAGTATTTGTGCTCTGAACTAGTACATCGGGTAATTGTTGTAGTGTTGGTTTGAAAACTGAAGTCATTTTCTGGTAAACAACTCTTAAAAAAAACTGCAACGATAGTTTTTGTGCTCTGAACTAGTATATAAAATAATTGTTGTAGCGTTGGTTTGAAAACTTAAATCATTTTCTGGTAAACAACTCTTAAAAAAAACTGCAAAGATAGTATTTATACTCTGAACTAGTATATTGAATAATTGTTGTAGCGTTAGTTTGAAAACTGAAGTCATTTTCTAGTAATTTTTCATTCACTTATATAGTTTGCACTTAATACTTTAGACATGTAGTTCCATTACATTTTATTATCTTCATTACTCTTGGTTGTTTCTAGCAAGCTAACTCCTAACATTTAGTTTAGATTTATATAATAGTATCTTTAAATACACTCATCTAGTTGCACAATCACATTTACATTTTAATTGGCATACTTAGTCCATGTGGGATTGATATTCGTATATTTAGATACATATATTATTTGTTGACCAATGTATACTTGCACTTGTTAAATTTGGTTGATTTTCTCATCTTTACAAATTGTGGCACAAGCACATAACGCAACAAAACTAATCCCACATAGGATTTGAGATAGGAATTTCCTAAAACAATCACTTATAAATGTATGTTTCCCTAACTACAAAAGCCAACCACAATCCCAACAATTCAATCAGTATATATATCTATAGCCACCAATGCATTACTTACCACCAAAATCAGCTCCATATTCCTTGCTTCAAAATGTTTTCTGTTAGTTTCTTGAACCTAATTAGAGCTATTAACTTGTAAAGATACCTTTCCAACAACTCCAAGATTGTCCTTCACTTCATTAACCAAAGCATCCAAACTGCCATTGTTGTTACAATGTACCAAAGTGATTCCCATCTCCCTGTTAACGTCGTTGACAAACCCTAATCCGGGAGAATCCCTTGTTGGTTCAGCAATGTCCATTATTGACACCATATGATCAACCATATCGACCTCAAGGTTGCTCATGTTTTCACTTTGATGAAAGTTAGACCTATTTGGACCCTTTTTTCTCTTCCTTGATCGTTTCTTGAAACGCCCTTTCTTTGGTTTTAATGCAGCTGTTGTTGTTGTTGTCTCCGTTAAGTTGGGAATCAACTCTGTCACTTTCTTTTTAATCGGAACAACAGTATATAAAGAAGTCCCACATGGATTAGATTCTGAAGTTTCAGCCGTTGTCTCGATGGCTAGCAAGGCTGTCCTGGCAGCTTTGATCTCTGCTTCCTTTTTATTCCTTGCTGCAGCTCCAATGTATTTGATACCTCCGACTTCAACAGTACATGAAAACATAACCGTTCTCCCCCGAGTTTCTTCCCTTCGACACTCATACATGGGAATTGCATAGTTCATCTTTTGAGCATATTCTTGCAATAAATTCTTGCACAAACCTGTTTCGTGCTGAAATGTAGAACATAGAAAGAAGTGCTGTGATTAGATGTTCCGTGTCTTAACTATATAGCTACAAACAAAGCAATTTTTCGTGATAAATCTCAGATGCTTCAACAACGGAAGATACTAAAGATCATAACATAGATTACATGTTGGAAACAAAAAATTGATGAACAAGGCAAGGGAAAGGAGAGTGCCATTACCACGGGTTGAGAAATGCAATTTGCCACTTCTCCATTGTGCACGAGTTGCATGAGAGCGACTTCTGCAGCTGATTGTTCGGCTGCTTTCCGATTGAAAAAACCAGGAAGAGAATCATATCTTTCATTACTCACGATTACTGTTGATCTAAATGTTGGTTCATGAGACGGTCCTTCTTTTGTAGTTTCGTAAACGGGAGTGGAAAGTCCCACCTTTTGAGCAAACTCTTGCAAACGGCTCTTGAATACATAACAATTCGAGACACCTGCAACATTACAACTATAAGACAATATATATATTTCAAAAAACCCCATGTCGGTAACAATAATCATCATCGTCGTTAACATGAATTTGAAGCTACAACATATCCAAATGAACAACCCCATGTCATCTTCTCGAGAGGCTCCTTAAAAACTACCATTCTTGCAGCCATATGGAGCATTATTTAACCATCATTTCGACTACCTTAGGAAGAAATGAAAGGGCAATAAGATCTTTCTACAGAGGTGAAAACAGGTGGAAGATAAATCTCCTTCAATGTCTTTGTTTCCGATATCTATACACATATAAATCGGACAAATTGAAAGAAATTCAACAACAGCAAATAGTTCTTCACAGTCGATATGTCGAGCGCATACAACAACATTAATCTAAGTGACAGATTATAAGCTCAAATTATTCTACCCTTCTTACTCTAAGAGCTTAAAATGCAAAAATTTTCAGCCATTTTGAAATATTCAAATTTTTTTCCACTTTCCAAAACCTTAAAAATCTCATAGGAAGTATCTAGAGGGAGTATCTAGAGGGAGTATCTAGAGGGAGTATCTAGAGGAAGTATCAAGAGAGTTCTAATTATTCGTGATTTCACCAAAAACCTGAAAATTTTGGGCTAAAGAAACTCCAACAGGAGAAAATGAAATCAAAATTTACCCTAACATCTGAAAAAATTCAGCCCCAAATGAACTCAAAATGTCAAAGCAACCATGAATTTAAGCAAGAACTCTAGATAGGATAAGTTCAAAGCAAAGAAGCAAAATTTAACAAATGGAAACATCCAATTTCTTATTTTTAGCACAACCCAGAAGCTGAAAATGAGAACTAACAGTCAAAAATTGGTTCTTTAATAAAAAAACAGCTTAAAAGAACCAACCACAAAGCAAGAAAAATGAAAAAACTCCATGAAACTTAAAACCCCAACAAACTTTCGCCAAAAATCAAAAAGACCTCATTTCTTTAATTTAAAAAACAACATTTCTTCCTATATATATAGATATATATATAGAGAGAGAGAGAGTACCTTCGAAGTCGTCGCTGGCGGGCATTTGAAGCAGATGATCAAAATTAACCAGGAAAAGTGAAAGAAATGACTGATTCCTACTGGCAGGCTTTCAGAAATAGAGGAGGAAGGAAGACTGTCAAAAGGGTTACATTTTTTACCACACACACATATATATATATATATATATATATATATATATATATATATATATACACAATATAATTTCTGCCCTAATACCTTTCCAATGAGATAATTAAAAAAAAGGGCTCATTGGGATTATGTCCTTAAAGAATATTCATAATAGTAAAGAAGAGAGTTTCTAACTTGAAATTATCAAAACTAATGAATATTATGTAAGAATTAAAGTGATTTTTTTCAAATAACATTTACGTGTATCTAATTAAAATTAAATACCATATGAATTAATAGACATACAAATAAGATAACTGAAAAAGTATATGACCTAATTGAAACCCTAAAAAAAAACCAGATGTTCTTTTTTGTTATAATTTGACATAAATCTGTAAAGTTAAGAATTCAACATTTTTGCTATCTTAAAGTCCAAGTAAGATTAATCATAATTAAATTATACATATGCAATGTATATTCATTCCAGATTAATCAATGACTCTAAATATAGAATAATATAACAAACAAAATCATTATGAACAAACATGTAAAAGTTAGGGTTAGTCTAAGAGTTGGATCTTGCCATGAATTTAGGTTAATCAAAACAGTAGTTTTGGATACTCGATGAGATTTAATAGAGGTGAAAAATGAGATAGTTGGAAAAATGAATTGAATTTAAAAAATGAAATGGAAAGCTAAGAAAAATATTTTGACAAATTGGCATAAATAGTCCTCAAAATATACAGGTTTTTAGTAACATTGGTCCATAAATTATTATTTTGGTAAAATTAGTCTGAACTATAAAATAATTGTGACGTTAGTCCTTCTATTAAATAAAAAAACTTTAAAAATAATTAACACAAATAGTCTGAAATTAATTTTTTATTAAAATTAGTCATTAAATTATAAATAAATTGAACTAATTTCATCAAAAAAACAATTTAGGGACTAATTTCACCAAATATCTATAATTTGAGAACTATTTATGTCAATATATTTATTATTAAATATATTTAAATAATATAATAACATAAATACTTCAAATTTTTTTTTATAAAAGAGCAAATATCACAAATTTCTATATTTTGTGGACCAATGTCGTCAAATAACCATAATTTGGGGACTATTTATGAGAATTTGCCAATATTTGTACGGGGTTTCTCTTGCAGAAGTCTGAGGGGGGAAAGAGAAGAGAAAGATAAACAAATCCCCTGAAAATGGCTTCTTTTTACTCTCAGTATCTTACTCTTTCTTCTTCTTCTTCTTCTTCTTGTTCTCTTCCTCTTTACAGTAGGCTAAATCCTATATTCTTCTCTGGCCGTCATCGTTTTTCATCTACTTTATCCCGTCCTGCTTTTCTCACAAGGCATAGATACACGAAGTTCTTCACTGGCAAGTCTTAATTTGGTTTTAAATTATTGATTTTTATGGGTTATATGAATTCTTTATCATGAATAACGAAATGGGTCATCAGGAAAAGAGATTAAGAAGTAATCATTTCTTGCTCATTGTTAAATGTTTTTATCAATTCTGGTCGTTGGTCTCTTTCTTCTCACTTCACAGTATGGAAAATCCTCTGTTATTCTCTTGGCATAATCTTTGTAGTTTCACATTACTCTCGACCTATTTTGCTCCAAGGGAAGTAAAAGTTTGATTTTTGTTGTTGTTGGGAATTCTTTAAAATGAATAAATATGTTATTTTTAAAAGATTAAAAATTAATAATTTATGAAGAGTGGGAAATATTAGTGGAGTCAAGTAATTTTTTGACATTGTGGAATGTTTCAATCAATGTAGCTTGTTTTTGAAAATTCTAGCTGAAAAATTAGTGGAGTGGGCTCTCAAGAATAAGGAGTGCTTTAGTACATCCTGTTTTTGTGCTCTCTGTTTAACTTCTGTAGGATTAACGCATAAAAAGTTGGACTTGAACTTGCTCTGTATCATTGGATAATAGGTTTTTTTTTTTCTTCTTTTCCCTGTATTTGTTGGAGAAAATCTATGCGGATTTAATGTAAGTATCTAAAAATTGCTTCTGAAAATTTTAACCCATTTTACTGCAAAATTTCAGTTGCTGCAGCTGCAGAGAATGGGGGTGTATTTACATCACCAGAGATTGCAAAGACATTTGATTTTTCGAATGAGGAACGCATATATAAATGGTAATCTATCCTGTTTTCTTGTGGAAGTCTTTGAAAGGGCAGTGTTAACTTTTTTGTAATTCATTTATTTTGTGCTGGTGATGCAGGACAACATTAGGCATCTGTTATTATTTTTAAATAACTACTAGCGCAGAAGTATTATTTTAGTCTTTTTCCCCTTTTCTTGTTAACTATATCACCCTGACCAGGTGGTATAAACTTTGATCTATTCGACATTTTTAGTTCCTCTTTGTTTGGTGCCATATGGCATTGCTGAAACTTGAGCTATACGCTCCCTGTGTCGATATATTATGGGGTGGGAGGGGGTGTTGGGTCCCTGAATATGGATCACTTGCTTAAGAAAAAAAAAAAAAAGAAAAAAAGAAAAAGAAAAAGAAAAATGGAAGCTCTTTGAGAGTAGTTTCTCATTGGCTTTTATCTAAGTAAGCCAAAATTCTTCATTATATGTATTTGGCTTTCAAGATTAAGTGGCTTAACCTGTAACTTTTGCGGTGCAGAATTTAATAATTTGTTCTCAATGTCAAGCACCAAACTAAAGAACTGAATCTAAGGAGAGGCTTACATGTTCTTTCTTTTATTGAGAGGATTGGTATATGTTCTTAATTTTCAATTCATAAATCTCATTAATTTGGTGTAGAGATATCGCAACTCTTAGAACTAGGCTAATGTTTTCCTGACTGCCTTCTTTTCTTTCCTTCTGGGATTATATGGGAAATGTTGTTCACAGAGCTTAGAACTATTTGGTGTCTTTGAATTTTCTTTATTATATGTCAGTCAAAACATATTCACGACTGAGCTTTTTGGTCATATCAGGTGGGAGACTCAAGGATATTTCAAGCCAAGTTTTGATAGAGGAAGTGATCCTTTTGTAGTTTCGATGCCACCTCCTAATGTTACCGGTTCATTACACATGGGGCATGCCATGTTTGTCACTCTTGAGGTTTAAGAAGCATACTTATATAAATTAATTTTGCTTCTGTTCTTTCCCTTCAGAGTGTTCGCTGCTTTTGTTTTTCTTTAATTGTATTTATACTTAGGTTATTTAATTTCAAAGTTGCATAGAAAGTGATAATATGATGTAAAGGTAACAGTTTTAACAACTATGTCTTTGATAATTATTTGTTTATTTTATTCTCCAGGGAAACAATTATTAGACTGAATGTTGAAGAAGATACTTGTATTCTTCTTTAGAGTTTGTATCTTAGGTAATCTGAAAGTAGGGGATTATTAATTTAGCAAATTGTATCTCTCTTTTCCTGGTTCTTCTACTCCTAGTTGTTCCAAGTTTCAAGCAATCTAATTCTTTTGGGGGATTGTGCTCAGACAATCTTCTTTTCTTGTCTATTGACTACACATTTTCTGCTTTGAAGTGTTCCTCCTTTCATCTTACTGTTGAAAGAGAGAACAGTTTTTTAAAATTTTCTTTTACCCTATTCCTTCTTATGAAGTTTAATAATAATTTTGGTTTTCCACATTGGCAGTTTAAAATAATGTTGATGATTTTCCATTTTCAGGATATTATGGTGAGGTACAACCGCATGAAGGGAAGACCTGCTCTTTGGTTACCTGGGACAGACCATGCTGGTATTGCAACCCAGGTATGTGCTAGATTGAAAACCTTAGACATTTTTCTATTATTTTCATGATGATTTTATAGACCTATTTTGTTCATTAACTACTTGAATCATGTTTATTCTTGCAATCTTGACCAAACTTTGTCACTTTCTCTCTTCTATTCTGTTGTATCATGTCAGCGTGCATTTGATCAATTTGTTTTTCAAGTTATGCTCTAATCTGGCTTGTGACTTTCAGTTGGTTGTGGAGAGAATGCTTGCAGCTGAAGGAATAAAAAGGGTTGATCTGGGTAGAGAAGAGTTTACAAAAAGAGTATGGGAGTGGAAAGAGAAGTATATCAACCTATCTTTTTTGCTCATTGCTTTCTCTCCTTCCGATGCATAGTAGAAAATGTCCATACCATGAAAATATTCAAGCACTCCACATTTCTTGTATCTCTTTTTCTTTGGATCTTGATGACCTTTTTTCCCTTTTTGTGGTTGCTGCACTATATGTCGTGGTTCAACTGCCTTTTTGCTAGAATCTGTTATTCAAATATATCTATCCATGAATCCTTTCATCTTTTCATACTAGACTGATCCATGACTCTTATTATGTGTTGGAGCTACTTCTCACTTTTATTGTAAATGCTAGGGATAAATTGATGTGATTATGTATGGCAATATAGTTTGCAGGATTCTTTCTTGTGTCCCAATTCCCAAGTGATTGATCAATGAGTAACCTATATGTTATCCCTTCACTGTGGCTGTGCAGCCTTTCTGAAACTTTGTCAATATGTTCATCATGTGTTGTAGTACTGTAGGTTCAGTTTTTTCCCCCCTTAAATTGTGTTTGGTAGAGAGCAATGGATGTTGGATATAATATAACTTTGATTGAACTTGAGGCCTGAATATTTCAGTCTTCATGATATTGGAAATTGCCAATGGTAAATCAGCCAAAACGTTTGTGCAATTATGATATTTTTCTAAGAGCTATTAGTGTTTGGCTTGCTACTACTACTACTACTATTATTATCTTTTTTTGTGGATTATTTTTTTTTCTTCTCATTGTATGGTTCTTTCCCTCTTGCAGGTATGGTGGAACTATCACAAATCAGATTAAAAGACTTGGTGCTTCTTGTGATTGGAGCAGAGAACACTTTACCCTTGATGCACAACTCAGTAGTAAGACTACTTTCATGAGAAAAACTCCAACCTTCTGTTATGAACTATTAGATGATGCAGTTGCTAATTAGGATGTCACATGATTTTATTGACAGTGTTTAATATGTATCTACAAGATCTTATATTTTTATTCATAGTTGTAGTCAATGGATATTAATTATTCTTTCTACATTCATATTTTTAATTGTTCTAGGAGAGGTTCTGGAGTGAAATATGTTCAATGGTGGTGTTTTAATATGTTTTTATGAGCACCTTGTTTTTTTTCTTCATTGTTGTAGATGGTGGAAATTAATTATGCTTGTCTAAATTACACTTCAAATTGTTCCAGGGGCGGTTGTGGAGGCATTTGTTAGGCTTCACGAGAAAGGCCTTATCTATCAAGGTATACACTTTGAATTATTTTGTCATTCTTGGTAATATATTATTCCAGATGTTTGTTTTATCATGGAGGATTATCTCAATACTTGAGTAGTATGAAGTTTTAAAGTTTTGAATAGTTGTGTAAAATAGATCTGGCTGCTGACTCGATAGTTTCTGTTTTTTTAAATGTTCATTTTAGAATGGATTTGGGGTGTAATTTGATGCGTGGATGTGGAAATTGGAACCTGTGTCCATGATACTTCTAAGTTTAATTACCTAACTATTTAGTGACAAATTATAGCCCTCGTTCAGGCAGTGATGGTGGACAAATCATATTCTTCTATGCCTGCACTAACTACAACCATTGGTTGTGGGTTTTCTTGTTTCCAAAGTGTTATAGGAAGTCTCAGAAATAAATTCTATTTGTAGGTTCATACATGGTCAACTGGTCTCCAAATTTGCAGACTGCAGTTTCTGACCTGGTATGTTATTTTTTACTGGTCAGTCATTTGCTGCTGCTCTTTGATGTTCACCACTTATCTCTTGATATCAAAATCTTGGTGTTACTAGGAAGTAGAATATTCTGAAGAACCTGGGGCTCTATATTACATCAAGTACCGTGTTGCTGGTGGTTCAAGGTGATTGTCAAATATCTCCTATCTTATTCAATGGCAGTAAGAGGCATATAGATAGTCCCAGCTATTTTTGTCAAAATGAATGGTAAAAAAGATTGAGTTGGATGGTCTCATCTGTTTTATTTCATAGTGTAATCGGGGTTATTTGTCTCTTATCTCTCTTCTTTTTGACCTGTTGTAGTTTTCTAATGCTATAGTGTGTAAATTGCCTCAGATGCATTTTCCTTCATCTGTTCCTTTTTGCTGTCTACTGTTATGAGATAACATGTACTTGAAACGTTTAGCCTACTGCATAGCCAAAGGTTTAGCATATTGTAGTGCAACGATAGTTATACAAAAGCCAAAAGAGAGTAGCAATTTGCAATTGAGAGATATTCAGGGTATAACTATTTTTTGAGAGAGATTGTCCATGTCATTGTATAGCAGTGATTGAATTAGAATCTAATCCCGGACCTTTACTATCCATGAGATATTAAATGTCATTTATACATTTCTGCAATCTGACTTATCTCATTAAGCATGTGTTCATATTAACTTTGTTGGACAAGACCAAGATTTTGGGGAGACAACCTCATTATGAACATAAATTGTGGGGCCAAATCTTAAGTCTAAACTTCCCAAGGAAATAGTTAACTTCTAAAGCTGAAAATTACCCGTTTCTATTAATAAAACTAAAAGTTAGAAGTTTAGGTAGTTGTTGTACCTACCACTTCCCTCTAGCTTTCTCTCTGCTACTATGAGACATTTTTCATAAAATAATATTTACATGCATATTGTATAGCATCCTCTGTTCTGCATTCAACCCCATTCTATGGTTAACTGATGATTGGTGGCGAGGATTGATCCCGTAACCTTGGCCATCTCTCATAACATTTTTCTCATTTAAAACTCTAAACTATTAGTGAGAAGTCTTATTTATGCTTTTTGATTGTGTAATGATATTATAGAGTTGTATTCATTATTATATCTGATTGAATACAGTACTAATGTTAAGTTTCTATTAAAATACCGTTATTGCTCGCTCTTGCAGGGATGACTATCTGACAATCGCAACCACACGTCCAGAGACTTTATTTGGTGATACTGCTGTTGCCGTGAATCCTGCAGTATGTTTTTCTTTTTGGCTTTGAAACAATCTAGGATGCTACCTACACTTTCTTAGGGAAAATGTTGGAGTAGTTGAAGAGCAAGTTGTCATGAATTTCTCAATTAAGCTCAATTATGTGCTTCAACACCAATTCGATTCATGTTTTTACTTGTAATTGCTTGTAGAGGCATTTAGTTGTTGATAACTCTCTCAATAGGTTTCTTTAGTCAGTTGTTTGATATGACCTCTTACTGTCCTTTTTGTCTTTTCTTTTTCTCCCCTTTTTAATCCTTATTCTCTCTCTCATTTTCTTCTTACCGTCATCATTTCAGGATGAACGTTACTCTAAATATGTTGGAAAGGAAGCCATTGTGCCGTTGACATTTGGCCGGCATGTACCTATTATCTCAGACAGGGTAGAATATGTAGTTCTATTTTTATTTTTGTTGAGTTGAATTTCCTTCAGGTCCAAAATGATTAGAGTTCTTATGGCGCTCTGAATTTTTGAGGCAATATTTGCAACATGTTTTCATCCTTTTGTAGAACATACATTTTTAGACTACTTTATTTTCCTTTGTTTCTATAGAATTAATGTTTTCATGCTTTTAAGCTAAGATAGTTGATGATGTTTAAATGTATGAATAAATCAGTTCTATCTCTAATAAGTTGAGTGATTAGATATGTTAGTAATCATTGGATAGATCTTTGTACTTTCTGATAAGAATATTAGTCCTCCTGAGACTTTCTTTCTTATTTATAATGGTGTACAGTTAAATCTATTTGTCGGTCTTCTGTCAAATATATTATTTTCTTATTTCTTTAAATGCATTTTGGCCATACTGCAGTATGTTGATAAAGACTTTGGAACTGGTGTTTTGAAAATAAGCCCTGGACATGACCACAATGACTATCTGCTTGCTCGAAAACTTGGTCTTCCTATACTCAATGTAATGAATAAGGATGGAACCTTGAACGATGTTGCAGGATTGTATTGGTAAGTTATAAACTAAAGCTCGGAACTGTTCAGCAATTGGTATACTTACTCACTAAAAGGAGACTATCTAAATTACATTATTTAGTTTGCTGATTCGTCAATTTTGCTTGAATTCAGTGGTTTAGATCGGTTTGAGGCACGAAAGAAGCTTTGGTCAGATCTTGAGGAGACAGGTTTAGCTGTCAAAAAGGAGACTTATACCTTACGTGTTCCTAGATCCCAGCGCGGTGGAGAGGTGATTTTGTTCCTTTGCTTTGCAAACTGATGCGCTTCATATTAAAGATGCATCATCCACTGAGCTGAGCTTCTGTTCTTATTATTGCAAAATTTTTCTCATAATCAGATAATAGAGCCTCTTATAAGTAAGCAATGGTTTGTGACAATGGAGCCCTTAGCCGAGAAGGCCCTAAAAGCAGTTGAAAAAGGGGAATTGACTATTATGCCTGAGAGATTCGAGAAGGTATATAACGTTACTACTCATTTCCGTGTCATTATAGTCTGCGTTTATAGCATGATTCATATGACAATTCTTGCATTCATTATCGGCAGATATATAACCATTGGTTGTCAAACATCAAAGACTGGTGTATAAGCAGACAACTTTGGTGGGGCCATCGTATCCCGGTATGGTACATAGTTGGTAAAGACTCTGATGAAGAATACATAGTTGCTAGGAATGCAGAAGAAGCTCTGGATAAAGCTCATCAGAAGTATGGGAAACATGTTGAAATATATCAAGATCCAGATGTTCTCGACACCTGGTTTTCTAGGTTAGTAGTGTCTACGAGTAAGCCAAATTTGATACTTCGGGAGGTTGTCTATAACGGGAAATTTACATACATAATGATTGGTTGGAATTCATCTTTTGTATGATCAAACAAATAACTTCTTCCTGATTTGCCTGATTCTCTAGTGCATTATGGCCCTTCAGCACTCTTGGTTGGCCAGATTTATCAGCAGACGATTTCAAGCATTTCTATCCGACATCAGTTCTTGAAACTGGGTACGAACCTCGTTTACTTTGCTTATTACATTCAGTCCGTGCATGCGTAAAATCTTGTTTATACAATCGAAGGATTTAATTATTTATTTTATTTAGACCAACAACCACTTCTCTGTTTGGACAGGCACGATATACTATTCTTTTGGGTAGCCAGAATGGTGATGATGGGACTTGAATTTACCGGAACTGTCCCATTTTCAAATGTCTATTTACACGGGCTTATTCGTGATTCTCAGGTTTAGAGCATAGCTTCCGCTCTCTACACACTTAAATTTATTGATTTACATGATCATTTGGAATTGGCTCTCCGGTAATGATGAAGCAATATATTTCTTTTTGTGCCGGTTATTCTTCAATGTTTACCTTGTTTCAGGGACGAAAAATGTCAAAAACCTTGGGAAATGTTATAGATCCACTTGATACAATCCAAGAATACGGAACTGATGCTTTACGCTTCACTCTTGCTTTAGGAACTCCTGGTCAGGTTTGTGTATCTCGAAACATATACCAACCTATCTCTAATGCTTGCTACTACACGTGGTCAGATAAACTCGATCTTTTTGTTGTAATGAATGTCTTCTAATGTGCAGGATCTAAATTTATCAACTGAGAGATTGGGTGCTAACAAAGCGTTCACCAACAAATTATGGAATGCTGGAAAATTTATCCTGCAGAATTTGCCTCGCCAAACTGATGTGTCTTCTTGGGAAGCTATAATGGCTCATAAGGTTTACATTCTGTTGATTCTCATCATACCTTCAAAGTATTAATGGAGCATATATTTTATTTGTGCATAAAATGATACTTTGTGCAGTTTGATACAGTCGAGTCACTTTTAGAGCTGCCTTTAGCAGAATGTTGGGCGGTAAGGGATACATAAATACACGACATAAGAGTTCTGAACTGTTAATGCCACTGATTCTAAATTACTTGTAATCTATATATATATATATATATATATATGTATGTATGTATGTATAGGTATCGAAACTTCATCTGCTAATTGACGCTGTTACTGCAAGTTATGACAAGTATTTTTATGGAGATGTTGGTAGAGAAGTATACGACTTCTTTTGGGCTGATTTTGCTGATTGGTATGTATTTCTTGTTCAAAATTGCTAATCATATTTACGCAGACAATCCTATAAATGATCTTGCTTCCATGGTTGATCTGAAACTTGTATTTTGTATCAGGTATATTGAAGCTAGTAAATCTCGCATTTATCACTCCGAAAGTCAAGCTCGTTCTTCTGTTTCCCAGGCAGTTCTCTTGTATGTTTTCGGAAACATATTAAAAATGCTACATCCGTTTATGCCATTTGTCACAGAAGAGCTTTGGCAGGTAAATCTCCACATATATATATGTGTATCTATACTTCACTTGCCGCACACTTTGGCTTAGTTTATGCGATAAGTTTATTCTTAAATCAGCTTTTATCTGCAGGCACTACCTAACAGAGACAAAGCACTTATAGTTACAGATTGGCCGTTAACTTCACTACCAAAGCACGTTGATTCCATCAAGAAATTCGAGAACTTACAGGCTTTGGTAAGTATCTTCCTAGTTAAGCTCCATGAAATCAACACCTCTACAATGTTATATGATTGTTTACTTACGTATACACAGACACGGGCAATCAGAAATGTTAGGGCCGAATATTCTGTTGAGCCAGCAAAACGTATATCTGCATCCATTGTTGCAAGTTCAGATGTACTCCAGTATATATCAGTAAGTCGGACATTCCTTTCATGAATTTCGAACTAGGGAAGCAGATTACATTTATATACAAATGTTTATAATCAGTTCACTTTGACAATGCAGAGGGAAAAGGAAGTTCTAGCTCTTCTTTCCCGGTTGGATTTGCAGAACATCAAATTTACGGATTCCACTCCAGGTCCATGGTCCATGGTCCATTTCATGCTGAATGAACTTTTCTCCTCTTGTTAATTTCCGGGCATATATATATTTCTGAATTTTATTTAAACGAATAAATTTTCAGGGGACGCGAATCAATCTGTGCATATCGTTGCAAGTGAAGGTCTAGAGGCATATCTTCCTCTTGCTGATATGGTGGATATCTCTGCTGAAATACAACGGCTTTCCAAACGCCTTGAGAAAATGCAAGCAGAATATGATGGACTAATTGCGCGATTAAGTTCACCTAAGGTCAGTGTTTCTCTCTTCAACTCATTGACCCCATATCTGATCTTTCCCTCCGTGTATAGATATATATATATATATATATATATATATATATATATATTTAAACGAGACATACTTTTTTTTTTCTGTAAACAGTTTGTGGAGAAAGCTCCTGAAGAAATCGTTCATGGTGTCCGAGAAAAGGCTGCAGAAGCCGAGGAGAAGTTGAAACTAACCAGAAATCAGCTGGCCTTTCTCAAATCCACAGTTTTGGTATCAAAATGATCTTTTTAAACAAAAACTTCCAATTTATTACACAACTATTCACTCTTCCAAGATTCTGCTTAAATCCAATGGCAAATGTCAGAAAAGCAGAAGAAATCAATTTAGGAACAATGATGTACATATATACATATATATATATATATATATATATATATTTTTTTTTTTTTACAATCTATATTTCTTGTTCTTACTGTAAAAATAGCATTGGCATATATGTTTTTTCTCTATTTTTGATTCAAGAAACACAAATGCTTTACTTTTGCCTCAATTTAGACATCATATTCTTTTAGATCATGGAAAAAGAAAATGGAGCGATGCTCGCTTCCTGTTTATCGTAGATATAATTACATGCGGACAGGATTACAATCCCAGGAGGGACATGCTCAATACACAGTGGAGAGAGCAGGAGTAATACAGAACCCTGATAAAAGATTTGGAGTATATGTATGTATATGTATATATATATATATATATATATATATATGTATATTTGGCTGGGGAAGGTAAGAGTTACAGACAACCATCAGGCATCATAACACCTCCTTTTGTTCCTCCTATGTTCTTACAAAGTGATTGTGCACTTTTTTTCAGGTATGTAAGCTTTATATCCTGCAATCTGATGCCTTTGCATGGATTACTTGGACTACAATCAAAGATCATTGCGACTTCTGTTGCTGATGTTCCTTGTATATTCTGGTATGTCACTTGACTAATCTTCACTCCTGATGTCTGAAAAAAAAACATCATATTTATCATCAAATCTGATATTTATCCTTATAACCTTAAACATAGTAGTAATTAAGGATTACTGGTTTTTGAATTACCTGTTTAGGACAACCTTGGTTGTTAGGACAGTAATTTTGATCAATGATAATAGGGTTCTCTACATTCCTCATAACTATGTTTCGAAAGTTGACATTGGTAACAAATGCTGTGCTTGGTCTTGCCCATGATTTTATTCTTAAACCATTGTCTGAACCTGTGAATACTGAGTTGGTTAAGGTTACATTCTGCACTCCATCTTCATTGTAATCCCTTGCTAGACTCCCAATGCTGCAAAAAATTTCACATTCACACACAAATATCACTATCAGAGCCAAAAATGGAAACTTTTTGAGGTTTGCTAGTAAGAAACAAATCAAATTTGAAAAAATTAATCATTTTAGTCTCTAACATTTTCACTGTTTTTTGTGAACATATAGTTGAAATTACGACATAAAGCTCTGGTGTGAGTCGAACTTAAAACCTTTCATTTGACAAGCTAGATGAGACACCTAAGTAAGAGAAGCTAAACTAACTAGTCGTCTATTACATTTTTTCGACAAAATCAATAAACCAAAGACTAAAGTGACTAGTTTTCCGATCTAATTCGAACAATAGAACTTTGTTGAAAGTTAGAATTTTTATAGTATCCCATGAGCTAGTAAGGAGTTTTCTTGACTTAAATGAAGTTAAAGGTTCGAATCTCGACTTATGAATGCAACTGTTTAAAAATTTAAAATCAGAGTTTCTTTCTATAATGAACTAATCCGACTCGAGAAGTTGAATTTAACTCCAACGTGTAGGTGAGTTGGTAAGGATCTTTCGTAGCTTTAGCGTTCAATCCTTAATTTATGTATTCAACTGTTTAAAATTTAGAACAACCTAACATGAACGACGATTAGTCTATATATGAATTAGAAAAAAGAGGAAGCAAAGAAAGGTACCTAACACCATGACCAGGGCCACATTGTATCTTTTCCATCCACAAATTTCTTGTACCAGGGCCAATAGATATACAATCATCACCAGTTTTAATACTGCAACTGGTGATGGTAACACCAGTAGATCCTTGAACATGAATCCCATCTGTGTTTGGACTCAAATCTGGAGCTATGATCACAATATTTCTTACAATCACATTTTTGCAACTGTTTACCACCACATGCATAAGTTGACTGTTGATTGATTTTAATCCACTGATCAATCCATCATTTACCCAGTTGAATGTTATTGACTGCATATAATTACACAAACACATGCTTACATATATATATATATATATGAATGATAATTACTTGTTGTTATCATCCTTTGTTTTGATTATTCAATATTCAAAATCACTACTTGGAAATAATATGTATTGGACTTATTAATTCTTATGTAGCGTTTATAGATGTGAGACTGATATATATATATATATATAATGTAAAACATACCCTTGCTCCGACGGGGCAGTTCGTCCCTGACTTCCGGCACTCCCAAAAACCAGCTCCCTTAGCATCAAGAGTACCTCCGATCACCGAAATTCGATCAACCTTAATAAACAAAATCCAATACCCAGAATTTCCAAGAGCTCTGTAATCAATAGGAGCCACTAAAGTTCCATCAATTTGAACCTTTATTCTACTCTTGCATGGTCCTCTAAAAGTTGCTTCTTTAATCAAATACCTTCCTTTAGGCACGTAGATTCTCGTCGATGGAACCGCGGCGGCGCACGCCGCCGCCCACGCCTTCAGAAACGGCTGTGTTGCATCTGTTTTCCCATCTGGTTTTGCACCATAGTTTATCACGTTGTAAGTTACTTCACCTGCTGCTACTCCATTAATGGATATACACAATAATAATAATAATACCACCATTAAAGAAATTTCTAAGCTTTTTGCCATCTTTTCTATCAAGAATAAGTTATGGATAATATGGTATGTATGTATGTATCTATATATATAGTGTGTGATTTTGGTGGGGAGTTGACAGTTTATTCAGTTAATGTGAAAAGAACGATGAATTGTTGTGAAAGATACGTCATGGCCAACTTCAGTTGCATGTTATGATACGTACGGTGACATGTGATAAGCTATCGGTAAGTGTATCATGTTTACATGATGGCATGTGATCTTGAGCTCAACTAGGGTTTTTTCTTATTATTTTAATTAATACATATATATATATATATATATATATTATTTATTTATTTATTTATTTATTTATTCAACTCAAGGCGAATGTAAACTAGTAAGGAGATTTCCCAACTTAATGAGATCAGGTCAATAGTTAAATTTTTAACTATGTTCGCGAGGGATTACTGCAAAATTACTTCGATCGATTCGAATATAGATTAGTGTAGATGTAAATTGGTTTAAATGTTCTAATCTAGGACCCTTTTCAATATATATATATATATATATATATAGATTTGCTAGGCGTGAACTGGTAAGAAGTTCTATTGGCAGTTTAAGTAAGGTCAATTATTCGATTCTTAACTCATGTATGTAGTTGTTGTTAGAACTTCCGTACCGGACCAATTCACCTTAAAAATATCATTCTATAGTTTAGAATCTATCTAGAATACTTTGTGTACTTAGTATACATATATATATATATTATATATATATATATATAATATATTATATATATATATATATATGTATATATATATATATATTTTAAGAAGAATGATTAATTTGGTGTTTTTTAAGATAAAAGTCAACGAATGTATGTATGATTAATTTGATTTGAATCAATCATTTGGGTGTGTATATGAGAGTTTTGAGTAGTAGTTTGACATGCATGAATGATTCCTTTTCAAGAAATTCATCGGGCCATCCAAAATGGCTCTTTTCTTTAAATTAAATAATGATTTTTAGGGTTTGAGTAAAGATTAGTCTTTTTTTTTTTTTTTTTTTTGCCTGTTTTTGTGACTTTGTCCAAATATTCTAAAACTTTGTGTTCAAGAATGGACAATTATTTTTTTTATTATTTGCAATTTCTGTGTGTACTATTACTTACATTTAAATTAATCATTGTTTGAATTGAATAAGCTTTTTGAATAAGGTAAGATTCGACATAAATTTTAAGTTGTCATATATATATATATATATATATATATATATATAGATACAGATCGAGTCTCGTAATCTCATTTAGGTCAAAAAATGAGTGTACCTTGCACACGGTGCACAAGTGTCATGCAAATGTAATATGAGATCGAATTTAAGTTCATTTTAAGAAGATGAGTAAGTTTATAACTTAATATTAAATAACCGTCAGATCGAAGGAAAAATATGCTTTTAAAAAACCCTAATCTTCTTTTCTTCTCCTTTTTGCTGGCCCCCTACTCTCCTTCAGTTATGGCTAAAAGTTTTCTCTTGGAACTTTTGATCTTATTAAAGCTAGAATAGCAACTTATTAACTGATCTTATTTTAAGCCTATTCATATCCAGACTAATTCCCATTGGAGTCGGGTTTCGTTCGAGCAGGGTTAGTCCATTGAGGAGGAAACTTTGGCCCTAAATTTTAAAAAGCTGCATACACAAGTTAGAGATTGAACCCTTAACCTTATTTATGCTAGAAGTGTTACTTATCAACTGACCTTATTTTAAGCCAATCCACATCCAAACTAATTCCCCTTAGAGCCGGGTTCTGTTCGAGCAAGGTTGGTTCATTGGAGAGGAAGCTCTGACTTCAAATTTTAAGCAGTTGCATACACGGGATAGAGATTGAACCCTTGACCTTATTTAAGCTAGAATAGCAACTTACTAACTGATCTTATTTTAAGCCTATTCATATCCAGACTAATTCTCATTGGAGCCGGGTTTCGTTCGAGCAGGGTTAGTCCATTGGGGAGGAAACTTTGGCCCTAAATTTAAAAAAGTTGCATACACAAATTAGAGATTGAACCCTTAACCTTATTTATGTTAGAAGTGCTCCTTATCAACTGACCCTATTTTAAGCCAATCCACATTCAGACTAATTCCCCCTAGAGCCGGGTTCTGTTCGAGCAAGGTTGGTCTATTAGGGAGGAAACTTTAGCCCTAAATTTAAAAAAGTTGCATACACAAGTTAGAGATTGAACCCTTACCCTTATTTATACTAGAAGTGCTCCTTATCAACTGACCTTATTTTAAGTCAATCCACATCCAAACTAATTCCCCTTAGAGCCGGGTTCTATTTGAGCAAGGTTGGTCTATTAGGGAGGAAACTTTAGCCCTAAATTTTAAAAAGCTGCATACACAAGTTAGAGATTGAACCCTTAACCTTATTTATGCTAGAAGTGCTCCTTATCAACTGGCCTTATTTTAAGCCAATCCACATCCAAACTAATTCCCCTTAGAGCCGGGTTTTGTTCGAGCAATGTTGGTCTATTGGGGAGGAAACTTTGGCCTTAAATTTAAAAAAGCTGCATACACAAGTTAGAGATTGAACCCTTAACCTTATTTATGCTAGAAGTGCTCCTTATCAATTGACCTTATTTTAAGCCAATCCACATTCAGACTAATTCCCCTTAGAGCCGGGTTTTGTTCGAGCAGGGTTAGTCCATTGGGGAGGAAACTTTAACCCTAAATTTAAAAAAGCTGCATACACAAGTTAGAGATTGAACCCTTAACTTTATTAATGCTAGAAGTGCTACTTATCAACTGACCTTATTTTAAGTCAATCCACATCCAAACTAATTTCCTTTAGAGCCGGGTTCTGTTCGAGCAAGATTGGTCTATTGGGGAGGAAACTTTGGCCCTAAATTTAAAAAAGCTGTAGACACAAGTTATAAATTGAACCCTTAACCTTATTTATGCTAGAAGTGCTCCTTATCAACTGACTTTATTTTAAGCCAATCCACAGCCAAACTAATTCCCCTTAGAGTCGAGTTCTGTTCGTGCAAGGTTGGTCTATTGGGGAGGAAACTCTAACCCCAAATTGAACCCTTGACCTTATTTATGCTATAAGAGCTCGCTATCAACTAACCTTATTTTAAGCCAATTCACATCCAAACTAATCTCTGTTAGAGTCGGGTTCTGTTCGAGCAGGGTTAGTCCATTGGGAAGAAAGTTCCGACCCCAAATTTTATACAACTGCATACTCATTAAAGATTGAATCCTTGACTTTATTTAAGCTAGGAGAGTTAATTACTAACTTATCTACGCCTTGAGTTTCAAAAGTAAAATTTGATCTTATTTTTATGCATTCTTTGAAATTTTTGATTCATCCCAATTGGGTAAGACTGAATCAAACTCTCTTTGCAAATGAAATTTACAATTAGTATCTAAAAAACTGAAAAATTGGACAAAATACTTTCTTAATTGTTATTAAATGTAACACACTAAATACCAATTTTATTATTATTATTATTATTCCATTTTTTTTTTTGCTTATTTATTAAGTTGTTGGCTAACCATGTGTACGTTAAGTGTACATGATTAGAAAGAACAATTAAAAGATGCATGAACGTTGACCAAAACACAATTAAAGTACGACTTTAGTACTTAGTCAACGTTTAGTTTTTTTTTTGGTCAGTTTATTTATTTTTTTTTCAGACCGACGGATGATAACGGATGACGGCTTTCTTAGTCAGTTTTAAACGGAACGGGATGGGAAGCAGTCGAAGCATATTAGTGGTGGGAACGTGACACGTGGAGAAATCACGGAGCATTATCCGGCGGAATGGTCGCCGATCATAATGCTTCCCCCCCCCCCCCCCCCCCCCCCGGAATTATCCTCATGTGTCTTAAAAGATACTTGTCCTAATTTTTCAACCTAACATAAATTGAGAATGTTTTTTTAGACAACTTTTCTAGTCTTTTTTTTTGTTTTATTATTATTATTATTATATATATATATATATATTTTAATATTGTTTGATTTTGAATTAATTCGGATCTAAAATTTAATTTTTTTTTCTTTAAAAGTGTCTTATCGCATTAGTGTTCCCGTCTTTTCGGTGAGGCTAATTTGAATTTGGCTTGAGCTCAACTCTTACTTTAGGGTTAGAGCTTGATCTAAAGCTTTTAGTATGAAGATATTCATCCCAGAAGGATTCGAACCCTAAATCATCCGTCTTGTCTCCACCTTTTCGGTAAAATTAATTCAGACTCGACTTGAGCTCGACTCTTACTCGAGAGTTAGGGCTTGACCTAAAGCTTTTGAACTTGGATCATCCGCCTTATCCCCACCTTTTTAGTGAGACTAATTTGGACTTGGCTTGAATTCATCTCTTACTCGAGGATTAGAGTTTGACCCAAAACTTTTAATATGGAGCTACTTGGCTTGAATTTATCTCTTACTCGAGGATTATGGTTTGACCCAAAACTTTTAATATAGAGCTATCCATCTCAGGGGATTCGAATCCTCTATTATCCGCCCTGGAAGAAACATTTAGGAGTCTGCTTTTACCCACTCTCTTAAGTTATCGGGTGGGTGAAATTTTTTTTCTTTTTTGTATTTTTATGTGTTCGGTAGCTACTTTGGACCTAGCTAAATCAGATTCAAGTTGCGTCGAACTCTACAGAGGAAGCTCTCCCTACATCTGTTTTAGAATGTTTTTTGGTATTTTTATGTGCTGGTAATCACTTTCGACCTAGCTAAATCAGATTCGTGCTCGTTAGCCACTTTGGACCCAGCTAAACGAGGTTCGAGACACGTCGAACCCTATCGGGAGAAGCTGTTTCCACACATGTTTTAGATTTCTTTTGATATTTTAGTTACTTTGGATTTAGCTAAATCAAATTTGTACCCGACAATCATTTTGGATTGAGCTAAACCAAATTCGAGTCACATTAGACCCTATGGAACAAGCTCTCCTTACACTTATTTTAGAATTTATTTATTTTTTCGTATTTTTATCTAACTACTTTGGATCCAGCTAAACTAGATTTAAGCTGACGTCTAATTTCTATTGATAAAAAATTATCCTTACACATATTTTTTTTATAAGATTTAAACTAGAGATATTGCGAATGCAGAATCAAGGTTATTGGTAGTTAGTTAAGAATTATCTGGTATTGAGAGAAAAGATCTTTTTGTATATAGAGGATAAAAGTACTAGATTTTTTATCCAATTACTTTTTTTTTTTGGTAGATAGGGAGAATTAAGTGGATATTTTAAAGAAAACTAAAAATTTGGACTGGGCCGGCCCAAAAATAATGGGCCGGCTAATGGCAGTTTTGGATAGTTTGTTTGTTGATCTTTTTTTATTTTATAATTCCAAGTCCGTAAAGCCTAAAGGCCCTAAATCCAAAATCAAGAAAAAGTCCAGGTCGTGAAATAGCCAAATCCGGCGAACCACCACCGTCTTCGAGCTCTCCGCCGTCTCCGGTCAGTCCGTCGTAATTCTAATCCTATTATTAGTATTATTTTCGAATCATAGTCTGATATTTTTTCACATCTTATTTTAGTGTTGAAATTGTTCTTAACAGTGGTTTATGGTTTCGAATGATCCTCGACATTTTGGATATTTGTTTTTTTTTGAAGGATTTACGTATTCTTGTTTGAAATTGTTCTTAACAGTGGTTTATGGTTTTGAATGATCGTCGACATTTTGGATATTTGTTTTTTTTTTTAAGGATTTACGTATTCTTGTTTGAAATTGTTCTTAACCGTGGTTTATGGTTTTGAATGATCTTCGACATTTTGGATATTTGGTTTTTTTTTTTGAAGGATTTACATATTCTTGTTTGAAATTGATAAACAGAGGAAACAGTGAAAGGTTAATATTTCTCTTTTTGTCTAACTAGGTTACTGCCAGTTTATACCATGGCTCGCCGTTGTTCTGCAGATCTCACAAAGTTAAGTTATTTCGTTCAGCAAGTTACCTGTTCATATAAGTGTTTATTTATTTATTTTTATTTTTTCCTTAAATTTTTGAGGTGTGAAACCGTTTAGAGAATTGAGTTGTTAAATTACGTGTTTTTTTCTTTATTTATTTAAATGACAGATATATGGGGAAGGAGATAAAGAGTAAGTTCTCATGTGGACTTTCTCTGATAACTGTTTGCATAATTTCATGTTGAAATTGTTTGCTGATTTCATAATTCACTCAAACTTTTGCTTTGGGTAATTGATGATTGATTCTATAAATTCTGAAGAAAATGCTCCATATCTGAAACGGGATTGTTTTGGATTCTGTTGATAATTTGTACCAGCATTAATTATTACATATGTTGCATTCACTATAACTAAATTCATTGATAAGTTCATAGTTTCTGGTATTTATTTGATCCATTATTGACTTTATCCTGGTTTTAGAAAACACCTTCCTATTTAGCTTTCATGTGATGCCTGGTTGGATCATACAAGAGAAATTTCCTGTGTATCAAAAAAAGAAAAAGGAAAAATGTCATTCTTATTGGTGTGAACTCTAGGTACCACTTCATTGCATTGAATGTTAACTTTAAATCTATCCTTAGTTACGAGTCTATGAGAAAACAAGCTTAAACGGATAGAAATGAGTTAAGTTTTATCCTCTTAATATTATTAGCCAAACTTTGTTTCAAGTCTATTAAACTATTTTTGTGTGTTATCCTGGAATTTCTTTTTTAAAGTTAGTTTGAATGCCAATCGCATTGTGGTTGGAACACTTTGTGGTTCCGATACGTATATGAACCTGGTAGTTGATAATACTGTGGAAGTTATTGGCGATGAGAAGACTGACATAGGCATGGTGGTAAGTGAATTTTATTGATTCTTTCAATCCTTCCTGTGCTGTTTTTTCTTCTTTGTTCCTATAATCTTATTATCATTCTCTTGGTGATTTTGTCATAAAGATGATCCGGGGAAATAGTGTAGTCACTATGGAACTACTTCGTGCTGCGAAAAAGAAGAGGATAAAATCAGACATGTAATCAATGGTGAATTTTGGATTGAGAGTTTTATAATATGGAAATCTAAAAGCTGATTGAATTCTGATGGATAAAATAAATCTCACTCGCAAGAGATGATTGTCTTCCAAGGAGGAAGTCTTTGAATATACACATTGTTCTAGGTTTTTTTTTTTCTTTTTGGTAAGTAAATATAGCTAATGTTCTAAATAATTGCAACTCTGAACTTCACAAGTTGTCAAATTGAACAAAACTTTTACCAAAAGTATGAACTAATGGACTAAATAAACTTAACTAATCATTCTTTAAAATAAATCTAGAATAATTTTCATTTGAGCTGGGTTAATCCTATCTAGACTAATTTCAGTTTGAGTTGAGTTGGTCCCATCATTTAGAATAATTCCCATTTGAGCTGAGTTGATCCCATCATCTAAAATAATTTTCACTTGAGCCGGGTTGGTCCTATCTAAACTAATTCTAGTTGGTTTGGAGCCTTAATTGTTCCTTAATTATTAAATAGCTGACAGATTTTAAACCTTTTAACTCAATTTGAACAGGAGAGTTAGCCAAGTGCATACAATTTTTTAAATATTTTTGTTGCTTCAGAACTTAACTTTCAATTAAAAAACTTAAAGAGAAAGTCAGCTACTGCATTCTCATTAATTAAGTGATTGGGATCTTGAAAAGCTGTTAATTTTAATTTGTATATAATACTATAATCACAATTAATTATATGATGATCAGAGAAATCACAATCACATCTAAATCTTGCTTAGGTTTCTATTTTAGTATACCAAAGTTTGATTACATAGAAAGAGTTTATATATTCAACAATACAACAAGTATTTTTGGTTGCACAAGCTGCTGCTATGTTTAGGTCTTTGACAAAAGCATCCATCCTAATTATCTTACTGCTTTTAACCTCTGGTATGTATAATCTCTCTCTCAAGTTATTTTGTTTTTGTTTTCTCTTTGATAATTTGTTATTCTCTTAAAACAACCACTTTTAATTTTGTGTTATTTTATATTGAAATTATAAGTTATTTGATTACTTTTTTAACATTTAAGGCATAAAAATATATAAATCACATTAAAATGTAGAAATTTGAACACAATCACTTTGATCACTTATACTTCATTTTTTAATTTGTAAGTTGTTTGATAAATTTTCATTGTTTTAGGCACAAAAAATATATAAATCACATTAAAATGAATTAGATTCTAGTGATTTGAATGCATTTTAAAATGTACTAATATGATATTTTTAGTATTTACTTTTTATTGATTGTTGTGGATTTTGAATTCGAAGAAATGTTACCGGAATTGGAAGTGAAAGCCATGGAAGTAGGAAAAGGAGGGGAAGAAGAAGAAGCATTAGCATTAAGAAGAAAGGTAGTATATGATAGTATTGATGGATGTACTTGTTATAGCCATGAAGATTGCAAGAACAGTCCTGGATGTGGTAACTATTGCAGTTGGGGTGTCATTGTTGGTTTTTGTAGAACATATGAGCTTCATGAAGTTTAATTATTTGTATTTCCTATATTACCCTCATCTAATTCATTTGATTCATCCATAATTGTTCAATATTTTGTATTCTTTCATTATATATATATAATAATGCTATCATCCAAAAATGGGACTTGTTGAATCTAGGGTCATTTAGGGTTAATAGAGATATCTGGAATAGACAATGAATATTGAAAAGATATGTTCAGTTTACAATAAGTATTTAGTTATATTCAAACTTATTGTTTATATGTTGATTATTGTCTACATATAAACATGAGATAACATGTTTTAAAGTGAGAAATTGACATATTAAAAAGTAACTTGAATTCTTGAATATTTATGTTTATAAATTATGTTACTATACCATTATTAAGTTGTGTTTGTTTGTTTGTGAATGAAAAAATAAGAGAAAGGTAAAAGTCGTTAATCAAGAAAAAGTAGTGCAAAGCAAGAACTTTCTATGCTTAATTTAAGATATTCACCTTAGAGATATAGTGTATTAGTGTTGATATAATTACACTAAAATGATTCAAAATAAGAAAAATTATATATAGTGTTATAAAGAATCTGTTGAATTATCTTCACCGACTTTTGTCGAGTATTCTAGAGAAATCAAGAGCTTGCAATTGACAAAATAAAAGTCGAGTATTCTAGAGAAATCAAAAGCTTGCAATTGGCAAAATACGAAGTCGAGTATTTTAGAGAAATCAAGAGTTTGCAATTGGCAAAATACAAGCATTTAATGTTATTTAATGTTCTAAATTATTTTAGAGAAATCAAGAGCTTGCAATTGGCAAAATACAAGCATTTAATGTTATTTAATGTTCTAAATTGTAGAGAAATCAAGAGCTTGCAATTGGGTATCACAATTAAGTGTACTTTAGGAATAATCTAGATTAGCCTAGATATAATTTTAAGTTAGTGGTAGTATAAATAGGCGGCTGAGCAAGCCTTTGTGGAAGCAATGAAGAAAGTTGAGAAATAAAATTGTCCACTTTCAAATCTTCCTTCTCCAACACACGAACACACGTCCCATTTTGAAGATACATTAGCCTGTCACAAAATCTCCTCTATTTTGATTGTTAATTTCTCTATTCAAATATTCTTATTTTCCAACATAATCTTATGATTTTTGTTGTAATAGAATATATATAATATATAATATATATATATATATATTAATAATATATATTTAGATGAAATTTGAGTACACTTTTTCATGTAATTTTAGATTAACTTGTAATATAATAGTCAAATCAAAGCAAAAAATTTAAAACAGACACAAGAACAAAAGTATTTACAAAGTAAAATTATTAATTCATTGATCATATTTTCTGTGAAATTAATTAAAAGGGTCGAATATAAATATAAATATAAATATATATATATATGGATCAAAAGCAACTCTTTGGGAAGACAAAGCCTCTATGAGTTCCTCTTGCATTCTTACAATATGCCAATGTTGGCTTATAAATTGGATTCAAATAAGAAAGCTTTATATCTTGCAATGTTATTCCTCTGCATGGATTTGTAGCACTGCATTCGAACTTCATTGCTGCCTGCGTTGCTGATGTCCCCTTTATGTTTTTGTATGTCACTTCACTAACTCTCACTCCTGAATTCTATAATATATACATACATACATACATATATATATATATATATATATTATATATATATATATATATTAGGTTCGAAAAAAGTATATACTATAATAACATTTCATTCCAAGTTTACAAAGTATAGAAATGAAGTAAAGAATATATATATATATATATACCTGACGAGGGCATTTGTTGTCTGGGCAGTATTGTTGATCAATGATGATGGGATAAGCAACATTCCTCATAATAAGGTTTTTGAAGAGAAGATTTCTTGCATAGCCACCACTTGGTCTTGCCCATGACTTTACTCTCACTCCATTTTGTGTTTTTGTGAATACTGAATCTGTTACTGTCACATTCTGTACTCCTAGTTCATACTTACTGTTCCCTAGACTTCCAATGCTGCAACATAATTATATATATATATACACACATATACACATTCTTGTTAGTCTAAATCACAAAATATACACACACACATATATATAGTATTAATCATCATTTTTAGGCACTTTTCTTCTTCCTCTATCATGTTTTGAACTCCCAGACTTAATTTTATTTTTGGTTAGGTTAGACCATATAGTATTCAGAGTTATCACGACTTTGACTAATTCAAATTTTATCCCAGGTTGCATCGGTACAGTCAAACTCTTATTGGAGAGAAAAAGACACACTGACTCTTATATGTCACTCACAACGAGTTTCGACTAATCCAGAATCGACACGGGATTGTACTCGAGGAGTGCGGAGTCCAATTATTTCTCAGGGAAAGACCTCATATTGACTCTTCCAAAGAGCTTACAGCGAGTGTCAAACCCTCAACACTGTTCACAATACGTTTTTTCATTGTTTGAAGACAAAAGCTTTAACTTATGACTTGTTATTATTAGATGATTATAAGTAAGATTACTAACAATTAAATTATTATATTTTTTAAATGACTAAAAGATTAATCGAAACTAGTTCAAACAATGAATAATGTTTTATATATATATATATCTAATGCATTTTCACCTCTATCTAAAACTTATGACTTATTATATTATAAGTGAGTCTGCTAGCAATACGTCTTTCTTTCTGTCAACTAAAAGACTAATTTGTTCAAATACTTTTTCTTGTGCTAAGAAAATAGTTGAAACGATGAATAATGATATATATATAATGCCATGACTTTGACTAATTCAAATTTTACCCAAATTGTATCGGTAGAGTCAAACTCTTATTGGAGAGAAGAACACACACTAACTCTTACATGTCGCTCACAACGAGTTTCGACTAATCCAGAATCGATACGGGATTGTACTCCCGGAGTACCGAGTCCAATTATTACTCAGGGGAAGCCCTCATATTAACTCTTTCACAATACCTTAAAAACAAAATTTACTAATCCAAACTAGTTCAAACAATGAATAATGTTTTATATATATATAATGCATTTTCACCTCTATCTAAAATGTATGACTTATTATATTATAAGTGAGACTGGTAGCAATCGAACTATTAATACTTCTTTCTTTCTGTCGACTAAAAGATTAATTTGTTCAAATACTTTTTCTTGTGCTAAGAAAATAGTTGAAACGAATGAATAATGTTATATATATATATATATATGCATACCTAATGCCATGACCAGGGCCACAACCGATCTGAGAAATGAAGAGATTGAAAGAGCCAGGGCCAATGGAAATACAATCATCCCCAGTTCTGATGATGCTATTGGTTATGGCGACGTCCATTGATCTCTGGACATGAATTCCATCTGTGTTAGGGCTTCCGCTGGGTGCTCTGATTTTCAAATTCCGCATTTTCACATTTCTGCAATTCACAACTCCTATATGTATCGATCTACTGTCTAACGAAGTTAATCCGCTCACTACCACGTCGTTGCACCACATTACTGATATTGACTGCATTTCATATATACATACATATTTTCTTCATCAAACATTTCAAACTTACTCTCTCTCTCTCTCTCTCTATATATATATATAATAATCAAGAAGGCGGTCAGCAATCTCTTTTATGATTTTAAAAAATTACGAATGAATTCAAGATATTATAAACACATATTACATTAAATCTTAATATATATATATATATATATTATATATATATAATATGAGAAGAAGTATCATAATAAACATAGTTTATTTGTTTATAAATCTCGAGTTTCAGACACAATTATACGACAATACTTCAAACTTTGAAGTGATTTAGAGTTACTATATATATATATAAATTCTTCCCCATTTAGTATCACCAAAATAATATACATACTATATATATATATATATATATATATATATATATATAATATATATATATATATATATATATTATAAAACGAATATGTTTAGAGGATAAATTAAAATGTTTTTATTAGTTTAACTTTTAGATTCAAATTTATTATTTCCATTTATGGATTATCATAAGTTCGAGACAAGTATATATATATATATATGAGAAGAAGTAATATAGTAAAAAGATATAGTTTATTTTTTATAAATCCCGAGTTTTAGACACAATTATACGAAAATACTTCAAATTTCGAAGTGATTTAGAGTTAATATTTAAATAATCGATTATCATAAGTTGGAGACAAAAAAAAAAAAAAAAAAAAAAAAAAAAAAAATATATATATATATATATATATATATATATATGAGAGAGAGAGAGAGAGAGAGAGCTACCATTGCAGCAGGCGGGCAGCTTTGTCCATGTTTTCTACAAGACCAATAACGAGCTCCACGAGCATCAATAACACCACTTCCATAAATAGAAAGTTTACTTACTTTATAAAATTGAATCCAAAATCCAGAATTTCCAAGTGCGTAATGATCGTGCGGTGCAACCAATCTTCCGTCAATCTTGAAATCAATTCTCCTGCTTCTGCATGGTCCGTTAAAGCTCGTTGATTTCAACTTGTACGTTCCACGTGGCACGTACACATTCGTCGCCGATCCACCGGAACCACACGCCGCCATCCATGCACGGAGGAACGCCGCCGTCGAGTCCGTTTTTCCGTCTCCCCTTGCACCGAAATTCACCACGTTGTATGCCCAACATGATCGACATAATAATAATAATAATAATATTGAAATAAATTTCATCATCCCACTTTCTATTCTTAGACAAAGAAATTTCTATATATAGAAATAATTGTAATGAAGCTTTTGCTAGATTGAAGACTATATATATATATATATATATATATATATATATACATATATATAATGTTTATGTTACATACGTACTTATATAGGTACGGTGGTGGTGAGGGTGGGGGTGGGGGTTGTTAATTAATTAATTAATTGAGGAAATTAAGAATCAAGATTCAAGATTCAAGAAAAAAAATATGAATTTTGTTTATATCTTAGAATGTAAGATCCATAAAGAACGCAAACAAGCAATAAATGGAAATTCTAAAGAACCATGTGAAGACAGCTATTGTCAGTGGATTGTAATAAATTCTTTCAATAACACAACACACCTCGTGATTGAATTAAATCACAAAATTTAATGGGGTTTATAATATATATATATATATATATGTATATTAATGGTTTAGTATGGATCTATTAATATGAACATAGAGATATATAAATAGTAGATCTGCTAAATGTTTTTAGAAGTATAGATCTATGAATGGAATTCCAATGTGGGAAGCATCTAATTAAATTCTATAGTACATATATATATATATATATATATATATATATATATATGTATGTATGTATATATTACTTGAATCATCCAACATCTTGAATTCCTTCATGTAAATGGATTAATTACACAACACATCTTATTTTGTTTATTATTATTTTTAATACAACTCGAACTCATGATCTCTTAAATTACATTTTTTATAAAAAAATTGACGATCTTTTACCTTGATATACGCTTTTTTCGTCTAATTTTATATAACTACAAGTACAAATTTCATCATAATAATTCGTGTAGCTCAATTGCTAACACTATTATTTATAACCTTAAAAGTTTATAAATTTAAAATAAGATAAAAATAAAAGATTTTATCTTTTTTTTCTCGAAAATCTTCATATATTTTAATCATTTACTTATAACGAATTGTCTCGTAATAAATTATTTAATCAAAATCAGATGAGATTTAGAAAATTTTAATCAAGAGACTAAATATATATATATATATATATACACATTGGAATTTTAATTATGTGTACATAGAAATACATATATATATATGTATATTGTTCAGAAGCAACTCTTAGGAAAGACAGTGCCGCGATGAGTTCCCCTTGCGTTACTGCAATACGTCGTCGTTGGTTTGGGAAAAGGATTCAAGTAAGTGAGCTTTATATCTTGCAGCATAATTCCTGTGCATGGATTTGTAGCACTGCAATCAAACTTTATTGCTGCTTCTGTTGCTGATGTTCCCTTTATATTCTCATATTTTACTTCACTAACCCTAACTCCAGAACTCTACATACAAAATAACAAGTATTACTATTAATTCTTATATATATATATATATATATATATTATATATATATATATGTTGAATTATCTCCACCGACTTTTGTGAAATATTCTAGAGAAATCAAGAACTTACAATTAGCAAAATACAAGCATTTAATATTCTAGAATGGTTGAGAGATGTATGACAATTAAGTGTACTTTAGGAATAATCTAGATTAGCCTAGATATAAGTTTAAGTCTGTTAAACCGACATAGTAGTAGTATAAATAGGCGGCTGAGCAAGCCTTTGTGGAGGCAATGAAGAAAGTTGAGAAATAAAATTGTCCACTTTCATATCTTCCTTCCTATTTTGAAGATACACTAACCTATCACAAAATCTTCTATATTTTGATTGTTAATTTCTCCATTCAAATATCCTTATTTTCCAACAATATATATATATATATATATATATATATAAAATTCTAGAATTTATATTGAATCAAACTTTTTTTTTTTTCTGGAGAACTAAAATTCTTTTGACTTGGATGAGAGAATTTACCTGACGAGGACAATTATTGTTATTAGGGCAATATCTTTGATCAATGATGATGGGATTTGCTACATTTCTCATGATGAGATTTCTGAAGAGAAGTTTTTTAGCAAATCCACCACTTGCTTTTGCCCATGATTTTACTCTCACACCATTCTCTGTTTTTGTGAAAACTGAGTTTGTAACTGTCACATTTTCAACTCCTGCTTCTTTCTCACTGTTTCCCAAACTACCTATGCTGCAAATTATTATACATACATATATACATACATATATACATACATATATATATATATATATAATATATATATATATATATATATATATATAATAAATAATGTATTAGTGAAAATTAAATTTATAATAAATTAGAAGTTCAATTGGACTAATTAGATACATAATAGCACATGCATTCACATACTTAGTGTATATATATATATATATATATATATATATATATATATATATATATAATATACAAATCCGAGCTATTTTGTAGTTAAAATGACATATTTAGTGATTACAATAAGTATTATTATATCCGAAATTTATAATTTTTTAAAATTATACGTAAAATTGCTATAAATTGAAAGTTTCTAAACTTTCTTGATAAAATAATTTTTAGTGTTTAAAGATAAATATATGTATGTATGTATGTATTATAATATATATATATATATATATATATATATATATATACATATATATTAGTTTAGACTGTCCAAATTCTGCAAGATCAAATTGAAAGCAATTAATTTTAAATCAGTACACAAAAGTCAAAGCAATAAATTAATTAGGATCTTTAATTTATTTATTTGTTGCAGAAATTTCTTATGGATTCCATAAACATTAATTTGTCAGAAACTGTTTAATCAATATATATATATATATATATATATATGTTATGTATGTATATGTACCTGATGCCATGTCCAGGGCCACATCCAATATCTGAGATGAACAAATTCATAGAGCCAGGACCAATAGAAATACAGTCATCGCCGGTTTTAATGGTGCTTCCGGTAACAACAACTCCCATTGAGTTCTGCACGTGAATGCCGTCGGTGTTCGGACTCCCGCTCGGAGCTGTAATTTTAACGTTCTGGATGTTCACGCTCCGGCAATGGTCAATTCCGATGTGTATAGATTGACTATTCATTGAGGTTAAACCGGTCACATGTACATCGTTGCACCACATTAAGGATAATGACTGCAAGCAACATTGTATTTTTCAAATTAAATAATTACACAAGATTTTTTTTGTTAGAACATCTAATATTCAAGTCATTGTTTCCCGATTCATCCAAATTTGGACTGGGACTCCATTGTACTTATTGAGTGTAATTTTATCCGAAATTTATGATGTTGAGAAATCCTAAGACTGTTACTAACTAAGTTATGTCGTCTTTTTTGATTCAATTGTACTTGTAGAGTGTAATTTTGTCTAAACTCATGGTATAGAGAAATCATGAATGGGACTATACCAACTAAGTTATGTCTTTTCGACTTTTATTTATGAAAGAACCTAACATTAAAAGATATGTTAGTATATTTAACTAATTAAACACATTTGGTATTGAAGCTACGACTTTGACTCATTCTCACTTGAATCTAGTTGTACTAATAGTGTGTAACTCTGTCTGGATTCATCCAGATTTGGACCGGTTGTACTTATAAAGTGTAATTTTATCTGAAATTTATAATATCGAGAAATTATAAGTAAGACTGTTACCAACTAAGTTAAATCGTCTTTTTGGGCTCGGTTGTAGTATGAAATTTATGATGTTGAGAAATCATAAGTAAAGTTGCTACCAACTATGTTATGTTGTCTTTTTTACTTTTATTTATGAAAGAAAGTAAAATTAAAAGATATCTAAGTATTTTACACAAATTAAACACATTTGATATTGAAGCTACAACGACTTCGACTCATTCATATTTGAATTTAGTTGTATTAATTGAGTGTAATTCTGATTTAGACTCGTGACGTTAAGAAATCATAAGTAATACTATTAATAACTAAATTACGTCTAATTGAAATACAAGTATGTACTTGAACTATGACTAAATTATTTCATTCCTTGCATTCAAAAGTTTGATATATATATATATTACTATTATATCTAATATTTTGAACTACGTTTTCTTAATTATAATGTGTAAATTTACTAAAAAAAGAAAGAAAAACTTACCCTAACTCGAACATGGCAATTATGATTTCTTGATTATAACGTGTAAATTTACTAAAAAGGGAAAGAAAAACTTACCCTAGCTCCAACGGGGCAATTGTGTCCATGCAGTTTACAATCCCAATAGCCACGTCCATTAGCATCAAGAACTCCACCATAAATAGATAGTCTACTAACCTTATAGAACAAAATCCAGAACCCTGAATTACCAATATTATTCCCTGCCGGAGCAACTAGGGTTCCGTCGATCTGGAACTCAATCCGGCTCCGGCAAGGTCCGTTAAAAGCAGCCGATCTTATCACGAATTCCCCTTTCGGCACGTAAACATTAGAAGGTCTAGCTGAGCTGCAAGCTGCCAACCATGCCTTGAGAAACGCCAACGTGGAATCCGTTCTTCCATCTCCTCTCGCGCCAAAATTCACTACGTTGTTAGCAATAACTGGAGATATTACAACGAATATGCATAATGAATAAATACGTATAGAGAAAATTAGGTTGATTATCGGAATTATCATTTTTTTGGGACTCCTTTTTCTCTATTTCTTGAAACTAACTAGCTAAGTTGATGATGAAGAAGAAAAAGATGATGGACATTGAGTGAATTTAAGTATTTATATATATATATGTATGTATGTATGTATATAACGTGACGAAAAAGGATTGAATTGGTTAAGCAAAGCAAAGCATGCAATGCAATTGTTTGGAAGCAAGATTTTAAGAACGCATATATATATATATATATATACACACACATATTATTTATATTAATTTTATAGTATGGAAATGGTATGTGGAATTAATTAATTAAGGGATCCATGAAGAACGCAAAAGCTCATGTTGTACCAAAAGATTGGATCAAAACGATCATGTGATGTGATTTCTTATTGTTTGTTTCTAATTTTTTAATTTCTTGCCATGATATCATTTTTTGAAATAATAATGTTAAATGTTAAGAAAACGTAACTCAATTCATAGTAGTTTTATTTATAATTTTGAAATATTATGAATTCGAGAAATAGTAAATGTCAAAAGTATAAATTATATTTAAGTTTAGGGACAAATTAGTCAATTACCCCCGAAATTTTTTTAAGGTAGAATTAAAAAATATTCCATAGATTTCAGCATTTAAAAGATCATGAAAATGGAGACAGAACATCTACATGACTTCCATTTTTGAGCGAAGACTATGGCGTAAGTATTGGTTGTAGATTAAAATTAAATTAATATATAAGAACAATATATATATATATATATATGTTATAATTGTTCGAAATGAGTGAAATAAAAAAACATCTATCAGGTAAATTTTATTGATACAATTCAAATTGAATTCCAAGGAGGATTTATAAATGTTTACAAAGAATGAATGAATGAATAAATTAATTGTTTTTGTTTTTAATAAATAATGACGATTTATTTAATAAAAATGTAATTGGAATATAATAAAAAATAAATAATTTGATTTTATATTTTTCACTTATTTCGTTTTTATTTTGAAATATATATATATATATTATAAAAGAATTTTAACTAAAAAATTTTATTTTGAAAACTTAAATTTTATTTTATTGAAGAATCACTTTACAATACCCTGTCTATAAATCAAGAGGGGTTTATAAATTTTAGAAAATAAATAATTAATTTATATATTTTTTTTTTCTGAACCGAAAAAACTATAAAAATTGGTCTAAATTATTCAAATATATTATATAAATATGTATCTGAATTTTAAAATATTAAAATAATAATAATAATATCAAATACTATAAATTAAGGAAAAATATATGAATCCCTTCTACATATACTATCTAATTTCATAATATTACAATCATTTTATTTATAAAATTAATTTGTAATATTTAAACGCCAATTTTGCCATGTATTATTTAATACAAAAATCTATTTAAAATACAGTTAAAAAAACTTAAAACTTAAATTTAATTTATAGAAAATAAAAATGATCAACCGCATTTTTACTCAATTTCATTAAACAATCGTAACGACATTTGGTAGTGATTTAAGAAAGCACCATACATACTAGAAAATTTTCCTTTTCTATATTTATTTTTAGAACATTAATTATTTCTAAAACATTTCTTTTTAATTTCTTTTGTCCTTTATATTATATATATATATATATTTTTTTCTCCTTTTTTTATTTTATTTTAATCATATTTTCTATAATTTTTAAAACATTAATCAGAATCTTACAATGAATTTTTTTTTCCACACAATTCTTAATTCATCTAATTTAATTAAATCATAACATGTATACACTTATTATAACATTTCCATAATATATAAATATAAGTTATAATTTTTTAAATATATAATATATATCTATATATAAAAGGTAAATTATCGTATAATACTTCAATGTTTTTAAATTTTGAGTTTTGCATCTAAATGTTTTCTTTTTCCAGTTTTTGCACTTTAATTTATATTTACTCCGTAAAAACATTTCGTCCAATTTTATATTTCGTCAAGATATATTTTGTTCGTATAAAAGTATTCTTTTTAATTTTTTTATATAAATATTTTCATTTTTTTCTTTTTAAATTTTTTTTATAAAATTTAAAAATAATTTTTGTGACCATACTAAAATTATATATATTAATTGGACTAAGGTTGTTTAAGTAGCAAGAAAATGCAAAATCTTCTTCCAAAATAATCATAAAACAAATAGGATTCTGTTCTTGCATGGCCAGGCGAACAAATCCAGCATGCACCACGCCACAGGCTCAAGCAAACACACACACACACACACACACACACATATATATATATATATCTAAACTATAAAAAAATTCCAAAAAAGGAACAAATTATATATATATATATATATAGGGTGTTATAATAAACAGCTAGCAGGCTGATTTAATCCCTTGGTTGCACCGGCAGCGTTTACACAGGAAGCTTTAGCCGGTAAGTTTTTGTATACAAGTCGTACATCTTCTACTCTTATTCCACTGCATGGCTTTTTCTTGCTACAATCAAATCTCACTGCTACTTCCGTCGCCGATGTTCCATGAATATCTTGGTACGTAATCTCACTTATTTTCACTCCCGAATCCTTCAAATTCAATCATATATATATATATATATAGTGTTAGTCTGTTAAAAGAGACATAAATTATCACACACTCTAAAAGTTAAAAGACAAATTTTATAACGAATGTTATAAACAACACAAATTCAAATTTTACTTACCAGGATTTGAACGCTTGACCACACTTACTCTAAAAGTTTCGACAAACTTTATAACGAAGGTCCACTATGTGTAACAGATTCAACTAAACACAGATTTAAATTTCACTAGCCAAGATTCGAACTATCGAATTTCTCTTTGATAATATGTTAGTATCGAAACGCCTGAATGCTCTAATACCACTTGTTAGGAATTTAGGCACTTATATTTTTAGGTACTTATACTCCCCCACTTAAACTCCCCCTCACATAATAATACAAAAATTTAACGTAAAAACTTTCTAAAATACGAAAAAAATCACCTTAGAAACCTAGGTGAAAGAAGAAAATTCACTGTAAAAATTGTTAGAATCACACAATTTCTCACCTCACACTTATAACCTAATACACTCACAAAGAAATTGAATTTTAAAATAAAATTTTAATTAGAGTTAAAATATATAATTTCGAAATTTCTTTAAAACTCTTTTACAAGACACCAAATAGTACACATGACACAAATAGAGGTTTACCCCCCTTTTGTAAAAAAAGTCTCCTTCTTCCTTTCCCTCCTAATCCGATGTGGGATTTGAGAAAAGAGAAAACTTCTTTCTCCCTTTCCTTCTTTCCCATATTGGGAAAGTAGCAATCCCAACATATAGAAACTAAAACGGTAAATATTCAAAAAAATTGTTACGATCAAACAATTTCTCTCCTCACACTTATAATCTAACACACTCACAAATCACAATAATTTTAACCATAAATAAAACACTCAATAATGCATTCTGGACACAAAAGAAGTTCACTTTTTCTTTTTTGTAAGAGAAGTCTCTTACTCTCTTTCCTTCCTAATCCGATGTGGGACATACAAAAGAAAAGTTTCATTTTCTCTTTTTTTCCGGGATTGGGAAAGTAGCAATTCCAAGATATAGAAACTAAAACAGTAAATATTCAAAATATATATATATATATATATATAAAACATACATACCTTTCCAGGACAATTGAGGTTATCCGGGCAATAATTTTGGTCAATAACAATTGGATTTTGGACATTAATCATAGTGGCATGTTGAAAAACAACTCCTTTGACAAAACCAGTGCTCGGTCTTCCCCATGACTTTATTCTTACACCGTTTTGTGTATTAATAAAAGTTACCGTTTTTACCGTCACATTTTGTACACCTTCTTCTTTGTAATCTTTTCCAAGACTTCCAATACTGTTCACACACAAAAAAAATTAAAATATTATATATATATATACTTATCGAAAATTCGAATGTCTGATTAATAATTATGTAAGTTGAATTTAGATTAGTGTTATCGAAAATATTCGAATGTCTGATTAATAATTATGTAAGTTGAATTCAGATTAGTGTTATCGAAAATATGATTAATTAAAAGAAAACGAAAATTAATGTATCTTTTTTTATGGTTTACCTTATACCATGACAAGGGCCGCACACGATGTTTTGGATCCACAAGTTAGAGGTACCGGGGCCGACGGAGACGCAATCGTCGCCGGTGCTTAACTTGGAGTTCAAGATAGTGACGGCCGAGGAGAATTGAACGTGAATGCCGTCGGTGTTGGGACTGTTTCCGGTGGCCAAAACTTGTACTGCTTCAAGCTTTACATTTTTGCAGCCATTAAAGACAATGTGAAACATTTGACTATTGTAAGAAATTAGACCCGTTAGTACAATGTTGTTTGAGCTCGTAAATCCCAATGTCTGTAAATATATATATATATATATATATATATATATAATATTAATTAGACAATTGGTTAAGAAATGTTTAATTTTAAATTTTAATTAATTACATTATGTCATTTTCTTACCATAATGGTAATGGAAAAACCGTTATTGGTTTTATTATAGCATTAGTTTTAATGGTAATGGAAAAAAACCGTATTGCTTTAATGGAAAAAAATACTTTTAAGTAAAACTAAAAAAAAACTGTAAACCAACCGCCCACCCACTTCCCCCACTACTATGAGTTACAAATATATATATATATATATATATATATATATAATATATATATATAATATATGGCAATCCAAAGGTTTAAGAATTAAAATGACAAATATACCCTTAATGTATTGGATATGAAACTATTTAAAGACAAAACTATCTTTAATATATTCGACATATTATTATTTAAAACAAAATTACCCTTAATGCATTATGATATGTAATTAATAAAAGACGAAAATATCCTTTAATACATTCATGTAACTAATATATTATGATATCCCTTAATGCATTATGATATATATGATATCATATATATATATATATGATATATCTATGGCAATCCAAAGGTTTAAGAATTAAAATGACAAATATACCTTTAATGTCGGATATGAAACTATTTAAAGACAAAACTATCCTTAATATATTCCACATATTATTATTTAAAACAAAATTACCCTTAATGCATTATGACATCTAATTAATAAAAGACGAAAATATCTTTTAATACATTCTAACATGTAACTAATTAAAGATGAACATACTCTTAATAAATTCGATTTATAATTAATAATAGACAAAAATACTCTTGATACATCCAATATGTAACTAATAAAAGACAAAAATACCTTTAACGCATTTGACTTGTAGCTAATTTGAGGTGTAACCCGATGAGAGGGGTAACCCGAAGTGGGTGTAACTTGACGGGAGGTGTAATCTGAAGGGAGGTGTAACCCGAAGGGAGATATAACCCGAAGGGAGGTGTAACCCGAAGGGAGGTATAACTTGAAGGGAGGTGTAACCCGAAGGGAGGTATATAACCGGAAGGGAGGTGTATAATCGGAAGGGAGGTGTAACCCGAAGGGAGGTGTAACCAAGGGAGGTGTAACATGAAGGGAGGTATATAACCGAAAGGGAGGTGTAACCCGAAGTGAGGTGTAACCCGAAGGAAACTGTAACTTGAAGGGAGGTATATAACCGGAAGGGAGGTATATAACCGGAAGAGAGGTATATAACCGGAAGGGAGGTGTAACCTGAAGTGAAGTGTAACCCGAAGGGAGGTGTAACCCGAAGGGAGGTATATAATAGGGAAGGGAGGTGTAACCTGAAGGGAGGTCATATATGTAGTTCTCCTCCGTTCATATTGCAGCATACATATATGTATGATGTTCCTGTGTGTTTCTTCTAATGCGTTATTGCATGAAATATGCCTTTGTGTTACTGAAAGCAACACCGTTACTTAGGCTAGTTTCTTTCTTGATTTAATTTAATAGAAGGATATGTTTTCTTGACTTGTATAGGAAGCATTGATAAGGAAGCTCAATGCAAGAATAGAATATGCTAAATTTGTTCAGGACACAACCAAAGAAATGGCAAAGGAAGTTCAAAAGTCAAAAAATGGAGAAATGAAGAGAACATCAGAAGACCTTGATGAACTTTTAAATAGGGTAAGGACATATTCAAAAACTATCTATATCTATACTATCTACATGCCCTCTGCTCTCCTTTTTCATGTTGGACATCGAATTCAAAAGCAGGTCAGAAGAGGTGCTGATGTTTCTAATGAGGAAATCCTGGGGTTTGCCAAGTTGTTCAGTGATGAACTGACATTAGATAATATAAGCAGATTGAGTTCTTCTGGGTAGCTCTTCATTTATCTATGTTATGAACTCCTTAACTGTATTTAAGGAAATTAAGAATTTTTCCCCTTACTTGTTGTCAGGCTTCAGTTAGTGAATATGTGCAAGTATATGGGAATCAGTGCTTTTGGAACCAATTCTTACTTGCGTTTTATGCTTCGGAAGAGATTGCAAAGGCGATATGCATCCAATATTGCTATTGATATTAATATTTGCAAAGGTGATATGCAAAGGGGCTTCTTAACATATTATAGTCTCATACTTTTTGATGTTTTGTGAATTGGCTATAGTATAAAAAGTGATGATAAATTGATTCAAGCGGAAGGCCTGGATTCACTTTCAGAGGCTGAACTTCGCGAGGATTGTAGAGAGCGTGGCATGCTAGGGTTGCTTTCAGTAGAAGAAATGCGTCAACAGGTTGGGATAATTCTAGCTCTTTTTTTTTGTTATGCTAAATTAAAAATAACCTGATTCAACTGACAAGCTTGAGTTCATACTAATTGAGAAGTATAAAAATATCCGGTATTGACGTGGAGTGAAAAATCTAACGTGTCCGTCCATCGAGCATATCGGAGCCCACAACAAGGCACCAAAGTCTGCGGTCTCGCCTCTCAGGCAACCTACTTCGCCAATATTCTGACTACCAGCTAGTCAAGACTCTTCCAGAATATTCCCCAAAGAATATCTTTTGACCAACAGTTTATCTTAAGATCACTCGGTTAAAAGTATCTCACAGAATATCCATACAACAGTGGGATATTTCAGAAACAATGGGATATTTCAGAATCTGATAACTACCGGATTCTTCACTACGTACCTATTGCTCCAGGACATTTATTCCTATAAATACCCCCTCACGATGATAAGATGGTAAGGCCAGATAACTCAACAAACTCTCTGCCAAATTCAGTTACTCTCTCTCTCTCCAGTTAGATTTTAGAATACTGACTTAACCATCGGAGGTCCCTCACCCTCTGTCTCGAACCTCTCTGTTTTGCAAATATTCACAGAGGAAATCTTCATCAAAGCACCAGCGCAACAGCCACCTAGGCGGAGATATTTTGACAGAGATCATCAGACGACGCCGGTTAATTGACACGTGGCGTCAGACCAAATTTCGACGAATCACTAATATACTTCCGATTGAATTGAGAAAATGGGATCTCTATTATTGTATTTAAATTTTAAATGAACATTACTCACACCATTCCATGTTGTTTTATTTCGACAGATAGAATTTTACAACAGCATGGTGGATAAAGAAGGCACAGGGGATGAACATGATGCAATGAAGGCTTATAGAGCTGCTCACGAGGAAAGTAAGGAAACTGACGAAGGTGCTGCACATAAGGTTTCATCTGCATTGATTAATAAGGTACACATTTTATCTTCAAGCTGAAGAAGCCATGCAAAACTTTTGAGTTCGAACTCAATCAACTTTCTTTCTATACAAACCCTAAAAAGTTGATCGTTCTCTTTCCTTTACCTTTTCAAACTCCACACTCAACTAAAAAAATAAGTTTAAAGGTAAGCATATTATTTTTTTATTATATTTATTTTATTTTATTGGGATAATTAGATTATATTTGTTTGATATTTTAAATTTTAAAAATTATATTATTCTTCATCGCTATCAGATTTTATTTGAATTGTTATATATATATACATATATATACACACACGTGAATCTCCATTGAGATATTCTGTATCTCCTGTTTCTATATTCCTATTTTCTCTAGGGTTTTATCCATATAAATAGTGAGTTTCATAGAAGAATTAAAGAAAAGTATTGTACCAGAGAATACATCAATAAAATTGCTCTCTATTTTTCTCCATATATTGATTCTATTCTTCTCCTTATTTGAGTAGTTTTATAATACGTTATCAGCACGAGTCTCTACCACCGGGTAAAGTATTTTTGAAGTTTATTTGAAGATCAATCAGGTACAATTTTTTACTGGTACATTTTATGTTATTATTATGTCAAATTTTATTAAACTCGAATTTGTGGCTCTCGATGTCACCGGAAAGAATTATTTGTTGTGGACACTAGATGCCAAAATGCATCTTGCTACAAGATCGTGCTAAAGCTAATGTCCGGCAGACACCGTTGTATAAAATAATGTGTCATTAATACAAGATCGTGCTAAAGCTATAATATTTCTCCGTCATCCTCTTCATGAAGATTTGAAAAATGAATATCTTACCGTGAAAGATCCTCTTGTTTTGTGTGAAAATTTGAAAGAAAGATTCGACCACCAGAAGATGATCGTTCTCCCAAGAGCACAGTATGACTAGTTGCACCTGAGGTTGCAAGATTTCAAATCTGTGAGTGAGTATAACTCTGCAATGTTTAAAATAGTTTCACAGTTGAAACTATGTGAAGTTGATATAACAGATGATGATATGTTGGAGAAAACATACTCCACTTTTCGTGCCACAAATATTGTCCCGCAGCAACAATATAATGAGAAAGGTTTTAAGAAATACTCTGAATTGATTTCTTGTCTTCTTGTTGCAGAACAAAATAATGAATTACTGATAAAAAATCATGAGACTCGACCTACTGGTTCTACTCCATTCCCTGAAGTGAATGCTATTAGAAATCATGATCCCAGAAGAGATCGTGGTCATGGTCGTGGTCGTGGTCGTTACTGTGGTCATGGTCGAAAATATGATGATGGACGTCGTATTAAATTTGGCCTTAATAATCGTAATAATAATTTAGGTGCCAAAAATGTTTATGACCACCTGAAGTGGACAAAACATAATGAGAAAGGAAATATTGTTCCGAAAAATTATGAAGACAAATGTTATCGTTGTGGCATAAATGGTCACTGGTCTCGTGCCTGTAGCAAGACAAAATATCTTGTTGACTTATATCAAGCATCTATTGAAAAGAAAGGCAAAGATGCTAAGGCAAATTTTACTTCTCAAAATTTGTCTCATGAAAGAAATGATGACGATCTTGAAAATGTTGATGTTCATGTGGCTCACCTGGATGTTACTGATCTTTTCGAACATCCAGAAGAAATAATTGACCACTTGATTGGAAATGAAAGTGTCCAAAATAATTAGAATATTAATATTATATGTTATATGTTTATATTACTTTTTGTTGTGATATAATATGTTTAATTTTTATTTATGTAAATATTTTGTTAACAAAACGGATGGTTGTTGTTCTATTTTCTGGTATGAATAAGGATATCGAAAGTGTTTGTCTTATTGATAGTGGAACTACTCACACCATACTGAAATATGAGAAATAATTTTCTCATTTGAATGTGGGAGAAACAAGTGTTACCACAATAAATGGTACTGCAAAACTTATTGAAAGCTCCGGAAGAGCTAATATAATATTACCCGAAGGAACTATGATTGCTATTGATAAAGCATTATATTCCTCAAAGTCTCAAAGAAATTTATTGAGTTTTAAAGATATCCGACGTAATGGATATCATGTTGAGAATATGGAGGATAATGATCATGAATATTTGGGTATCACAAAAGTAACCTCTGGTAATATATTTTTGTTGGAAAAACTACCATCTCTATCCTCTGGCCTATATTATGCGAAAATAAATGTTATTGAGGCGCATCATTTAGTAAACCAGAAGTTTACTAATCCCGTTACTTTTAAAGTTTGGCATGACCATTTGGGTCATCCAGGATCAATTATGATGCAAAACAATTATCGAGACAATGCACGATCATCCTTTGAAAAATCAAAGGATTTTGACTTCTGATAAACTTTCATGTGCTGCATGTTCCAAAGAGAAATTGATTATAAGACCAGCACCATTGAAAGTAGGAGCTGAAAGTTCTACATTTCTAGAGCAAATCCGTCTAGACAATGCTGGTGAAGTTTCTTCGCATGCATTTGATTCTTATTGTATATCGATTGGAATAATTGTTGAACATCCTATAGCTCATGTTCGCACACAGATGGTCTAACTGAATCATTTATTAAAAGGCTGCAATTAATTGCTAGACCATTATTGATGAAAAGAAATCTCCCTACAGCAGCATGAGGACATGCAATTTTTCATGCTGCTGCACTTGTGCGTTTAAGGCCATCGAGTTATCATAAATTTTCTCCCATACAGTTGGCTTTTGATTTAGAACCAAATATTTCTTATTTAAAAATTTTTGGGTGTGCTGTATATGTTCCAATTGAACCACCCCAACGGACAAAAATGGGTCCGCAGAGAAGATTGAGGATATATGTTGGGTATCAGAGAAGATTGAGGATATATGTTGGGTATGACTCCCCGTCCATTATAAGGTATCTTGAACCTTTAACATAGGATGTGTTTACAACAAGATTTGTTGATTGCCATTTTGATAAAAATTTGTTTCCCAAATTAGGGGGAGAGAATAAATGGTATAAGATTGAACTTGCGTGGAAAACATCTTTGAATCATTTAGACCCACGCACAAATATGAGTGAACTTGAAGTTCAAAAGATTATACATTTGCAACAAATTGCAAATCAACTGCCAGATTCTTTTGCTGACTCCAGTAGAGTCACTAAATCGCATATTCTAGCTATAGATGCTCGTATACGGATAGAAGTTCCTGAAGGACAGAAAGTTAATCCTCTAGCTATTGAATCAAAAACACGCCAGAAGCGTGACCGACCCCTTGGTTCCAAAAATAAAAATTCTCGAAAGAAAAGAGGATTAAATGATCTAGAAGATCATATTGATGAAACAGAAAAAGAAAACCAAGGGACAACGGAAGAAAAGATTCCAACTACAAATGATGAAGAGAATTCTGAAATCTCTATTAATTACACGAGATCGAATCAAAGTTGGGATCGAAGAAACGTTGTTATTGATAATGCTTTTGCATGCAACGTAGCTCTTGATATTTTCAAGGATAATGAGGATTTAGATCCTTTATCAGTTGAAGAATGTCGGCATAGAATTGATTGGCCTCAATATAAAGATGTGATTCAATCGGAGTTAAATTCGCTTGCGAAGCGAGAAGTTTTTAGACCTGTAGTCCAAACGCCAAAGGATGTGAAACCACTTGGCTATAAATGGGTGTTTGTGCGAAAGCGTAATGAGAATAATGAAGTCGTAAGATATAAAGCACGACTCGTCGCACAAGGCTTTTAGTAAAAGCCAGGAATTGATTATGATCAAACTTATTCACCTGTTATTGATGCTATTACACTCCGATATCTTATATGTTTGACAGTTCATGAAAGGGTGGACATGCGTCTAATGGATGTTGTTATACCTTATCTTTATGGAAGCCTTGAAAATGAGATTTATATGAAAATCCCTGAAGGATTCAAATTACCAAAGGCTTCTAAAGGTCCTCGTGAAAATTATTCTATAAAATTACAGAAGTCATTATATGGGCTTAAACAATCTGGACGCATGTGGTACAATCACCTTAGTGAATTCTTATTGAATTCGGGATGTAAGAATGACCAAATCTGTCCATGTGTTTTTATTAAAAAAATAGATTTTGGTTTTGTGATTCTTGCTATATATGTTGATGATATCAATCTCATTGGAACTCCAGAAGAGCTTCGAGAAGCTATAGATTATTTGAAACGAGAATTTGAAGTTAAAGATTTTGGAAAAACCAAGTTTTGTCTTGGGCTTCAAATTGAACATATGAAAGATGGAATTTTTGTTCATCAGTCAGCATATACAGCTAAAGTGTTGAAAAGATTTTCATGCATAAAGCATATCCATTAAGTATTCCAATGGTCGTGAGATCACTAGATATAAATAAAGATATATTTAGACCTCGAGAAAATAATGAAGAACTACTTGGTCCTGAAGTACCATATTTGAGTGCTATTGGTGCACTGATGTATCTTGCAAATAATACTTGACCTGATATAGCATTTGCTATAAATCTATTAGCAAGATTTAGTTCTTCGCCAACACGACGACATTGGAATGGTGTTAAACACGTCCTTAGATAGACAATTGACCTCAGATTATTTTATTCAAATGAAAATTACCCAAAACTGATTGGGTATGCAGATGCGGGTTATCTTTCGGATCCGCATAAGGCACGTTCTCAAAATGGCTATTTATTTACATATGGTAATACTGCTATATCATGGCGCTCCACGCAGCAAACAATAGCAGCAACTTCTTCGAATCATGCTGAGATAATAGCCATTCATGAAGCAAGTCGAGAATGTGTATGGTTGAGGTCAATAATACATTATATTAGAGAGAGAGAGTTGTGGTTTATCCTCCGGAAGAGAGATTCCAACTCCTCTATATGAATATAATGCAGCTTGTATAGCTCAATTAAAAGGAGGATATATCAAAGGAGATAGGACGAAACACATTTCACCTAAATTCTTCTTTACTCATGAACTTCAAAAGAATGGTGAAATTGATGTGCTCCAAATTCGATCATGTGATAATCCTGCAGATATATTCTCTAAAGCTCTTCCGACTGCAACCTTTGAGAAATTGAGATATAAAATTGGTTTGCGTCGATTTAAAGATTTCGAGAGATCATCTCATCAGGGGGAGAAATCTACACATAAAGAATAGTGTACTCTTTTTCCTTCACTAGAGTTTTTTCCCACTGGGTTTTTATCTTGTAAGGTTTTAAGGAGGCATATTCTTTATGTAATGGACATCCAAGGGGGAGTGTTATGAATCTCGTAGATACAATATTTATTGTACAATGGATATTCAAGGGGGAGTGTTATAAATCTATGTGAATCTCCATTGAGATATTCTGTATCTCCTGTTTCTATATTCCTATTTTCTCTAGGGTTTTATCCCAAATAGTGAGTTTCATAGAAGGATTAAAGAGAAGTATTGTACCAGAGAATACATCAATAAAATTGCTCTCTATTTTTCTCCCTAGGTTGATTCTATTCTTCTCCTTATTTGAGTAGTTTTATAATAGATATTTAATATTAAAAAGAATAAATATGCTAATTTGTAGGATGAAATTTAAAATATTTATCTATTTAATTTTTTTTACTGAATTCTCGATTTTTAGGTTTAAATTTAAAATTTTGAATGTATTTAATTAATTTTATAATTATTATTTATTTATTTAAACAGATATGTCAATACCATTCTCAAATTCATTTCAAGAATCTTCTTCATGTAGTGCTGTGGATGAAATAAACTCAGTAAGTATTGAGACATTAAATAATCATATTAATTTAGATGATATTGAAGATAATGATAATGACAACATTCAAGAGAATATTGCATTTAAGCGAAAGAAAAGAAAAAAAAACAGCAAGTTGTTGGAAAGAAATGGAAGAATGGACAGATGGGCAGTGAATAAACATGTTGCGTTGTGTGCGTGTGTCACAAATTGAGAAGATAATAAAATAGAATAAATCAACGCAATCTTAACAAGTGCAAGTATACACCGGTCAACAAGTAATATATGTACCTAAGTACAAGATTATCGATCTCACAGAGATTTTGTTTTGCCAATTATACATGCAAACATGATTTACATTTGGTTAAAAGAATAAAAGAATAAAGAATGATGAATATTGGGTGGAGATTCGGAGGTTAAGCTACTCCTAAGATATTGCTGCAGCAACGGAAATGCTGCAGCATCACCAATACCGCAGCAATTCTAACTAACTACTACAGGACATCCGACTGGAAAATCACCATGAGAATACAACAGGTAATACAATGCTGTAAAAATCAAGCCAAAAATGCAAATACAAACCAATAGTGAATCCAAGAATGCTAAGCATGCTTTTCGGTTTCCAAATTAACACTACAGCGGTCTGGTTCTACCCAGACTACTTAGCCTACTAGTCTAAACCCCTGATAACATCGTCTCATGGAGTACGAAGTACCGTGAACCTAGAACAACACAAGGTAGTGAAATTGGTCGTGTCCCCTGCAATATTGACCGCACGGTCATGCGCCTCAAGCAAGTGCCATGCAATTAACGTGTCAACTAGACCCCTTCCGGTTAGAAAGCCAGATACAAAGTTCTATACATAACTTGGACAGTCGTAACCGCAAGTTATTCCTAATCCGTTTAAGTAATTGCATGAATAAATTAAGCATGCCCCATACAAGCATCAATAAAGAAAACGATACACAAAATTTATGCATTCTATTCATCTTATGCCACATTTTGTTTTTCCACATGTTTATAATTACTAGACTACAACACCTTCAGGTTATGAATATATATTTTGCTGAAACGAATCATGAAAGACAAGGATTAAAGTAATAGGAAAAACAGTCCCTAGGTCCATAGTGACACCAGTCAATCCCAAGACGGAAAGCATATCAATCCCAAAACACTTTTAATTAATCCTTGAAAACATGTAAATATTCTTCATATCACCAAGAACATTCAATTACAAAACAGTAAGCAAATTGAAGAACTTTCAATTACAAAACAGTAAGCAAATTGAAGAAATGGAAAGAGGGTTACTCGGGTCGGAGATCACCATACTGCCCCAAATCGGATTTAATCAAGCTGTTGCTGCTCTCGATCATGAACAGCCCGAAAAATTCCAGCAAAGTCGCCCCAGCTTTCTCAGGTTCGTTTCCACTCGATCTAGACTCTAAAACACTCTAAAACACACTACCCACTGCCCAAATTCTAAGCTAATACTAGATACACACATACAAACATACAAACATACTACTATCTTTTTCTCCTCCTCTCTCCCGTGAACTTCTTCTCTTCTCCTCTCCCATATATATACATATATATATATATATATAGAGAGAGAGAGAAAGTGCAGCTGCCACTGCCCCTTTTCTCCTGAAAACCCGCCAGCTTTTGCAAAGTTATCATCATCATACATATGTATATATATATATATATATATATATATATATACCCACTATATATCTTCTTCTTTTGTATATATATAGCAAGTGCTCCTATCATCATCATACGTATGTGTATATATATATATATATACCCACTATATATATCTTCTTCTTTTTTTGTATATATATATAGCAAGTGCTCCTATCATCATCATACGTATGTGGTGAGTATTATATATATATATATATATATATATATATATATATATATATATATATATATATATATATATAGCTACTATAAATGAAAATTATCCACACATATTCCCCTTTCTTCACGGTCAACTTTTATCCAACTTCTTTTCACCAATTTCAACCATCAAAATTCCCTTTTTACCCTTGTCAAAATAAATCAATTCAAATTAATTCCCAACTAATAACAAATAATACAGCTCGTCCACATTTTGAGAAATTAAATTGACTTTTAACAATAAATCCACATTTTTAGGTAAAAAGAGAGAAAATATCAAATCAACACATTTTCATTCCATTTTCCAAATAATTTCAGTTAATTCCCGAATAAAATGTGGCTAATTAGATGTGAATAACTCTATTATTTTAGAGTTATCACACCCCCAAACTTAGGTCATTGCTCGTCCCGAGCAATGTTGCAGCAATGCGGAAGCAATAGAAATATACATACCCACATAAAAACTTTGTTCAGCAAGTTCAGTCAAACCTGTGACCAATGATTTCAGAAAGAGAAAATTCAAAATTCAAGTAGACATAATGTTCCATCCTTAGTTGAATAACGAAATATTAACTAACCTAAGCTCAAAGAATTTCCACTCCAATGTACGTGTGAATAGTCTTTCCTTTTCAATCTCTCATTCATAAGTCAACATATGGTAATCCTAAGGTTCATTTTGTATCCTCAAACTCAATCTATTACACCCCTCTCCACTAATGTAGCAAATTTAGCAATAAAGATCAAAGAGGTCTTAAATTGGTTGTAATGTAGGCTAAGGCTAAGGTAGGAAAAATATGGATAAAAAGTAGGCTCAAAACTTAGTCCTAGTCTGCCAGGAGCTTCTACCCAATGCTATCACTTCCCAAATTTTTTTTTTAATTTTTATTTTGAATCAACTCAAGGAGCATAAACATTTACACCCTGCTTTAGAAATACGTGCAACATTTAACCACAATCAGTATTTAGCATTTGACCTCAAAGAAGCATAACACATATTTCCTTTTTGCTCTCTTTTTGTTCTTCTTTTTTTTCTTTTTAAATTAAAGAGGGTGCTTTCATTTTTTTTCACACATGTTTTCATACACATACCCTCAATACGTAGAGCATTTATATTAGAAATTCAAAATTTCCTTAAATACCACTAATCTAAAAAAAAAAATGATAATGTTGCAGCATTGTGCTGCAGCATTTCTATGTTCCTCCTCATAACATTCTCAGCATACCCCCAAACTTATGTTTAACAGTGTTCATAGCAGACTATGATCAAGTTTAGGGAAAACAAAGAATGGATACATGCAAAACATTTAGGATAAGTGGCTATTTAATAAGGGTGTCAAGAAATTAGGCTTAGGCTCAACTTGGGTTAACTAAGGAAGCAAAATATATTAGGGTAAGCTAGAAAGGCTCAAACGGTTCAAGAACATGCCTCAATCATTTCTTTAGTACCAAATCTACTAGGATTTCGCCTCAAGGACTATAACAGATGAGTCTAAAAATTCTGAACCTTCATACCAAAGTGACTCTTTTTATAAACATGAAATTTCCAAGTAAGACTATGTGCAAAAGATAGGGAGTTGAAATAATTCTCACTTAGAGTCAACTAATACCTAATTATTTTGAAAAAAGGTACAAAGTCTACGAGAATGTACTTTTGTTTTTAAGATAACATCATAAATCGGGTCCCAAAAGTCTATGCTAATCCTGCTAAAACTAAGGTTCTAATGGGTCATATGAAAAATGCTGCCACATTCATGCAAACAGGTCTTCTATTCCAGATCAATCAATTTATAAGGCATCCTAAAACAGTTATTCAGACAAGGCGTCCATGCATTCAAATAGATCACTCAGAATTTCAGCAAAGAGGATGTTTATGCATTTAAAAGACAGCAGGAAAAAATTTTAAAATTAGCACCATTTTGAACTTTTTGCCACAAGAGGACACCCTCCCCCCAAACTGAAGAGGAGCAATGTCCTCATTGCTGTAGCAACATGGGGAAAACAAGCCATTGGACTGATCATAAAAAGGGAAAACTAGTTCAACATGAAGCATGGGAAACAAACGCATTAGTGGCACATAAGTTCTCAATTCTCGGGTGAGGAGAAAGCAAACACAAATATACCAACAATTCAGGCGGTTTGAATCGTTTTGACATGAAGACCATTAAGACATGAAATTCGTTTTGACATGTAATGCAAAAATTGTACTCCATAAATTCTATACATGCTACTCAAGGAGTGTATACATGAAATTCGTTTTGACATGTTGTTACTAAGTAAAAACATGAAGACCATTAAGACATGAAATTCGTTTTGAATCATAACCACCCTTTTGCCCAACACAATAAACCGAGATACACATCAACTGGCAAATCTGTCATTTCTACAAGCATGCTCACACACAAGAACTCAAGTATAACTAGAACCTTAAATACAGCCAATACAATCCTCTATCTATTGGTAATGCAAAAATTGTACTCCATAAATTCTATACATGCTACTCAAGGAGTGTATACTCACATTAAGATAAGAGAAATGAACCAGAATTTTTTTTTGCAAGTACCATACACCAACTCACATTACCGAGAAGAAATAAAAATGTAGAAAAGTGAGTACTAACCTGGAATCTTCTGGTTTATTGAAGGCCGAAAAGTATCCTTTAGACAACTCCCCACTCCTTTCTCTCTTTGTCTTTTCAATTCACACACATTCTCCACAAATAAAATATAAAAATTAAACTAACTTTTTTGGTTTCCCAACAAGTTCTAGTTGTATACCACCCATTGAAAATTTTGAAATTGAAAGGAACTAGGGCTGCTTGCATAAGTAGTCAATTCATGGCAGTCCCTTGTTGAATGACACCGCCTGAATTTTGAAATTGAAATTGGACTAAGGCAGCCTTGAATGGCTTTGTCGGTGTGTGGCAGCTTGTTGTCACAGCATTTCTGTCGAGAGGCAGTGGCAAATCCCATTTCTTTAATAAAATAGCCTTGACTCCTTTTGCTCTTTGACCGTAGGCATACCTGTATTAACAAGCAGAAGAGTACCGATAAGAGAGAAAGAGAACAACAGTGCAATATGAAATTGAAGTCTCAAAACCAATTCTGAAAATTCTGAAAGAAACTTAGGAGTAAACAGCCATTACTTTCGAATTGAAGCACCTGAAAATACAAGAACAACAATTAAAACGAAATAAAAAGAAAAAAGAAATCGAATGCTGAAAAAAAAACAAACAAGAAGAAATAAGAAAAAAAACGAAATAAAAAGAAATGCAATAAATAATAGATGAAAGTGTTCACTTATAGATTGTGCTCAATTAACTACTTAGCATCGACAAGTATTAAAGGTGAAGAGTTTTGCACAATGTCTTCTTTAACCATGAAGTGACACTTCTTCCAATTGAGGACTAGGTTGGTGTCCTCAAAACGTTTAAGCACCTTGGCCACATTCTCTAAGCGTTTTTCAAAAGAGTCCCCAAATATGGAGAAGTCATTCATGAAAACCGCTAAATATTGCTTCACCATATCTGTGAAAATGGCCATCATATATCGTTGGAACATTGCTGGAGCATTACACAGGCTGAATGGCATTCTTCTGAATGCGAAAGTACGATAAGGACAGGTGAAGGTCATTTTGTTCTGGTCCTTGGTGCTACAGCAATCGATTGTAGCAGAATACCATCAGAAAGCAATAAGAATCCCGTCCAGCTAACCTATCCAACATTTGATCAATGAAAGGCAGTGGGAAGCGGTCGTTTCTTGTGGCTTTGTTTATCTTCTTGTAATCCATGCAAATTCTCCATCCCCAGCGCTGTCAGATATAAGATAAATAATGCCAAAATCTAGCCACTTGATAATTTGTTCCTTTACTACTTCCTTCGTAATTGGATTTAATCATTTTTGCCCCTCTATTAAATTTTTGGAATTGTCTTCCAAAATTATCTTATGCATGCATAAGGTTGGTCATATACCTTTGATATAAGCTATGGTCCAGCACATAGCTCTCTTATGCTGTTGCAAAGCTCCAAGAAATTCTCCTCCTGTTCCGCACTCAGCAGTGTTGAAATAATCACTGGCAGTGTAGATTCTACCCCTAGAAATCCATACTTCAAATGCTGCGGCAATGACTTTAATTTCAGCTTGGGTGGTTCTTTCACAGAACGTTTTGTCACTTTAAAATCCCTAGAAGACAAGTCCAAAGATTCAAATTGAGCTCTGAATTTGAAATCTTGAGAGTTTGCTTCTAGCCAAGCTGAGTATTCCTCATTCTCCTCATTGTGCTATTTATAGCATCTGAAACATCACCGGTTTCAGCTCAAATTGTGTTGCGGCAATCTCTGGTCGCATAATGCTTGGATTCAGCTCATTGAACATAGAGACAACATACTGTCAGATAGCATGGTCCCCATCATCTGCCATTACTACAGGATTGTAGACGGGTTCAGCTTGATAACTCATTGTTCTGCCATGACCGCCTTATCTGTAGTTTGCTTCTTCTTTCTTAACGATTTCGTTGTTCTCTCAATTTCTGGATTTAGTGGCAGCAATGTAGATTGAGAGTCCTTTCGAGTTTTACTCATGCAAAAATAAGCACACGTTAAGAAATATATGATATACACAAGCTGAAAATTTGACAAATAATTCAGATCAATAATCTCATAAGCTCAAGAATGAGTATAACATAAAACAACAAAAATATAACCAAATGCAAACAATATTTACAATCAATTGACACCAAAATCCCCGGCAACGGCGCCAAAACCTTGTTGCGTTGTGTGCGTGTGTCACAAATTGAGAAGATAATAAAATAGAATAAATCAACGCAATCTTAACAAGTGCAAGTATACACCGGTCAACAAGTAATATATGTACATAAGTACAAGATTATCGATCCCACAGAGATTTTGTTTTGCCAATTATACATGCAAACATTATTTACATTTGGTTAAAAGAATAAAAGAATAAAGAATGATGAATATTGGGTGGAGATTCGGAGGTTAAGCTACTCCTAAGATATTGCTGCAGCAACGGAAATGCTGCAGCATCACCAATGCCGCAACAATTCTAACTAACTACTACTACAGGACATCCTATTGGAAAATCACCATGAGAATACAACAGGTAATACAATGCTGTAAAAATCAAGCCAAAAATGCAAATACAAACCAATAGTGAATCCAAGAATGCTAAGCATGCTTTTCGGTTTCCAAATTAACACTACAGCGGTCTGGTTCTACCCAGACTACTTAGCCTACTAGTCTAAACCCCCGATAAAATTGTCTCATGGAGTACGAAGTACTGTGAACCTAGAACAACACAAGGTAGTGAAATTGGTCGTGTCTCCTGCAATATTGACCGCACGGTCATGCGCCTCAAGCAAGTGCCATGCAATTAATGTGTCAACTAGACCCCTTTCGGTTAGAAAACCAGATACTAGTTCGATACATAACTTGGACAGTCGTAACCGCAAGTTATTCCTAATCAGTTTAAGTAATTGCATGAATAAACTAAGCATGCCCCATACAAGCATCAATAAAGAAAACGATACACAAAATTTATGCATTCTATTCATCTTATGCCACATTTCGTTTTTCCACATGTTTATAATTTACTATACTACAACACCTTCAGGTTATGAATATATATTTTGCTGAAACGAATCATGAAAGACAAGGATTAAAGTAATAGGAAAAACAGTCCCTAGGTCCATAGTGATACCAGTCAATCCCAAGACGGAAAACATATCAATCCCAAAACACTATTAATTAATCCTTGAAAACATGTAAATATTTTTCATATCACCAAGAACATTCAATTACAAAACAGTAAGCAAATTGAAGAACATTCAATTACAAAACAGTAAGCAAATTGAAGAAATGGAATGAGGGTTACTCGGGTCGGAGATCACCATACTGCCCCAAATCGGATTTAATCAAGCTGCTGCTGCCCTTCGTTCCCTCTGCGTGGTGCTGCTGCCCTCGATCATGAACAGCCCAAAAAATTCCAGCAAAGTCGCCCCAGCTTTCTCAGGTTCGTTTCCACTCGATCTAGACTCTAAAACACTCTAAAACACACTACCCACTGCCTAAATTCTAAGCTAATACTAGATACCCACATACAAACATACAAACATACTACTATCTTTTTCTCCTCCTCTCTCCCGTGAACTTCTTCTCTTCTCCTCTCCTATATATATACACACACATATATATATATATATATATAGAAAGTGCAGTTGCCACTGCCCCTTTTCTCCTGAAAACCCGCCAGCTTTTGCAAAGTTATCATCATCATACATATGTATATATATATATATATATATATATATATAGCAAGTGCTGCTATCATCATCATACGTATAGTGGTGAGTATTATATATATATATATATATATATATATCTACATATAAATGCAAATTATCCACACATATTCCCCTTTCTTCACGGTCAACTTTTATCCAACTTCTTTTCACCAATTTCAACCATCAAAATTCTCTTTTTACCCTTGTCAAAATAAATCAATTCAAATTAATTCCCAAATAATAACAAATAATACAGCTCGTCCACATTTTGAGAAATTAAATTGACTTTTAACAATAAATCCACATTTTTAGGTAAAAAGAGAGAAAATATCAAATCAACACATTTTTATTCCATTTTCCAAATAATTTCAGTTAATTCCCGAATAAAATGTGGCTAATTAGATGTGAATAACTCTATTATTTTAGAGTTATCAAAAATCAGCACTACCACTACATTCAATCAGCATTTGATGACTTCTTTGCAACGAAAATTAGCTCTTGGTCAAAATTCGACATTAAAGCAACATGTTCTTTCATTTACTGAAACTGGATTAGATGGGGTAAGTTCTATTACTAACTTTACATATGATCATTCTAAACTTAGAGAACTTGCTGCACATATGGTATTAGTTCATAAGTATCCTTTTTTGATAATGGAACATGTTTATGAAAGCTGCTTCTCCATTTTATAAAACAATTAGTCGTCATTGTGTGAAACAAGATTGTATGTCAGTTTATGATCAAGAAAAGAAAGAGTTGAAGACATTATTACATAAAGTTGATAAGATTAACATCACTACTGATTTGTGGAAAAGTGGACAAAGTATTTAATACATGGTTGCCACTGGACATTTTGTTGATTCTAACTAGGTATTACAAAAACGTGTATTGAGTTTTAAAAATGTCCCACCTCCACATACGGGTGTTATTGTTGCTGATGCACTTAGTAAATGACTTCTTGATCGGGGAATTGAAAATAAATTGGCCTATATTACTGTTGATAATGCGTCATACAATAATGTTTGTATTCCAAGATTGAAAAGCGATATTTTATTGAGGAAAAGTTTGCCAATTCATGGAAAGTTATTTCATGTGAGATGTTGTGCTCATATTTTGAATTTGCTTGTTCAAGATGGACTTGGTGAAATTGGAAGTATAGTTGATGTTGTTTGGGATGGTATAAAGTACTTAAAGAATTCTGAGGCTCGAATTAATGAATTTGCTAAAACTGTGAAACAACTTCAATTGTCTTGTAAAAAGTTTATTTTAGATTGTCCTACTAGATGGAATGGAACATATTTGATGTTGGCAGCTGTTTTAGAAGTTAAGGATGCTTTCTCTCGTTATCATGATATTGATCCTCGTTTTTGTTATGTTCCTAATAGCTGTGATTGGATGAAAGTTGAAGAAGTAACCCAATTTTTGGCTATTTTTCATGAAATTACCAATATGATATCTGGTTCTGAATATCCTACTTCGAATTTGTTTCTTCCAGAGCTTTATAGGATCAAAGAAATACTAAATGAAAAATCTTTGAATCATTCTGATTATATGAGAGTCATGGCTGGAAAAATGGTTGCTAAATTTTATAAGTATTGGGGTGAATGTAACATGTTATTTTCTTTTAGTGCAATTTTGGATCCAAGGTATAAAATGAAACTTGTTGAGTTTATTTTTCCTGTGCTTTATAAAGATGATTCTCATGCAAATATTGAATTGGTTAAGAAGTCATTGTATGAATTTTATGCAAGTTATGCAAGTGCATATAATGAGTGTCAATTGAGTCAAGAACAAGGTTCAACAAGGGCAAGAATGGATAACAATCAGTTTGGCAGTGGAAGTTCTGAAGTTCATAGAATTGGAAGAAATGTTATTACTGGAAAGGCTAAATTTGATTTCTTTATCAGATAATAAGATTTTATTCAGCCTGTAAAATCAGATTTGGATATTTATCTCGAAGAAAATGTATATATATGTAATTCTGAAGCTCATTTTGATGCATTAGAATGGTGGAGAGTGAATCAGTTTAAGTATAGTAAATTATCTAAAATTGCACGTGATATATTATATATTCCAATTACTACTGTGGCTTCAGAATCTGCTTTCAGTGCAGGAGGTAGAACGATTGATAATCGTCGTGCTTCAATGTCTATTGATACAGTTGAAATGATTTTATGTGCATCTGATTGGGTGCGTAATTTTCATGAACTTAAAAAAGATAAGAAACAGGTTTGTTCTTTGTTTTTTTCTTCTCATTTAATTTATATATATAAAAATAATGATTAATATATTAAAAAATATTCTTTATATATTTAACATTTTTTTCTGCAGACAGAAGATAATGAACAATCTTTTTAATTATTATATTTAAATTTACTCTTTAAAAGAATTTTTTATTATTATTATTATTATTAAATAGTTAAATATTTAAATTCTATTTTATTATTTTATAAATTTGAGATTTTGAAAAAAAAAATTAATATTTAAATTAATATTTAAAATTAAATTTTTTTTAAAATTAATGGTTCGATCTCGAGCTCGAACTCGAACAATAAAATAAATTAATCAAACAAATTTGAACAATTTTTTGTGTTCGAAATATTAAACGAACGAACTCAAACAGATTCGAATAATAATCAAACAAACTCTAATTATCCGATGTTCTATTCGATTCGGCTCGTTAACCGCTGTAACCCGAAGTGAGGTGTAACCCGAAGGAGAAACAAGTGTACCAAATATGGTAAACACAATTGCTTTGTTCTTGCACGCGCCACAAAATTTCATTTGTTTAGTCAAGAACCTCCCTCGCGCCACGAAAATCGTTGCCGAGGACGGCAAGCAGCCGCCCATGCAGTTAAAAAAGCCTTAGAGGAATCAGTTTTCCCGTCGGGTTTTGCTCCTAAATCCATGACATTGTATATGCTACCACCGCCGGCCGGAATAACAACCGGTGCACTATTTGAAGAAATGAACAAGAGGAAAAGAAATGAAACAACAATGGCTATGTGGACACCATTTTCGAGAAGAAAAAAAAAAGGAGAAATTTAATCAAAGTGTATATTTAGGAAGAAATGATGTATGATATTTATAGAGAGGAGAAAAAAAAAGTATAATCAAAGTAATTAATTAATTAGTAGTGAATTAAGTAGCTTTGAAAACTGAAAATTAGGTTAATTATGGTAATAATGGTAAAAAGTTGTAACGAAAACATGAATATATATATATATATATATATATATATATATTATGTATGTATGTATATTGTATATGTATATATATAATATATGTATATGTATAGATGCTTTTGGATAAAAGTGCATGCATGCATGCACGGAACTTGGGAAAAATTCCACTCCTTCAAGATAGCTGCTTTAATTTGTAGTGTATGTTACAAATGTTATATTATATATGTAATATATATATATAATCGAGATTAGAAAAAAAAGAAAAAAAAAAAGTGACATGACTTTTAGAAGTGTAGTGTAACCGTTTTCTCTTGCCATAAAGGAATAAAAGAGTTTTCAACTGAAATCTTGAATCCCATTAATTTCAAGGTCAAGGCCAAATTAAGACCATGTGATCACTTCTAGATAGACAATAAAACCTAATTAAATAATTAATATAATCCTTATTTAATTCTTCATTTAAGTATATATATATAAAATCATTATAATTATTCGAAATGAGCATAAAAAAAAATATCTATCAATATTAAAATGTTTGGTAAATTTTATTGATGCAATTCAAATTGAATTCGAAAGAGTGATTTATAATAGTTTACAAAGAACGAATTAATTAATTAATTATTTTTGTATTTAATAAATAAAAGTTTACAAACAACGAATTAATTAATTTTGTTTTTAATAAATAATGACAATTTATTTAATAAAAATGTAATTGGAATATAATAAAAAATAAAAAATTTGATTTTATATTTTTCACTTATTTCATTTTTATTTTTAATATATATATATATATATATATATATATTATAAAATAATTTTAACTTAAAAAAAATTATTTTGAAAACTTAAATTTTATGTTATCAAGAATCACTTTACAACACGTATCTGTAAATCAAGAGGGTTAATCAATTTTACAAAATTAACAAAATTTATATATTTTTTATTAATCGAAAAACTTATATTATTCAAATATATAAAATAAATATATATGTAAATTTTAAAATATCAAAATAATAATAATAATATCAAATACTATAAATTAACTTAAAAATATATCAACGCCTACCCGTACTATCCAATTTCATTTATTACAATCATTTAATTTATAAAATTAATTTGTAATATTTATAATATTACAATCATGTAATATCAACTCTACCTGTACTAGAAATTTTTCCATTTCTATATTTATTTTTAGACCATTAATTATTTCTAAAACATTTCTTTTGTCCTTTATATATATATATATATATATATATTTGTCTCCTTTTTTTTTAATCATATTTTGTATAATTTCTAGAACATTAATCAGAATCTTACAATGAATTTATTTTTTCACACAATTCTTAGTTCATCTAATTTAAATTTTTAAAATTTTAAGTTTTGTATTTAAATTTTTTCTTTTTCCAATTTTTGCACTTTAATTTATATTCACTCCATCAAAAAATTTCATCCAATTTTATATTCCGCTCAAAATATATTTTGTCGTTTAAAAGTATTCTTTTTAATTTTTTTATATAAATATTTTCATTTTTTTCTTTTTAAATTCTTTTTTATAAAATTTAAAAATAATTTTTGTGACCATACTAAAATTATATATATTAATTGGACTAAGGTTGTTTAAGTAGCAAGAAAATGCAAAATCTTCTTCCAAAATAATCATAAAACAAATAGGATTCTGTTCTTGCATGGCCAGGCGAACAAATCCAGCATGCACCACGCCACAGGCACAAGCAAACACACACACACACACACACACACACACACACACATATATATATATATATATATAATATATATATATATGTATCTAAACTATAAAAAATTCCAAAAAAGGAACAAATTATATATATATATATATATATATTTAGGGTGTTATAATAAACAGCTAGCAGGCTGATTTAATCCCTTGGTTGCACCGGCAGCGTTTACACAGGAAGCTTTAGCCGGTAAGTTTTTGTATACAAGTCGTACATCTTCTACTCTTATTCCACTGCATGGCTTTTTCTTGCTGCAATCAAATCTCACTGCTACTTCCGTCGCCGATGTTCCATGAATATCTTGGTACGTAATCTCACTTATTTTCACTCCCGAATCCTTCAAATTCAATCAAATATATATATATATATATATATATATGTATATATATATATATATAGAGAGAGAGAGTGTTAATGTTGAAATTACATTCCTACCGTTAAAAGACACATAAATTATCACACACTCTAAAAGTTAAAAGACAAATTTTATAACGAATGTTATAAACAACACAAATTCAAATTTTACTTACCAAGATTCGAACGCTTGACCACACTCACTCTAAAAGTTTCGACAAACTTTATAACGAAGGTCCACTATGTGGAACCGATTCAACTAAACACAGATTTAAATTTCACTAGCCAAGATTCGAACTATCGAATTTTTCTTTGATAATATGTTAGTGTCAAAATGCCTGAATGCTCTAATACCACTTGTTAGGAATTTAGGCACCTATATTTTTAGGTACTTAAACTCCCGCTCAAATAATAATACAAAAATTTAACGTAAAAACTTAAAAATCACCTTAGAAACCTAGGTGAAAGAAGAAAATTCACTGTAAAAATTGTAAAAATTGTTAGAATCACACAATTTCTCTCCTCACACTTATAACCTAATACACCCACAAAGAAATTGAATTTTAAAATAAAATTTTAATTAGAGTTAAAATATATAATTTTGAAACTTCTTTAAACTCGTTTACAAGACACCAAATAGTACACATGACACAAATAGAGGTTTACCCCCCTTTTGTAAAAAAAGTCTCCTTCTTCCTTTCCCTCCTAATCCGATGTGGGATTTGAGAAAAGAGCAAACTTCTTTCTCCCTTTCTTTCTTTCCCAGATTGGGAAAGTAGCAATCCCAACATATAGAAACTAAAACGGTAAATATTCAAAAATTGTTATAAAATCAAACAATTTCTCTCCTCACACTTATAATCTAACACACTCACAAAGCACAAGAATTTTAACCATAAATAAAATACATAATTCCTAAAATTCTTTCAACTCGTTTACAAGACACTCAATAGTGCATTCTGAACACAAAAAAAGTTCACTTCTTTTTTTTTAAGGAGAAGTCTCTTACTTCCCTTTCCTTCCTAATCCGATGTGGGACTTACAAAAGAAGTAAGCTTCATTTTCTCTTTTTTTTTTTTTTCCGGGATTGGGAAAGTAGCAATTCCAAGATATAGAAACTAAAACAGTAAATATTCAAAATATATATATATATATATATATAAAACATACATACCTTTCCAGGACAATTGAGGTTATCCGGGCAATAATTTTGGTCAATAACAATTGGATTTTGGACATTAATCATAGTGGCATGTTGAAAAACAACTCCTTTGACAAAACCAGTGCTCGGTCTTCCCTATGACTTTATTCTTACACCGTTTTGTGTATTAATAAAAGTTACCGTTTTTACTGTCACATTTTGTACACCTTCTTCTTTGTAATCTTTTCCAAGACTTCCAATACTGTTCACATACAAAAAATAAAAAATTATATATATATATTGATCGAAAATTAGAATGTTCTGATTGATAATTATGTAAGTTGAATTCAAATTAGTTTTATCGAAAATATATGATACTACCTGATACCATGACCAGGGCCGCACACGAGGTTTTGGATCCACAAGTTAGAGGTACCGGGGCCGACGGAGATGCAATCGTCGCCTCTGCTTAACTTGGAGTTCAAGATAGTGACGGCCGAGGAGAATTGAACGTGAATGCCGTCGGTGTTGGGACTGGTTCCGGTGGCCAAAACTTGTACTGCTTTGAAAGTCAAGTCAATAATTTCAACCAAGATTAATTCAAGAATTACAGCTTGCTTATGATGTTTTCATACCTTGTAGCAGTCCTATATATAGCTGCATTTCTTATTGTTGTAATGACGAACAAAAAATACTGAAAACAACATCTTAGATAAAATCATTTTCTATCCAATAAAATGTCTGCACTTACACTTTATTTCATCATGGTATCAGAGCTCTTAGGCTTCTGATTACCTTGGCTTTTCTTATTCATGGCAGAAGATATGGGTTCTGAAACTATAGTTACCTCCACAACCATGGAGGAACCTCTCACTCAGCTTTTATATCCTCAGAACCAGTTGGTCGCGGTTAAGCTCACTGAAACAAATTTTTTGATTTGGAAAACACAAGTCTTCACTGCTATCAAGGGCTATGGTTTGGAGACGTTTGTAGATCCAGTACCCTCTGTGCCAGATCAGTTTATCCTCAATGAATCACAAAACCAGGTACTTAATCCCACTTATACATTATGGGTTAGACAAGATCAAATTTTGGCATCATGGATTTTATCATCCTTGTCTGAATCCATTCTTCCCTTAATGATTGGTTTGAACTCTTCATGTGAGATCTGGTCTATTTTAGAAAAGAACTTTGCTAGTCAGTCTAAGGCAAAAATGTTGCAATATAAACTTCAGTTACAAACCACTAAGAAAGGGAACCTCAGTATAAGAGAATATTTGGCAAAAATCAAAATGTGTTGTGATCTCTTAGCTACTACTAGGAATATTATTTCTGAGGAAGATCAGATTATGCATGTGTTGTCTGGATTAGGTCCAGAGTATGATCCTGTGGTTGTGACAGTTACTGCTGGAAATAGTTCTTTTGGAATCAATGATGTGCATGCTTTGTTACTTACCTTTGAAGCAAGACTAGAGAGTGCTATAAATTTGAACAATGCAGGGATGATAAATTCAGATGGTTCTCAACCCACAGCAAATTATGTTACTCAAGAAAATAACCAGAGAGGAGGCTTTAATCCCAGAGGTAGAGGTTCTTATAGTTACAGAGGCAGAGGAGGCAGAAATAGTTATAGAGGCAGATGGGGAAGTGTGTCACGTCCCAGGCCACACAGCAGATAGGTGTTGGTACAGGTTTGATCATTCTTATGGCAGCAATCCCAATAATAACAGCAATGTGATTGGAAATGGATCAAACAAGAACCCCACTTTGAACATGGCACACCTGCCTCCAAACAGAAACATTAGTTACAGTGAAGAAGGCTGTTGGTTCCCAGACTCAGGGGCTTCATCTCATGTGACCAATGACCTTAATGTTATGCACTCAGTGTCTGAATTCAGTGGATCTAACAAGCTGCAGATGGGAAATGGAAACAATGAAAGCATCAGTCATATAGGTAATGCCATTCTACATACCACTGACAGGAATAAACGTTTTTACCTTAATGATCTTCTTCATGTGCCTGGGATAACAAGGAATCTTATTAGTGTATCAAAGTTTGCTTTGGATAATAATGTTTATTTTGAGTTTCACCCCTTGTTTTGCCTTGTCAAGGACCTAGCTACTCAGGAAACTCTACTCAAGGGAATGCTTAAGGATGGTTTATATCAGTTCAATTTGGATCATGTTGCTGCTTCAAGAAATAAGGATGTTACTGTCCATAATGTTTTTATAGCTTCTACTGTTTTAGATATTAAATTATGGCACAAAAGACTTGGGCATTCTAGCTATGAGATTGTTAAAAAGTCCCTTAGAAGTGGTAACATTTCTTTCAAAAGCAATGATGATTCAAGTATTTGTTCTTCTTGTATGTTAGCAAAAAGTCATAAACTTCCATTTGCAGCTTCTGATAATGTTTCAACAGCTCCCTTTGATCTTGTGCATACTGATTTGTGGGGTCCAGCACCTGTAGAGTCTGTTAATGAATATAGATATTATGTATCTTATATTGATGATCACACCAAGTATACGTGGATCTATTTACTGAAGCTTAAATCTGAGGTGAGCACAACCTTTATACACTTTCATAACATGGTGGAAACTCAGTTTCAAGCTAGAATAAAATCAGTCCAGAGTGATGGAGGTACTGAATACAAGCCCCTCAATGAATTTTTCAAGGCTAAGGGAATTTTACACAGAGTGTCATGCCCTTATACTCCACAACAAAATGGTTGTGCTGAGAGGAAACACAGACATGTGGTTGAAATGGGGTTGTCTTTACTTGCTGAATCTAATATGCCCTTAAAATATTGGGATGATGCTTTCACTACAGCAACTTATCTCATCAATAGGGTGCCTGCTAAGGGAATTGAGTTTGTTTCTCCATATGAAAAATTAACCAAACGAAGGCCTGATTACACATCTTTAAAAGTGTTTGGCTGCCTTTGTTATCCTTATACAAGGCCCTACAACAAACATGAGTTGGAATATAGGTCACAATCTGGAGTTTTTATTGGCTATAGTTTACAATACAAAGGTTACAAGGTGTTATTGCTCTCTGGTAAAGTAATAATCACAAGACATGTGATTTTTGAAGAAAGTGTTTTTCCTTTCTCAAAGGTTGAAAACCAAGATCAGCAGAAACAAGTTTTAACTCCTATTTTTGCCTCTTCTGAACCTACTGTAGCCACATTCCCAAAATTCCTCTCACAAAATAATCACAATGTGACTCCAGAAAATGAAAAGCTGCTGCAAACACCTTGTTCATCTCAACACTCCCAGAATACCTTTGACACTGTTCCATTACAGGTTGTGCAGTCATAAGTGGATACATCAACTAATTACACTCTAGAGTCACCTCAATCTGTAACTCAGAGAAGGGAAGAAATGAATCAACATCCCATGATTACAAGGGCAAAGGCTGGAATTCATAAACCAAAAGTTCTTACAGCAAGGGTAACTGAAGATAATGAGCCAGAAAATGCAAAAGAAGCCTTGAAAAATGTGGTATGGAGAAGAGCTATGAAAGAAGAGTATGATGCACTTCTACGGAATAAGACATGGATACTGACTCCTTTACCAGCAGGTGCACATGTTGTTGGAAATAAATGGGTTTTCAAAGTAAAAAGGAGTGCTGATGGAAGGATAGAAAGACATAAGGCAAGGCTTGTTGCTCAAGGTTATACACAAATGGCTGGTTTTGATTTCCATGAAACCTTTTCCCCAGTTGTTAAACCAACAACAATTAGGATCATTCTGACCTTGGCTCTATCCTACTCATGGAACATAAGGCAATTAGATGTTAGCAATGCTTTCCTTAATGGAGATTTAAGTGAAGAGATTATATGAGGCAGCCTAAGGATTTGAGCAAGGTAAGGATTGGTTTGTAGGCTGCACAAGGCACTTTATGGGCTTAAGCAAGCATCTAGGGCCTGGTATATCAAGGTGAAGAAGACACTGGAAAGTCTTGGTTTCAACAGTTCCAAGTCAGATAACTCCCTTTTTATCTACAACAGAAATGGAGTCAAGATTTTCATCTTGATTTATGTAGATGATATCTTGATTACAGGAAGCAATGAAGAAATGGTGCAAAAGCTGATTAAAGGATTGGAGAAAAAAATTTCACTCAAGGATCTGGGAAAAATACATCACTTCTTGGGAATAGAAGTTAGAAAAACATCTCATGGTATGCATTTGAACAAAAAAGAGTACATAAAGAATCTGTTAAAGAAGGCCAATATGCAGCATGCCAACAAGTGTCCTACCCCTATGATAACATCACCTCCTCTATCTAGATATGTTGGTGATCCTGTTAAAGATGCACCAATGTATAGGAGTATTGTCGGGGCCTTACACTATGTGACCATTACCAGACCAGAGATTAGCTTTGCTGTGAACAAGGTAAGCCAGTACATGGCAAATCCTCTAGAACCACACTTAAAGGCTGTAAAAAGGATATTAAGATGTCTAGGAGGAACCTTGGATTATGGTCTAGATTTTCAGAAGCCTAAAACCTTGAATGTCACTGGATTTTCTAACAGTGATTGGGGTGCAGATTTGGATGATAGGAGGTCTACATCAGGATATTGTGTTTATTTGGGAGAAAATCTGATATCATGAAGGGAGGTGTATAACTGGAAGGGAGGTGTAACCGGAAGGGAGGTATATAACCTCCCTTCGGGTTACATCTCCCTTCGGATTACACCTCCCTTCCGATTATATACCTCCCTTCAGATTATATACCTCCCTTCCGATTATATACCTCCCTTCGGGTTACACCTCACTTCGGGTTACACCTCCCTTCTGGTTACACCTCCCTTCCGGTTACACCTCCCTTCCGGTTATATACTTCCCTTCTGGTTATATACCTCCCATCAAGTTATATACCTCCCTTAAGGTTACACCTCCCTTCGGGTTACACCTCCCTTCCGGTTATAGTCTCATACTTTTTGATGTTTTGGGAATTGATTATAGTATAAAAAGTGATGATAAATTGATTCAAGCGGAAGGCCTATATTCACTTTCAGAGGCTGAACTTCGTGAGGATTGTAGAGAGCGTGGCATGTTAGGGTTGCTTTCAGTAGAAGAAATGCGTCAACAGGTTGGATAATTCTAGCTCTTTTTTGTTATGCTAGGTTAAAAATAACTTGATTCAACTGACAAGCTTGAGTTCATACTAATATACTTCCGATTGAATTGAGAAAATGGGCTCTCTATTATTATATTTAGATTTTAAGTGAACATTACTCACACCATTCCATCTAGTTTCTCCAAAGAGTATCATGCTGAAGTACGAATATATCATGTTAGAAGTGTTTTCTTGCAGCTCCGAGACTGGTTGGATTTGTCACTGAATCACTCTGTTCCATCTTCACTTCTGATACTATCAAGGTATGCAGATAGGTACATCTGGACGATTCTAATTGAAACTTCGCTTTTGCAATACATCTGATTTGATTCTGCACATGTAAACAGAGCCTTCAGTATTTTTGGGAAGCTGAAGCCTGAGGAAGCTGTTCGAGCTACATTATCATCACTACCCGATGAGGTTGTTGATACGGTAGGCATTACATCCTTGCCATCTGAAGACTCTGTTTCAGAAAGAAGAAGAAAGTTGGACTTCCTTGAGATGCAAGAGGAACTTATTAAGGTGCTTATTTTACTCTGTATGAATGCTTCTGTCTCTGATCCATTGTTAGCTGGAAAATCTGTAAGTTTCATTTTGCTTCTGTAGGAGGAGGAAAAGAGAATGGAGGAAGAACAAGCTAGGCAGAAGGAATCTGTTGAGAGTTGCGAGGATGTGGCTTTGAAGGAGATGACCATTCCTACAGCAACAGAAGCACAAGAGCAAGCTAGAGCCAGAGCATTAGATAAACGTGATGAGCTTTGTAAACTCAGCCGGGCATTGTCTGTTTTAGCTTCTGCATCTGTAAGAATGTTTTAATTAATCATTTTTCCCAAAATGCACACAATTATATTTTGCTGATTTTCATTTTGGCATTTGTACAGTCAGTGAGCAGGGAGCGTGAAGAGTTTTTGAGGCTTGTCAACAAAGAGGTACTATGAAAGTTTGGAGAATATACTAAATGAAAATCATCTCAATCGAAAATCTACTTTTTTTTTTTTGCACTTTTCAATAGTTAAAAAGAAAAATCATAGTGTGTCCAATTTCTCATTCCGTGTTGTTTGATTTCGACAGATAGAATTTTACAACAGCATGGTGGATAAAGAAGGAACAGAGAATGAACATGATGCAATGAAGGCTTATAGAGCTGCTCACGAGGAAAGTAAGGAAACTGACCAAGGCGCTGCACATCAGGTGTCATCTGCATTGATTAATAAGGTACACATTTTATCTTCAAGCTGAAGAAGCCATGCAACAAATCAAATGACAATAGATAATTATGAGCTGCTTAAATTCCAGGTCAATGCCATGCTCCAAAACCTTGAGAAAGAAATCGATGATGTGGATGCAAAAATTGGGGATCAGAGATTATGATGGTAAAGTGATTGCAGAGGAAGTGGCTGATGCTTCTGCTATGTATTTGAAAGATACTACGGGCATAGAGGGAGTTCAAAAGCTTATCAGCAACTAGAGTTGTTAACGAGCCAAACAGTTCGCGAACAAAGCTCGTTTATACTCGGTTTGAGCTCGCTTATTTATTAAACAAATAAACACAAACAAAATTTTAAGCTGGATTACATTTCAAGCTTATTCAAACATTGTTCGCGAACATACCGAGGCCTTCGCGAACAAATTATAAATATTTATATATATTATTAAAAAAATATTTAATATTTAAATTACATATTTTTTTTAAATTTTTTTTTCTAATTTCTAGAGATGATTCAACTTCTCCCAACATTCTTCAAAATACTAAAGCAATTTATTTGTCTCATAACCATAAAAAGACTTTTGAGTTCGAACTCAATCAACTTTCTTTCTATACAAATCCTAAAAAGTTGATCTTTCTCTTTCCTTTATCTTTTCAAACTTCAGACTCAATTGAAAAAATAAGTTTAAAAGTAAACATATTATTTTTTTATTATATTTATTTTATTTTATTGGGATAATTAGATTATATTTGTTTGATATTTTAAATTTTAAAAATTATATTATTCTTCATCGCTATCAGATTTTATTTGAATTGTTATATATATATATATATATATATATATATATTATTTTTTTTTTTTTAAGTAACCATGTTTTTCCATTTTTTGTTTTTATTTTATACATTACACGAAAATATAGATAATAATAAGATATTTAATATTAAATAGAATAAATATGCTAATTTGGAGGATGAAATTTAAAATATTTTTCTATTTAATTTTTTTTTACTGAATTCTCGATTTTTAGGTTTAAATTTAAAATTTTGATTGTATTTAATTAATTTTATAATAATTAATTATTTATTTAAACAGATATGTCAATACCATTCTCAAATTCATTTAAACATTCTTCTTCATGTAGTGCTGTGGATGAAATAAACTCAGTAAGTATTGAGACATTAAATAATCATATTAATTTAGATGATACTGAAGACAATGATAATGACAACATTCAAGAGAATATTGCATTTAAGCGAAAGAAAAGAAAAAAAAGTAAGTTGTTGGAAAGAAATGGAAGAATGGACAGATGGGTAGTGAATAAGCACAACACTACCACTACATTCAATCGGCATTTGATGACTTGTTTGCAACGAAAATTAGCTCTTGGTCAAAATTAGACATTGAAGCAACATGTTCTTTCATTTACTGAAATTGGATTAGATGGGGTAAGTTCTATTACTAACTTTACATATGATCATTCTAAAGTTAGAGAACTTGCTGCACATATGGTATTAGTTCATGAGTATCCTTTTTTGATAATGGAACATGTTTTGTTCAATAAGTTTATGAAAGTTGCTTCTCCATTTTATAAAAACATTAGTCGTCATTGTGTGAAACAAGATTGTATGTCAGTTTATGATCAAGAAAAGGAAGAGTTGAAGACATTATTACATAAAGTTGATAAGATTAACATCACTACTGATTTGTGGAAAAGTGGACAAAGTATTCAATACATGGTTGCCACTGGACATTTTGTTGATTCTAACTAGGTATTACAAAAAGGTGTATTGAGTTTTAAAAATGTCCCACCTCCACATACGGGTGTTATTGTTGCTGATGCACTTAGTAAATGCCTTCTTGATTGGGGAATTGAAAATAAATTGACCTCTACTACTGTTGATAATGAGTCATACAATGATGTTTGTATTCGAAGATTGAAAAGCGATCTTTTATTGAGGAAAAGTTTGCCAATTGATGGAAAGTTATTTCATGTGAGATGTTGTGCTCATATTTTGAATTTGCTTGTTCAAGATGGACTTGGTGAAATTGGAAGTATAGTTGATGTTGTTTGGGATGGTATAAAGTACTTAAAGAATTTTGAGGTTCGAATTAATGAATTTGCTAAAATTGTGAAACAACTTCAATTGTCTTGTAAAAAATTGATTTTGGATTGTCCTACTAGATGGAATGGAACATATTTGATGTTGGCAGCTCCTTTAGAAGTTAAGGATGCTTTCTCTCGTTATCATGATATTGATCATGGTTTTTGTAATGTTCCTAATAGCTGTGATTAGATGAAAGTTGAAGAAGTAACCCAATTTTTGGCTATTTTTCATGAAATTACCAATATGATATCTGGTTCTGAATATCCTACTTCAAATTTGTTTCTTCCAGAGCTTTATAGGTTCAAAGAAATACTAAATGAAAAATCTTTGAATCATTCTGATTATATGAGAGTCATGGCTGGAAAAATGGCTGCTAAATTTGATAAGTATTGGGGTGAATGTAACATGTTATTTTCTTTTAGTGCAATTTTGGATCCAAGGTATAAAATGAAACATGTTGAGTTTCTTTTTCCTGTACTTTATAAAGATGATTCTCATGCAAATATTGAATTGGTTAAGAAGTCATTGTATGACCTTTATGCAAGTTATGCAAGTGCATATAATGAGTGTCAATTGAAGGGCAAGAATGGATAACAATCAGTTTGGTAGTGGAAGTTCTAAAGTTCATAGAATTGGAAGAAATGTTATTACTGGAAAGGCTAAATTTGATTTCTTTATCAGACAATAAGATTTTATTCAGCTTGTAAAATCAGATATGGATATTGATAACTCTAAAATAATAGAGTTATTCACATATGTTTTGCCCTTAATTTGAATCCAATTTCATGATTTGTGCAGAGGTTTTTGAGTTAAAATGCACCAAATTGCATAATTCCTTTCTCCATTTTAATTTTGTGGATTAATTGTAAAAATGGTCATTTTAATTATTTAAATTCCTAAATTTCATTATAATAAAATTTTATTACTAACATTTAAATTTGTGTAGGATTTCACATAAAAGGTGGTGGAATTTTTGGATCCAATTGCAAAAGGGTAAAAAAGGGAATTTTTGATTAAAATGGGTCAAAAGGAATTGGACAAAATATTGACCAAATTGGAAGGAATTGGGAATTGGTGGATGGTTGATTTCTCTAATTCTCCGTTACTAATGTATACTATATATATATATATATATATATATATATATATATATTATATATATATATATTATATATATATATATATGTATGCACAAGTTGACAAGTGGGCACACAAAGACAAAAGAAAAAGGACAAAAGAATGAAGGATGGAATGACAGTACCCAAATTCTGGCTGGTTTTCAGGAAGGAGAAATTGTTATATATATATATATATATATATATATATATATATATATATATAGGCACCCAAATTCTGGCGGGTTTGCAGGAAAGAGAAAAGAAGCAGCTGCAATTGTTATATATCCAAATTAATTCCAGCTGGAGATAAAACAAAAAAAAACATATTGTAGCTGAAATTTCGGGTGGAGCCTTGCAACAATTTCTGGATTTTATTTCAGCTGGTACGATGACTCATCATGTTGAAGGACAGCTGTGGGTTAAAGGAAAATTTTGAAGAGAAATTCGAAGGTTAAAAGAAGAAGAAAAACAGTAGAGAAGAGGTTGGAGAGGAGAAGAGGAGGAGTAGAATAATACCGTAGCTTTTCTATGTTTGTGTTGAGTTCTCGGGCAGCTTAGGACTTAGGCAGTAGGTAGTTTGTTTTGAGTTGTTTTTGAGCTTTTGTTAGAGAGGAAAGATACCTAAGAAGGCTGGGCTACATTGCTGGAATTTTCGGGCTGCTCATGATCGAGGGCAGCAGCACCACGCGGAGGAAACGAAGGACAGCAGCAGCTTGATTAAATCTGATTTGGGGCAGTAGGGTGATCTCCGACCCGAGTAACCTTCTCTCCATTTCTTCAATTTGCTTCCTGTTTTGTAATCTAATGTTCTTCAATTGCCACTGTTTTGTAATCGAATATTCTTGATGAAAGGAGAATGTTTACATGTTTTCAATGATTAATTAAAAGTGTTTTGGGATTGATATGTTTTCCGTCTTGGGATTGACTTGTGTCACTATGGACCTAGGGACTGTTTTTCCTATTACTTTAATCCTTGTCTTTCATGATTCGTTTCAGCAAAATTTATATTCATAACCTGAAGGTGCTGTAGTCTAGCAAATTATAAACATGTGGAAAAACGTAATGTGGCATAAGATGAATAGAATGCATAAGTTTTGTGTATCGTTTTCCTTGTTGATGCTTGTATGGGGCATGCTTAGTTTATTCATGCAATTACTTAAACGGATTAGGAATAACTTGCGGTTACGACTGTCCAAGTTATGTATCGAACTAGTATCTGGCTTTCTAACCGGAAGGGGTCTAGTTGACACGTTAATTGCATGGCACTTGCTTGGGACGCATGACCGTGCGGTCAATATTGCAGGGGACACGACCAATTTCACTGCCTTGTGTTGTTCTAGGTTCACGGTACTTCGTACTCCATGAGACGATGTTATCGGGGGTTTAGACTAGTAGGCTAAGTAGTTTGGGTAGAACCAAACCGTGTAGTGTTAATTTGGAAACCGAAAAGCATGCTTAGCATTCTTGGATTCATTACTGGTTTATGTTTGCATTTTTGGCTTGATTTTTACAGCATTGTATTACCTGTTGTGTTCTGTTGGTAAAATTCCAGTAGGCTGTCCTGTAATTTTAGTTAGGTAGAATTGCAGCAGCATTTCTGTTGCTGCAGCATTTCCGTTGCTGCAGCAGTAGCTTAGCAGTAGATTAACCTCCGAATCTCTGCCCATTTATTCATCATTCTTTATTCTTTCAACCAAATGTAAGTTATGTTTGCATGTATAATTGGCATACAAAATCTCTGTGGGATCGATAATCTTGTACTTAGGTACATATATTACTTGTTGACCGGTGTATACTTGCACTTGTTAAGATTGCGTTGATTTGTTCTATTTTATTATCTTCTCAATTTGTGACACACGCACACAACGCAACAGATATTTATCTCGAAGAAAATGTATATATATGTAATTCTGAAGCTCATTTTGATGCATTAGAATGGTGGAGAGTGAATCAGTTTAAGTATAGTAGATTATCTAAAATGGCACGTGATATATTATCTATTCCAATTACTACTGTGGCTTTCAGTGCAGGAGGTAGAGCGATTAATAATCGTCGTGCTTCAATGTCTATTGATACAATTGAAATGATTTTATGTGCATCTGATTGGGTGTGTAATCTTCATGAACTTAAAAAAGATAAGAAACATGTTTGTTCTTTGTTTTTTTCTTCTCATTTAATTTGAATATATAAAAATAATGATTAATATATTTAAAAATATTCTTTATATATTTAATATTTTTTTTCTTCACACAGAAGATGATAAACTATCTTTTTAATTATTATATTTAGATTTACTCTTTAAAAGAATCTTTTATTATTATTATTATTAAATAGTTAAATATTTAAATATTTAAATTCTATTTTATTATTTTATAAATTTAAAATTTTGAAAAAAAAATTAATATTTAAATTTAAATTTAAATTTAAAATTTTTTTAAAATTAATCGTTCGATCTCGAGCTCGAACTCGAACAATAAAATAAATTAATCAAACAAATTTAAACAATTTTTTGTGTTCGAAATATTAAAAGAGCGAATCGAATAATAATCAAACAAACTCTAATTATCCGATGTTTGATTCAATTCGACTCGTTAACAGCTCTTGAAAGGTGTAATCGGAAGTGAGGTGTAACCCGAAGGAGAAACAAGTGTACCAAATATGGTAAACACAATTGCTTTGTTCTTGCACGCGCTACCAAATTTCATTTGTTTAGTCAAGAACCTCCCCGGCGGCACGAAAATCGTTGCCGAGGACAGCAAGCAGCCGCCCATGCAGTTAAAAAAGCCTTAGAGGAATCAGTTTACCCGTCGGGTTTTGCTCCTAAATCCATGACATTGTATATGCTACCACCACCGGCCGGAATAACAACCGGTGCACTATTTGAAGAAATGAACAAGAGGAAAAGAAATGAAACAACAATGGCTATGTGGACACCATTTTGGAGAAGAAAAAAAAAAAGGAGAAATTTAATCAAAGTGTATATTTAGGAAGAAATGATGTATCATATTTATAGAGAGGAGAAAAAAAAAAGTATAATCAAAGTAATTAATTAATTAGTAGTGAATTAAGTAGCTTTGAAAACTGAAAATTAGGTTAATTATGGTAATAATGGTAAAAAGTTGTAACCGAAAACATGAATATATATTATATATATATATATGTATATATATATAAATAAATAAATATATATATATATATATGTATGTATATTGTATATGTATATATAATATATGTATATGTATAGATGCTTTTGGATAAAAGTGCATGCATGCATATATATATATATATTACATATATAATCGAGATTAGAAAAAAAAAAGGAAAAAAAAAAAAGTGACATGACTTTTAGAAGTGCAGTGTAGCCGTTTTCTCTTGCCATAAAGGAATAAAAAGAGTTTCAACTGAAATCTTGAATGCCATTAATTTCAAGGTCAAGGCCAAATTAAGACCATGTGATCACTTCTACATAGACAATAAAACGTAATTAAATAATTAATATAATCCTTATTTAATTCTTCATTTAAGTATATATATATATATATATATATATATATATATATATATATAAATTCATTATAATTATTCGAAATGAGCGTAACAAAAAATTATCTATCAATATTGAAATGTTTGGTAAATTTTATTGATTCAATTTAAATTGAATTCGAAAGAGTAATTTATAATAGTTTACAAAGAACGAATTAATTATTTAATTATTTTTTATTTATTAAATAAAAGTTTACAAACAACCAATTAATTAATTAATTATTTTTGTTTTTAATAAATAATGACAATTTATTTAATAAAAATGTAATTGGAATATAATAAAAAATAAATAATTTTGATATTTTCAT